>OZ038382.1:22968654-23568654 GCA_964036045.1 Eutreptiella sp. 'Long Island Sound 2002'
CCCACCAGGTATCATCTACAACTCGTCTCCCGGTAGACCATCTCCTGGAGAAGTTGTTCAAATGCCTGACACGGTGCGCGCACGGTGCGGATACTCCCCCAAAGGCTCATTTTGTGCTCGGTGCCATTGCGTTGGAAGAGGGAATGCCTGGAGTCTCCACACTGGGGGAGAGGTGGGTAGGCCTAGACTCGGGCTGACAGGACTGACCATCCGTTTCGCAGGCTGCTCCAGTCCGACAAAGCCCAGTCTAGTGGATCTTAGTCGAGGGGGGCGGCCCATTCGAATCCCCCCCCCCTCCAAACCCCCCCAACCGAACCCATCTTTCTCCAATTTGAGATTTTGGGGGAAAGGGTCGGCGCCGAAGGCGTCGAAAAATATTTTTTTTTGCCCTTTCTCAGCGGGCTTTTTTTTCCTTGTGTGTCTATACTCAAAATACTCAGAATTTTGTGGAGAATTCAAAAATGTTTGAAAAACACAAAAACTTTTTTGACCCCTGACTTGACCTCCGGGTCTGACCTTGGCTAATCGGGCAAATTTTTTAAAATTTTTTTTTCAACCCATTTGTGTATGTTCAAAATGATCACCGTGTCATAGGGATCATGTTGAGGTATATATGTATGGGTACCCACTGACCCCCCTCTAGGGACCCCGGCGGCTGACCGGCCGACCCACCTACCCCCCCACCTCCACCCCCTCCACCCCCTGGGGCCGGGCACCTTGACGTGGTGTGGAGGCATGGTGGGGTCTTCCCAGCGCGGACGGACCGGAACAGGGGGGCAGCCTCGCTGCCGCGGCTCCGCTATGCTCAGCAGATTTTCAGCCAATTCCCAGTAGGCCACCCGCCACGCCGTGATGTTGGGCGCTAGAGCGATCGGGTCGCGAGCACGGGGGCTCGCTTTGCCCGGTTTGCTCTCTATCTACAAGCGGGTCGTGGGGCGGGCATCCCATGAACACCTATCCGGTGGGGACCCGCTTTGGTACACCACCTGCGCTTTGCACGCTTTGCTCTCTATCTGCAAGCGGTTGGTGGGGCAGGCATCCCGTGAACACCTATCCGGTGGGGACCCGCTTTGGTACACCACCTGCGCTTTGCACGCTTTGCCCTCTATCACTAAGGTCCACGAGAACCTATTGTCGGCGTCCGACGATCAGACAAGTCGCCTAGAGACGCCATGCTGGGCGGGGGCCTCTATGTGTCCGCTCGACCAGGGTTCTAGCCCCAGGTTGGGTGTGTCGCAGAGGTATCCCGGTTCAGCAGGTGCGTTGGTTTGGAGACTAGACCAGGCCCAATTCATCCTACGCCCGGGATGGACGTGGCTAGTCTAGTCTGTGCTCTTGCATCCCTATCCGTGTGGTGGAGACACAGGGAGTGGGTACCCTTACCCGGCTAACCGCTGGCACGGGACTTGCGCCGATCGCCGGCAGCTCCTCCTCCTCCTCCTCCTCCTCCTCCCCCCCCCCCCTCCAGACCCCCAAAAGTTTTCGCACCCGGTTGGGGTCTAGAATTTGAACAGGCCGCCCCCCTCGATCTCAGTCTCGGTCAACTCAGACCAGTCCAGTCCAATTCAGCTTAACTCACAGCACAAGCACTGCGACTCGCGTTCAGTCAGTGCGATATGGTCATCTTGGCATAGTGAGGCCATTTGCATCACGTGGGGCTCATCCGATTGAGTTAGGCTCTCCAGATTTGAATCAGAAGCCTTTTCCAAAGCAAAGGGATTGTGATAACCCATTTTTTTGAATGAGAGATATGAGCTTGTACGCGTTGAAGCAGAGTGATTTCACATTTGCAGCTGAGATCCGCCAAGCCAACACCAAAATGCAACATATCCTCCCCACCCCCCAACAATGATGCATACCTCAAGACGATCAGCGCGGCATGGGTTCATTTTGACTCATTGCTGATTGGGAAGTCCCCTCCCTCCATGCCAACCCTGTCACAGGGAGAGGGAGAGGGAGTGGCAGAGGGGGAGGCAGAGGGGTAAGAAAAGGAATATGGATGCCGTTCGCTGGGCAAGGGTCCCGGTACGGCCGTGAAGGAGGGTAGTGATTGGGAAATGCCCCCGCCCCCCACCCTGTGCTACAATTCCTAAATCAGTATGCGAAGGTAGCGTCGGGAGTCGGTGTCCTAAGTCGGTGTCCCAAGTCAATGTCCAAAGTCAATGTTTCCGAAGTCGATGTCTGGGTTTTCGAAGTCGTACTGCCAGACTGCTCCTGTGTCTTGGCAGGGACTCGTTGGGGGGGCTGCCAAAACAGCCTCTTTTCCAGACCCCACCCCCTTCAGTAGGCTCTTTGGGCCCGTGCCCAAAGGGTGCCTTTGGCAACATTTTTGGATCGATAATGTCCAAAGTGCTGTGGAGCAGCACCATCGTGCCGGGAATGGCACTGGGCTTGGGCTGCCATTTTGGAGGGGGGGCTGTGCTGAGGCTATGCACCCAAAATCACACAGTCCCTTCCCTTTGTTGGGCCATATCCTTCAGAACAGAAGCCCATAACATCCCCGACGTCCTCTTTGGGCTTCAGGGGGCGTACCGTGCGCTGTGCACACGCTGTGCGAAAAGTTGGCTGTTCTCCACCACCGGGAGTTCGGTAAGTTCAGAAGATTGAAAGGACATCATTGAATGGCTGCTGCAGTGGACGGGGCTATAGGGGGCAGAATTCAGGTCCCTGGGACCCATGGCAAGCATCAGATGTTTGAATTTTTTTCTAGTTTTGAATTGATTGTGCATGATTCCGCAGGGGGGGTGGTTTTCAGGGTTGTTACCTGGATAATCACCGCAATAATTGGCGCTGTGCGCGCGCTGTGCGCGCGCTGTGCGAAAACGCCCCCTCAGGGACACGCCCCTCGTCCAAAAGGTCGTTGACTCTGGTGGTGGTGGTGGTGGTGGTGCCATCCTCGTCGGTGGTGCTCCGCATGCGCAGGAACGTGAAAATAGTGGCGGTGTCCTCCCAGGCGTCCCTCACCCACTTGACCGTGGTCTTCATTCGCAGGTGGCGTGTAGCCCTGCTGCACCATTGCTCTGCACGACGCTTTGTCATGGTGTGTAATGCGGCGGCAGCACGGGCCCTTTGCCTCCCTGGGCATCGCGGCTTTGCTGGCCCACGTCAGTCTCTTTTGTTGGAGCGCGGGGCCTGAGCTCTGGGCTCAACATGCAACGCCCGGCCGGTTGCTCGACGGTGACCCCACGGCGTCGGTTCTGCCTTCTGAAGCTCTGCAGGTATGCCATGGGATGGGGCACTGGGCCCGATTCGACGGAATCCAGACAGCCCCCCAAACCGGCCCGGCGAAACCGAGACGACCCCCCTGAATCGGCCCGCGAAACCGAGAGGACCCCCCGAGCCGGCCCGGCGAAACCGAGACGACCCCCCCGAATTGGCCCGGCGAAACCGAGACGACCCCGCGAATCGGCCCGACGAAACCGAGAGGACCCCCCCAAATCGGCCCGGCGAAACCGAGAGGACCCCCCGAATCGGCCCGGCGAAAGCGAGACGACCCCCCCGAATCGGCCCGGCGAAACCGAGACGACCCCGCGAATCGGCCCGGCGAAACCGAGACGACCCCCCCGAATCGGCCCGCGAAACCGAGAGGACCCCTCGAATCGGCCCGGCGAAACCGAGACGACCCCTCGAATCGGCCCGGCGAAACCGAGACGACCCCCCGAATCGGCCCGGCGAAACCGAGACAAGCGGCTCTGGTGCTGAGCTGGGTAGGGGACTGCGCTGGAGCTGTGTGGCGGTGAGTTCGTGCAACAGGACTCTGTTTGCACGGGTTGGTGCTCGCCAAAAAGATTGGGTGAGGCCATGCGGGGTTGAGACTCTGCGGGGACTTTGGCTGTGCTGGGACTGTCCACGGGGTGGGGTCTACAGAGGCTGGGATTGTGCAGTTTTATTTTCGGGGTAGTTGCCCTAAAGGCGGAGTAAGTGTGCCCCTCGGTAGTTTTGTGTGTGGCGGGGGGTCCTATTCATGGATTTGGTGGTGCACGTGCTGGGGCTGTGTGCAGAGGTGAGGTGAGGTGAGGTTACCTGGGCGATCTCCAGACGCCAGCGTACAGTTACCCTCGCAGGGTCACCGACACCCGAGCGCCCCGGACAGTCGTGCGTTCCCTGTCCTTAAGAACCCAGATCTTTTTTTTTTTTTGTTAAGGACAGCCCTTAAGGACAGCCCCCACCACCAACTGCCAACTGCCAACTGCCAACCGCCAACCGCCAACCGCCACCAACCGCCACCCCCCGCCAACCGCCGCCAACCGCCGCCAACCGCCAACCGCCACCAACCGCCAACCGCCAACCTTTGAAGTAGAGAAGGTCCTATGACCATGAAGCAGCGAGCATCCCCGTGAACGTACGTTTCTGTTGGCGTTACGAAGCCTTGTCTTTTTTTTTTTTCCCCTTGAGGACAGCCCGGTGCGTTCCTGCTTCTGGGGTTCGAACCGGCTACTTCTGCTTGACGCCGGGTTCAAGGGACAAGTGCACGTCTGCTGAACTACTCGAGCTCTTCGGGCTGTGCCGTGCGCGGGGCCGTGCAGCGAGCAGGACCGTGCAGGTGGCGGGGTTGTGCACAGGCGACGATTGTGCGCGGGGCGGGGCTGTGCATAGGCGACGAGTGTGCAGGGGGTGGACCTGTGCAGGGGGTGGACCTGTGCAGGGGCTGTGGCTGTGCAGCGCGTGGGGCTGTGACGGAGGGCAGCGCATGCGTTGTGTTGCCTGCTTCCCTTCAGCACCTGAAGCGCCGCCTGTCAGACCCCTTCCTCCGCCACGACGCCCCTGCCGAAGCCTTAGGCTTGCAGAGGCCCACTGACCTTCCGACCGCACGGTCGCAGCGCCGCCGCCTCTTGTCCTCCGCCAGCCCCGGCCCTACCCTCACGCCGACGCCGACGTTGACGCCGACACCCGCACCCGCCACCCCAACGCCTACGATCACGCGGACCGCCACCGCAGCGCGCGGGTACCGACTGTTTCTGAAGTTTCCAGAGGCCTGCGAACTTCTGTTTTTTGAGGAACTGCAGACGATGCTGGCGAAAGGGACTCTGGCGGGCCGATTGCTGAGCGCAGGTGTCTGTCGCCGAGGAGGGCATGTCCGGGTCCGGACCATGTGGCATAGGGACAGGGTCTGACTGCGTGCAGGTGCGGTGGTGGTGTGGTGTGGTGGTTGCGGAGTGGGTAGGGGAGTGGGTGAGTGATGGGGTGAGCGAGTGGGTTCGTCAGTGTGTGAGTGGGTGCGTGAGCGAGGGAACGGGTGAATCGAAGCATCGGTGAGCGAGGGGGTGCAAAGCAGTGCAGCAATGAGTGAGGTGGGGAAAGAGTGGGTGGGTGGGTCGGTAGTTGGGTGGGTGTGTGTGTGTGTGTGTGTGTGATTCAGTGAGTGAGTGGCACACTGTCCGAGCGAAAGAGCAGCCCGCCGCCATGAGGAAAAGCCCCCCTCCCCTCTTTGGGCCATGCCGGTAATGCATGGTGTCTTTATCCGACACTGATTGCTGATGTCTGACTGACAGCTACTGACTGTGATTGTCTGACTAATGTAGTCAGACATGATGTTCTGTTTTCTGTTTCAGACACAGTGTGTGTCTTGAGGTTCAACCAGGTTTGGCATAGAGAATAAAGATGCACTTATGCCTGACTGTGGAGTGCATTACCTCTGGTTTGCATTTGTCTGTATTTTAATTAGGTCACACCCCCCCTCTTTGGGGGGGCGTCACTTGCATATTTCCCCCAAACAACAAGCAGCAAAAACCTTCCAGGAAATAACTGCAAGTGCCCAGGAGTGCCGGACAGGTGCCACTGCATAGTCCCCCGAGGGTGGAGTGATTTTCGGTTGACAAATGGGATTTCTCGTGGGGACATTGTATCAGAGATGATCGTACAACGCCGCCCCGTTGAATAGCTGGCCCCGCGGGGAAACTGTCGCCAAATGACGGTGTTCCCCCCCCCCCAATTCCTACGCCCCCCCCCCCCGCGCGCGTTTAGGTCCCCCCCACATCCCCACCCTGACACGAGTCGCCACACCTGCTGGGATCGCTGAATCTCGTGGTCATGGAGTCCCCCCCCCCCCTATCTGAATGGAGCGGCGCCGCACAGCCGGCGTTGACGGATACAGCACCAACATACCGATGCAGTACCGAGAACCCCAGGTGCGTTACCCCAGAGCGTGACACAACCTCAGATGATGACTCCGCCACCCTGTCATGCAGCACTTCGGGCTCCTGGCAAACAGCCCCCCACCCCCCGTGTGTTGTGTGTTCAGCTGACACCGAGCAGCCAGTACCCACTGGGGCTTTCAATCCCAAGGACCGCCGTCCTCGCCGGGGTCGGTGGCAGCAACGAGACGGGCTAACTCCCGAGCTCTCGAACCTCGAGCCCTCCATGCCCCCGCCGAGCGCTGAGCGTAGGGGGTGTGGCCGAGAGAGCCAGCGCCAGCGCGCACGCCCGAAGCGCAGGAAAACCCGAACATGCAGCACAGAACAAACGCCACGGCCCAGGCTCAGTCCCAAGCGGCGGTCTGACCAGGCGGCAAAGCCCAGAACCCATGAGCCCACAGCCCTGGCCCCAGCCGGGGAGGTAGGGATCAGAACTTTGGGCCATGAACTGTGCCAATGGCCGAGGGACCACACGGAGAACTGAGATTGCAATGAAGGCCATGGAAGGCAGGCCGCTGGAGCACAAGTGGCGGGTCCACAGCTGACCTATCGCGGCCCCGCGATCGCTATTTGCGGCGGCCCCTGCCATTATGTGCGGCAGACTCTCTCATGCGGGGCGCACCATGCGCCGTTTATTGCGACGAAACACGCAGACGCTCTGGAGGCCGCGTGCCGCTGCATTCGATGCTTCAACGGCCTTGGGGTTGCGTTTCTGGCAATCGCAAAGGACACGGATATCAGCCAAACCGCCGGTTGCAGTGGCAGTCCGATCGTCCAAACAGGAATTCCGCGAGGGAACATTCCACCGACGGGGGCAGAGCCCCAATCCGGGTTTTGCTCGGCCACAGGGGGGGGGGGGGGGGCTGAGGGCCCACTGTGCACACATTTGGCCGTTTGTTGTGGATCCCCCGAGCAGACATACTGCGGACCGGGGCATAGGCCACCGTAAGAGCATTCGGTGCTTCGATCCCCCTCTTCTGTAACGGGAGTGTGTCCTCGCGTGGTACGGTATGGCATGGGGGGGGGCTTGCCTCCGCGTTTCAGCCCCGCCTTAGGCTCCTGCAAGGCCTCCCCCTAGTGCTTCAGACGGTGCCACAGGCCCACTGGGTGTGAATATGACACCCACGTAGTGGACCACCCTAACGTGCAACAAGGCTGGCAAGTTTTCTCTGTGACACTGGGGGTGTTGGCGGTGACACTGAGGGTGTTGGCTGTAATACTGGGGTAAGGCGGTTCTCATGGCAGAGAAAACTTGCCGGCCTTGTTGCACGTTAGGGTGGTGCACTACCTGCGTGTCATATTCATATTCACCCCCAGTGAGCCGCCAACCAGTGGCGCCGTCTCAAGCACTAAGAGGAGGCCTTGCTATAGCCAAAGGCGGGGCTGAAACGCGGAGGCAAGCCGCCCCCTTCCGGTCTCATTGGCGGCACATCGATATGATTTGGGGCCCTCCCGATGGAGTGGCCTGGCCCTCACTGCCCCACGCTGCCCTCTGCATCGGGCCTCAGGTCTGCTGCCCCACGCCGCCCCCCTCCACGTGGGCTGGGCCAGCCTTCACCAACTGTCCCTCGCCAGCCCCGACGCCGCCGTCCCGGACCCCATCGCCCCCGACAACAACACGTGCCCCACGCCCTCCCTCCCAAAGCTGCCCCCCCGCCTGCCCTCGCAGGCCCAACGGGCCCTCCGCCGCCGGCTACTCTCCGTCACCCCCACCCCGACGCCGTCCGAGTTGCGGGCCCTTGTCGTGCTCGCCTTTGGGGCCGTACCCGCCCCCGGGTCCCTCTCCGAGGCGCATGTGCAGGCGGCCGTGGCAGACCTGGTGGGCCTGCAGGCGTCGCAGGTGCGCCTCCTGGCGGCCCCGGGACTGGCCTTGAGGGCCCCGGACAAGGTCTGTGTGCGGCGGCCGCGAGGGGCCAGGGCAGATTTGGGTGCTCCAGGCACGTACCCCCCCCCCCCCCTCCCCCACCCCCTGCCCCATTGTGTCCAACGAATACTTCCGTTCAGTCCGTATTTTTTTGGTACCCAGTCAATGAGGTACCGGTTTTAGGTACCGAATTAATTGAGTACCGAACGGCGTCTCCAACGAACACTCCAGTTCGGACCGGATTTTGTGAGGGCTTCATTGTTCGCTGGACACGGGGGGGGGGGAGGAGTGTACTAAGGCTACCTGACTAGCCCCTCCTTCCCTGGCCTTCGGCTACACCTCGTTGCCCAAGCGCCTCCGATCAGGCGAGCGCTCAGAGCATTTGACTTCGGCGCCAATTGTCCCCGATTCGAATCCCACGATTTGAAGGTCCCCCTCGATCGGCGCCGGGAGTACAGCTACGGCCTCCGAACCCTGCTAAAGAACCGCTGGTCGAGAGTTCGCACCCTGGGATTTCACACCGATGGTTGGTGCGCTAGCGTGTCTGTCGGCGAGTGGTCCTCAGAGATGCCCCAAAGTACCCCCCCCCGCCGGCCCTCGAATAGTAACCGCCCTTGAATAGTAACAGGGCCATCGGAGTGCCGGAGACAAGGGCCAAGTATGCTCCTGGGATCGCCTCTGAGGTCCCTTCCCTTCTCATGCATCCCTGCGTGTGTGCCTTGCACCGCGGCAGGGCTGGTTTTGCTGTGCCCCTTCTCTGTACCTGCCCTGTCCCTCACTGCGGCAGTAGGGGACTGGGAGTCCCGGTGGCTACGGAGGTTCGGGGTGCAGCAGGCGAGCGGCCAGTGCCGTATTGGTGTAGTGCCTCTGTGGCCAGCCCCTCCACCGCGTCGTTGTGTGTCTGTCAGACCCAGACCCCAACGCCGACCGCACAACCGCCGACGATCGCGACGACCTCCGGCCCAGTCTACTGGTGGCTGATCATTGTGATTGGCGTGAGTGTGGTCTTCATCTGCGGGGTCTTTGCCGTCCTTCTTGGAGTCCTCCTGAGGTCGGTGCTGATGCCTTGTCCGCTGCCTGCGCACAAATCCTGCACCCCCCCCCCCCCCCCAGGGCATTGCTTTCGATCGCCTGCAATACCTGCGGGGGCAGGGGGATCCTGTTGAATCCCTTTCTCCCGCGTTCTCCTGCACTCTGCACTTTGAGCACCGTCGGGTTAACCACCAACCGCTGTCGGTTACCCGGAAACCGCTGTTGATTGGCAGCGAGAGACCACAAAACAGGAGGCGGCTTTTTTCTTCTTTTTTCTTCAATTTAGGACTCCCCTGGGGTGGGGGCACAACTGCTTGGCACTTTCCCCACATTCTGGTCCAGATGGTCTCTTTGTTGATATGGGGCGGCCAATTGGCGGGATATGCAATGGCGAAGGACCAACCAAATGAGGGAAGTTTGGCCCGGCGAGAAATGCCCCCTCCCCCACTTCCCTGGTGGCCTGGGACAAGCGAGTTGGCCAACGTGCTCCCGACCAGTCAGACAGTGTGCGTACACCGGCACACTTATTCAGCCCCTTTATCCCCCCCCCCGCCGCACCGGTGGATGCCGTGCTGTGTGCAGACAACAGACCTTAAGGCAGATGTGCAGTAGGGTCTTGCTCTGACGGTGCATCTTCTCACGCCATTCGGCCTCGTCCTTCGTTGTCACTCGTTTTTGAAGAAGATATGTGCCTTTGAGTGGGTGGGGGCAGGCCGGGCATGCACCGTTGCAGCGCTGTCCGCCACCCCCCCGCCCCATAACGCAAACAAACCGGAGGAATATGGGGTCAAATGGGCACGGGAGGTCATCGATGGTCGGGAAGGGGTGGGGGATTGAGGGAACGGGGGGAACTGGTTCGTTGCCATTTTGCCCGACACGAAGGTCGAGGCGGGACCTTTGGAAGACTGACCTCGCTGCCGAATCCTCCCCCCGAGGCTGTCCCTCTGGGGCCTTCAGGACGGTCTTCGAAGAAGGTTTCTTTCTTTTCTCCGGCTTGTCAAAGCCCTGCCTACTGCTGTCGGTCACGGGGGGGGGGGGCGACCCCTCGTTTTCCATATGCGACCCCCCCCCCCCGTCTCCCCTCAGCCTTTATGGCACACCCCCCCCCCCCGTCTCCCCTCAGCCTTTATGGCACACCCCCCCCCCGTCTCCCCTCAGCCTTTATGGCACCCCCCCCCCCGTCTCCCCTCAGCCTTTATGGCACCCCCCCCCCGTCTCCCCTCAGCCTTTATGGCACCGCCCCCCCCCGTCTCCCCTCAGCCTTTATGGCACACCCCCCCCCCGTCTCCCCTCAGCCTTTATGGCACCGCCCCCCCCCCGTCTCCCCTCAGCCTTTATGGCACCCCCCCCCCCGTCTCCCCTCAGCCTTTATGGCACCGCCCCCCCCGTCTCCCCTCAGCCTTTATGGCACCGCCCCCCCCCGTCTCCCCTCAGCCTTTATGGCACCCCCCCCCCCCGTCTCCCCTCAGCCTTTATGGCACCCCCCCCCCCGTCTCCCCTCAGCCTTTATGGCACCCCCCCCCCGTCTCCCCTCAGCCTTTATGGCACCCCCCCCCCCGTCTCCCCTCAGCCTTTATGGCACCGCCCCCCCCGTCTCCCCTCAGCCTTTATGGCACCGCCCCCCCCCGTCTCCCCTCAGCCTTTATGGCACCCCCCCCCCCGTCTCCCCTCAGCCTTTATGGCACCCCCCCCCCCCCCCGTCTCCCCTCAGCCTTTATGGCACCCCCCCCCCCCGTCTCCCCTCAGCCTTTATGGCACCGCCCCCCCCCGTCTCCCCTCAGCCTTTATGGCACCCCCCCCCCCCGTCTCCCCTCAGCCTTTATGGCACCGCCCCCCCCCGTCTCCCCTCAGCCTTTATGGCACCGCCCCCCCCCGTCTCCCCTCAGCCTTTATGGCACACCCCCCCCCCGTCTCCCCTCAGCCTTTATGGCACCCCCCCCCCCCCCGTCTCCCCTCAGCCTTTATGGCACCGCCCCCCCCCGTCTCCCCTCAGCCTTTATGGCACCCCCCCCCCCCGTCTCCCCTCAGCCTTTATGGCACCCCCCCCCCCGTCTCCCCTCAGCCTTTATGGCACCCCCCCCCCGTCTCCCCTCAGCCTTTATGGCACCCCCCCCCCCGTCTCCCCTCAGCCTTTATGGCACCGCCCCCCCCGTCTCCCCTCAGCCTTTATGGCACCGCCCCCCCCCGTCTCCCCTCAGCCTTTATGGCACCCCCCCCCCCGTCTCCCCTCAGCCTTTATGGCACCCCCCCCCCCCCCGTCTCCCCTCAGCCTTTATGGCACCCCCCCCCCCCGTCTCCCCTCAGCCTTTATGGCACCGCCCCCCCCCGTCTCCCCTCAGCCTTTATGGCACCCCCCCCCCCCGTCTCCCCTCAGCCTTTATGGCACCGCCCCCCCCCGTCTCCCCTCAGCCTTTATGGCACCCCCCCCCCCCGTCTCCCCTCAGCCTTTATGGCACACCCCCCCCCCGTCTCCCCTCAGCCTTTATGGCACACCCCCCCCCCCGTCTCCCCTCAGCCTTTATGGCACACCCCCCCCCCCGCCCTGTGGGCCCAGTTGGTACAAGAGGTGGCCGGGTTTGGCCCATGGTAACGGTGCCGCCGAAGGCGTCAGCACCTTTTTTGTCTCACATTTCTGTTCAGCTCCCGTCATTTGAGGTGTTGTGGTGTGACGGAACAGAAACATGGGTACGGAAAGGGACTCCTGGGCAGACAGGAAACGGCTCCTGGACACCCCCAGGGGGGGGGCGGACAGCCCCTTGGAGGACTGGCCGCCGTCGGGTGCAGCCACCCCCCCCCCCCCCGACGAGACCCTGGTGGCGGTGCTGGAACACGGCCGCGGTGCATCCGGCTGCTGCTGTGTTTGGGGTCACCAAATGTTCACACCAAATGTTGACTGCCAATGAGGCCCAAGCCGCGCTCCGTGTAATGGGCGCCACTTTGTCACTGCTGTTGCAGCACTGCCCTGCGCATTTCCCGCACCGCCCATCCACCACGCCACCATCCACCGCCTTTCAGACCGCCTGCCCCCCTCTGCCTCGTCGCTCGCGGATCCCCCGCTTCTTGTCGCAGGACGCGCCGGCCACCGCCACCCCCCCCCTCTCCGACGAGGCCCGGGGTGAAGCAGGTCCGCATCGCCGTCCCGGCCAGTGCCCCCGCCCGCGCGCCCGCCCGAACCCGGACCTCGAGCCCACCCCAGCCCCGGCGCTCCGCCCTTCGGCCGTCGCCTGCGCACCGCAGCGGCCCCTCCCGCAGCGCCGCGTACCTTGTCCCGCCCGACGCTCGCCCTGAAGCGCATGGGCCTCCCATGCCCTACACCCGCTCCCGCTCCCCCGGAACATCCCCGCGGCCCTCCCACGCCCGGGGGCCACCCGAGCCACAGCCCATGCCCTACACCCGCACCCGCTCCCCTGGAGAGTCGCATGCCCCGGGGGCGTATGAGCCCGCCCCCATGCCCTACACCCGCCCCCGCTCCCCTGGTCACTCGCCGCGGCCGCGGGGTGTTCCTAACGGGCCGTCGCCGCGGTCCGTGCCGCATCGCTCCGGCATCGTGACGGGCGTGGACCTGCGGGTTGCGCCGCGCGCGCGCACGCCCGAGCCCTACCACCCGGGCCCTGCCCAGCGGCCGCACCCGCCCCGGCAGCCCATGGCCGGTCGGATGGCCGGCCCCCCGTCCCTCCCGCACGGCCCCCCCGGCGGGTCTCCGGCGGCGCCGAGCCTCTCCCCGACGTGCGCGGCCCCCGCCCCCGGCAGCGGCAGCGGCACAGGCAGCCCCACCGTCGCCGGCCTCTGGGCGGCCGAATCCCCCGGCACGTGGTACCCCGCGGCCGTCGCGAGCCCCACGTGGCAACAGCCCCCGGCCCGCGGCGCCGCGCCGCGCCCCGTGTCCCCCGCGCCCCGGTCCCTCGCCCCGCGGTACCCCACGCCGGCCGCCGCGGCGCAGTACCGCCCCACGGCTGCCGTCGAGAGCGCCGGGAGCGGCTGCGCCCCTTACGACGGCCCCGCGCACGTCCCGGCCCCACACGACCCCTTCGCCGGGCGTGGCCATCCTCCCGTCGCGGCCTTCGCGCAGCCCCCGGCCCCGTTCCCGGCGTCCGCCCCCCGGCCGCACCCGTACTGCGACCTGCGGGTCCCGCCGGCGCCGGTCGCGCAGTTCGCGCCGCCGGCCCTCGGGGCACTGCCGCACTTCTCGCCCGGCGTCCGGGGCACGCCGCAGTCCGGGCAGTCGTCGTCCGGCTTCCCGCTGTCGCCGTTGGTGGCGGTGGACTCGCCCGGCAGCCCCGTGGACTCTCTGGAGTCCGAACTCTTGACCCCCCGCACGCAGTCCAACTCCCCGGACCGCGCGGGCGCCAATTTGTGGGAGTCGCGGGGCAGGGCCGCGCACGCGCAGGACCGCAGCCCCCTCTACGGCGGCGGGGTCATGCTGCAGTACTACTGAACGGCTCGTCGCAGCAAATCAGAATATTTCTCGTCCTCACCGCCCGTCAACAACCGCCCGTAAGCCTCGCAATTGGCCGCCCTGAACTCTCCCCCCCCGAGGGATCTCCACAGCCTTGGGGGCCAGAGCTGACCCGGGCCCAGGCCCATGTCACATTCGATAGCCGCTTGACGGCGGTGACCTCAAGGCAACACTCGGTGCAGGCCTGGTTTGCGCTGCAGAGCAGCGAGGCAAAGTACATTGCAATTGTCACGATTGAGCACCGCTGATGACTTCAAAGCCTGACATCGTGGCCAGGAATCGCTTGAGCGGGGGGGAGGAAGGGGGCCACCCCCCTCCCCTCCATGTCCATGGACCCGCAAGGGGCAGCGCAGGGGGTTTGAGGGCACGTGCGGGAGCGTTTTGGAGCGTCGCGCGAGGTTTGCGTGCAGGACGGCTGGCCTTGCTGGCCACTGGACGTGCCTCTGTCGTGTACAGGGTCCGGGACCGGGGGGGGTGGCCGCGGGGCATCGCGCGTGCACCGGGGCCTGCCAGTGCAGGTGCATTTGTGCAAGGGGATGTTGGCTGATTTGCAGTGTGGACTGGGAGGCTGCCTGCCGGATGGCTGCCCATGCGGGGGGTGGCTTATGGGGGTAGCTGTTTCTGGCCCCAAATTGCGCAGATTTGGGAGGACATCTCCCGATTTGGCGCCTGCGCCCCGGGCCTCCTCCGGTGAGTTGGGGGCTCAAAAAAAACTCGGGACTCGGCAAGGCCACCCGTGGGGCTCTAAGCCCCTAGACTTGCGGCCGGCGCCGGGCCGCTGTGACCGAGTACATCACAAAACGGATCTGCGATGTGCGTTGTCGTCGCTTGTGTGTTGTGTGTTCTGGGGGAGTACGTGGTGCGGGTAGTTCTGTGGGGCCCAGCGCTTCTGAAAGTACCAGCGTGCCGCTTTGCGTTGTGTACCATACCACGCCTTAGAGATCATTACGGTCCCCGTGCCATCAACAGTGGTAAGGGGGAAGGGGGGGGCAGTGGAGTTGGGATCCTGGGGTCGGCGGGGCCCGTGAGGATTGGGGAGTTCTGGGAGAGTACAGTCGCAGCCGCATGAAGCGGAGGCGCGGCCCATGGGCCGGGGGGGTAGTGCCAAACAGCAGCCGGGTAGCACTACCCGGCGGCCGCCCGCGCAGAAGAAAAGGGCCGAAGACAGAACGCCGGCAGAGTCAGTTTCGGTCCGGCTTGTGTCCGGTTTGGGGTCGGCTCTTCTTATCGGCGGCTGCAACGCCCTGGCCCCGAAGGCTGCGCCGTGGGTCTTTTGCCCCCGTGGCGGCGATACCCATGCCAGCGCTGGCAGAGCCTTCACATGCGGTCATCCCCCAGACCGTGAACCCAGGCTGACGGGGGAGGAGGGGGTCATGTAGATAGCACAGGGTGGGTGAGTGGGGGGGGGGAGGGGCATGCAGGGGCCCATTGATGTCGCTCGGCAAAGGTTCCTTTTTGCAAGTGAGCGACCCTGCAGTTCTGGGGCCGCACACACAGCAGATCAGCACCGGCCCTGACTGGCGTACCGCCCCTCCCCTGCAGGCATGCGCTCGAAGAAGGGAAGAAGCCCCCCACTTTCGTCCCGATCGCTTCCATCTGCCACCACCGGCTCACCAAACCGTTTCGTGGTTACCAAACCTTGCGCCCAACCCCTGTTCCAACCACCAGGTACCGCCTTCGGCTTCTTGCCCCCCGACTGCATCCCTTCCCCCCCCCCCCCCCTTCTCCTCGGGGTGCGCACATCGAAGGGCGATGGTCAGTCTTCCAAGAACACCACGCTCCGCCTGATGCTGATTCCCCCCCCATTGCCACAACCATCCCCGAGGGGGCTCCGCGACGACAAAGACAATTGAGGGGGTTGGGTCAGACTAGCTGTAGACTGGCTAGCAATCGACGGCAGTTGGCGCCGAACCGGTTGGCCGTGAAACCGACGGCGGTCCACCCGAAGGTACAAGATGGAAGGCCGGGGGGCGGGGAGGGCTCACAAAGGACCCCTGGGCCGTACCTGCACTTTGGAAGCATTGCATTCAGCACGTGCTGGGGGGAAATCTGATTTAGGGTGAGGGTATTTATATATTGCTTTCATTGTATTTCTTGAAGGATCCTTCAGGTCCCACGGCATTGGCCGCCTGTGCTGCAGCTAATGGCAGTTGGATGCGCGGTTGGAAAGTAACGGACGGCAGTTCCTCTGAATCCTCCTTCCAAAAGGGCTGAGGACGAGTAAGGGCAGAAAAAGGAGAGCACAGGGAAGAGCAGGAGCTCAAGGGGAAAAAGGTGGCGTTGGGCAATGCAGCTACTGCTCCTCAGCACAGCCTGCTTTGTCCTCTTTCCCAGCCCCCACTCCCTGTCACAGTTGTGTGTCGGACAAGAACGTACAAGAATTCCTCCGCCACATTTTGCACGCTTCCAACCGGGTTCTGGAACGATTGTGGCCCCGGTGGCTGGGCCTCAAGGGACGGGGGGCATTCGTGTGGTGACAAAGATGGTCATTCTCCCATTACCAGACTGACACTGTCCCAAATCTCTAGACCTTTGACCTGGACAGCAAACCAGAGCTATATTACCGACACGCATCAGTCCCTCCCCGGGGCCATCAGATTTTTCGTCCACCTTCCACCTGCCTGGGCCTGCCGCGACCCTTTGACCAACAACACTATGGTGCCATCCCATGGTACGTGCCAGGCCTCAAATGAAAGTATCTTCTGTTGATAGAGTACCCCTGTTGATTATTCCTTTCAAAGCGTGCCAAAAGGTGGCCGATGTCAACATACAACAATCCGTCCGCCATAGATTTGACATAGAGAAGCCAACAGCAATGCCCTTTGCCTCGACCGTTCACTGCTTTTGGCCTCATGCTGCATTGCTTTTATGAGTTTCGTGCCGAGGGAGCTGTGTTGTGACCCTGCCTTGCAAGGGCTTTGTCCATGTGGTGCGTTTTCTGCTCTGTGTTGTCGTCATTCTCAAGTGGACCTAGACATTGACAGGACTCCATTGAATCAAGCAATGTGCACGCGGTGCAACAACGACCGGGGCAACTAGGGCACCGCAGCAGGAGTGGAAAGAGCAAGAGTCGGAATATAAACCAGTGTGTGTGTGTGTGTGTGTCGCCAGTTGCTGAATGTTTCCTGTCTGTGTGTTGCGCTGCAGTTTGGGCTGCAGGATCTGAAGATTGTCACGATCTGGCAAATACTCCACGTGCACCCACTTTTTTGTATTGCACTGTATTGTATGCTACAAGAGAGAGAGAGAGAGTGTGTGTGTGTATGTCTGTTCTCTGTCCTACAGCATGCCCACACGGAAATGTGTAATTTTGCGGAAACTGCAAAACTGGTTGCAGGGTGGAGCAGTGTGGCAGGGAACATTGTACACGTTGTGGGTTCAGCCCGATGAAAAAGTTTTATATGCTTACAACACTATATGGAATGCAGACTACACTACGCCGCAGGTAATGATGAGCGGGCTGACTGTGTGTGTGCATCCTCCTGGAAACGAGAGGTACGAGCAAAACAAACGCAATGCTGATTTATTGCCAATACGACTCTTGTTGAAGAGCAGCACCCTTCTGGTGGGGCGGGACCTGACAGCACAGACCCAAGCGCCGTCACCCTATGTGTGAAGGGAGGTCATGACACTTGTACGTGGCATGGTGCGCACACACCCCGGTCTGCTGTGTGCCGCCGGGTATAGGAGTTCTTCAGCGTTTCCGGTGCTGTTTATGCTCAAAACTCATACGCCCAAATTGTTTGTGCCCGTGCTGCCAGAGTGGCAGTGCAGTGCCCTTTTTGCTTCCCTCAGGACATTCAGTTCACTGCAGCGCTGTGCGCCTGTTTCCTCCAGAAAGGCATCTATTCGCCGGTGGTCATGACTTTTCTTTGACTATCAGCGGCCTGACGAGATTCGACTGACGACCAGTGCCTGTCTTGCTTCTGCTTGTGCTCGGAATTGGTCGCTCTGTGTCATCCGCGGACGACAGGGCGTATGGTTCATGCCAGCATGATGGGCACACCAAGGTAAAAGCCGCCTACTCATTGTTGTACATGCGTCCAGCGTCGCGACGGGAAGTCGCTGGCAGCCTAGCGCCGTGGCTATGTGTACTGGGACCGCGCGTACAGCAGCTGGCGTCTGCCAGCACGGGTAACCACGCACAAGGTTACTGGGGTGTGGGGGGTACAGATTGACAGGTTGTTAGTTGAGGGTGCCAGACCCTGAAAGCTCTGAACCCCCCGGCAGCGGGGTGATCAGCACATGATCACTCCTCCTGCGAACTTTGAATGTTGTATGTCACCTCCTACAAACAGTAAATCCTGCATGCAGTTGCAGCTGGGTGGGGGGAGATGGCATGTGCCCCCAGACTGGCTGGCTGACCCTGGCATCAAGCACGTAACTGACAGAACACGCATGTGATACAGAACGGCCATCAATGACCTAGAGGACACGCATATGATATAGAATCGCCATCAAGGACCTGGAGGAGAAGGACACGGTTATAATATAGAACGGGCATCAAGGGCCCAGAGGGCACACATATGAAATAGAATAGCCATCAAGGGCCTAAAGGACATGCGTAGGATAGAGAAGAGCCATCAAGGGCCTAGAGGGCACGCATATGATATAGGATCGCCATCAAGCGCAAAGCGGACTCGCATATGATATAGAACGGGCATCAAGGACCTAGAGGACACACATATTATCTAGAATCAAGGACCTGGAGGACGAGGACGCTCTTATACTATAGGTCGGCCATCAAGGGCCTAGAGGACACACATATGATATAAAACAGCCATCAAGGGCCTAGGAGACACGCATATGATATAGAACAGCCATCAAGGGCCTAGGAGACACACATATGATATAGAACAGCCATCAAGGGCCTAGGAGACATGCATATGATATAGAAGGGCCGTTCTATGTCATTTGTTTCGTCCTCTTGGCCCTTGATGTCCATTCCAAATCACATGCGTGTCCTCTAGGCCATTGATGCCCATTCTATATCATATGCGCCTCCTCTAGGCTCTTCATGGCCATTCAAAATCATATGCGTGTCCTCTAGGCCATCAAGGACCTAGAGGACAGGCATATGATATCGAATGGCCATCAAGGGACAAGAGGACACGCATATGATATAGGATTGCCATCAAGGTCCTAGAGCGCGCGCATATGACATAGAACGGGCATCCAGGGCCTAGAGGGACACGATTGTGCATGCAAGGAAATACTCAAGTGTGGGTCGTTTGGTGTGAGATATGTTCGGGGCAGACATTCCAAATTATGTGATTTGTCTTCAAAATACACATCGCTGCCATTAACCTCCACGGACATGCTAGCTCTCTATGTCGCTTAACCTCTGTGCAGGCCTATCAACATGTCTTGTTTTCTTTCCTGAGGCACGACAGATGGAAGTGCAACGCCCCACGTCATCCCGCCCCGGATCGTCCCGCGGATCGTCCCGCGCCTTGGGTCCAGCTGCGCTAGCACTATCCAAAGGTGGCGACAAGGAGGTTGCTGCTCTACTCGGTGACTTGGGCCTATCAGAATACGCAGAACGCCTGATCGTAGAGGTTGGATGTGATTCTTTGGATATGCTGAAGGAGTTGGAGGAGCCTGACCTGCACTTTCTGAAACCAATGCATCGAAAGAAGCTCCTCCGCAAAGTCGCGGAGTTGCAAGCATCGCCCGTGGACACAAATGCCAACCATCCCAGCACTGCGCAACCATCCAGCACAAGCCCTCTGCAGCCGCAGCCAGCGCCAAGTGTGCCAAGACGGCAGCAACGCCGCGGCGGCCGAGCGGATGGTCGGCACCAGGGCGCGGGTCGAATGGATGATGGAGTCAACGAGGCAAACCAAGCCGCTGGCATACAAATGCTCTTGGAATACCAGCCAACGGATATCACTCCCGTCGATTTTCTGCTGGAAATGCAGGACTGGGGGATCTTCCCCGTCGTGTGTGTTGAGCAACTCATGCGCGACTGCAGCGAAATGGCGGTCGCCAAGCGGTCTGCGTTGCGGCAGCTTGGGTTACGAACCAACCTGGGACAGGTCCTGCACTCCATGCAGATATGGTTTGGAGGGACCCTCGGCGTCTTGTCGTTTGAATGTGTCCTCTCACGCCGGGAACCTCTGCGGATGTACTTGCGGATGTACTTCTTTGGGATTGCGAGGGGCCACAATGGACCAAGGGCCATTTCAAAGCTCATGAACTGGGTGCCAATTGTATTGTGCTCTTGATGATGCCATATTTGCGGGAAGGAGGGGGCACTTTTACCATTGTTGTGGCCAAGGCGTTTGCTCTCTGTTTCGGGCCATTTCGGGAGGGGGTGTCAGGATGTTCCGGGTGTACTCGCCGCAAACGAGTGCGCGGCGCAAGAACTCCCCCACAGGCGGGTGCAGTGCGTAGGCACACTGCTTGTGCACCCCCCACCCCCACACCCTGTGCCAACTTCTCGATTTGCCTTGTTGTGCCCCCGGCCATACGCAGTGCCATATGCATGCTCTGAACGCCCGTGGATTGTCCGCCCACTCCCTCAACCTCCTCACACCGGTCCTGTGTAGGCTCTGTATGTCTACACTGTTGAACTAACCACGACGGATGGCATTGGGCCAGGCGAAGAGCCCCAGTCCCTCGACAAACAGATTTACAAGGAAGTCAACGCCGCGCTGCGGCGCGGCGCTGACGTCAAACGGTGGCTTGCCCTGATTTGGTGGATCCAAGAAGGTTTGAAGGCCCTCCCCAGCAAGAAAATGAGGGTGTATCGCGGCGTCAGCATCAAGTTCGACCTCAAGGATTACCAGCCAGGCTCTCTGGTCACGTGGGCAGCTTTCTCCTCCACCTCCAGTGATGTCAACGTAGCCAGAGATTTTGTCCAGAAGAGCCAACAGAGTGGATCAGTCCAGGGAACGATCTTTGTCATCACTGTAAAAGCGCGCCGTCCATCGAGACATTGTCCGCATTCGAAGAGGAGAAGGAGGTGCTGCTGCCAGCCAATTCCAGGTTTCGGGTCATCCGCCCGATGGACAGTGCCTTCGCCGAGGTGATCGGGGCCAACATGGTGGAAATGGAGGAAATTACCGAAGAGGAGTGGCAAGAGGTGCGCCGTGGTCACAGCAGTAGACTGGAGGATGGAGTGGTGAACGGGATGTGGGAGGGACGGGAATGGGCTGGAGTGTGGGCGAGACTGAGACCGGGGTGGCATGGCATGGGATGGATAGATGGGAATTCGATGAAGACGACAGGAGCATTCAATCCCCCCCCAAATCGGCGGCCGACTTTCGCCGATTTCGTCGATTTGTTCTGCCGATTAGTTGCGTTTCTGGATTTTGCTGGTTTGTTTTGCCGAGTTGTTTGGGTTTCCGGGGCACCTGACAAGAAAAAGAGGCAGGATGGTCTGAGATGTGGACCATTCAATTTGGGTTTGTCTATTTCATGTTTTTTTATGGTCATTGTTCGGATTGACACCATGAAGTGTTTTTGGGGGGGCTTGAGCATTTTTGCATTCTTCTTTTGATTGTTATCCACGCAAGGAATGACAGCAAGGCATTGGTGAACAAAGCGCAGGCACCCATTTTGTGCCATCCCGTGGGCTGTTTGACACACTGCGATCGCCCTGCACCAAACGGTACAATCTTTTGCGGAACTGAGTTACTTTGAAAACTCCGTTTGATTTTGAGCAGTTTCGGGGGTCAGAACGCACTGGCGATTGAACCACTTAATAGGTTGTGTGTCCATTGAGCACCCATGTCTGGGGCAGTTGGTGGCATATTCTTGGCTGATTGAAACAATGACATGGTAAAACAGCACCAATGTGTCGTTTCAAGTACTAATAATCTGAGAAGTGCCATCAAGGCCGTCCATCATTCTCTCTTGGCACATTCTGAAGTTCTCGGGGCATCAGTGTCATCACCAAATTGCATGATTATGTTGTTCCCGAATGCACTGGCATTTTGCAAATTGTCGTTCCCCCGCCATCAATTTGATCAACGACCATGAATTGTTGAACAGCTTACAAGTTGATCATCACGAGGCGCTCACGTGGTGGCAGATGGCGCCAAACATTCCTAGTTTCACTTGATTTGCAGTGTAAGGCACCAATAAGGGACCCGGACCCAAACGGGTCAGAAAATGACGCTTTTTGGGCTAGTTTGTGGAACCTGTGGCAGATTCAGATGTATTTGTGTGTGACCTACCCAAGCTCAAGCAACACGCCCCCCGCCGCCCTCTCAACACAAATAGGACAATCTGACCCTTTGTAGTGCGCGGGGATTGACGACAAATTCCACTGCATGGTCATAGTGCAATAATTGAAGCCTAAGGTGGTTCTTGGAGAATCCTCTTGTAGGTTTCAATATATTTGCATGTGACCTCACCAATTCTGTGATGGCAGCTCAAAACGTCAAACAACACACATGAGGGACAATGGACGGAGGTGTTGGCTCAGCTAGTAGGATAGCTTATGAGGCACCTCCCTTCAGTAAAAACCTGCGAGGCAAAGTACCAGAGCATTGCAAATTGCCATGAACAACCTGATCCAATTCCAAACACTAATAAAAGAAAACAGCAACAGACAATTGCTGCAACCTGAATCTAAAGTTCATCTGCTGCACTGTGGTGGAGCTGAACAATTGTAGGACTTTGGTCTGCTGCCTGACCGCTGGGCCAAACTGGGGATCTCTTGTGCTCCCTGAGCGTTCTTGCTTTTCTATCGCACGGACGTCTAGCTTCGTTGCCTGATTTGTTGTTTTCTCATGTGTCACCCACTGCAGAGGCCAACCCTAGGTTCAACACACAAGTCCTCACACACCACCATTAGGCCTCTAGCGTCACATGAATTCACGAATCGAAATTCTTGCACCAAGTTTGCCCGAGTATGCATTCCGTTTTTTGGGCTCCCCGTGGTTCTGAGGCCCCACACTGGGGGCTCAGGCATCCAACAACAAAAGCCATGGAAGAGTGCATGAGAGAGAGAGAGCGAGAGAGAAAGAGATAGACAGGCGCAGAGAGAGAGAGAGAGAGAGAGAGAGAGAGAGAGAGAGAGAGAGTTCACTGTACCTCCTAAGGGCTGTCCAACACTTTTACAGCATTTTAGTGCAAGCAGGGGGTAGGCTGCTCATGTGTCATCCTCCCCTAGATTGCTGCTGCGAAAGCTGCTGAGATGGAAGCACAACCTGCTGCTGCAAAAGCTGCTGAGATGGAAGCACAAGCTGCTGCTGCCAATCCAGGGCAGGTGTCCTTTTTGCGTAATGCTCGTGTTTCTCTCTCTCTCTCTCTCTCTCTCTTTCTCTTTCTCTCTCTCTCTGTGTGTGTGTGTACCGAAGTACGTGTATGTGTGCATGAAGTTCAGGAAGTGGAAGTCTAAGCACGGCTGTGTGGCATGCTTTGATTGGAGCAGGGAACCCCACCTGTTCACACAGGTTTTCGCGAAGGTGTTCTCCTGGATCCACACAGCAGTTGGGGTTGTGCATGGGCTTGTCCACGTGGGTCCGCACAGGGGGCTGGACATTGGGGTGCCCGGGTGACACATCAGAGATCCCCACACAGGTGAGAAACTGCTAACATTCGGTCCGTTTTTGGCAGTTTCGGAATCCGACCCTGTCCTGTTGTCCCGTAAGGATTTGCTGGCCTGCAACCTCTCCCTGTGTGAAGCTGTGTCCCAATCCAATCCAATCCACCATCCATGTACTGGGAAGGTGCGACCGCACTCGGAGCTGAGCCCTGAGGAGATGCGGGACATGCAGAAGGCGTGGAGTTCCACAGAGGACGATGGGGCTCTCGTGGACATTGAGGCACAATATTTCTCCCAAATTGAGCAGCGCAAAATTGGTCCATTTGGCATATGTACTGTGAGGGTGGGCAACCGAACCCCAACACACACGCATCCCGTTGGCTCCACAATGTGGTGTGGGGCGTTACAGGGGGTTTGGGGCGAGACGGGATGGCACCTCCATTGGGCATGCAGGAAATTCACGAAGCCACACAGCAGGGTTACCCCATGGTATACACCGATGGGTCTGCATAGTGGGCAGCAGGTACGAGTTGGGTAGCCGGGTATGGACACCATGAGGAAAGAGCGTTTGAGGTGGCAAACTACCACCCCTTGGACCACCAAACAAACCACCAACCCCGTGAATCCTGATTCAGCCAACCCAATGACCTAGCCCCCCCCCCCCCCCCGCCCCCAGAGGGCCCTCTGGGCCATGACAGGGCCACTTGGCCATGACCTTTGGGCTACCTGTTCCCCAACGTGGGGACTCCAAGATGGCAGGGGTGATGTAGCCACTTCCATTCCAGCAGAGCTCAATAAAACAGAGCAGATGGTCGGCAATTAGGCGGAAGTGGTATTATTGCTGGAGCCGCTTGCCCTGTCTCCTCCCCGTACCCCTACCAGCGCCAACTCTCACTCCTCCTCCTCCTCCTCCTCCTCCTCCTCAAGCTCCTTCTCCGGAAGCGGGTTGTAACGCTGTGGCCGTGGCTGCTGCGAAACGCCATGTCCACTCCGACTTGGATAGTGAAGGTGAATCATACAAACATTAGTGGAAGTATACCACTTTGAATCGCGAAACATATCGAAATGGCAAAAAAAGTCAACCAATTGCACCAGTGTTTGCGCCCTGCGCCGTTGCCTTATAAGTGGGCATTATACAGCACACACATTTTAACCCCAATGGGAACACCCCACCTCGGCTCACAAGACCAAGGCATCCACTGTCACCACTTGGTGGATGAGCTGTGGAGTGACGCCCTGCCCGAGCCCCTGACCCCCATTTTGCCGGGGCCAGCCTCCCGTTCAAGGGGGCTTTTATTGGTTTATCCATTGTTCAGTTTGCAGTGTACAGTGGTTTGTTGCTGATTGCAACTGCCTGGAGACGACGGAAATGGGGATTCGTGTTGAATCCAGTTCTAACTCTGCTTTGGCCATTGGTGAAGAGACTGAGGCAGGTTGGAACTTCTGATTTGCAGATCCAGGGCACGGTCTCTCAATTGCGAGGTGGGGTCGTGACATTGGGGAGGGCTGTTCTGTAGGGCACTCTTTCTTTCCTTTTCCCCCCCTAAAGACGCCCGCTTTGGCTGACGGCCACCAACTGCCGGCAGTTGGCGCCTACCAGCTTCTTTTTCCTTGTTACCCACAAACTGCCACCTAATAATAGGCCTACTGTCCGTTAAATGCCAAATATTGTCAGTGGCCGGCGACTGTTCACCAGCCAAAAGTGAGCTGTTATTGTGCTGTGCGATCTTTTGGGTGATTTGTAAGGGAAACACCTTGTTCCTGTTTGAGGACGGTACCATATTCGAGGGGGGTGTTGTTCAATGGCCATGTGAAAGGTTACCATGCATTGCTGCTGGAGTGCTCAATGTCACTGTTTGTGACCGGCCGACCCTCTGCACAGCCCGTGAAGATCCAATTCAGTGCCCATTATCGAGCCCCAAGCATCTCCATCGATCCACTTGCCCCTTCCAAAGTCATGCTGGGATCCGATACTGTGAAACGGTGGGCTGGCATCTGCTGTTCCGACGCACCGCTTACTACCGGCTGCCAGCAATGGGAGGTGGTGCTACATCCCAACAATGTTGGCGCTCTGCTGCTCATCGGTGTATGCAAACCGGAGCGCGCGACGCCGGAGAAGCTTGCCGAACATGTGTACTGGGTTCACTACAATCAGGTACTCCCTGCGCGTTGCATCACTGATGGACAGGGATTATTTTCATGCATCGTTCCACTTTGCTTCACTGCTTTGGCTCACTATTGTGCATTTTGGTATTGGACGTTACTTTGTGCAGCCGTTGTTAGGGCGTGTGTTGTGACTGTGGAGCAGATATTCTCCGATGATAACAGTGGCGATCTTTTTGCTCTGCTGCTGAAATCAACCCATCCAGCCCCCAACCCCGTAACCAGTTTCCTTTCCATTCAGCTCGGCTGAGGTTGGGCAAATGTTGCAGATTGCGGGGAAGGTGTGGGTCGGGTGAGGGGATGCTGCCAGATATCTGACAATTTAGTCCTTTGTTTGTGCAAATCGCTGGCAGGGGTCCCTACGCCTGCCTCAAAGGCACGCCCAGCCCCTGCCTCAACCCAACAACAACCCCAGCCTACATCCTTTACAGACGGAGAGCTGGTCATACTACAGTGCGGATGGGAACAAGTACGAACCACGTGGTCAGAACTCCACCAACGACCCGTATGGCCCGGCATTCATGGCCGACTCCGGCGTAGATCGCGTCGTGAAATGTGAGCTAGACCTGGCTGGTGGTGGCCGCCTGTCGTTCTGGCTGGATGGTCAACCACTGGGCGCAGCTGCCACCGGCATCACTGGGCCGGTGTTTCCTTTCGTGGCGATGTATCGCAGAAGCGCCGGCGACCGCCCTGTGGCCGTGTCATTGTGTACTCCGCCGGTCCAAATCCAATTCAGTGCCCATTATCGAGCCCCAAGCATCTCCATCGATCCGCTTGCCCCTTCCAAAGTCATGCTGGGATCCGATACTGTGAAACGGTGGGCTGGCATCTGCTGTTCCGACGCACCGCTTACTACCGGCTGCCAGCAATGGGAGGTGGTGCTACATCCCAACAATGTTGGCGCTCTGCTGCTCATCGGTGTATGCAAACCGGAGCGCGCGACGCCGGAGAAGCTTGCCGAACATGTGTACTGGGTTCACTACAATCAGGTACTCCCTGCGCGTTGCATCACTGATGGACAGGGATTATTTTCATGCATCGTTCCACTTTGCTTCACTGCTTTGGCTCACTATTGTGCATTTTGGTATTGGACGTTACTTTGTGCAGCCGTTGTTAGGGCGTGTGTTGTGACTGTGGAGCAGATATTCTCCGATGATAACAGTGGCGATCTTTTTGCTCTGCTACTGAAATCAACCCATCCAGCCCCCAACCCCGTAACCAGTTTCCTTTCCATTCAGCTCGGCTGAGGTTGGGCAAATGTTGCAGATTGCGGGGAAGGCGTGGGTCGGGGTGAGGGGATG
Organism: Eutreptiella sp. 'Long Island Sound 2002'; assembly: GCA_964036045.1. Taxonomy (NCBI): domain Eukaryota; phylum Euglenozoa; class Euglenophyceae; order Eutreptiales; family Eutreptiaceae; genus Eutreptiella; species Eutreptiella sp. 'Long Island Sound 2002'. The sequence goes on from OZ038382.1 coordinate 22,995,104, forward strand.
CTGCCAGATATCTGACAATTTAGTCCTTTGTTTGTGCAAATCGCTGGCAGGGGTCCCTACGCCTGCCTCAAAGGCACGCCCAACGCCTGCCTTACACACAAACCCAGCCCCTGCCTCAACCCAACAACAACCCCAGCCTACATCCTTTACAGACGGAGAGCTGGTCATACTACAGTGCGGATGGGAACAAGTACGAACCACGTGGTCAGAACTCCACCAACGACCCGTATGGCCCGGCATTCATGGCCGACTCCGGCGTAGATCGCGTCGTGAAATGTGAGCTAGACCTGGCTGGTGGTGGCCGCCTGTCGTTCTGGCTGGATGGTCAACCACTGGGCGCAGCTGCCACCGGCATCACTGGGCCGGTGTTTCCTTTCGTGGCGATGTATCGCAGAAGCGCCGGCGACCGCCCTGTGGCCGTGTCATTGTGTACTCCGCCGGTCCAAATCCAATTCAGTGCCCATTATCGAGCCCCAAGCATCTCCATCGATCCGCTTGCCCCTTCCAAAGTCATGCTGGGATCCGATACTGTGAAACGGTGGGCTGGCATCTGCTGTTCCGACGCACCGCTTACTACCGGCTGCCAGCAATGGGAGGTGGTGCTACATCCCAACAATGTTGGCGCTCTGCTGCTCATCGGTGTATGCAAACCGGAGCGCGCGACGCCGGAGAAGCTTGCCGAACATGTGTACTGGGTTCACTACAATCAGGTACTCCCTGCGCGTTGCATCACTGATGGACAGGGATTATTTTCATGCATCGTTCCACTTTGCTTCACTGCTTTGGCTCACTATTGTGCATTTTGGTATTGGACGTTACTTTGTGCAGCCGTTGTTAGGGCGTGTGTTGTGACTGTGGAGCAGATATTCTCCGATGATAACAGTGGCGATCTTTTTGCTCTGCTGCTGAAATCAACCCATCCAGCCCCCAACCCCGTAACCAGTTTCCTTTCCATTCAGCTCGGCTGAGGTTGGGCAAATGTTGCAGATTGCGGGGAAGGTGTGGGTCGGGTGAGGGGATGCTGCCAGATATCTGACAATTTAGTCCTTTGTTTGTGCAAATCGCTGGCAGGGGTCCCTACGCCTGCCTCAAAGGCACGCCCAGCCCCTGCCTCAACCCAACAACAACCCCAGCCTACATCCTTTACAGACGGAGAGCTGGTCATACTACAGTGCGGATGGGAACAAGTACGAACCACGTGGTCAGAACTCCACCAACGACCCGTATGGCCCGGCATTCATGGCCGACTCCGGCGTAGATCGCGTCGTGAAATGTGAGCTAGACCTGGCTGGTGGTGGCCGCCTGTCGTTCTGGCTGGATGGTCAACCACTGGGCGCAGCTGCCACCGGCATCACTGGGCCGGTGTTTCCTTTCGTGGCGATGTATCGCAGAAGCGCCGGCGACCGCCCTGTGGCCGTGTCATTGTGTACTCCGCCGGTCCAAATCCAATTCAGTGCCCATTATCGAGCCCCAAGCATCTCCATCGATCCGCTTGCCCCTTCCAAAGTCATGCTGGGATCCGATACTGTGAAACGGTGGGCTGGCATCTGCTGTTCCGACGCACCGCTTACTACCGGCTGCCAGCAATGGGAGGTGGTGCTACATCCCAACAATGTTGGCGCTCTGCTGCTCATCGGTGTATGCAAACCGGAGCGCGCGACGCCGGAGAAGCTTGCCGAACATGTGTACTGGGTTCACTACAATCAGGTACTCCCTGCGCGTTGCATCACTGATGGACAGGGATTATTTTCATGCATCGTTCCACTTTGCTTCACTGCTTTGGCTCACTATTGTGCATTTTGGTATTGGACGTTACTTTGTGCAGCCGTTGTTAGGGCGTGTGTTGTGACTGTGGAGCAGATATTCTCCGATGATAACAGTGGCGATCTTTTTGCTCTGCTACTGAAATCAACCCATCCAGCCCCCAACCCCGTAACCAGTTTCCTTTCCATTCAGCTCGGCTGAGGTTGGGCAAATGTTGCAGATTGCGGGGAAGGCGTGGGTCGGGGTGAGGGGATGCTGCCAGATATCTGACAATTTAGTCCTTTGTTTGTGCAAATCGCTGGCAGGGGTCCCTACGCCTGCCTCAAAGGCACGCCCAACGCCTGCCTTACACACAAACCCAGCCCCTGCCTCAACCCAACAACAACCCCAGCCTACATCCTTTACAGACGGAGAGCTGGTCATACTACAGTGCGGATGGGAACAAGTACGAACCACGTGGTCAGAACTCCACCAACGACCCGTATGGCCCGGCATTCATGGCCGACTCCGGCGTAGATCGCGTCGTGAAATGTGAGCTAGACCTGGCTGGTGGTGGCCGCCTGTCGTTCTGGCTGGATGGTCAACCACTGGGCGCAGCTGCCACCGGCATCACTGGGCCGGTGTTTCCTTTCGTGGCGATGTATCGCAGAAGCGCCGGCGACCGCCCTGTGGCCGTGTCATTGTGTACTCCGCCGGTCCAAATCCAATTCAGTGCCCATTATCGAGCCCCAAGCATCTCCATCGATCCGCTTGCCCCTTCCAAAGTCATGCTGGGATCCGATACTGTGAAACGGTGGGCTGGCATCTGCTGTTCCGACGCACCGCTTACTACCGGCTGCCAGCAATGGGAGGTGGTGCTACATCCCAACAATGTTGGCGCTCTGCTGCTCATCGGTGTATGCAAACCGGAGCGCGCGACGCCGGAGAAGCTTGCCGAACATGTGTACTGGGTTCACTACAATCAGGTACTCCCTGCGCGTTGCATCACTGATGGACAGGGATTATTTTCATGCATCGTTCCACTTTGCTTCACTGCTTTGGCTCACTATTGTGCATTTTGGTATTGGACGTTACTTTGTGCAGCCGTTGTTAGGGCGTGTGTTGTGACTGTGGAGCAGATATTCTCCGATGATAACAGTGGCGATCTTTTTGCTCTGCTGCTGAAATCAACCCATCCAGCCCCCAACCCCGTAACCAGTTTCCTTTCCATTCAGCTCGGCTGAGGTTGGGCAAATGTTGCAGATTGCGGGGAAGGTGTGGGTCGGGTGAGGGGATGCTGCCAGATATCTGACAATTTAGTCCTTTGTTTGTGCAAATCGCTGGCAGGGGTCCCTACGCCTGCCTCAAAGGCACGCCCAGCCCCTGCCTCAACCCAACAACAACCCCAGCCTACATCCTTTACAGACGGAGAGCTGGTCATACTACAGTGCGGACGGGAACAAGTACGAACCACGTGGTCAGAACTCCACCAACGACCCGTATGGCCCGGCATTCATGGCCGACTCCGGCGTAGATCGCGTCGTGAAATGTGAGCTAGACCTGGCTGGTGGTGGCCGCCTGTCGTTCTGGCTGGATGGTCAACCACTGGGCGCAGCTGCCACCGGCATCACTGGGCCGGTGTTTCCTTTCGTGGCGATGTATCGCAGAAGCGCCGGCGACCGCCCTGTGGCCGTGTCACTGCGTATTTGAATACCCCACCTGTTCTCCGGGCGTACCTCAATGTGCTGTCGCGTATGCCGCCCTCACAGTCTTCTGCACAACGTTTTATGTTCTGCCGCGCCTGGGAAGCAACGCCTGATTGAACCAGTCCCCGCATAGGCAGTAGGCTATACACACACCTACCCTGCCCCTCTGAATAGGCCCTCTACAGAGCGATACGGTGTCGCCCAGCCGAAATGATGGTGCTCCCCGCTTACCCATCCGCGGTGGGGGACTAGGCGCTAGTACCTGCACGGCATCTCGTGGTGCTTGCTGCTATTTCCTAGAGGCTCTTGTGTTGCTTGTCGTTTGGGACTGCAAGTGACGGTGTCCCTTGCACATTCACCGCTGGCACGGGTGACCACTTGGGCACACATGGCCAAAGGCGAAGGCCGTTGCCCTCCTCTGTGTGGACTCGACGCAAAGTTGTGAAACAGTGAGAGTCCGGGGGCTCCGTTCGTACAACACACCAGGGGGAAGGAAGCGACCGCAGGGAGGTGAGGATGCACAGGACCGGTAGAATCAGTGCACTTAGGAGGGGAAAGGCCAGTAAGCACCGCCACCTATGGAGGGCAAGGGTTCATGGCAAGGACAAGGGGAAGTTGGCATCACGGACTTGCCTGAGTGGATTGCTGTCCGAAGCTGGCGGCGCCTACTGGCCTCTCGCCCGCCCCTCCCTTCGCCCCTCAGTGAGTGTGATGTCGTGCGGCAAGCCTCACCAGTCTCAAGACCTGCAGATTTGGTCCTAAGGTCTGGTGGCTCGGCCCCGACATTGTGCAGCATGTCCCGGACCATGCACCACTGCCCATGTTCCTCTGACACTGTGGCATATTGTGGGACCTGCGGTGGCTGCCACTGCTTGCGGGTGGGCGCAGATCTTCCACTGACTGCTTTGCGTAGGGCCTCAGTGCCCCGGGTTAGGACCATGAATTAACACGGCTGTGTGCATGCGAGAGAGTGCGAGTGACGCATGTGTCAGGTACATGTGTCGGGCTTCACTGCGTCTGGGTCGCCCAGGGGCCAGCGGTCGCCTGTAATCCCCGAGTCCAGTGCGGCAGGACCTGAGACACCCTGACACGCCCGCCGCAGCACCTTGAGGAAAGGCGCTTCAGGTGCTGTCAAGACTGGCTGTGGGCACACATCCATCCCATCGCAACCCCCCCCCCTCCCCGCCCCAGGCATAGTCCCCTGGGGGGACTATGCATGGGGGGGTGCAGAAGCAGTGATTGCCACCCTGAAAAGTTTGTAAATACCTGCAGCTGTCCATCAGTGAATTGCCGCTCCCGATGAGCGCTCGTCAGCCCGCGATCAGGCCGCGTGCCTTAAGCCCGTGACTGCCATGCCTCAAAATAACAAGCCAAGTCGTGTCGGCAAGCGGTCCTCAGGAGCCCTGAACCGCTGCATGTCGTGTGTGGTGCAATTGACCAGCCTAACCACAGCCTGCACTCACTGGCTTCTTCAACCTACTGCCCAGCATCTGCCTCCATTGGTGTGGGCCGATCGGGGCCAGCAGCCGTGTACACATCCTAGACTTGACCCCTGACTAGTGTGCACGCTTATCCCTGTGTAGTCGGCTTGACGGGCTTGACAGAAGAAACCGGACGTGCGTGCGGCGGACACACCGGCTCGGCGGACATACCGGCTCAGTGGACAAGCGACTGGCCGGCTGGCTGGCCGAGTGTCCAGTCCATTCCGGTAACCCCCTCACCAACAAACCCCGTCCCTTTTACTGGTGCACCACTCCAAGGCGGTCTGTAGTCTGTAGACGCAGTCTGCTACAAGTACACGCGGTCTGTTAATTGTAGACAACGCCGCCATATTAGGGGGCCGAAGGACCTCTTCCAAAAACCGGGCCGCTCGCGTCGTTTACCCATGAGCAGAGCGCCGAACGGGGGGTTGTCGGAATGAATGGAAGGACAGGGATTGTTGGTAGTGGCGGCTACTGGTATGAACTGGACGGACAGTCGGCCGCTCGGTCGGCTGGCCGAATGTCCGCCGAGCCGGTATGTCCGCCGAAGACCATGTCCGGTTGAATCCGGCGAGCTCGTGGAGTCCGAGCTGCCTGATGCCAACCATAGCCAGTGGCAGAGGACACACGACGTTGACCAGCAAATCATCTGCGCACATTGGCGGCGCTGGTGCATGGCTGCCCCTGACCCATCCTTCTGTGACCACCCGTGTCACCCTCCCGACCACTATCCTCACCCGTTCCCCTATCAGTGTCTTGTTCTGGCTTACCATTTTCCGACAACTGGTGTCGCCCTGTCCCACCCACACTTGCCACTAGTGTTTGGCCGTGAATCAGCCCTGTACAATCTGCCACCCAATAGTATCCGCTCCTGCAGCACCTAGAAAAGGCTTCGGTCTGTACATCAGGTATGCTGCTTTATTACAAGTCGGGCTTCCACTCCACTGCAAGCCGTCCTCATCCCCGCACTTAGGAGTGGCGGTTCACTCCAAGTCCAGCCTGTCCGTATTTGATGGCCCAAGCCGCCAGAAATCGTCCCCCAATTGCCAAACCACATATTTTGCACAGCCACTCACAGATCCCGGATTTGCATTTGGAGGAATTCTAACGATGTGATAGCCAGTTCAATTTCCAGGGGGCGATAACAAAACGTAAGGTTGGCATTTATCATGTTTGTCAAGTAACACTTCTGCGTCGTGCTTCAATGCTATTAGCATGTGGTTAATCTTTCACCTATCCCCGGTTATTGGCCAATTGTTGAAATGGTGGTACATTGTACGAGGCTTTATGCGACTGTTGGTTGGTTCAACTCAGCTCAGCCCCTCGGAACCTTTATGTTTTTGTCAGTCGTGCGGCTACATGCGACAAACTAGATCAGTTGTATGTGTCCCCCCAAAATGGGGTGACCAGCTCACATTGATTTGTGTCACTATTGTCTTTTGTGCGACGCCTGTTACGGTGGTGAAACGGAAGCGGCAACAAAGAGCAACAAAGCCCACACAAGCACACAAAAAGAGGAGAAGTCACGTATGTATGGGAAAAATTGGGTATTATTAAATTATTTGTTTGTTTTCAAAGCCGGTACGTTTCAATGCCAAAAAGCAAAAGTGGTAGTAGGTTTGCTTGATTTAAAAAGGGTAGCGGGCTTGATATCATGTTCATGCCAACACAAACGAAAAGGGGTCTCATGGCAAGGTTTACCATTGGTGGGTACAGGAATAATGACAAACAACAACGCACAGCGACAAAGACAGCAAAATCATCTTTTCTGAACAACGACGAATAATGACAAACAATCACAATATCGCACGACTCAGTCAAGTTTAGCGACAAGTTGTGTCCGGCGGCAACTCTTGGTGCTCCCCCGCCCCCCTTTATCTCTTAGTTATGGCATCGCAGCACACCATTCAACCCGACGATGACCCTGTGGCCAAGCTTGTGGCAAAAGCATGCAAGTGTGGATCGATTCGAAGGGCCATGCCATCTTGAACATGGTGATGGGGAGTTTTGAGGATGCTTTCATTTGTGTGTCCGCGCAACTGGGGTGCAACGGCCCCAATGATGGTGTGGAGCACACAGAAGTGGTCAAGGCTGTCAACGAGGCATTCATGAAGATGGATATCACAAGTGCTGATCTTTTGTTGTTCATTCAAGATGTGCGGCAGTTTTGACCGCCACATATACACATGTGCTGCAGCCACTATTTCCTGATGCCATGTTGATCAAATGCCCTCACATGGGTTGAATGGAGTTGGCACGGCCATGATTGCACGGTGTGGCTGGCATTAGGCTGTGCTCCCAAAGTGTGTGGTTCATAGTGTCATTTTGTCTTCGCACCAAGATATATTCACCACTAAACCCTGCACATTGCCCTTTTGTTGCATGACGAAGAATGACGAAGAACAACGAACAATGACAAACAACGGCGAATCACCAAAAAAGGCCCTTGCGACGAATTTGTGGTAAGCCCTGCTCATGTTGCGGCTTGTGGGAAGACCTCCCTTTCTTCAGGTCAATGGTGTGCAAAGTATTTCCAGGGGACAAAACCACATTTCAAGCCTTTCGTTAACAAAAGAGGATTGACAGGGTGGTGTCCATTTGTTTTATTTGTTGCTACACGCCTTTCATGATTGCAAAAAATGACTGCTAAAAGCAGGCAATTTTGATCAGAAGACACAATATTATTTCCACAAGTATGGGTGTCAATACATTCAAAACAATAGTGCTCCGTACACTCACCACAAACTGTGACGGTGGAGCGCTTGTGACAACACAACGCACACTTCTACCTCCCTCATCTTGCGTGGCCGCCGAGTGGCTGTTGTCTATCCAAACATGAGGGGGCTCCCCGTAGGTATTGAAACCGCCGAAGCACTGGTCACGACGGCCTTGGATTTCCCGAAGATACTTCCTTAACACTTGTCCCCAGAGGCGCACGGCATACCTACTTCGGCTCAAGAGTGGTTGCTCAACCCCTACTGTCTTGGGGGCCCACATGTGGGCACAAGGCTACATCACCCCTGCCTTCTCGGGTCCCCAATTGAAGGGGACCAAATCGGAAGTGGCTAGATCATCCCCGCCTTCTTGGGCGTAGATTGTTTGGTGAGGGGGGGGGGGGGGCAAAAATAGGCATGGGTGGGGAATGGTAAAAAAAAAAAGATGCCTGGCGCACGCCCGGCGCACTAACACTCCCCCTTTGCCCGAGGTGTAGGGGCTGGTTTGGGCTTAGGCAACTTCAAGTTCTTGGGAATGGAATCGCCTTGCATGTAGTCTCACCGGTGGAACGTGTGAAAATAATGGACGCCAAAAAAAGAAGATTGCATGGTGAGCTGGTGCTAGAGAGGGTAATATTATGCACAAATATTCTCAATTCAGAGCTATATAGGTTCACGCGGGCAACCACTCCCAACAATTGTGTCCAAGACTCTATGTAACTGGCACCAAATTTGTCACCAAGCCCATGTGTTGTGTGGCTACACTACATTTGGTACGGAATTACATTAGGTCCCAAATTATTATGGCCCATGCGCCTGCTATAGCTTAGACAAGGCGTATATGGGTGGTGGTGGGGGGGTATCTTGTTGTTATTGTTGTTGTCCAAGCGGCAGATTTATTTCAAATTGGGGGTTGGATTTCAGTCGTAACCTTCTTTTCGGCAAATTGTAGAATCATCAATTGGTTGGGGGGAAAATGCAAAACTTCTTTCACAATTGCAAGAATGCAAGATGGGAGATGTACTGTCAATATGTCAGTGTTCCAATCAATGAAATTGTGCATCTTGATTCCACAACAACGAATGGTACGGGAACAAAACAAGGTTTGACACTGGATAGTTTTCTGAGGATACAACCTGCAACAACACATACAAAGACCACGAGATGGCACATGTGCCACGGCAATCTCTACCTACTGCTCTCTCAATGTCTAAACAAAATAAATTGCTGTGCTGATTTTTTTTTGTATCCTCCCCTTGTTAGACCCTTGTCCGGCCAATTACTTGATTTGTGCATTTAATCTTTCTTTGGATATGGCCGTTTTTGCCCGAAATAACCTTGATCTTCAATATTTTTTTCAATAAATTTCAAACTAGCTTGGCAGTAGACGTTGCGACAATTTTGATTTGTCACGTTGATTGATTTGTCATGCAACTCGATAAGATCTTGCAGTGTGACTCCGTTGGTTACACTTTTTGCTTGCATTAGCTTTGTCACTTGTGTCCTTCTAGGATACATCAAGGGCAATGGTTTAGCTTTGGTGTGTGTGTGTGTGTGTGTGACATTATCTTCAATAGTAGTAAACCCAAATTTCATATTCTGCACATTTTGATTGACATTTTGTGTTGTTGAATTCTCGTATTTCGGCTAATGCAACCTGCTTTGCAGGGAAGGTTTGTGGTCTAGTGCAGTCTACTTCGGGGACTTCCTGAGGTGAGGATAAACTTGGGGCTAGAGCTAGGATACTTAATACAAAGTTAATCCGCCGGGCGTGCAACAGGCAAACATTCCCCCAAAGGCATCTTCAAAGGCATCTTCAAGTGGTGAGCATGTGCAATTGTTCCACATGGTGTATCCTAGGTTAGCAATGACCTATGTTTTGCCTCTGGGGGGGGGGGGGGGGTGACACACCAGGTCACAGGTCCGGACAGTACTAGACAGCCACCCACGTGCTGCAGTGAAGTGTCCTTTTTTGTATTGCCCGGGAGTGGTTCCCATTGTCATGTCTCATCTATCGCCAAACAAGTTGGAGTCGCTTGTCCAGGAGGCCGATGAAGCTGCAGGTGCGGGCTATGCTGCCATGGTAGGAGGCGAAATAGCCCCCGCGAGTAGGCCGGCACAAGAACAACCAAATGCTAAACGTGCCAATTGCACGTTCACTAGGGACGTGGACATGCCCCAAGCAGTCAGCGAATCCTATGAAAAGTGGGCACACTGGGGGGACCATGTGGCGGCCACCTTTTGTGCCTTTATTGGGGATGACTTGGCCGCGAAGAAGGCTGGGAAGTACCATGTCGAGCTGATGCATTGCGGGTTGGATCACGCTGGGATAAATACGGCCATTGAATGGGCGGCCCCCTCGTCCGAGCCGCACGAGGTGCTCCTGATGATGGCCCTCTACAAGAATCACGTGCGTTGGCGCTTGGACGTGGTCGCGGGGGAGTGGCACCACATCAAGCCCCCGGCCCCAGCCCCTGCCCAGAATGCGGCACAAAGGGGGCTGACCGTGGCGGCCCCACAGCAGCAATCCATTGATGAGATCCGTGCTGAGATAGCTGCCGATGAGGCCCGTTTGTCGCAGCTCCGGGGCCCATCCGCTGCACCACTTTCACTGGGGGAGCTGCAACGGGTGGCAAACACCTAGGTGCATTACGCCTGGCAACATCAACTGGTAGAGACGCTCGTGATCTTTTTGAGGACCGAGGCAACCCAGCACGGGTATGGGCAGTCTGAGGTGGCCACTACGCTTGCCGACGGAATTTGGACAGCCCTGTGGCCGACCCTGGGGCTTAAGGCGGGCGAGTTCCCGGTCTGCCTGCAAATGCTGCAAGCCCCAAAGGCGGGCCCCCCTGGAGCCTGCTTCAAGTGCGGTATGCACGGCCACTGGGCGCGTGAGTGCACGCTGCAACAGTCCCACTTGTCCCAGCAGTCACAGCCGCAGTGGCAGCCGGTACAGACCCAGGTGCAGGCCCTGCGTGGGCGCCCGGCGGGTGGCTTCTCCGTGCAGGGGGACTGGACCCTATGCACAACGTTCAGCGCCGGCCGCACATACGACGCCCGCGGGCCGCACCCCTACCCCTGCGTGCGGTGCCGCGGTGCCGCGGTATGCACTGGTCGTTCCACCCCTGCCCCACTGCCGTGGCGAAGTCCGCGGCCCACAAGTCGTACACCCTCGTGGCCACGCCATGGAGCTCAGCCGCTGTGCCCCCCCCCCCCTCCGCTGGGTAAGCCAGGGGCGGCAGGTCGCCGGGTGGGGGGGGGGGCATCCCCCCTAGCAAAATGGCTACTGGGGTGGGGGGCCCGGCTGAGGCGCCGGCTGCTACTGCTGGGTGCCCCGGGCCCTAGCTCTACAGCGGTGGGCGGAGAACACGGTTTTTGCTTGGGTGCGGGAACTCAGAGGCGTCGGCCATGCAACGCTTCTGTAGGCAGAACACTCGCGCACAGATGCCCTTGCACGGCATTTGGTGCACTTGGCGGCGACGGGGAAGTCCTTAGCGGCCTTACGGGGCACCATATCAGCGGTTCGCATGGCCAAAAAGCTCCAGCTACTACGGCTCACCGCGGGCCCCATCCACTGGGCCATTGCGGCTGGGGCTGGTCGAGCGTACAACTCCGAACCTGGCCAACAGGTGTGGGGAATCTTGGGTATGCTCTGAACTATGGCCACGGCTGTACGCTCCGAGACTGATTTTGCCGTCCTCACCCTCGCCGTCTTCTGTCTGCCACGGCCTTCGGGTCGGGGAGGCCGTAAGCATATGCAAGGTCGACATTAGCCAACCGAGCTGGATCAGCTTCTATGATCGCAAGACCAAAAGGCGATGGATCCCTTCCAGGTTGGGGGTGTGGGAGAAGTGGTGGCGACAAGCCTTGCTAGCGTGCGGGATGGTCCAACGCATAGCCCAGTATCTGCCACTCTTCACGGAGGCAGTTCTCGAACGCCGTATGCACTTCCTCCTGTGGGGCACCCCATGGGCGGGGGTCGCCTGGCACTGCTGGAGGCGGCTCTCTGCGGCAGCCATGGTCGCGCTCGGAGCCCCCATCACTACCGTATGCATCTGGAACAGTTGGACGTCGCAGCGACAAGCATGGGAGTGCGCAGTCCGAGGGCCGGACTTGGAATTTGAGCTCCCAGACCAGGCCCCCTGGCCGCACCCAGTCGCAGACACTACCACACTACCTCTATCCTCGGTCTAGCCGTGGCCTCCAAGCGCCCTCGGGCGGCGCACATCCCCGGACGCTTCAGGCTCCCCTATTATCATCATGGTCGACAGTGATGACGAGGGGGACAACTGTGACAATGGGGTACTAGGAACCTCTGGCACGAATTGTGGAGTGGCCCCGGAAGGACGGGAACGACGTGCGCGCTCCGGGCCGCCATCAAGACACAACACAGGCCTCGTGTTCGCATTCGAGTCCGGCTGTGCAGGCCCAAGGTCTGCCGGTCCCGCAACGGTGCTTTGTCCGACGATCGTTCTCAGCAAGAGATGGAGCGGCCTGAAAGCGCAAGCCCTCAACTGACCCCATCACCATTGCCGGACCGGGGACGATACAGGGCTAACTTGTCCCCGCCCCAGAGTGCCTGCCGAAAGTGCGGAAAGCCAATAAGTGACCACAGCGTGGATGCGGTGGTACTGACGGCGGTCAAAGCATCTGTTGACCACCGTCGGGCGGAAAGCCTACTCTGTATGTGGTGAGCTGAGTCGCACCGATGGGCGTTGGATAAGCCCAACGTCAGCCTAGAAGACGAGGCCCTGCTGCATGATACGCTTCACCATCTGGCGACACATGGCCCACCGGACGAGGCTTCTTCAACTCAAGTTGGAGATGGGGACGCAGTCACCATTGAGCTCGCGGGCCGTGGACTTCGGCCGGCGGGTTCTGTGCAGGTCCTAGACAACCTCTGGGCCCAGTGGGCGGACCCCCACTTCCAACGGGCGGGCGAGGAAGCCCCAGCAGCCCGGGAGTTGTCGTGCCCCAAAGTGGCGGCAGTGCTGCGCAGGTTGCATACCGACGGTCTCATTAATAAATACCCATTGTCTCCGAATGCACGTGCCTTTGTAAAATACAACAACCTTGCTAAGTGTGCGCTCATTATCGATATGCAGGCCTTCAATCATGCCTGCTCTTTCAAAGCCTGCCCTCATTTGAGGGCCTCGTGGGGCTTCTGCGCTCGGTGCGGGGGGGGGGGGGGAGGCTTGGGGAGCCAAAATGGACCTGAGCAACTGCTACTGGAGTGTGCACCTACCACCTGCTATGGGTGGAGCGGTTCGGGTGGCGGCAGCCAGCACCACCTACGCCTTGGTACGCGTGCCATTTGGCTGGCACCGGGCACTTGGCCTGGTGCAGCACCTTATTGGGGCCTTGTTATTTGAACTCCTTGACACACAGGTCGTCATTGTTCAGTATCTAGATGACATTCTTTTTGTGGGCCAAAACCGCCTGTTGACCACTCAAGTGGCTTGTGACACGGCAGCGTACTTGGCCCGTAAAGGTGACTCTGTCAGCCTTAAGTCCGTCTTGGATGCCACCTAGTTCCTCACGTGGATGGGGAAGCAACACAGCCTGCATAGACCCCGCGTGGCGCACAAGCCTGAGGGGCTGGTGGACATAGTGGGCCGCTGGGTTGCATTCAGCCTGTCCCGCAACACGCGCAAGCCCCTGCAACGGTTATTGGGGCGCATAGGATGGCTGGCGCGCCCTGGTTTCTCGGCAGGGTGTTTCCTCGCGGGTGCGCAAGCATGGCTTCGCCTGGGATCCCCCTCCGCGCACTGCGTTCCATTTGCCGTGTGTAGGGGCTTGTTGGAGGCAATTGCAGCAGGGACTCGGGGGTGGGAACCGCAGCCGACTGAAGGCCTGGCTATTCGCGTGTACAATGATGTTGCCGCTTATCCGTGCGCGCCTGGAGGGTTCTTCGTAGGCGTTTGGAGCTCTGAAGGGCCGGTTATCCGTAGATGCCCACAGTGGATCAATGGCCAACAGTCGGCAGAGTTGTTCGGGGTTTTGTGTGTGCTTGATGTTGCGCGGGGTTCTAGTTGCAGGCATGTAGACCTGGTAATGGACAACGTGGGCGCGATAGCCCAGATCCTCTAGGGCCGTGCCTCAACTCTGCCAGTGGCCTAGCAGCGGATCTTGCGACGCGTCGCGCACCGGCTGTGTTGGCAGGGCGTGTCAGTAGGGTTAAGGCATGTCGAAAGCGCCCTTAACCTTGCTGACTGTGTCAACCGCCGGGCGGGGCGGCGGGGGGGGGGGGGGCGATATGGTTGTGGAGGCACGGGCTGAGGCTAGGTCAGGTCGGGTTTGGGGGGCGGTGGGGGATCGCGATAAGCGGCTCGAGGTGTGGAACGGAGACCTAGTGGGTGGATAGGGCATGCAGTGTTGTTGCCCCCTATGCATGTCCGCACCCTGCCGGTCCGCGTACCATGCCGCCGACAACAGCGGCCCACTCACGGCCGAAAGGCTGCGGGCGGTCCCGTGCAACCGCGGGCACACCGCCCCTCCGCCCGCGCACGTGGTGGAACACGCAGTGGCGGCCGTGCGCCCTGCCGCCGTGAGTGTGCAGCTGCAGCAGGCTCGCGGGCCACCCACGAGCGCCGCGAGAGGCGCATCCGTGGCGGCAACCGCCGAGAGGCGGAACGCCGGAGGCTGCTTGGGCACGCGATGCCCCAAGCTGGAGCCGCCACCGCACCGATGCGCTACAAGGTCGGAGACGGGGACGGAGGGGGAGCCGCCCGGAGGCGGCCGCGGCACGGCCACTCGGAGGCCCCGGGCTAGAAGCGCAGGGTGACGGTGGCCACACCCGCCAGCCCGCCACTCCAGTGAAGCGCCTAGTGAAGCAACAGGACGGCCCCGACCAGCCGCAACGTGTGGGCACGTGGAGGCGGACGCGATGCAGCCGACAAGTCGTCGCTCTCTGACGACTGGTCAGGGCTGAAGGGATCGTGGGAAGAGGGCAGGGGGGACCCTATGTGCTGTACTTTACTCCTGAGCCTGCATGCGCGTGCCCATGACTATCCTGCGCCGTTGTGCCATGTTGTTTTTCGTGGTGCTCGGGCAACACTGTGGATCGCAGGCTCTGTGGGGACAGAGCCTGAGTGTTTTGGGCGACCAGCCCGCTAGCCCTGCCTGTACCCGGGGATGGGCCGCGTGTGTGCCACCCCGCTCCGGTATGCGCGTCCCCGTGACAATTATGCGCCGTTGTGGATTGTTGTATATCGTGGCGCTTGAGTGGCACCGTTGATCGCTCACCGCATAGCCGGCTCTGGGCGGACAGAGCCTGGTTCTCTTGGGCGACCAGCCCATTGGCCCCGCGGGTGCCTAGGAATGGGCGCGTATGCCACCTTGCCTGCCTTCGTCCCTTTGCTTGACTCTAACCGCGGTGTGGTTTGGCACCGCTAGTGCGTTTGCATGCCCCCTGACTGTTCGCACTGACCGAACTTATGTAGCAGGGCTAGCTGCGTGCAGGCGCGGCCCAGGGCGAATCAGCCCGGGGGGGGGGGGGGGCACCCTTATATATCGCAGGCGCGTCCCCAGCAGTGGTTGGTGGCCCTGGTTGGTGGCATGGAAAATTTTCCCTTGAGTATCAGTTGCAGTGCATGTTTGTAGGCTTTGTGACTGCTTGTTTTGTGTCAGGGCGGGACAGGGCAGGACGGCGTCTCAGGGCTACAATACAAGCAAGACATCGCAAGAAGAGTCTCCAAGCCGAACATTTGTAGGCTTCTCATGCTTCATTGCTTGTGCTTCCCATGGGTGTGAACTTGAAATTTCATGTTCCAAACACTTTCTTGTGTTTGCCTCCCTTTGGGAACGTGGGTGGAGGCCAAGGTGTGGACACAAGGAGACTTCAGAGTGCTGCCAATGCCATCAGTTTTTGTGCAATAAATGCATAACTGATCACTCGTGTGACTTGCCAAATGATGAGCCGTAATTATATTGTATTGTTTCTTGCGTTCAGACATTGAGAAAAACTGTGTATTTCGAATAATTTCCCTTCAGATGTGTTCATTGTGCATGTGCTTCTCATTATGTTGTATGGTGCTGTCAAGGATGCAATTTGGGGCCTTGGGTGGCTTGGGGAGGGGGGTTGGGGTGAAACATCGGATTGTGCAACATTGTGGTACTCTATAGTGGTATATAAAGACAAAAATATTAGCAGCAGTAACAAAAACCACCAATTTCCTGCTGCAATAGCCGCGCCATGCGCGTGCTGTGCAGTAACGCCCCCAAAGCTTGGTGTCAGTGTATTCCTGGTGCCATGGCATGTTTTGGAAACCTGTATTGAGGGACTTTTGTCCGTGCTTTTTGGACATTGTTATTACTTGCATCATCTGTGTCTCAGGTGGCCAAGACAAACCCCTAGCATGAGACATTTGCAGCAAGCTCCCCAAAGCACCCCGTCTGCGTCGGAGAGAGACATCGATAATGTGTCGGGAATCTGACAAAGAAAAACAATTTATGGGCTGGCAGACGTCCATCGTATCATGTCCATAGACACCGAAGACCAGGGGTTTTTTTGCTTTCTCTCTAGCCTAGGAGAGTACGTTAGCACGCCGGACGCACCAGGCAAAGTTTTTGCCAATTTTCCCCTAGTTCTCCCCCTCTTTCCCCATTTTTTGTCCCCGTGTTGGTGACCCGCTGTTGTTTGGGTATTTTGATGCTTCTTTTGCATTGGGGATATGGTCCCAGTTTCACCTAGCTTCACCCCTTTTCACACATTTTTTGCTCATTTCCACCACATCCACTCGTAGGTTGATTTCTCCCCACCATGGGGACCCCGAGAAGGTAGGGGTGATATAGCCATATTGATTTCTCCCCACCAAAAAAGCGGGCGGTACCAGAGGATGTGCGCTGGCACCGATAAGCTGCTGGACCTTCACCTACGACAGGCACTCTACATGTGGTGCCAGCAGAAACACTTGGCAAACATGACACTGTGCTACCATGACGCCTGCAAACATAAGACGGCACAATACTGGCAAACAACTCGACAAGCACGACAGACGATATACCTCATACGGAAACGGCCACGAGAACATTGGGACCCCACCTTGTGGGAAGTCCCGATGCAGCCTCTACCGAAACGACACAAAACGCACTGGGATCCAAACGAGTGGGAAATACCAATGACATGACCACTACCACCCCAACGGGAAACCATGGGGGCGCAGTCATGAGCTGCAGCCCGTATGCACACCCTGGCTATGCCGAAATCTGTACTCTGCATCGAACTTGGCCCACAGCGGCCCTTGGCACATTATGAACTGGCCTATTTGATCAAAAAAAAAATATTGATTTCTCCCCACCATGGGGGACCCATGTCACAATAAACCCTGTATTATTTCCTTGGAACTCCGGTTGTGGAATAACCATGCACGAAAGCTTCCTTGTTCGCCCGCAGTTGTGCTTTGTTGTGTCATTCGTGCTTAGGGTTCATGGGCTAGAGGAGGGAGTGATGTTTGGTGGTAAAGCATTGGGATAGATGGCCGGAACATTGATTTGGATGCTAGGTGCGCTGGGCAAACATACCCTCAAGGATCATTCTAGCACATTGTTGACCGGTTGGGGAAACCCATGGTCAGATATTGCTGTTAACAGATTTGTGCCAGAATATCGATTTCACGGTATGGGATGGTGTGTTGTGTCAAGCAGAACCCTATGCCCCTTTTTTGGGGTATCCAAGTGCACAATCAATGTGCCTCTAGACTCCTAGCCGAACTGTATTATTTTCTGCAGTCGCATTGAGATTTCATTGGGCCTAGGTAATGTCACATGGGGGTCAGGTTCCGTGCTATTTTCCCCGGTTCACATCTTAGTAAATAATGTAGGTTATGTGCAGCTGCCTTGCACTTTGCGTCCAGATATGTGGAGTATTTACATGCAGTATACTCTTGGGACCATGGTACATCCTGTTGAGGGTCTTTTATCCGTGTCCGCCCGTGCCTATCCGGGTCCTCATGGCGTCCGGAGCTACATGGGTTGAATATTGAATGTTTGATAATTGATAGGCTGGGCAAGACGGACAGGTGAATGCATGCCTGGTTTGGTACGTAGGCAGAGAAATGGCCGGCAGACAGGCAGATGGACAGACAATCAAACACGGCATGTTGCGTCAAGGCTGCATGGTGATTTGACTGCTAAAGTGAGCCGGCGCACCGCCCCTTCTGCTAGGGATTTGGGACACGGAGCTTAGCATCCCTGCAGTGCACATTTTGCAAACTGATTGTCAGCCAATGGGCGGTCATGGTCTGACTGGGTGAAAGGGGTTGCGCTGGGCATGCGCCCATGAACGGGGCTGGGCAGGGCTGGGGCATAGCGGGACCGTTGCATAGGGCGTGTGGAGCTCGGATGCATGGATGTGCCGTATCGATTTTTTTTTTGTCACACTTGTGTCTTCAAAGGGCATCCATATCCCCTGCAGATATCTCCATCGCAAATGATCATGTGATTATGCCGAAGTGGGCCCGCTGGTGAATGAGAATCAATCCGTCCAGGTCGGCAACTCTCTGGCTTACCAACCCTCAAGCCCCGTTGGCCCTTAGCCTTTTGGTAGCGTACACACCACGTTTCAGCCCTCTGCAACTCTCTGCAACGTTTCAGCCCTCTGTAGCTCTCTATGCTCCCAACCAAGCGGAGCAATAGTTGCAGGGCAGGCATTCAATCGACCGGGTATGCGGTCAAACGCTAGTTCGCAGTACCCATGCCCCACGTGTGTCCCCAAACACGCACAAAACCAAACCCTAGGTTTCACACGTGGTTCCGAGTCTGGAGTTGAGTGGCTCTAGCCGTGTAAAATATTGCGAGCATACCCGGGGGTGTGTTCTGCGTGTTGGGTCGTTTTTCGCATCCAACTTGTGCGTAGCAAGAAAGTGCAGTTGGGCCGGTTTCCTCAAGAGCAGTCGATGGTTGATGATACCAAGCAACAGCAATCTATAACAACGACACTACATGCACCCATGTTGCAACCTCGAACCAATTGCAATCCTCGCGTGCACACATGGGCGCGGAGGGTGAGGGAAGTTTGTTTACTATAGTTCCCAGTTTCGGCTGCTGTGAAGGGGGGTGATCCTGCAAAAATGTCTCTTCTAAAGTGTTTGCCGAGAGGGTGTCGGTATAGGCGAGAGGGTGCAGAGCATAGGCAAGAGGGTGTAGGGCATAGGCGACGGGGTGTAAAGTATGGGCAAGAGGTTGGAAGTTGAATTCCGAGCCGGCAATTTCAAAAGACCCTATGCTGGACTCGAGTGCCTACGTTTCTATCCACCTGGCTGCAAAAGCGCCACTCCAGCAGCAGAAACACACCACTCTGCAACGCAACCCTCCCTCAAAATACCAAGCCAACGTGGCTGCTGTGTCTGTGTGCCTTGGCTGTGGCCTGAGGGTTTTCCACGCCTTTTCCCACGCACTAGTGTTTTTGTCATGCATCAACAGAGTTTCAGGCTGTGATCACCCTTCGTTCGTGCTTCGCAAGACTTGAAGCAATCGACAGACTCATTCCTGCATAGACTCACGAGCGACATTTCCAGACTCATTCCTCCATAGACTCACGAGCGACAATTCCCTTATTACGGGAACGCTAGACCGTGCCTTTGTGCAAATGGCCGTGGCACGGCGGCCAGGCTTTTGACCGCTCTCTTCCGGTGGCAGAGCCTGAATTATTGTTGGCTGCAGCTGCCTAAAGGAAGATCATTGATGACTTTGCACACCAGCCCGCTATGCATGCATGCGCACTCTGTTGTCCTGTGGGTCAGCCTTCCCGCATATCCCCCAATTTATCAATACCTCATCAGCATCTGGGCACCCAATCAGTGGCATGCATAGGCTTGGCCTGTCAGCCACCCCTCGTCCGTAGTGATGCCACCAAGAGGCATTTTCTCAGTGGAGCGTACACCGATGGCGCGCGTGGCTGTGAGTGCCTGTTTCGGGAAAGTGTATGTCCCCATCAACTGGGAACCCTGCAAGCAAACAAAGGTCCACAACGTGTGAATAGGCTGATCACTACTTTTTCTGGATGTTTTCGGTATGCAGTGACCCCTTCCCTCTGTTTGAGCTTCACTCCTGCCCCTTTGTGTTACGCGTCCCATGTGTCGCACAAATCCGATGCTTTGAACTGGTGGCTTGATGGCGCCGAGCTTGGGCCCTCAAAAACTTGCATTCGCCTGTTCAGGTCCCAATGAGCGAATGGCTGAGTACTTCCACTGTTGTGGGCTTGGCAAATAGCCTCGATGGTATGCTGCCAGCAATGTCGCTTGGGTGAGATGCGTTTCAGAAAGGATCAGCATCCACCATAGCACTGTTATAAAAGAGTGCTTACCTCCCTGCGTACCTCCCTGCGGGCAAAATGAGGACACGTGCAATGCAATGGGCCAATGCGGCTGAGCGCATATCTTACCTCAGATTCGCGAATCTGGGGTATATAGGGGGCGAAGCCGGACCAATGCCCTGATCCCCATGCCCCCCTCCCCACTGACCGACGAACCCCATGTCCAACGAACAGTAGGTGTTCGAGCCGTATTGATCTGGGACCTAGCTTAATGGGGACCAAGGGAGGGAACAGCGCTCGGGCTGAGAACTTGGGGAATTGACAGAAGATGTGAAGTGTGATGGGGATACTCATTGTGCAAATGATATCTGTGGCTGCAAGGCACCAGGACCGTGTCACTGGTACGACATCTGGTATCTTGTGCCCAAAGGGGAGGGAGTCCTTGTGTATTGACCCCACGGGCAGCGCGCGCAACAAGCCCCGTTGTCTCACGAACCATTGCCTCGCCGCGGTGGAGTGGGGGAGGCGGAGAGCATCACCATTCAAGCGTAGTGACACCTGTGTGGACACCCGTGGGATGCGGCGTGGGATGGATGGGGAGCCCACCCCCACGCACCTAAGGCCCCACTACAGGGTGGTCTTCGAGAGGCAGGGATCCGTGGATCCACAATACTAAACCACCACAACGAAGGGCATTGTTCAAAACAATCCAATTTCACAGTGCTACCAGGAATAAAGGCGTTTCATTGGCTTTTGTTTTGGCACAAAAGGGCTATTTTTTTAGCACTCCTGTCTGGATCCTGTCAGCAGTGATGTCATACCCTGTTTCCAGCCCTTCTGAGCCCCTGAAGGGGCCTGGTTCCCTATCAAAAGCCATCCCAACACCTTTCAAAGCATGTTGTTTTTGAGTTCCCGGCCCTCAAAAACAGGGATGGGGTATCCGTACGTGGCTCCCAAGGCCCACACGGTCGTGGGTGAAGGGTGAACGGGGGCAGTGGCGCAGCATATCATCGCCGCCTACGCCTTTGAAGGCATCTACTATTTTGGGGGGTTGGTCCTGCGTGGGTCAGAATGGAGAAGATGAAGAGTGAACCGTCGATGCAAACACTTCAGCTGCGTCGGTGATCACCATGAACGACTCGTTGCAGTCGCATTTATCTCAGATTTGGTGCCCGTTGGAGACGCGGGTGCCCCCCGGGGGGAAAGGGGGGAGGGGGGGGCGTTGCGCTATTGCTGGGGGGCAGGGGACAATATCAGTTTCTGCGCTGCGATAGCACGAGTCCGCCTTATAACGCAGTCCCGTGTCACCCTGGAGAGATGCGTCAGTGCGCGCGCCTCATGGAGTGGAATGAAGCGCTGGCCTTTTGATGCGTGGTCTCCAGAGCAAGTGTTTGTGATGCTCCGGGACGGCACGAAGCTCATCGGCACCATGCGCTCTTTCGACCAATACGGTGTGTGTGTGTGTGTGTGTGTGTGTGTGGTACGTGCCAAGCGGACACTGCGGTCGGTGCTTTGGTGCTCTGCACGTGTTTGTACCTCTTGCAGTGCTTGGGAGGAGGATGACTTCATTGTGTTAAAAGGAGCAGCCATTGCCCGCCTGTGCCTGTGCCTGTGCCTGCGCCTGTGCTTGTGCCCATGCACGTGCTTGTGCATGTGCCCTCGTTCACGGCAACGTCACCCTGTGCCTCGTGAAACGGGGCGCACAGTTGCAGCGGAACTATTCAGAAGGCACCCCATTTGTGGGGGTGCCCAAGGGGGCTTTTTGGCACACAGCACAGAATTCACCTCTGCCCCTAAGTCCGCCTTTCGCACCATCTTCGAGTGACGCTTGCAATGTTGTGTCAAGATATCATAAGTGAGAGGCAGGGCTGTTCTTAAACGACGAGATTGTGTTCTTTTTTTCTTCAAAAGGCCTGCCCCTCAAGGACTCTCTTTTGCGCCTTTTCGGCGGTTACCTGGCAGTTAATGGCCAAATTTTTGTGAATGAAGCATCGACTTTCGGTGAAGGCTCACATGTCTTCTCTATGCCAACGACAAACTTCACATGGATGTGTTACAGATGCTCGTGATGTTACAGGTGGAAGATTTGCAACTTCGCTGCGTGTAGCGCCCCGGTTGCCTTCGTCATGTCCGCGTGTGCGTTTGTTGCGTCAAGCGTACATCAAGGAGATTTTTGCGTTAAGGACCACCATGGTACAAGAGCCGCACAGCCGTCCGAACTGGTTTACTGTTGTTGTGTTCCACGTACGATGGTTCCCACAATGAGCATGTACACCAATGGTGCCCCATTCTGGTGCCCCCCCGGTAGTCCTGTGCAGTGCCCTGATGCTGCGGTCTGCCACCACTTGCTGCAGCCAACATCGTTCTTGAGGATGCCTATGAAAGAGTCGTGATCATGGAGCAACAGGTCATAGGGGACATTCCGTTGGGGGTGCAGATAGTCCGCGGCGAGAACGTGGTGATGATGGGAGATGTGGTGTGTGCAGGAGTTGCATTCAGGGCCAGGGCCTTAGATGTTTCCACGACTTCACAGAGGTTCAGGAGCGGCGCCGACCACCAACCGCCGGCGGTCAAATTCTACTCGCTAGCGATTGGGCCCCGACCGCCGACGCTTATCTGCCAACCGGCGACGTCCATGGTGAACCCACGACCAGCGGAGGGTTGGTGGCAGCCGTCGCAGGGTATTGTATGATAAAGTATACTGTACGCTTTGTTCGCTTGCAGCAAGACCGTGAACCGAAGAAGGCCCCCCAGTTCAACACCCAATTTCCATGGGGGGCACGAGGACCCCATTTGGGTGGGGGGTTCCATGGGAGGGCCCCGTGCGCTGTGCACACGCGCCAAAAGCAGGGTACTTTGGACCCGTTTCCCCCGATGGCCAAATACAAAAACTCAGATAGCGAGTTACAATCACACTGAAAATGCCAGATTGCCGTCAGTCTTCTGTCTAAATCTGCGGGTTTTGCCCTGTGACATATGCTTCCCTGGTGGTGGGTGGTTTTCAAGGTGGCCATGGGAAAGCTAACTTACGATTGGGCCCTGCACGCGCTGTGCAGAAACACCCCCTAAGCTCAGTGGGACTAGTAGGGTCCAGAGATGTCCTGCAGTGGGGTCAGATGACCAGATGACCAGTAGAAGTACGTGTCTGTCGTATGCATGCCATGTAGCACAGTGAGTCCTGCGAATTCCGCTCCTATAAGGCTTGATGCCAAGACCCACATGTCTTTAGAGGCGGTGGTATATGAATGTGATGCTATATCAGTGCCTGGCGGGCTGTTTGTTATGCCAGAGACTCAGTCATGGCCAAGTTGAGGGCCCCCTTCGGTGGTCAGTCACAAAAGGGAAACACCAACCTGCCATGGGCTGTGTGGCGGGCCAACAATGGAGGACAAGAGTGCATGCACTGAAAACCAGGTGCAGAGATCGGACCCTTTTGGACTGCCACAATAGAGGACAGACGGACGATGAATGCCCACACGTTGATGCTAATACCAATGAGTACGTCTACGTGCCGGTGTGGGGCGTGCGTGGGCAGGAGCAAGGAATGCACAATAAGGCAAGGTGGGGAGACCGAGAGCTGCAGTGGGTAAAGGTACAGTGAGTGGAAGGGAGCAACCTTCAGCACGTCACACATGGAATCCCTAGGCAGGCTCTGTAACGAACCGTACAATGCATCGTGCATCCCTCCCTCCCTCCCTCCCTCCCTCCCACCCTCCCTCCCTGCCTCCCTACCCTACCACACACCCACCCCTGCCCTCGCTTCCCCGTGACCCGCTTCCTGGTCACCTAGCGCCAGTAGAAAACCCCTTAGGACGGTAGTCGTGGGACGGCTTGCCCACAACCATTGCCAAGCACCGGCCCGTGAACACCATTCCTAATGCGTCGTGATGCGTCATGATCGTCGTTTGCCATGTAACTCCTCTCTAGGCCAACATGGCCGCCTCATGTACTCCACACTGCACCCTCATGGTGTCTTCTGTCTCTTTGCCACATCCTCTCTTTGTCCGCTGTGCCTCCAAGGGTTGAATATCACACATCCCGTGTGCCACTTCCTGTTGCGCAACCTCCACTTCTTCGCAGTTGGCGTGCTTGTTCTCCACCACCAACAGCAATGCGGTGACCATACTGTTGTTTTCCTCCACGCCGTTCTTCTAGGTATTGCGGTGGGGACCGCATTCGGCATCCATTTGCCACTTCTATGCGATGCCTTGTGCAAGGGCACCGTGATTCTCACCGGTCGTACTCGTCTTGCACCGCTTCACGCATTCCCCAACTACTAGGGTTGGGTACTGGCCCCCGCTGGATACTCTCCCGCCCACCGACAAGGGTTGTAGCAAGGGGCATTCGTTGTTGCGGCTCCCCGCAGTTCTACCTGAGTCCTAGGACGTGCTCTCTCAGGGCGTGCACTTCATGCCCCTCCTTGCTCTTTGTTGGTTTCTTGGATTTTCCCCCCCATGCCTCTACACAACGGCC
Organism: Eutreptiella sp. 'Long Island Sound 2002'; assembly: GCA_964036045.1. Lineage (NCBI taxonomy): Eukaryota > Euglenozoa > Euglenophyceae > Eutreptiales > Eutreptiaceae > Eutreptiella > Eutreptiella sp. 'Long Island Sound 2002'. The sequence continues at coordinate 23,019,474 of OZ038382.1, forward strand.
TTCCTTGAGGTTGGTGTGCAGCGTCACATCTTTTTCGTCGACCCGAGCAGTCTATCCTTACTCACTTGCTCTGTGTGTGAGCACCCTAGAGGGGCGCCCAGCTGTGTGTCCCTTTACCCCAATCCCCTCGTACTACACGTCTCGCTCTATGTTGCAAGATGCCCATGTCTGACCACTCTATGCCCGCATTCTAGGCCTCGGTGCATCCCACCCTGCAAGCCGGCGCTCGCGGTGCCTCCATTCGTGGTGGACCCTTCCCGGAGTTCTTGATGGACACTCCGTAGTTTAAGGAGGCCAATGGGCTGTTGCAAGCCCTCGACCAAGTGAAGGAGGATGCCCTTGACACCCCCCCTCGCCGTCGTAGAAGCCCCCGACTGCACCCTCGCCGACATGTGTGACGCCCTCCGCTAGGTTGCCGCAAACAGCTCCATCCGAGCCACATCGGCGGTTGCCGGAGTGTGGACCCGAGGCTAAGGTTGTTGCTCATTGCCACAGTCACTATCTCTCTCAACAACTCTGCGCACACATGGTGTGGTACTGAACAGGTAAGCGCCACAGTATAGCAATGCATCCGTTGAAGCGTCAAGCTAAAAAAAAAGTTTTGGTGCAACGTTGAGACGCCTTTGCGCCCCCGGAGTTCGGATACGACACGTCTTCACGTGCCAGAGAGCGAGAGCAAGACAGGGGCAGCAAGAGCACGACCTGCAGGGCAAGGGCTAGAGACTAACCGGCACTGTGGGAGGGTGGTGGGTGCGAGCTGACCTCGATGTACAGATGGCCAAGGCCAAAGCACAGTCAGCAGCCACCTGGAGTGGTACAAAACTGATCTGCGCTGCAGTGCAGCGAGGAAAAACACTGAACTATGTAGTTATGACCATTGCGCCTGTGACACGGGGGCGTATGCGAGCCCAGTATCCGTTGCCTCATGGCCCAACAACTCCGCCGCCATACTGATCGAGCATGTGCCCCTCACATTGGACCAAGGCGGGCCCCACCTGAAGTACGTCTCTTGGGAGCTTGACCCCGGGACGGCAACCCTCATCATGTGCCGGAACCCCTGCCACACGCTCATCTCCCCACTCAAACTCCGGTAGGCCATCCTCAAGGCCATGCACACAGCCGAAGAGAAGGCCCCCGCTGGCCGACAATGACGCGCCCCGTGAGCTGCAAAATGCCAAGGTTGCCCACTACTTGCAAAAGCCCATGAGCCAGTTCTTGCCTGCCCGCCTATGGCCCACATGGGACCGACTTAGGTTCGCGGACCTGGTGGCCATTCTTTGGGCCCTACCCTACAGGCCATCAAAATCTCCACAGCTAAGCTGGTCCCCCCTTTAGTTCGGTCTCTTGGCCTTGGTGGTATCCATTTGTATGACCGAATAGCTCACCTCATCCCAGTGTCTGACCTGCCCCCCCTAACCAATACGGGGCCGTGGGCCCCCACCCAATGCGCCCCCTTCTTGAGTGCTTAGTGCTCCCCGTACAAAGCGCAAAGTTGGTGCACCACATTGAGCACGCCGGCGAGCACTCGTGGGCAATAGCACCCACTTTTGCCCTCATGCACGCAAGGGTTGAGTATGTTGCGCACCCACCGCCCCTCACCCCTCCTGCCCATGCGGCCTTCCTCACCAGGGGGCATTAAGTGCCCCGCCTAGTAGGGCCTCTTATCCCTAGCCCACATGCCTCAATATTTACCCCGGCAGCACAAAGCTGGTGGGGACCGCAGCTTGGACGGCATCCGCAAACACCGCAGGAGAGGAGTAGTCTGTAGCTTCTTGGGGCGGATTGAAATTGATAGCAGGTGTGGGGGGGATTTCCTTGCCTGCAACTTCATGCTCAATCGCTCACACGTGCAGCAAGTCGGGTCACTTTGCACGCCTGCGTCGGGTTTCCGTTTTGTCGGGCTTTTGGACCCGCGTGTGCCATGGTGGGTCTTGCGGAGCAGTGATTCCCTGACGGGGTCGGGGGTCCACGTAGTTTATGGCTACTTCTTGGATTCAACCCGGGAAATCTTCCATCCTCGCGCAATGTGCTGGCGGGTGAGCTTCATCCCCTTGGTGTAGTCAGCACGCTTGACTCCCATGATGGTGAACTTCTTGGAGTGGTTCAACGGGGCCTCCGTAATGGACACAAGTCTTGCCCCGAACATATCTCGGAGCACGCCGCAAAGGAGGTTGGCGTCCACTTCACCTGCAAGGAGGTCATGGACCGCCTGCTGCCCACCAACAGCGCTTTGGAGAACACTTCAGGCCCCACCTTTTGTGGTGTGTACGCCCTTCTCTTGGCAGCACCCGCCGCCTCGTTGGCCGCTGAAGCTTCGTCGGGCGGGACGCTCCAGTTCGGATTCCGAACCCGAGCCCGAGCACCCTCGGCGCCACAACTTGCCGCACCATGCAAAGCGTTCCCTGCCCCGGCGCCACAGCCCTAACCACCGACGAGAGCGCTCTCCCACTAGCCGATGTGACCGCCATGACCGCTGCTTCCCTACCAGGGGGACCCCATGACCCCTCGGTGGCCCTTGCCCACAACCCCTATGCCCCTCCCCCATGAAGCCCACCCACAAAAACCCACCGTTGCAAGCCGTATTTCGGCGGTCTCCACCATGGGTGCTAACTCCCCCTCCCCCCACCCCAAATGATGTTGGTGGCTGCAACAAGGACGTCCACACTGAGGTGGTGGACCTCACCCACTCGCTACTAGATTGTGTTCACTCAAGCCGCTGCCGTCCACGAGTGGGGCCTAGTTCTGGGCTAGCCCCCGGTGGCAGCCCAGTTTGTGGAGCCCCCATACGCCTTGCAGCTATGCCTCCACCTCTCAGCAGGTGTGCACTATTATTGCACTAGTATTGGCACAGACATGTGGCTCCGTTGCATCTGCTCCTCTCCTTGACCGGGGCTGTGCACCGCGTGCAAATCTCCGGCACCCACGAACTACAATTCGGTCAAAAAGGAATGCCCACGGTCTCCCTCCTCCTCCCTAAGCACCACCACGCCATCTTGCCGGCATCCCTCCACAACTGGGTCCCCATCACTTCGACTGGCCTTAGCTGCACAAGTCTCCTGGTTGTGGCCGCAACTTCTGCCCCTAATCATCTTGGCAAGTGGGCCTCAGGGTTGCCACACCCCCTTCCCTGCCCCATGTCTCATAGGCTGCACCAGCACATGGACACACTAGCCCCAGCATCACCCAAGGGTGACATCCCCAGACCCGACATCGTCACCCTCAATGTACAATTGTCATTGCGCCCAAAACTTCGTGTGTTTGATGCCTTATTGGGGGAATGCCATTTCCCCGTGGCGGTACACCTACAGGATTCCGGGCCCCAAGCACTCCAAACTGTCCACCGCTTGTACCAAATGATACAAGTGCCGCCTGCACAGCGGGGGGATGCCCCATCATGCTCCAGTGCGCCCCCGTACATGACGGTTACTTGTCATGACCTGCACCCCTCCGGACGAACGCTTTTCACCTACTCCACCGTTGCGGCCACCTCCAACCGCACCGCCGATGAGGACCTAGGCGTGATCTAGGACGTCTTGGACTGGGTATGCCCCCGCCTCCTCCTCACGCTAGCCAAGGTCATGATGTTCACGGGAGACCTCAACACTAACTGTGGTTGGGCACAACAGCACCGGGCGTCAACTACGCCCCTCCAAGACCTCATGCAGCCGTTTGTCTACCAAGTCAGCCTATGGCGCTTACAATGGGTAGAAGGCCCTAGCAAGACTTGGTAGACAAACTGGCGGTCTTGGAGGGGCCGTCAGTCTGACGCCACGCTCCGCATCCCGTTCAACCACACAGTTCAAGTGTTGACCTCTTCCTATTTTCCATCTGACCAGGCCCCTATCGAAGCCATCCTTCGTGACCTGCACCACCCCCGCCTCTGATATGCCCCGCCAAGAGGGGCCAATTCACCATCCTCACGAAGCCTTGAGACTCCCAACTTTGCGCTCTCAACGACGGCGCTCTCAACGACACATTCCAGACCAGCGTGGTTACCTCCGTACCGGCGGCAACTGATCCCTCATCCTAGTTTGCCGCCATCACCTCTACCGTGGCTAGGGTGCCCACGGTGGTGTATGGCCACCCCAACACAGCCAACTGACCCTAGCAGCCATCCGGGTACTTGCCCTCCGCCTTCAACGATACATGGTAGCCCACCCTAGCTAGGCCCACCTAGCGGAGGTCAACCGCCTGAAATCAGATCCGTGTGGCGTGGGCCGCCTCACGCTAGAAAAGGACATTGGGCCCAACCCACCAAAGTGGATGACTGTTGGACCCTGGGCAGCAAGTCGCCCCGGCGGACCTTGATTGCCAACAAAGGTCAGTCGCGCTAGACTAGCTTCGCCAGCGACATCTCACGCCACCAGAGTCCCTGAACCCAGCCCGGGAACAACAAATCACCCTTTGGCCAGGCACTCCCCTTGGCCCCACACCCCCGGCCACCCTCAACAACGTCCAGGGGGTGTTGCGTTATGCCTCGCCACTGCGCTATATCATGACCTACTCGAGTACCGCCTATGCACCCAAGCCCCCGGTCCCCAGCTCACTGCCATTGTTACCCTCATCAACGAGATCCTCCAAGGTGCCCCCGTCCTAGCGGTGCACTCAGCCGATTTCATCAACCTACGCAAAAAGCCCCCCCATGGCCCGGTTGCTCACGGGGGTCCCCTCACCGATCACCGTGTGGAAGATCGTCGCCGCCCTCCTCAAGGACCACTACCAACCCCAACTTGTCCGGCAGGGTGTCTTGCCGCCCCACCAGTTCGGCCTCTTCCCCCACAGCTCCTCGGTGTAGCTGCTTCGAGTCCTCCACAACGTGTTGTGGGACCAGCAGCGCCGGCGGTGTGAGGCGCGGGTCCTGTCCGATGATGTCCGCCACGCGTATGGTTGCGTTAGCCACATCATGGAATGCGCCTTCTTAGTGTCTACGGGGATCTCTGACACCGTGGCCCACCTGCTCCAGCGGCATGACAGGGAATTGGCTCTTTGCGTGGGTGAAATGATGGTAGGGGCCCGTTAGTGACTTGCTTGGCTACCGGCACCGGGCCAAGGGTGCCCCATTTTGGCAATGAAGTACTGCTTGTATAGAGAGGTCCGAGGGCACGAAGCATGCCCCCCCCCCCCCCCCTTTGACGCCCCAACCAGACCATTGTCATTGGAACGGAGATGCGGGATCGCAAAGTCCACTTTTTGGTGGACACCGTATACCTCAATGGCAAACTGATACGGTGCACCTTGAGCTAAGAGTACATCTGGGTACTTGGTCGCCACGCCCTGCCCCACCTCTAGGGAGGCAAGGTGTCACAAGCTCTCCGCGTCCCCCGGGTCCCGGTGCACTACCCCATCGCCATGTAAACCCCCCCCCCGTAATAATATCCGGTGCTGTACATTATTGATTTGCTGGATATTATTTTTACTACTAGACATTAATCTGGACCGTGCTTGTTTTGTTGTGTGGTGTCTTATGTCCTCGGGCCTACAGTGCTGCACGGTACGTTGTCCCCCAAAGAACCTCCTTCTCCACGTCAGATTGCGATGTTAGTGACAATTTTGATGGTCATGTGTCAAATGAGGAGGATTGCTCTGACTCTAACTTCAATTTATAGTGTTATTTAATGCTATAAAATTAGTTTTTGTAATAAAAAAAGAGATTGAATTAAAGTAATACTTGAAAATTATTATTACTTTAATTTTGAGCTTTGGCCAAGTGGAGCTGGAGATGATGATGTTGCTATAGAAGCTACTTGTAGAGTTTAGATGATGAGGAGTAGCAAGAGGATGTATACTATACATCCTCTTATATATATATATATATATATATATATATATATATATATATATATATATAATATATATATATTATATATATATATATATATATATATATATATATATATATATATATATATATATATATATATATATATATGGCAAATACGCAATTTCCCCCCCCCCCCCCCACCCTGGGCCAACCGGTGCACTGTGGGGCAAGGTTAGGTACCCCCCCCCCTATTTTGGGGTCGGGAAACACAAAAAACCATGTTTTAGAAGTGAATTGGATGGTTATTAGTGGGTATTTGCCCCTATAAAGCTCTAAAATGGCTAAAATTAGGGTATGACATCACTGCCGGTAGGATCCTAACCAGAGTACTAAACATAGGTACAATTGTGGTCCAAACCACTAATACTAGCACCAAATACCACCAATAATAGTATCATAGGACATGAAAATGGACAGGGGGATGTTAAAAATCCTGAATTACTATGTCATTTGGTGTATATAGGGGTGGTGTTGGTTATTTTTAGGATTTAGTGGTTATTTTCAGTACTCTGGTCAGGATGCAACCAGCAGTGATGTCATACCCTATTTTTAGCCCAAAAACCCTGTCTACAGCCCTCCCACTGTCCCATCCGAGCCCGAAACCCATTTTTTTGTGTTTCCCAACCTCAAAATAGGGGGGAGGGGTCCCTAGTCCTGCCCCACGTCCCACACTAGGGTCCAGGGTGGGGGGGGGGAAAATTGCGTATTTGCTATTGATATATATATATATATATATATATATATATATATATATATATATATATATATATATATATATATATATATATATATATATATATATATATATATATATATATATATATATATATATATATATATATATATATATATATATATATATATATATATATATAATATATATATATATATATATATATATATATATATATATATATATATATATATATATATATATATATATATATATATATATATATATATATATATATATATATATATATATATATATATATATATATATATCCTCCAATCTACACCCCTCTCCCAACTCTAGGTGGCTCCACCACACGGCTCTAAGGTACGTGCGAAGGGCACAAAGTGGTGCATACATGTGTTGGAAGAGGCTAAACTCGGTCCAAACGGGCTCAAAACGGGCTAAAAACACTTGTTTGAGCATCCCAAATGGTCCGGGATCACTTTTGGAAAAACGCGTTTTTGACCCATTTTTGACCCATTTTTGGTCCCAAAATGGCCAATTTTCAAGGCATTTTGGGATTTTCCATGAGCCAAAACCCGTCGCCACGGGCTCAAAATGGGCTAAAACCACTTGTTTGAGCATCATAAATGGTCCAGGATCATTTTTGGAAAAACGCGTTTTTGACCCATTTTTGACCCATTGTTGGTCCCAAAACGGCCAATTTTCAAGGCATTTTGGGATTTTCCATGACCTAGAACGCGTCACCGCGGGCTCAAAACGGCCCAAAACCACTTGTTTGAGCATCCCAAGTGGTCTAGGAACAGCTTTGGAAAAAATGATTTTTTTCGCCCCAGGGACCCTGATGGACCCACCGTTGGCCCCCACTGTGCGTGGGCTAGCCGGCCCTCTGGCTGCACCAAGTGACCACTGGTACGGGGGTCTACGTGTCTCGTTGGGCGATTCTGAGGCTTGGAAACCATAAAAAGTGGGGGGTTGCGGGTGGACTAGGTGCCCTCGGAATTCGTTTTTGAGCCACGTAGCCCAAGATACGGCCCGTTCTTGGTTTTGGGGTGGTGGTGCACATTGCGCAGATTTTGGGGCTTTTTGGCGCCTTTTTGGGCCGTTTCTCGGACATATCGTGGAGTTAGAGGGCACCAAAGGTCCCTTGGTCACGAGAAAGGCAAGCCGCACGTGCAGTGTAGCAGCCGTTTGCCTTCGTTTGGCTGTTTTGAGCCCTTACTAGGGCCGTTTTGGGCGAAAAATGGCTGTTTTTGGCCCAAAACTGCGCAGATTTGGGAGGGCACGTCCCGACTTGGCACCCCCGCCCCGGGCCGCCATGGCTGAGTTTTTAGCTCAGAACTTGGATTTGGCAAGGCCACCACCTGGGCTCCAAGATGGCTAGAGTAGAGTAGAGCCCGGAGCGATGAGGTGGAGCAATGGCCAAAACGGTGAGGAGAAGTGCTTGTTGCTTGTTGTTGCTTGCTTGTTGTTGCTTGCTTGTTGCTTGTTAGCTAGATTTAAGGGGAGAGGGGTGTAGTAATATATATATATATATATATATATATACATAGTATACATACATGTATACTATACTACTATAGTAGAGCAGGGCCGACCCAGAACCTACTGCAAGACACCCATGTGCAGAACGTGTAAAGGAATTAAAAACCTAGGTTCATGGCAAATTCGTAGCACCCTGTCTTCTTCTGCTTTGCTAGTGGTGCTACTGTGAGTGCTTGAAGTGCAGCAGCCAGGTTGTACTGGATACTAATTTTGACGTGCGAAAAAAATATCCGGTACTGGACTTTATTTTCAACTATTGGACATTGGTTTTGGGGGTTTACACCGTCAAATGCCACAGCTGGGTCAAATGGTTCACCAGCATCCGGCCCCTAGCCCCGCGGACTGTCCGGGTCTTGGACGCCATGCCAGCGTCCGCCGTCCGCTCCACCACCGGATGGACGCTGGTGTCTTTAGCCTAGTTCCTCCGGGACGTGTCAGAGGGTGGAGTGGGCATCGCCCCATGCCCCATCATTAGGTACGCAAATTTCTTCGCCGTCTGTGTTTGGCACCTCAACCATCCCCCCCCCCCCCGTGTATGCCACTCCACAAGGCACAACCTCGTCATGGCCCTGTGCCGATTCCACCTACAGCAACCTTGCCTCACATCCGATCTCAGCACCCATTGCCAAGCGCACCCCACGAAACACGACATCTTTGTCCCCTTGTGTTACCAATGCGCCATCACCATGCATCTTCCACTGCAAGAACACCTACCCCCTCACCAACCCCTCGTTGTGGCCCTCGCCTCTTCCCCTCCGGAAGTCTAGGACGTCCATGGGTGGATGATGGCAGGCCACCGCAGAAAATGGCGACCATCCCTCTGCGCCGTCGGGTTTTGGGGAACCACAGGGCATCATGCACCATGCCATGGTTGGTTGGGAGCAACGTAAAGACCGGACAAATCGCTGGGGCTGCGCTGCATGTGGATAGAAGGGGCAGCGTACCTCCGGGGGGCGGGGGTGCACCAAGGTTACCTAGGGCCAGCCACTGTGGTGGTCCTGCACCTTTCGGTACCGTGTCCATAGCGTCCACATATATGTGTTGACTACTCCTATACTGCGGAGCTGTACACAATCTGCGGCGGCCCTCTCTTCCTGTGGCGCTACTGCAGACCCCACATTCGTCTTCCGCACCGATGCTTGGCACTTTGCGGATTGCAAGTCGTACATCATGGCAGAGGAGGGCCGCATAGAACCCGATGATACCCTACAAGTTGAGCCCCTGCAACAACCTACAAGAATATGTTTTTCCCAGGCTGGAATATAGGTCCACCATGCTTCTCCCCATGCCAAGCGTGCCACGGCCACCGTCCACCACACCCTTGCTACAGCCTCTCAGGCCAAGTGCAACCCGCACCTTGCGTAGTATGAGCACGTGGTCATGAATGGCCCGATCACATGAGGATACCAGCTAACAATTACTGGCATCCGGTTATCCATGCCCCCCGCCCACCGTGACCCGTGTCCACTCTGCCACCACGAGGCACCCGGAGATCATGTCCTCTTCTGCCCACAAGGGGCCTTCCTCCGGGCACACTACCATTGCTGGCTAGCGGCTAAGCTTCCCAACTACTGCACCATGTGGCGACACTGTTGGTCCACTGCTTGGGGTGTCTTGGTCCGTTGGGGGGATGCACCGTTCGTACTAGCTGTGTATGGCGCGCCACCCCACCCCAACCTCTTGACCTACACCATTGTCTACCTCAGCGAAATCTCCCATCCCAAGGTGATCATCCTAGACAGCACCACCCTGCTGACCTCTCCACCTTTTTCCCGGACCTCTGCCGCCTTTGGGTTGTTTGGGTTGTCCGTTATGTCCAGGGAGGGGATGTCCCCCGGCTCTATGCTCCTTGCCACGTTCACAAACTTCCTCACCAAGGCCGCCCAAGGGTCTAGTACCTTGGTTGCTGTCTTGCACCGAGGCCTCCAATGGCCCCGGCTGTGGCGGCTCATCCACCACGTGACTCCTACCACTAGGCTCCTGCACAAACGGCACGTGGTGCCCGCCCTCCTACTTGGGGGCAAATACACGCCCCGACGCGCAACCCACCCAAACGTCTCCCTAGCCCATTCTCTCTCATCCTGGTGGTTCCAGTACCTAACTCAGAGTTCTCCCAGGCCACACCCGCGGGCCGTTATGGGACGTCCTCGTCGGGCGATGGATCTCCGACAACCTTAGCGTCGTTCTCCAGCACACTGCCCTCATTGCTTCCGTCCCCCCCGAGGTCCCCACAGGAGCACGTTCTGTACGTCTACACCGAGGGCCATCGAACCTCCCGGCAGTTGTGGAGACCGTCAAAGTCGCCGTGGCGTTGTCACAGGATGCTGCCCTCGCGCCTTGGCCCCCGCCGCATCGGTGACCGGACCTTCTAACCCCGCACCAAGTCCAACTGGGGCGCGTCGTCATTCTTCTCCCAGCGACGTCCACAAGCCGGAGGTGTAAGATGGAGGACTCCCTCCCCTTGTCTGCATGGGACCCAAGAGGGACGAAGCAGAGGCCCGCCGTAAGTGGGACCAACCCTGGCACTCCTCCTCCTCCTCCACCTCCCTTCTTCCCACCCACTCCCCCTCTTCTCCAGACAGCACCCTTGCTTCTCCAATCCTGCTGAGCTCCCTCCTTGACCTGCCCATGGATGCAGGATGTGGAAAAGGACAAGGCCCTCCCGGTGTTGACGCGCCTCGGTAGCGATGAGATTGCGGCCCTGAAGAAGCAAGAGGACAAGAAACAGGCCCAGGCTGCCATGGCCCGCAGGCGGAAGCTCTTGGAGCAGGGCCTGTGTGAAGACCCCGAAGAAGTGATTCTTCCTTGATCTGGGCCGCTTTGCCAACAAACGGGCTAACCCAGGGGGGGTTGAGGTCCGCAACTTTTCGCAATTTTTCACAACTTCACAATTTTCACAATTTTCTGCAATTTTCTGCAACTGCTTTTTGCTTGTCCACATTGCGTGCTTGTTGGTGCCCTGTGTGTCCCTTGTGCAGAATCGTTGCTCCTTGAGGCTTCGAAAGGTTTGGTTACAGCACCGCAATTTTCCCACACCTTTTCTGCGATTTCTCGCAGTTGGATGTGACACTCCCTGACCGCAACCCCCCCCCCCCCCCCGGCTACCCTTAACCCAGATGAATTCCCTTGCCCCGCGGCCATGGGGGACACTGGAATGGAATATGGGACCTATCGAAGTGAATTGTTCCGCACGTGCTCTGGGTGCTGTAGCCCCGGCTGGTGCCTCTTACATGAGATTGGCATGCGCCACGCTCGCTCTGCATTACCTCCATGTGAGCTGGACCCAAGGGGCCCTGGCACAGCCCCACGCACAACCCCTTGGGGGACGGCTTTGTAGACTGAGGTCGGTCTTCTGGAGGTGCCCACCGCACTGTTTGTCTTCCAGCCGGACATGTGTAACCCTGAATGGAAAACGTGCTTGTGGTTGTGCTGGGGGTTCTCAACTGGCCTTGCCTAATGCCCCTCTTGTGCCCCTTTGGATTGAACCCAGGGGATTGCTGAGTGGCAGGTTGATACTACACCCCCCCGGGGTACCCCCCCGGGGGGGGTTGTCAGCTCTTTAGGGGTGGGTGGCCGGGTGGGTTGCTTGTGGCGTGGCGTCCCTCCTCTGTACTACAGCTCAAGGGTTTTCATTCTTTCCAGTTGTCTATTTGTCTTTTGGCAAGGGTGGCGGTAGACCAAGCTCTGTGCCCCCCCCCCCCCCCAGGTATATGGGTGGATGGGTGGGTGGGTCGTGGGTCAGGCAAACTCCTGCGAACCCAAGTATCGCTGATTCCTGATCGACCCCCCTTCTGGATCCATCAATTTGCGCAAACAACGAGCCGCAATGCTGGCGCTGAGACATCCTCATTTCCCCCGCATGGTGTTCACTGAAAATGCACATCACTCATTTCGGTTTCTATGCGAATCCACGAACCTGCCCCCAACGTCGGCGCCCAGCGGTACCCGGTCCTGCCATCCCTTCAACAACCCCAGCCCCCTCCAGACGCCCCATCAGACAAGGACTGAGTGGCGCCACCTGGCGCCCTGTATGAAACTCACCCTTAACCACACGCTGTACAGCAGACCTACTGCAAGGCAAGCAATCATTGAACCAAGTGGACTGCCGGCTGAAAGTGTCTAAGGCGGGGACATTCAGTCAAATAGTGCCGACCATTGACCCCCCCCCCCCTTTCATCAGACACCGGTCACTGGGAGAGTGGGAGCCAGACTCCAGAGTTCCGTGGGAGCTGTGCAGCACGTCTGACAAGGTGCACGCAGGCGGGCGGGTGGGCGGGTCAAGCCCACCCACCATTTCGGCGGCCGAATTCGGCTGAATTTGCCGAAATCTTCTGCCGAATTGTTGGGTTTCTGGATTCTACCAAAATGTTCTACCGATCTGTTGGGTTTCTGTATTTTGGGGTTGCAGTGGGGTAACAGTGGGGTTGCATGACAGCGCATGACATGTGAGTGTATCATGAAATGGGGTCCCCCCCTTCATGTTCTTTAGGCCTTGTTTGTGCATTGAAAACCAATTTTCTCATCAGGACAGGTGACAAAAAGTGCATCAAAAAGTTGACAGTGAATTGAGCCACCGCCATCTGTTTGTAAAACAAGGCATATACCACTGGACCACTGCCTGACACTGACACACAGGCCCTCAAGTACCATCTAGAGACCGAGGGATGAAAATTTTTTTCTAAAATTCAGAGACATTTTGCGATTCAACATGATTGTAACTACACAACAACCAAAAGGAAGGTGTGTTTGGGGCCTGTGACCAAGATCCAGGCCAATGGGAAGCTGTTTTGCCAAAAAAGTCAGTCCACCAAAATGTTCACCCGAATTGTTGGGATTTCTTCACCGAAATGGGGAGGAGGGGGTTGGCGGGTGTGGATGAGGGGGGGGGGGGGGGGCACACGCGAGGTGCACACAGGAGGGGGCGTTGGCGTGCACAGGGGGTCCATGGGGAGTGGGAGGATGGGGGTCAGGGTTGCATTGGAAGGGAAGGGGCCTCAGGTCCTTGAGGCGGTTGGTTAAGTGGTTGGCGGCCGTCACTGTCAGTTAGCACTTGCCGCCAGGGCAACAGTACCTGCGCATAGGCTGGGCCCCCTGGAGGAGCCCCCCCCCCCCCCCTCTTCCAATGCATCCCTGGGGTGGGACCCCGGCAACAACCAGCACATCTTCAATACGATAATTATTGGGCGCCGCTGACACGCAAACGGCACATCACTGAAAAGGTCACAACCCGTAGAAGAAGACACACAGGGCATGATAGCGTGAGACGTGAAGGGTGTGACGAACAGAGACATCCGGCGACCGATGACAAGGAACCAGGAGACGAAGTGAGCACGGTACCACCAATAACGCCACCGAAGCAGTTCAAAAGATCCAACAGAAACTGATGAGCTCTGATCCCCAGAGCTGCACGCCAGGCACACTGTCCGCCGGATCCGCCGCCACTCATTGACCACACTACGGAGACTTTGTGTCTTGTAAGGGCTTATTTGGTCCTCTAAAACCCAAGCTTCATTTGACCTTCTGAAGAGTTGTTTCGGACCAAAATCAACGAGCAGACAATCTCAATATCAGTGCGCAGCAAGAAGATGAAGAGGATAATCCAATTTCAGACACAAAATAATCTTTTTCGCATGATGGTCTGCAGTGCAAAGCAATGAATGCAATGTCTGAAAGAAAAACAATGATAATTCTAATGAACAACGCTTCACACAAATGTCAATGCATTCTATCTTATCACAGCCACTGTCGTGTGCGCGATGTATGTATTCATCTGTGGCTGTGGGTGCTCATGCCCATCACAGCCGATCATATTTGCAGCCACCTGGCAAGTCAGTGCTTTGTTGACCGGGTGTTGCATGAGTATATGCCCTGGTGTGATAACCTTAGCGGAGCCAGCGATGAACGGTGACTTCCTATACCAGGAGGGAAAGGCAAGCAAGGCCATATAAACCCCCGCCCCCCACTTATCACCCCCCCGCTGGTACTAGCATTGCGGATTGGTTGAGGGTGTGGGGGGGGGGGGGTTATCAGTCGTTTGGTGGCATGGATCTAGACACATTTGCACCTGCAGGCGTCATTCATCTTTTTGTAATTGAAATTGATTTGGACCTACCTGTGGGAGACCCCGGTGGTGCTGCAGCTCCTGATGATGATGAGGCGGGAAAGTTTTCAGATGAGGAGCTCGTTGAGTTGCCTGAGGGGGGTGAAGAAGTAACAGATTCCTGATTATTGGCAATCCATCCGGTGGCACTTCTTGGTCTATGCTTGTGTGTTGAAAAAGGGGGATTATAAGTCCCTGGGTGGCACGGATCTCCCGGGGGTTGGGTTATAAGTGGGGGGGGGGGGGGATAAGTCGGGGGAGGGTTTAAGACAAGGTTTGTTAACCCTATTTGGGGACAAGTGTGCCCACAGCTGGGACCCCTAACTGGTCCATACCATGGTTCTACCGTGCTATACCCGTGCGTGGTGTATGTGTCTCACTTCTCTGCCCGGGTGTGACTGCAGCGAACTGCCTTCACTGATGTCGGACCGAAGGTCCTAGTCTGCTACTATAGCCACTCCTATGGCACCGAATCTCTGTGCTCGTGCCTATCCAAAGGGGAACGGCAAAATCCCTACCTACTAAGGGGAAGGCGGTGGCCAAGTATGCTAAGGGCATACAAAACGCCCGTTTGGTTAATAACCAAAAGCGAACACACACCCCTGCCCGCACGGAACCGCATGAAGGACAGGAGACACCACTACACTACACCCACTAATGAAAAAATGCATGAAAAGTAAGAAAAAGTGCTTTTCCAATGCTTTGAGGCATACTCTAGTTGTATTAGAGATGCACTGAGCACACAAGCATTTCTATCTTAGTATTGGTCCAACCAAAAGTGGTGATAACACATTTTGACCTATGGAACCAAACACTAAATCAGGATATGGAGTGGACCCCTTAATCCCCTATCAATGTGAGGCAATTCATCTTTTCCTGAGTCGACTGAGAACTGACATATCCAGGGCAGAGCCTATGAATTTATCTATGTTTTCTCATGAATTCTTAGCTGTCCTAGTGGTATGCACCCTAGGGGGCTGGGCACCTCTTTTTGAGAGGTCCTGGGTTCAATTTCCGGTCAGCCTAGCTAAGTAGGAAGATCCCATGTGACATGGCAGTGACCTCATCGCCACATGCCCTGCCACCTCAGCACACATGGGACCCAAAACAAAGAGTGCACATCTCCTGAGATGGCACTATGGAGATTGAGTGACCATGGGGCAGTTTTCCTACTCTCTTTCCGAAACATTTCAGCTATCTTTGTGAATATGCAATCAGATGTGCCTTGAGTTGCAGCTTCTGTGAATACTCTATCATCTTTCACTGTTTACACTGCAGCCCTTCATGCTTTGATCCTGATTCTCTTCTACTTGCTTATCTCTGGCTTGGACTATCCTGAATTGATTGTATTTCAGCAACTAAAACATTTTCATCTTAGAAAAAAAGCAGCAGGAAACCCTACACCAGCAGCAAGCAGCAGGAGAGGCACAAACACAGTGTTGAAATCACTATAAAACTTTCTGGTAGCAAGAGGCAGATTGTCTCTGCGTACCGGCAGCAACCCCGTGCCGTACAACCAGTGCGCCGAGATCAGTCATATATAAGCAGAAGGGCGAACGAAGATGGACACAAAGAAAGAGGACACCGGCGTGAAGACAGCTCCTGAGGTACCAGCAATGCCAGCACCTGGTGAACCTCGACCTCAACCTAGCGCTGTACCTTCGGAGCCCTTACATAGGCCAGTGGACGTGGCGGAGGATTTGCTGGAAGGACTCCAGACGGCCTTTCCGGGGCCTCGCAGTCGAGGAGGTGGAGGACACTCAACCTGTGAAGAGAAAGAGAGAGAGAGAGAAGGATGCTGGAGACGAAGCAGACGAAGGAGTAGACCAAGGGCACGACCCGACGAATGATCCTACCTTCGAGGGCGCACCAAGCGCTTCTGGCCTCCACGCATCGCCCTCTCCTATAACCACCACACTCCCAATTCCAGACCCAGCCGCTGCAACATCCGCACCCATAACCAACCCGCCTATGGCTGAGGGCACAGGCTTTACTGGTATGCCTACCTACCCTGCCCATGGTTTGGGCCCACCTACCACTGCGTTTCCTGACACAACTACTGTCAGTGGGCCGGTGGCCTCCAGTTCTGCGCCGCGATGGTATGCGGGTGACTAGCACCATCCTCTACCCGCTACGGCAGCCTATGTGGATGTTCCTGGGTATGCAACCTTGAGTGGGTTGAGGAGAGGACCTGAGTCTCTTGGAGGCAGGAGTAGAGGATCGGGGAGATCCTCCAACAGGTCCCTGACGCGGTCGGAGATCAACGAGGTGCGCCGAGGAGCCACCTCTAAAATCGTGGGCGACCTCACTCAAGAGATTCGAGAGAAACTGGAGCCCCTGATGATACCGCCCCAAGCGTCACCTACCACGGTTGGAGTGTCACCCCATCTAGTACAGGCCAACCACCTGGTGGCAGGGCTGACAAACACCCTGGGGAGCCTGAGGAGCCGACCGATGCCGACCCCTGCAGCGATACCGAGAACCCCTTTCGTACCGAGAACGGCCCAGCCGCCCTACAGCCACATGACGAACTCTACGAGAGCTGAGCTGGACCGGCTGGGGTTGACAGCCTTGAGGGCAATGGTTGACGTGGAGCCCTATGGCTCTAGTGATCTAGGCGGAGACCCCTCCGATGATGAGCCGCCTTGGATGACTTCTGCTTCGCCCTCGGAGGACGACGACCCGGAGGACCCCAAGAACCGAAGTGGGAAGAAGAAGAAGAAGAAGAGGAAGACGCGACGCCCTGAGGGATGCGGGTCTCAGGAGGCTAAGGCTATTCCCACCTCCAAGATCGTGGTGAACCTGTCTGAGTTCACAGGCAAGGACCTCAGCGAGTTCGCTGAGAATTTTGGCCGGTTTCTCCGATTGACCGGCCAAACCCACGCTAGTGGACGGGTCAAGTGCGATCTGCTTCTGCAGTGCTGCAAGACCAAGTACCTAGAGAAGCAGGTCAGACAGATCGTGACTAACTCCGCCACCTTTGCCGATGTGTTGGTTGCCTTGGAGAGGCAGTACCCGACCTATGAGACCGACCTCTCCATCAGGGCCGAGATCCAGAGCCTGCCCGTGCTGCCTAACAACCCCAAACCTGGCAGGGTCTCTGAGCTGTTGGCTGACCTGGATCACTGGGCTGGACGATTGACGCCCGGTTCCTACAGCAGCGACGACCTGCTCTTCTGTTTGGTGGCTAAGCTCCCTCGAGAGCTGTGGGACGAGTGCCGTTCAATGGTAGAGCGCAAGGCTAGATCCCTCCGCTACGAGGATCTATGTGTGCTACTCCTGGAGCTGGCGCTGGAGAAGGAGAGCAACCAGCACCTGAGCAACTACCGCCCTGGAGGAGGAAGTTCTGGAAACCATGGCAAAGGGTACTACCCCCAAACACGCCCACGCCCGTATCATGGAGAACGTCAAGGAGCTCTTCTGGTGTGATGCCAGAGACGAGCAGGGCCACCTGCAGCATGCCCCTGACTGCGAGCAGCGAGACTGCTTCGTAGTCCAGGGGAAGCAGCAGGAGAAGAACACCGGCGCCAAAGCGAAGCTGCCGGATCATTACAGGTGCACCATCACGTGTGCCTTCTGTGGGAAGAGGAAGCACTACGAGGATGAGTGCTACCATAAGCAACGCCTATCGGCGAAGCTTAAGGGTGAAGATCCCGGCAAAGGCTCAGGCAAAGGTGGAGGCAAAGGCAAAGGCAACGACTCCGGCAAGGTCAAGTCGAAAGGACGTGGACAAGGGCAAGACAAGAGTCAAGGTGGACGAGGAGGAGGCGCTAACCGCCAGCTAGACAAGGACAACAAGAACCAGGACAAGAACGGAGGCAACCCCAACCCTAATCCGGGGGGGAACTCCGAGCCCTCTGGAGGGCAGTCTGGTCCCACCACACGCTCACAGACGCAGGCCCAGAAAGAACAAGGGGCCAAGCGGGAGCACGAAGGTGCTGATGACGGCAACACTAAGAAGAGAAGCCGTTTCAAGAGGATGGCCCGCAAGCTGCGAAACAAGGGGTTCGAGGTGACCTGTCCCGCGGAGTTCTGACGGGGACGCTCCGGTGGCACCCAGGATCTGGTGTTTTGGGTACCTATCTGAGTAGGGGAACGCGAGTACCTGGGGGTATTGGATACTGGCGCCACCATATCTATAGTGGCCAAGAAAATTTTACCTTGTGGGAGCCTGAAGAACACCATGACCACCGCGGCTATACGAATGGGGGATGGACATGTGGTGCACAGCTGCGGGAACTGTGAAGTGGAGGTACCTATGGGCTCCCGGACTATCGCCGATCAGTTCTATGTGATGGACACTGAGGCCTTCGACTTTGTATTGGGGACTGACTTGTTCGTGCAGCACTCCCAGGTACAATCCCTGATGCTGCAAGCGCCCTACCTCCTCTACGGGGACCACGGCAATGGCAGAGAGTCTGTGCCACTGGAGCAGTCGGAACATACCTCGAGTTACCTGAGGCTATCGAAGGAGGAGCCTTCGAACATGATGGCGGCCTCCAAAACTGAGGACTATCAACTATTGGGGGAAGTCCTAGACCAAGGTCTGCAGGAGTTGGGTTACTCTAGAGAAGACCTGGGTGTGGAGTTGTTCGCGAGCGACAAACAGCATGCACTGGACCTTTACTGCAGCAAGGGGAAGAGCTGCAACTACAAATTTTACTGGCCCTCTCTCGGGATGGCCTACGAGAACCCCAGGTTCAGTGAACAGGGGAAGGTCCTGACCAAGGTGGCCTTGGAACGCTCGCGTATGGTCCTGTGTTCCCCCTATTGGGGAGCCCATGGGGGCAACGAGTACTGGTGAAACCTCTTGGACAGGCTGACTATCAGCTCTGTTCGGTTACCTGATGAGGCCATCTACCTGCCTCTGGGGCGTAAGACGCCTATTGGGAAACCCGGATCGGGGAGTATGCTCAGCGTGGTGGACGGAGGTCTTACCTCCATCCCCTGGGAAGATCTGGACCTGACTCTGGTCCAGGCTATACAACGAGAAAGCGATGGACTCGCCTTGGGTGACTTGAAGGATCGACTACGACCTCAAGATGTTATTGAGACTATACCCGGAGGAGATGAGTACGTCGTGACTGACACCAACGCCCCCAACTCTCCCTGTCATGTACCTGTTCCTGATGGAGTCTCTGAGTGTGGACTATCTGAGCTACCTAGCTCTATCCACTCAGATGACGAAACTGAGCACGACGCCTTCTTCGTGCAGACCTGTGTGGAGGAAGTGGAGAACGCCGAGTACGTCGCCCCACTGAAACCCCTACTCTCCATGAGGGTGGAAGACCCCGTGGACGAAGAGCTGGACCCTTGATCCAGGCTAAGGGAGTATGTGGACTCCAAGAGGAAGTTGGTGGCGAAAAAGCTATGCTACGCTAAGCCTACCAGCAGCTCATGGCCACTGAAGCAAGGACGTATGGGAGATCTATCCCAATTAAAGGAGGACCTCGAACAGAAGATCACCACCTGGCAAAGGGAGGGAGATCTTAAGCTCATGAAGAGCGTGTGGGGGGCCCATGTGAGGACCCCAGAGGAGGACGAACTCTTGGAGGAATGTGTATGTGAACCCCTTCGAGCGTGCCTATGTTGCCATCGTCCACCGGAGATGGTTGAACAAGACCTTCTATATGCCTACCAAGGGTTGAAGGACACCACCAAGGGCGAAGAGTCGGTGGAGGATCACCTCCCGACGTCTATTACGCAGGGGGCCAGCAACTTACACTCTGACGAGGACATGGAGGACAAGATCAAGCTATTGGACCCGCGGGTGCAGAAGCTTATAAGGACCTATCTGGAGGTGTTCGGAGAACTACCCCCTCCAGCCTCATGCGACAAGGTGGTACAGATGGACCTCAAGCTGAAACCCGAGTTCGTGGGTCACAAGATCCGGAGGAGACCCTATCCAGCTCCTAAAGAGCAGGCCGACGAGATTGAGCGACAGATACAAGAATGTATCGACGCTGGCCTAGTCCTGGAGTACAAGGATGGGGACTACCCCCTACACTGCAGCCCCTGTTTCCTGGTGGCTAAACCTGGGTCTACAGCCAAACGGCTGGTAGTGGACTACGGAGAGCTGAACAAGAAAACGTTGAACCACTCAGGGTCCATTCCCAATATGGAGTCTATCCTGGAGAACATAGCCCCCTGTCGTTACAAGACCAAGATGGACAAGAGGAGCAGATTCTGGCAAGTGGACCTGACGCCCAACGCTCAGGAGCTACTGGCCTTCATCACCCCCCAGGGGAGGGTGTTCAAGTGGAAAGTCATGCCGTTTGGCGTGGCCAACGCACCCGCTTTATACCAAGAGCTGATGAACAAGATCTTGTCCATCCTACGGAGGAGACCTAAGGTGCAGGAGCTTACATCCCGTGGGGCCCAGATGGAAGCTCACATCAACGATGTATGCCTCGGGACCAATACCCAGGAGGACCACCTAATCCTCTTGGGTGAGTTCTTTGCGGTCTGCCAGGAGAACCACACACGACGCAAGCTGGAGAAGTGTGAGTTCATGCAGGAGACCATGCAGTACCTGGGGTTTGACGTTGGCTATGGGTGGTGGACCCCAGCGGCCTCTAAGGCCAAACCCCTGATGGATGCTAAGGTACGACACGAAGAACCCAAGAAAGGACTTCATGATGTACGCAGTTTCATTGGGGCGTGCAACTTCTATCGCCGCCATATCAAAAACTTCACCTACACCAGCGCCATTCTGACGGACTTGATCAAGAAGAGTACTACTTGGCGCTGGGGCCCACAAGAGCAACAAGCGTTTGACGAGCTCAAAGACAAGGTGGCCAACGCTAAGTGCTTGGGCGTGCCTAGGGCACAAGGGGAGATTATCCTGGTGACCGACGCCAGCAATGTGGGCGGTGGTGGAACGTTGTTTCAATGGCAAGCACTAGAGAAGGAAGAGTTCGACTCGGCCTTTTCCCAGTGGGGGACTGAAGGTCTCAACCGAGATGGAACCCTCAAGCACAGCTACCCTGACGACAAGTGGGTCCTAGTACCTCTGGGCCACTGGAACTGGAAGTGGAACCAGGCCAGGGGGAACTACTCCACCTATGAGCAGGAATTGCTCGCGGGTATGCTGGTGCTATCCTCACAAGCACGACTGTTGGGGAGTAACCCTGTGGTCTGGCTGTGCGACCAAGAACCGGTCCGCAGTTTCCAGAAGGGCCCCCCACCTGAGAAGGCCAAGCTACGGCGCTGGTGGACCTACCTCAGTCAACTACGGCTCACGGTACACCATATCCAGGGAGTGAAGAACGAGTCTGCAGACTACATCAGCCGCAACAACTTCGACACCCTGATTGGTGCCTGGTCTGAAGCGCTGGCTAAGGAGGCGTTCAGCCGTATGGACGTCCACTTGGACCTCAACATGACGATGATACGCCCCCTGGATGGACTCCAACAATCGGAGTACCTGAACGAGTTTGGGGATATCTACAAGCGCCTGGAGAAACGCCCTGAACCCCTCCTGGTCAACCAAGATCAGTGGAAGAGGGACAAGAGCTACCTCTGGAACGAGGACCGCATCGTGGTGCCTAGTGACAGAGTCCCAGCGCTGCTGAAGTGGACCGATGAGTCCAGCGGTCATGTGGGTGCTGACCGTACCCTGAGGCTGTTCGAGCAGTGGTTCCACACTACGTGGACTGACGACCAACTGCGGAAAACCCTCCAGCCTATCGTGGACAAGTGCCCGTGCAGGTCCTGCAAACCAGGGGATATCAGGGACAGAGGTCTCTACTCAACCCTGCCCATCCCTCACTGTGCTAACAGTGTTCTATACATGGACTACACGGAGATGCCGAAGTTCGGGGGCTATGACTTCGCCCTCGTGGTAACCTGTGGGTTGACCAGGTTTACCAGGGTGTTCCCATGTACCAAGCACATTACCGGGGAGGAGACTATCAAGATACTCCTGGAGGAGTGGTTCTGTGTCTATGGGGCGCCCAAAGAGATCAACTCCGATGAGGACGTACGAGTACGCTCAGATACTGGCTGGTACAAGAGGGTCCTGAGATCCCTCAATGTCCAGGTGTCTACGGGGATCCCCTACTCGCACACGAGCAACCCCCTATGTGAGCGACAGATCCGTGTCCTCAAGGAGAATGTAAGGATATGGTGCAAGACTGAACGCACCAGAGACTGGGTGAGACTACTCCCCGTCATATCCTTGATGATGAACTCCCAAGAGAGTTCAGCTACTGGCTACTCGCCCTATGAGCTATTCCTAGGGCGCCCGGCATGGTTCCTACATGCCCCCCATCCAGAGGACATTCATTCTTCTGTGGGTGAATGGGTCCAAGAGCAACAAGCGAAGGTGGACAAGGCCAAGGCTATGCTCCAGAGAGTGAGGGAGCGTCAGTGGAACAAGAAGATTAAAGCCCCGAGTACCGGCCACCTACAAAGAGGGGGACTGGGTGCTGGTGCACCACAGTCGACTACCCGCCTGGCCACGCTCTACCAGCGATGACCCCTACTTCGGGCCGTACAAGATTCTATCAGTGGATGGACACCGTATCACCGTGCGGTGTTCTCCCCGTCTAGGGGGGACCCTGGTGTGCGCTGCTCAACACCTGAGGCGCTACTATGATCCTGAAGACCTCTGTGGGGAGGAGTGGGAGCTGAACGACGAGGAAATCGCCGCCCTAGACCTACAAGGGGCTGCCAGCCCTATGGAAGTTGAAGGGGAACTCCCCGACATGAACGCCGAGGAGATGGCTAAGGAGGGCTTCTACCTGGTGAAGTCTGTCCTACGCCACCGCTACCGCGCAGGGTTGGCGCTTCCTCACCCTCTGGGAAGGGTTTGGAGTCAAAGAGGCCACCTGGGAGCCCTTCTCTGCGTTTGTTCTACCTGAGGGACGCCTAAACTCAGTTCTGGTTGACTACTTGTCCCAGAACAACCTTGGTGAGTTGCTGAGGCTCGCTGAGACGCTTGCCTCCAAGACTAAAGCTAGGGACTGAACCTTACCCCTAAGTGTGCTACGTATGTGTCTCACTTCTCTCCCGGGCGTGGCTCCCGGAGACCGGGCTTCGCTGATGTCGGACCGAAGGTCCTAGTCAGGTACTGGTACCACTCCTATGGCGCCCAATTTCTGTGCTGGCGCCTATCCTTGGGGGAAGACGGCAAAAGCCCTACCTACTAGAGGGGAGGGGTGGCCAAGTGTGCTAAGGGCATACAAAACGCCCATTTTTGCTAAAGGTCAAAAGCTAACGCACTCCCCTGCCCACGAGGAAAAGCACGCGGGACAGGAGACACCACTACACTACAAACCCTACCTACAGTGGCACCATCATGGTGGGCGAGCACTTCTGCAACTGGCTCAAGCCCCCACGCAGGATTACCACTCCTACACGCACACTCTACTGGGTGTGGTTGAAGATCAAGTCGTGGGTCCTAATGACCCTCCCGTGAAGAAGACAAGAGAACACAGCGCTCCTAAGCAACTGTGGCCTAACAGGGGACGCCACAACGCGTTTCCCCTGCTAGGGCTTGGAGGGAAGAGGTGCTCTTGTTGCGTGCACAGCGTGGATGTAGATGGAGTCGAACTGCCCTCGCCACTCCTGGCGGAGGTGCAGTCAATTGTTTGTGTGATCAGCGACCTTGTTTAGCAGGGCTAGAAAAAAAAATGGTATGCTGCTGCACCAATCACCCTACCTGCCCACCTGTAAAGCAAAGACCAATGAAGGGGTGTTTGCGGCTGAGGAACCGAGCCACACTCCACGTATTATACGCTTCTCAGTGTGACCTATAATACACTGTCCTCAAACACGCCCTGTCAAGCAAGCAAGCGTTAAGAGACTCCTCAGCTTCTCTTAAAGAACGTACCGAGGAGCCCCTGGGTAACCTAAACAAGATTTACCGTGCGCATTTCGCGTGGCCTACCCTTTAATGCGTGTGTGAATGCACGAGCATGCACGAGTTGGTGAACAACCTGAGCCAATCCTGGTTATGCTGCCTAATCTTACCCACAATCACGGACTCTACCAGGGGGTGGCCCCACCTGGGCTTACCTACCTTACCTACCGCTGGAGAGAGAGAGCAAGTGGGAACGTGAAACGAGGCGCAAGCGAAAAAGGTCGCTATGCACTTGTGTGTATGTCTAATCACCCTGATCTGACCTCTAATCATCTGCAATCTTTCTCATCTAGCCCTCTATCATTTGTTAGCGCTGCTACAAGACTCGTTCACGGAGAAAGAGCCGAGTAAGGTGCATGCAGCATACAAGACGAGCACACCTGAGGTTTATACCTGATTCATTGAAGTCTTTTTGTTGATTTTCGAATTCTTGATTTTTGACTCTTACTGTCAGTGTGGGTGGAATCTGTATGTTTATTTATTAATGTGTGTCTCGTCATTTTCCAGTCTACGTGAGACATACGTTTATAATCTCATTATTTTTGCATTTTCCGGCGCTTCGCTAGGAGCCGCTCCTGCGCGCCGCCTTTTTATGCGTAGGAATTTCTTGATTTAAAAAATCGAGAGATGACTACAATTTTTATAAAAATGTGCTTCTGATGCACAATTGTATTCTGCTCAGGTGTGTTGACTTAGAAAAATTCTAGGACGTCATTTGACGGATTTAGGTGTTGCCGCTTCGCGTTTGCGCGGATTCGTCCATAGATCTCCCATTCCTGTCTGTACAGATACCCACGCGCAGCCTCGCTGAGTAGGCCGTGTTTGGGCCGAGACGCAGCAGCCTGGAGAGACTGAGCAGAACCCAAGACCCCATCAAGGGGCAATTTAATTTTTTTAACGACTCCCTTTGCCCTAAGACAGGTCACAGGTTGCCAGCAGGTTTACGAGAACCCATGCGAGTGGGTATATTGTGTCTTGTGTTGGGTTTATGTCGCGCTGCGTCTTGGAGGGAGGGATGCACATGCACATGTTTTGGCATGCTCCCAAACTAACCCAACCAAGCCACAGGAACCCCGGCAGCGCCATGAGCGCTGAGCCTTCTGTAGGAAATGTCACGGACAAAGCAGCAAAAAGGCGCCAGCCATGGTGAGCGCCCATTTTTCTGTGTCACGGAAACTATAGGTATTTTAAAGTAGATGTGGAAACCAAGGAAAGGCCAAGAAAAAATCCCTTTTTCCTGAAAGTGCGACAGTGGTCGCCACCACAGCACAAGGGGGGAGTAAGAAAAAGTGCTTTTCCAATGCTTTGAGGCATACTCTAGTTGTATTAGAGATGCACTGAGCACACAGGCATTTCTATCTTAGCATCGGTCCAACCAAAAGTGGTGATAACACATTTTGACCTATGAAACCAAACACTAAATCAGGATATGGAGTGGACCCCTTAATCCCCTATCAATGTGAGGCAATTCATCTTTTCCTGAGTCGACTGAGAACTGACATATCCAGGGCAGAGCCTATGAATTTATCTATGTTTTCTCATGAATTCTTAGCTGTCCTAGTGGTATGCACCCTAGGGGGCTGGGCACCTCTTGTTGAGAGGTCCTGGGTTCCATTCCCGGTCAGCCTAGCTAAGTAGGAATATCCCATGTGACATGGCAGTGACCTCATCGCCACATGCCCTGCCACCTCAGCACATATGGGACCCAAAACAAAGAGTGCCCATCTCCTGAGATGGCACTATGGAGATTGATTGACCATGGGGCAGTTTTCCAACTCTTTTTCCAAAACATTTCAGCTATCTCTGTGAATATGCAATCAGATGTGCCTTGAGTTGCAGTTGCTGTGAATACTCTATCATCTTTCACTGTTTACACTGCAGCCCTTCATGCTCTGATCCTGATTCTCTTCTACTTGCTTATCTCTGGCTTGGGCTATCCTGGATTGATTGTATTTCAGCAACTAAAACATTTTCATCTTCAAAAACAAGCAGCAGGAAACCCTACACCAGCAGCAAGCAGCAGGAGAGGCACAAACACAGTGTTGAAATCACTATAAAACTTTCTTGAACGAAAGAGGATAAACGCTTTGCACACGTTTAGTGCACTCTTTCCCTCGAAGACCTAGCAAGCAGATGCGTAGTGGCGTCCTAGTTAGGCCACGGCAGCGTAGCAGCTCCGTGTTCTCTTCCTTTTTCACAGTAGGGCAAATAGGGCTTGGGACTCCACAGTCATGGCAACGCCTAGTAGCGACGGTAGGTGTTAGGGGTTGTAGGCCTGGACATGTATCCTTTGAAGGCCGGTATGTATGATCAGCGCTCTTTTTTGCTAAGGACTTGTCCGCCATTGACCCTGAGCTAACCCACGTGAAGAGAAGTGTGCACATGAAGAGGACCTTGGGACAAGGGCAGTAAGAAAAAGTCACTACCATGTCTTTCTTGGAGGGCTTGATCCAGGCCAAGCCCCCCTTAAAACCCTTTTGTTGATGCTAAGACTTACTTAAGTATTTTCATCACTCTTTTGAAGCTTAAAGTACACTTTATCAAAGTAACTAGGGTTATAACCCTAGCCCCCCATGAAGTTCATCCCTACCACTCAATTGAGCGGAGGTACCTTCCTTCATGGAGGATATACCGAAAGAAAATAGGCATTTCATGCCTTAGGCCTTGGAGGTTAAGCCTAGTGGTCTCCAACCCAAAGACCCCTGTACTCAATTGTTTCTACCACTTATTGTGGTTCTAGGTTTTAACTGTTTCTGAATTTAGTTGCTTGGACAAGTCATAATCTGTGTCTGGCCTAACTCGTTTGCCCCATATTCCTAACCAACTCCATTTCATCCAAAAGAGTGCACATGAAGTGCATGAGGCTAATTGGGGAGCAAGAGTCATGCCAGCTTTCAAATAAAAATCATTTGTTTTACCCTTTTGTGATTGAATCTTTGTATTCATACCTGCTTTGTCTATCTGCAGCCCTTCTGTGTTACACTGGATTTCAAACCATTCATTGATTCGATCCACATCCTGTTCTTGCTCTACTTACTGCTTTGGTTTTTGGTTTTCAACATCAAAACCTGCAGGATTTCAGAAAAATATCTAGGGCACTAAACAGGGACATCCTTCCGGTAGCAGAGGCAAAACGTGAGTACCTTTCGAACCGACTCTCAGCAGAAGTACAAGAAAAGCACACTGAAAAGCACATTGAACATGTCCACTCAACTGTCCTCCCGAACCTGGCCGATCAGAAGTGTACAAGTCCAAATTGGCAGTGTAGCCCACCCAAAGAGTGAACCGCCACTCAGAGCAGCATCTGGGTCTCAGGAAGCTCCAGAGCACAGATGGGCGAATCAAAATCTGCCCAGAACAACCCCTTTAACTATGGAGGCCTTAGCGGCCCATGGTGAGGACAGCCTGCAACGGCTCTGCAGGCGAGTCGAAGCCTCCATCGCCCGGTCGGCCTGTCCGGCCTCTTCTTCTACGGTTCTTGGAGGTCCTGAAGAACAAGAGGACGTACGAAGGAGGATGGACGAGTTTATGCTCCCTGAGGAGTACCACAAGTCCACCGTAGGGGAAGATGGAGAAGTACCTCTTGATGCCCCCCGGTCTCCGCCTCAAACTGAGATGGGTTCCTTCCTTTATTCGGGGCCATCTACAGACATAGCGGACACAGTATCACTACCGAGACGACCAAGAGTACACGAGCACCCGAGAGCATGGCATCCAGACCTGCCGACAACTTGGAGAGCTCCGGAAAAGAGTCTGGATCCTCTTCACCCAGAGCCCACCTATGGGGCACTGGATCGCACGGCCAAACTTTTGGCGAAATTTCTATCCGGATCTGAAGACCCGGATGTGACAGCTCTGTCATTGGCTGTCAAGGCAAAATTGGGTATCACCGAACCCTTACCCAAGCCAGCACTACTCTCACCTTCACCCGGATTGAGCACGTTGGCTGATGATCTCAAAAGATCAACGGTGTCCAGGGTGCTACACAAGGTCACTTGCCCCAGCCCTTTTCATCCTCGCGCTAGGACAGTCCCAATTGCTGAATTACAGGACGTGCCTGTGACTGAGACTGAGAAAAGAGGGCTGTCAGCCCTGGCACCCCTTGCCGGCGTATCTCCTCCCCCTTCAGGCCTAACCCGAGGGAGTGGGAAGAGAGGCAGACCGATTGCCCAGGCGAACATCCAGCTAGAATTGCCGAAGTTCGATCCGAAGAATCTGCCCGAATGAACAGAAGAATTTGCTGAGTTTCTTTTGCTGACTGGCCAATCCCATGTGGATGTGGCCACTAAATGCTCATCGCTGAAACACTCATGCAAAAAGAAAATTTTGCAAAAACAGGTGAAACAGATCGTGAAAACCTGTTCAACATGGGCTGAGGTACTCCAAAGACTGGAGAATACATTCCCAGTCTATGAGACTGACCTCAGTGTGCGCACACAGATAGATGAGCTACCTATGCTCCCTGAGTTTCCTTCCGCTGCGCGAGTCTCTGAATACGTGTGCGACCTAGAGTATCTGTTTTCACGGATGAACGTGGGCTCCTATGGAGCCACTGAGCCCCACCTGTGGCTCATGAGTAAGATCCCTACTCCTACGTGGGATGACTGCCGCGCCACCTCTGAGAGGAAGAGCCGGACCCACTCTTACGACGACCTAGTGGACCTGCTGATCGAGCTAGCTCTTGAGAGGGAGAATGACTCCCACATGGGGAAATCCCTCAAGAAGCTGTTGGGTCGACGTGGTACCCCTACCCCCGAACGTGGCGAAAGGAAAGGGCCTAAAAATCCCAGTAACGCCAACCAGGGAGGTGGTAAAGGAAGGAGTAAACCTACGTGCCATGAATGAGGTTAAACCTGATGCAGGTACACCCCCTCTCTTCTACTGTAAACCCTGTCAATGACAATTGGGGACCTTGTCATGCCCCTGACTGCGACCACCGCAGTAGTTGTATGCTGCAGATGAAACGACAGCGGCACTCCAAAGATGTGAAAACTGTGACCCATTAGGATCATTTGATTTGTACCATCACCTGTGGCTATTGTGGCAAACGTCGTCACTACAAGGACGAATGTCACATAAAGAAACGCGAGAGTGATAAACTCAAGCGGCAGGAGGCTGAACGCCAGAAGAACCAAACACCCACCAGAACCCCCCAGAATGGGGATAAAGGTGGTAAAGGAGGTGGCAAAGGGGGTGGCAAAGGTGGACCCCCTAACCTCCAGAGGCGCTCATCAGCGCCCGCTGCTACGCCCCCTCCTGCCGAAGGTGACCCGAAGAAGCGCCCACAGGGGGATAACGCCTCCCCTGAGGGGAATAACTCCAAGAAGAGGCGACTGTCCTGGATGGCCAAGTCCCTCATGGCTGAAGGGGTGGAGGTTCAATTCCCTGCTGAGGAGTAGGGGGGCGGCACCGAAGAGGAGGACTTGGTCTTCTGCATCCTCGTGAAAATCGGGGGTCAAGTTTTTCGAGCGGTGCTTGACACCGGTGCAACACTTTCTATAGTGGCCCAGCGACTGCTAAAAACTTTCAAGAAAAGTAAGACCGTGGCCATAAGAGTAGGGGATGGGCGTACCATCCATTCCTTGGGGGGGGTCGATGTGACTATATACCCGGGCGACGAAACTGTAACCTAACACTGCAGAGTGTTGGACACCGACGCCTTTGACATCGTCATTGGCACCGACTTCCTACGAAGAAACCCCCAGGTAAAAATGCTGTTTCTCCAGCGCCCCTATTCTCTGCACTGCAACTTTGGCAGTAGGCTCTTCTCCGTACCTTTGGAGCTGTCAGGACGAAAAGAGTCTGGGCTGCGCTACGCATCCGAGACTAACTTTCGTACTGAAAACTACCAATTGGCCCGTCACGTTCTTGAAAATGGACTGGCGGCCCTACAGGTAAACCTGGATGAGATCCAGGTGGAATTGGGTGCGAGCCAACAACAGCACATTATGCAGTTGTACTGCTCGAAACATTTGAACAACGCTTTCTGTTTCTTCTGGAAAGCAATGGGCCTAGGGTATGCTAACCCTCCCTTCTCCCTGCTCGCGAAGGTTCTAACCAAAATCACTTATGAGGGAGGAAGGGTAGTCATGTGCACCCCTGACTGGAGCTGCTCTAGTGAACACGTTTACTGCCGCCGTATGCTAGATCGAATGAACGTGGGAAGAGTGCAACTCCCCGACGGTCCCATCTATGTGCCCGAGGACTCAGAAACAGCTATGCAGGCCCCTGAGTGGGCCAATTTCTTATCAATCGTCGATGGATCTCTCAATCCTGTACCCCTGTGTGACCTAGATCAGTTGCTACTGAAAGAGGTCATGACCGAGAATCGTGGCCTGACTCTTTCTGATCTCAAAAACCGATCTCTTGAGCACCTATCTGCCACACTTACAGGGTGTGAATCTCCCGATGGCTATCTGGAACCTGCAGCTGTTAGGGAGGATGCTGACGACTAACTGTCTGAGATCGCCAGCACTATCCCTCCTGTTGATCCCAGCTGTGTTGATCTAAAACACAGTACCTTCCTAGCCCAGCTGTTGCTGGAGGAGATAGATCTAGAGTCAACCTCAGAACCCACTTCCCCTGTTGGGAAACCGGTGCTACACATGCAGCCTATGCACACAGGTGAACCTGTGGCCCGGAGTCCTGATGCTCTAGCGCGGCCTGCGTCTAATAACATGCCACTGTCTGAGCATGACACTCATGAACTCTGACGGCTGTTGTACTTGAAGGCCGAAGGTATTGAGCGCCAAGAGCGGCTGCAATACCTGGAAATCCTCCATCTGGTCTGAGGAGGGCGATGATTCCTATACGCACCCTGACCCTGAGATACCCCTTGTGTAGTCTTTGCACTATGGGCAGCAATGTCCCCCTGAGTGGAACGATGGTTCTGTACCTGCGGAAACTGCTGATCGGCAGAAAAAGAAAGAACATTGAAAGAGCAACCTCCATGCTGAGGCGGATTTCCTGCAGAAAATCGAGAGTCTTAACCTTGACCCCCGACTAAAGAAACTGCTGCTAACCTATGAGGAGGTGTTCGGCGCCTTGCCGCCCCCCCTCTCGTGTAAAAAACTGGTCCAGATGGACCTGAAACTGAAACCTCAATTCGAAAAGACGCGAGTGAGGCGTCGTCCCTATCCCGCTCCACAGGAACAGGTTGAAGAAATCGAGCGCCAGATCCAAGAATGTATTGATGCTGGCCTCGTGGAGGAATATAAGAAGGGGGACTACCCCCATCACTGCAATCCCTGTTTCTTGATTGCTAAACCAGGCTCGACTGCGCTACGACTGGTTGTTGACTATGGTGAGGTCAACAAGAAAACCCAGAACTACTTAGGGAGTATTCCTAACATGGAAAATACCCTGGAGCGTATTGCCAAATGCAGGTACAAGACCAAAATGGACAAACGCAGTGGTTTCTGGCACGTAGAACTAACTGCCGCAAGTCAGGAGCTGCTGGCTTTTATAACCCCTAAGGGTCGTGTGTTTAAGTGGAAGGTCATGCCTTTTGGGGTGGCTAATGCCCCAGCGCTCTTCCAGGAGCTAATGAACAAAATTTTGTACATACTGAGGCTAGTACAGGAGTTGATTTCTCGGGGTGCAGAAATGGAGGACCATGTCCTTCTCCTCCGTGAATTTTTCATTGTTTGTCAAGAAAACCATCTCCGAATCAAACTCGAAAATGTGAGTTTATGAAAGAGGAGATGGAGTATTTGGGTTTCGACGTGGGGTATGGCTGGTGGAAACCAGCCGCGTCTAGGATGCAGCCCCTACAGGACATGCAGATTCGCGATGACCCTAAGAAGGGTCTACACGACGTGAGGAGTTTTGTGGGCGCCTGTAACTTCTATAGGCGTCACATCCACAATTTTACCTACTCCTCTGCCCCCCTCACTGACCTAATCAAGAAAAATACTCCCTGGAGGTGGACCTCCAGAGAGGAAGAGTGTTTCCAGGAATTGAACAAGAAAATTGCCTCCTCCAACTGCCTGGGGGTACCCCGCCCTAAGGGCGAGATAGTCCTGATCACTGATGCCAGTGATGTAGGGGGGGGCTGGAACGATCTACCAATGGCAGGAGCTTAACCCAGCTGAACTAACCCACTGCCATTATCGTACTAGCGGACTGAACCGTGATGGCTCTTTGAAACATGACTATCCTACCAGTGAGTGGCGGCTGGTGCCACTGGGACACTGGAATTGGAAATGAAACCAAGCGCGTTCGAGTTACAGCACCTATGACCAGGAACTCCTGGCCGGTATGTTGGTGCTTTCGTCACAATCCCAACTCCTTGGATCTAACCCTATTGTCTGGCTCTGTGACCAGGAGCCTGTGAAGTCTTTTCAGAAGGGTCCCCCACCAGAGAAAGCAAAACCAAAGCGGTGGTGGACTTACCTGAGCCAGTTCAGGCTGACAGTTCATCATATCCCCGGTATAAAAAATGAATTGTCTGACTATATATCGCGCAATAACTTCGATGCGCTTATAGGTGAGAGCTCTGAGGCGCTCGCCAAAGAGGCTTTCCAGCGTATGGATGTCCAGCTCGACCTGTCCATGCGCACCGCTGGAATCCTGGAGGGTTGGAGCCTAACCGACTATCAGTCGGAGTATAAAGAAATTCTCCAGACCCTCAGCACTGGTCTCGAACCCCGTGTCATTGATGGGCACCAGTGTTCTAAAAACAACCAGTACCTCTTCTGCGAGGACCGTATTGTTGTACCCGAGGCCCGACTTGATGGGTGCCTACAGTGGGCCCATCTCAGCTCTGGTCACACTGGCGCTAATCGCTCAGTGGACTTCCTCCGCGAGTGTTTCTACTCTAGTCTAACCCTGATTGAACCGAGGTCTCGTATGCAGACCATTGTGGATGCTTGTGGCTGTCATGCCAGCAAGCAGAGCGACAGTAGGGATAGGGGACTGATTTCTAGCTTACCCATACCCTATTGTGCTAACTTTCTTCTCTATGTGGATTTCATCCACGGCCTACCTCGCTTCGGCGGCTATGATAGTTGCCTAGTGGTCACCTGTGGCCTATCTCGCTTCACCCGTGTGTTCCCTTGCAATAAGAAAATCACACGTGAGCAGACTGTGAAAATGTTGGTCGAACAATGGTTCGAACCCTATGGGGCACCTGAGCAGGTGCACTCTGATGAAGATGTACGCATCCGCAGTGACACTGGGTGGTACAAACGAGTGCTAAATGCCCTCAACGTGGAGCTAACCACAGGTGTGCCCTATACTCACACGTCTAACCCTCTTTGTGAGAGACAGCAGCGTGTGGTGGAGCAAAACCTGAGAATCGTGATGAAACAAGAGCGTACCAAAGACTAGGTACGCCTAGTGCCCTGGGCAGTGCTGACCATGAACTCATGAAGCGGTACCCAGAACCTATGGCCCATGGCCCGGAGGCCTGTGAGCCGTCACACCCGTTATGGCCCATGGCCCGGAGGCCTGTGAGCCGTCACACCCGTGCGGAAGCCGTTGACACCGGCTGTCAGCGGGATATCCCTGTTCTCTAACCCACCAAATCTGGAATCCGATTTCTAACCATTCAGTCGATGTGGAATTACCATAATTTTACTGTCTTGGTCGATTTGCGGTTAGAAATCGGTAAAATACCCGATTTCTACCGCGATTTCTCTGTCGTGAAATCGCCGCCTGACGTCGCCCGTTCCGAGCACTGCATTAGATGATTCTGTAAAACGATCTTTTTAAAACTTAAGACTGAAACACTCTTCGAGTGATCCGCAATTTTTTCCTTGATAAAACGCATCGCGTCCCAGATTTTTCCCAGAAAATCTGGGCGGCCGAAGGCGCTTTGAACCCCCAAGTGAAATAACAAGGGTTACGAGCGTTCAAGCGCCCAAGGACGAATTAACGTGCCTCATAGGCACTGTGTATGAGGCTTTGCCCCCCATAGTCATAGGATGAGGCCAAAGGATCCCAACTCCATAGGCCCAAAGGGTTATTTATTTTGAGTGTTTTCAAAGAAATTGGCAATCTCACGTACTTGGCCTCCAAGTACGTGTAGAAGTATGTTGAGTTGGCGTTTTCTCCCTCTTTGCTTGCCTCTACATCCGGGGCATATCACTTGTCTTCCCCGGAGAGTACATATATGATCTCCATATATATATTGGCAATATATTTTGTGTGCATGCTAAAATTCGGCCTTCCGAAAGGAGGTCGATTTTCGACCAAAGCTCTTGCATGCGTGTTAAGGGACCAAAGTTACTCTAGAATATAGGCACACTTTGATTCTAGGCCACTAGGTTGGGTGTAGAAGGCGAGGGTAGGGTTGTATGCCATATTTGGTGTCATATCACGTGCCCATTTGGCGGGTGCACCATTCCAAGACAAAACCGCCAATGGACCCCATATCGCACGTAGCCCTTCATTGTACTCCCAACCAACACTCGCAAGCTTATCCTTCGTGAAGGGACGCTTGTGGAGCGCTCCCGAAGCGATGCGTTGCGAGCAAGGTGTGTTTTTTGCAATATTCCATATTTGCATGTGCCCACTTGGGGGGCAGCGCGCGCGGCCTTCCAAAGCGCCCCAAGTGGAGCACATATGTGGAATCGAAGGTCATTGGTGTTGAGTCATTGTGTTTAGAAGGATTGGTCGATTAATCAATCCCAGCGGAAGATATTATAATATATTTGTGCAGTTTTCAGGGCACTTTTGCGTGTTTTTTCGCGACTTTTGCTGTTTCATGCCCGTCAAGTGGCGACCGTGTATCTCTACGTTGCGCTCAATTGACATCACGACCCAAGTATCTTATGAGGGTACACACTTCGGTGCCCAACATATCTTGGATCCGGCGAACAACTCCCCTTTGGGCTTGGCATACCGTGGCCGCCATGTTGGCGATTTGGGGCGATCCCAAATCATGGGCTCACTTGGCGACCCTGCCATTCCCAAAACGGGAGGGGTTTGGGCGACGCCCAAAAGATATGTTGGACGCATATGACTTGATACCAATCCTATGGCACACTGCGGTCCAAGTCGGGCATGTGCCTCATTTGCCCCACATATGAGTGTGCGCATTTTCGGCCATTTTGAGCAATTTTCCACATTTTCTGCCCGCCGTGCACCATGTTCAGCCCCCTCGTGCACGCTGGACGCATGGACCAATGGACCATATATGACATGGGTGTTATGGATATTGGTCACCATGGTTCGCACACCACGTGGGCGAAGCGGAGCAACCTTCGTCAAGGTGCTAGCACAAGGTGAGTGTGGACGATTTTGCCATTTTGGCAATTGTGGACCCAATTTGGATTGTCACCACGCCGAGTGGCATGAAGATCTTTGAGAGCCAAGGGCATGGGAGTCTCTGTCGGACTCCTGGTGAATCGCATATGGAATGGCGGACCTGAAGTCCGCCCTGGACAAGGCCGATGGCAAGGCCCCAGGTCCCAACCACGTGGAGGCCCGTTTCATCAAGGCCCTCCCAGCACCCGTCCAGTGGCTCCTGGTCCACTCCTACCGGGCCATCCTCCGCGGCGCCCCGCCGCCGATGCACTGGAGGGACGCGCACATCTGGCTCAGCCCCAAGGTACCGGGCTCTGCCAGACTGGAGGACTACAGGCCCATAGCCCTGGGCCAGCTGGACATGAAGCTGCTCACGGGCCCCCTCACCCAGCGCATCACGGAAGTGCTCACACGGCACGGAGTGGTCAGCGACTGGCAGCAAGGGGTCCTGCCTGGCTCCTACACAGGCCCCCCGCTGTTCATGGCGCAGCGGCAGCTCCAGCGGGGAGGGCCCAACTACGTCTTCTCCTTCGACGCCCGCAAGGCCTTCGACACCGCCCCGCACGGCGCCCTCCACCTCATCCTGCGCCACCTCTCCGTGCCGCCGGACGTCATCGACCTCCTGCTCTTCCTCCACACGTGCGCCAGGCTGCGCATCGTCATAGCACACGGGCTAACGCAGCCCGTCTACATGCTGCGCGGCGTCCGGCAGGGCAACCCTGAGAGCCCCCTACTGTACGCGCTCCTCCACGAGCCCCTGCTCAGGGCGCAGGGGCACCGCCTGCGCCCGCCGGGAGGGGCCGAGCACGGCCTCATCCAGGCCTACATCGACGACCTGCTGGTGGTGGCCCACACGCTGCAGCACTTCGTCGAGGGCGTGGAGGTGGTCGCCGCGTACCTGGGGATGATGGGCATGGAGCTCAACCCCCGCAAGTGCGCCATGGCCACCACGGAGGGGGTCCTGATCCTGCAGCTGCGCCTCTGCCCCCACCTGGAAAACCCGTGGCACTGGGTACCAGCGGCGGACTCCGTCCCCTACCTGGGACTCCAGCTGCAGCCGGACGGGGAGTTCTCCCTGCAGCGCAAGCACCGGCTAAGCCTGGCGGCTGTGCACCACTGGTGCCTTAACACCCTCGCGCGACCGAAAGTGGTGCAGGACGTCATCCTGGCGATCCTCGGGGGGGTGACGCAGTACGTCGCCCCTTTCATCGCCGACGACTCCGACACTGCACGCCACCTGGACCACATCACGGTCCAGGTCACGAAGGACAGGGCGCGGTACCCCTTCGACGCCTCGCGGGACAGCCTGCAGGATGACCGGACCCTGGGGCTCACACGGGTGCCAACGCGGTGCCAGCAGGCAGCGGTGGCCCTCGTGGGTACACTCGTCCACCACCGCTCAACCTCCGTGCGCGCCGAGGTCACCAAGATGTTCTGGGAAATAGCTGGCGCGCACGGAATATGTCCCGAGGTGCACTACCCTGTCCCGGAGTTCGCAACTCTAGCGGAGGGCGACTGGGTCCACCGCATACCCCGGGCCCTGGCCGCCCTGGAAGTGGGGCTGTACAACCCCATCGCGTGCCCCAGGGCGGCCCATGTCCAACTACAGTCCCCGCCTGGCAACATCCTCACGCTGCGCACCGCCAAGCTGCGACACCGCGACACGTGCCGCCTGACGGTGCCACACACAACGCCGTGGCATGGGCACCACGGGCCACGCCACCCCTTCCCCGACAACGACAACCCGTGGCCGACGGCGGTGCGGGAATGCCTCAACCAATGCGCCGATGAACACCTCCACTATTGCCGCCGTGAGCAGGAGCCCACCAACCAACCCGGGTGGCGCGACGCTTTGGCCCACCTCTTCCACACCACCGGCACGCGGGACCCCCGCCTGAGACTCGTCCACCCCACAAGGGCTAAGCAGGACGCCCACACCGGCCCACGGGTGACCCCGGACGGCCTGCACCTCCACGTCGGGGGCTACCGCCGCCGGGACGGCCTATCCCCCCCCACGCGGGGGGCGGCGTACCACCCGCCGGCAGCCCTCATGTACATCCTCCGCGACGTACTCGCGGAAAGCGAGCACCAAGAGCCTAACGCGGATGTGGCATGGCCCGAGCCCCTGCGCCCCCGGCCCCACGCGCCGACACTCTTGTGGTTGGTGACCACGGACGACCAATGCGCCCAAGCGACGGAGCAAGCGCAGCTCCGGGCCGAGTGGGTAATAGTGCAGGTGGGGGCGGGCCAGCCCGAACCCCGTGGGCTCCCCCGTGGCACCGCCCTGCTGGTAGCTACGGGGGTGCCGCACGACCCACACATGGCGGTGCACGCGTTGGAGGACCAGCCGGAGGACACGGGGCACCTGGTGGTGCACCAGCGCGGGGGCCCGGCGTGGCTCAAGGAACACGTGACGGCACTTCGGTCCTGGGCAAGCACGATCACCGGAGCACAGATCCGGCTGCACGACCACCCGGCGATCAGCCCAGGCGACACCAGGGCGCTGAGCGTGGACCAACTGACCCCCAGCCAACCCGACGTCCGGTGGCACTCCGCCAACCTCAACGCGGAGTGGCTCAGCCCCACCGGATACTACTGGATCCTGGAGGCCTGGGGCCACACCTCTTCTGACGCGTCCGGGGGCGGACCCTGCAAACACGCCACCAGCGTCGCTCTCGCCGCCGACCTCACCCGCACGTGGGCGGCGGCCATCTCGGGCACGGTGCCCGACGGGGAGGGGGTGGCCGCCTCCCTCCCCCTACAATACGGTGCCCACCGACCATGGGTCCACACGGTGGACGCCGAAGTCATCCTCCACCTCCTGCGGCACGCAGACCGCGAACGGACCACGGGGGTCCCCGCGGGCGCAGCGAAGGTGGTCAACCAGATGCCCTTGAGGTGGCTCCGGGACAGCCTGTGCGCGCGAGGGCAACACGCCGGGCACCCGTTCTGGTACGTGCGAGCCACCTCGCACCACAGTGACGCCCTACTGCACAAGGCAGACCGGGCGGCGTCCCAAGACACCGTCCTGCAGAACACGCCCCCGGACCCTGGCCACGCCCAGCTCATTGTCGCCGGCCGTGACGGCCATCTCGATCTACGGCCCCCCACGATGCGGGTGCTCGGCGAGGTCGCGCAGCGGGCGCAGACGGACCATGCGCTGACGCACCGGGGACACACACCTTTGGGCGCGGCCCACGCCACAGCCTATGTCCACGCCCGGGACCTCACCGCGACGGCCACCAACCGCCGGGCGCTGCGGGCCCGAGACGGCCACACGCCGGTGCAGCGCAGGCTCCGCGTCCGTAAGGAGGGGCTCTCCGGCGTCGCCATCGTCCCACAACCGTGCCTCCTATGCGGCGGCCCGGAGGAGACCCCGGTGCACATGCACGTGGGGTGCGCCCACTCACAGCTCCTCTGGCCCCACTACTCCCAGGCGGTACACGAGGCGGCCCGCTACCTCCCGCCCGGGGACAAAGCCCTGTGCGTGGCCTCGTGGCGCTCCGCAGGCGCCACATGGACGGAGGTCTTCTGCTCCGGACTGGTGCCCGAGGACGTGGAGGCGCAGCTCCGCGCCATAGCCCGCTACGACCCGCCGGGAGGGACCTCTGTGGACGATTTCCTCCACCACATGCTCCGGCTGGGGGACTTCGCATGGGAGCTTCGCAACCACCGGCTGGAGCAACTCCTCCGCGAGCCCCAGAGCGCGGCGGCTCGGGCACACCGGTGGCTCACTGCGGCGGAGGGCGGCCACCCTCCCCCTCCCCCGCGCCCTGACAAGGACTTCGTAGCCTCCCTCCGTGTCGTGAATGGCACTCTGGAGTGCCCGCCCCAAGAGGGCCCCCACCCGTACCAGGACCTGCCGGGGGGGTTCTCGAGGCACCTACAAGACGCCCTTTTCCCACCGTGGATCATCGGGCGCGGCTCCATGACCGCGTGGGAGGCGCGCATCGTGGGTGAGGAATGGGCGCGCGAGTGGGGCCGGTGGTGCGCCGCCACGCGCGCCCCGGAGACCCCTGCGCCACGATACGCCGCCATCCCG
Organism: Eutreptiella sp. 'Long Island Sound 2002'; assembly: GCA_964036045.1. Lineage (NCBI taxonomy): Eukaryota > Euglenozoa > Euglenophyceae > Eutreptiales > Eutreptiaceae > Eutreptiella > Eutreptiella sp. 'Long Island Sound 2002'. The sequence continues at coordinate 23,058,794 of OZ038382.1, forward strand.
CTCAAGGGATGGGGGCCGGACACCCGGCCGAGACCCACCCTGATCCGCGGGGCGGGACCTGACCACCCGTGGGACGCGGCGACGGGGGAAAGGCTGCAGGCGGCCCCGGGGCCGCAAACGGGATGGACTGGGGACGTGTCTTCACTCGTCAGGACACCCGTCCCGCCCCGCATCGTTCTTCATGCCGCCAACGTACTCCGGGCTACGGAGATACGCACGTGGGGACACGCCGCGGCCACCGTCCGGTGGCACCCCCCAGAGGACGGGGCCGCCCAGCTCGCCGTGGCGCACTTCAAAGCTGGGGGGCCGGTATACGACGACGCCCTGTCCCGGCTGGGCGACACCCAGGGGCCCTTGCTCCTCATGCTCCCGACCGACATTGCAGCCGCGCTGCGCCAGGAGCTGGACGGCTGCGAAGGGCTGCGAGTGGGATGGGAGGCAGTCGCGGACGGCACCCTGCTGGCCCTCCTCGACCGAGACACCGCGAACGGGTGCTGATGGGATGCGCTGACGCCCCACCTCACCGGGCGCCACTTGTACATGGCACCCCCGCCCGGCGTGGGACGACCTCATCGCCGCCTTCCACGACCACGGGATCCTCCCCGACGACACGTGGCAGGAGGTCCAGCGGAAGACGCTTGGCAAGGACTACCGGCGCCGCGTCCGCGCCCGCCTGCTGGAGATCCGGGACCCCCTCCGACAGAGGTGGGACGACCTCTGGCTCCGGCATCTCGACCCTTGGTCGCCGCCCTCCCACCTCCCACACACCTGCCGACTCTGCGGGGAATGTGACACGTGTCCTCCGCAGCGTCGACGGGCGCCAACAGGTGCGCGCGGTGCGCGCAGGTGGCCGCGTGCCCCTGGCCCGAACCTCCCGCAGGCCCGCGCAGGCGCACAGAGGAGGAGGCCCTGCACCGGCGCATCGAGGGGGAACACACCCCCTCACACGAACGAGCGGGCCCCGCGGGCACTGCCCTTCTGTGGATCCACGTGCACCTGCGGGACCCCACATCCGTTGCGCACCTGTCGCCCGTGTTCGCGCCCTGACCCCCACCCGCCGCCGCCCTTTGCAGAGCCCGCAGCACCATGCCACGCCGCCGGGGGGATGGACCGGGACACACCAGGGCCCGCCGCAAAGCGCAGGAGGCGGCCGTCCGGGGCCTGGTGGCTGACGCGGTGGCGGAGGCACACGAAGCGCACGCTGCCGCACGGTGTGACCTGACGGGCAGTGCGAGGGCTCTCCTCAACGAGACCGCCCTCCCGGCCGTCCGCGTCCTGAATGGAGCGGGGGCCCCTACGCTGCTCCCGGCAATGCACCGAATCGTGAACGCCGTCCAGACGGGGCTCATCAGCCCGGAGGCGGCCCTCTACGGGCACTGGATGGAGTGGCGCGAGTCCAACCGGTCGGGCCGGCCCCTGTCCATGGGGGACACCCTGCGGCTGACGGGAGCAGGGTCTGCCATGTCCCTCCGCAGCAGCGCCCCAGCCCTGCTGCACGCCCTCAGGACGCGCTACCCCGGGGACGCGGCCCCGTAGCTGAACCAGGCGCGGGCCACGTACCCGGGGGGAGTGTCCGAGCTGGATGCGGCGCTCCACCTTCTACACCCACCGGACGAGGACCTGGGGGTGGGCGAGATCACGGTGTTCGTGGAAGGCGCGGACGAGGCGTCCACCTGCCCCCGGCCGACCAACCCAGTGTACGACGGCACCAGGCCTACCCCCCCGTACGCAATCGTATGCGAGGCGTTCCCCAGGGAGCCCACTTGGTGCCCCGCCCTCCCGCCGGCGACGCACGCGCCCCGCGGCTGGGCTAACCCAGACCTGTCCCCCCCCCTCTCCAGAACCAGGGGTGCCCACCACAGGGGGCAGGTCCTCTGGCAAGAGTGCCCTGGCACCCCCCTGCTCCTACTCGTCGTCGCGACCCGCGGGGACCCGGGGCGGGTCCTGGGGATCCTCCCCACCCACCTCTATGGGGCAGCACCCGTACCCCGCCCCCCCCTCCCGGCGCCCGCGGCACGGGACGGAGTACACACCTTCCTGCGAACACAGGAGGTCACCGCCGTTACGGGGGTCCACCTGGTGCGGCTCCCCCCGACACCACTCGACGACCCCCGGGGGCCCAGGGCCCTGGGCCCCGCCCCAGACTGGGAGCTATGGCGCGACGCGTGGGCCGCGTGGCTCCCCCGCCTCCCCTCCAAATGCCGGTGGATGGCCGCCGGCCCCCGGTCGTGCGGGGCTGACGCCACAGCCGGCCCCCCACCCCCTCCCCCCCTCCCCCCCGCAGAGCACCACACGGCACTGCCCACGGCACGGCACTGATGCACCAGGAGGTAGTGGGAAGGGCGCGCCTGCCACCACGCATGCCTACCAGGATAACAGTGATGGCAGACTCCGATGGCTCCCCCCAGCGGCACGACCGCCACCACCGCCGGTCCCGCTCCCGCTCCCCCGCCTCCCCGGAGTGGACGGGGGAGACCCTCGCGGAGCGCGAGGAGCGGAGGCTGGCGGAGGCGGCGGTGCTGGTCGGGCCGCCGCCGCCGGCCCGGGAGCCTGAGCCAGCCGAGGTGAACGCCCCCGCCGCCCAAGCAGCAAGCCCCGCCGCCCCGCCCCGGGGGAGAGCCCCAGACGCGCAGGGAGCGGAGACCGCAGCCCCAGCGAGCCACGCCGCGGCCCCGACCGCGGCCCCCGGCACGCCGCCGACACGGGGGCTAGCCCCGGCGCAGGAGCCGGGCGCATCGCCGAGGGCTGCCGCAGCCGCAGAGGAGAGCGAGAAGGGCGCGCGAGGGGTTGCGACCGCGGCCCCGGCGGGCCGCGCCAGCGCCTCGGCCGACCACGCCGCGACCCCCAGCACGCCGCGAAAGCGGGGGACGGACCCCGCACGGGCCACGGGCGCCTCGCCGGCGGCCGCCACAGCAGCGAAGAAGAGCGAGGAGGGCGCGCGAGTGGTTGCGGCCGCGACCCTGGCGGGCCGCGCCACCGCCTCGGCCAGCCACGCCGCGACCCCCAGCACGCCGCGAAAGCGGGGGACGGACCCCGCACGGGCCACGGGCGCCTCGCCGGCGGCCGCCACAGCAGCAGAGGAGAGCGAGGAGGGCGGGCGAGGAGTTGCGACCGCGGCCCCAGCGGGCCGCGCCACCGCCTCTGCCGGCCACGCCGCGACCCCCAGCGCGCCGCGCAAGCGAGGGAAGAACCCTGCACGGGCCACGGGCGCCTCGCCGGCGGCCGCCGCAGCAGCAGCAGTGGGCAGGGAGAGCGCGAAGTACCGCGCCCAAGCCAACCCCACCCACACCCACACCAGCCCCCCCAAGCAGTTCCCCCCCAAGCCCTTCCCCCCGGGACGGGCGCGGCACCTCCGCCCCCCGGCGCCTGAGCGCTCGCCGCCGGGCGTCACGCTGCCGCAGCTGCAAAGACAGCGGGACGCCCGGCGCGTGATTCAGGAAGGAGGGGAGGGCGCGCAGGCAGAGCGGCGTGCCAGCCACGGGAGCGCGGAGCGGGGGGCAGGAGGCGACAGGGGAAGTGCCCAGGAGCGCGCGCAAGGAGCAGGCCAGGGCACGCACGGCAGGGAGCAAGGGCGCAGCAGCGGGGGGGAGCAGAGCGCAGGCAGCGGACGGCGCGACTCAGGGCAGGGGGCCGGGAAGGGACCAGGGCACGGGAAGGGCGCGCAGGGGCACGGGCAGGGAGCCCAGGTGCAGGGGGCAGGGCGAGGGGCGGTGGGTGAGCGGGCGGGCCAGGGCGTGGGGGACGGGAGGCGGGACCCGCGGCACGGGCAGGGGGCTGGAAAGGGGCCCAAGGGCAAGGGCAAGGGCGCAGCGGGCCCCAAGGGATAGGCGGGACGGGGCATGGGAGCCCAGGGGGGAGGGCGGGACGAAGGGAGGAGGGCGGAGAGCGGGGCGCCCTCGCAGCTGGATGTGCAGCCGGTGAGGTGCAACCCCCCCGGCATCCAACAGATGCCGGCACACCACACCCACCACCACCACCACCACCACCACCACCACCTCTACAACATCGACCCTGACGCCGGCGAGCTCGTCCCCCCCCAACCACTACGACCCCGGCACCAGCCAGCCCCCCCCCGCGCCGAGGGCGGAGCCGGCGCGGATGGCCTCGGCGGAGGGGGGGCGGGGCACGGCATCGGCGCCGCAGGCACAGGGGCAGCGAGGGGAGCCGGCGCGGGGGGCAGAGGAAGGCCGGCCATGGGACCGGGACTGGGGCGCGGTCCCGGACCCTCTGGGGGAAGAGGCCCTCCCCCTGGTGGGGGAGGTGTACGGGTGGTTGTGCTGGGCCAACCAGGGGACCACCAGGGGGCTGAGGAACCGGCCCTTCGATGCTGTGCTCCTCCGGAGAGACGGAGGAAACCGAGAGGTACCCCCTGGGGGGACGGGCAGCCCCAGAGGACCATGACAGGGTCCTCAGGTCAGTGATCCGGGCGGCGTGGCCCGACAGGGAGCCGACGTGGCCGGCCTTCCTGGAACGGGGAGCGGTGCTCCGCATCACGGATGCGGACGCCAACAACTGGCTCCCCCGGGCTTTGTGCAGCGCCCTCGCCCACTGGCGCTACCGCCGGCGCAACCCGCCGCCGCCACAGCCCCAGCCCCCACACAAGCGGCGGCGCAGGTGATGGCCCAGACGGCAGATGCGAGAGAGTGGGGGGGGGAGGGAGGTAGGTAGGTATCTTCGGGAGCTCGGGATGCCTCCTTTGACATTGCAGGAAGAAGGTCTTACCAAGGGGACGTCCTGTCCCTCCCACTGCCCTATGTCAGGTGCCTCTTGAGCCGCTCCCGCATGTGCTTGGGAAGGCATTGTCGCGGCCACCCGGTCCATGTGTCCCAGGTGGGAGGGTGGGAGCTGGGCCCCCCGACCCACGCCCCCCCCACGGTACGGCACGACGCATGAGAGCGTGCCACCTCCCGCGGGAGGGAGGGCGGAGACAACGAGCGCGGGGGGGAACCTGCTGCCCCGCAGCCCGCTAACCGCTTACCGCTAACCCACACGCCCCCCCCCCCGGGCGGCCAGCGCCGCGCGACGACGGTCGGGGGGATGAGGGGCCCCAGCGAGGGCCTGCAAGAGGGTCCGGCTCTAGGTAGAGGGGGGCGGGGGAAGGGCGCGACCCCCAAGCCGATGGCTGGCCCCCGGGGCCGGGACTGCCATGCCCCCCCCCCGGCCGTCAGGAGGCGTCGCCAGGGGACCAGAGGGCCCCCCCCACTCCACCCCCCCCCCTCCCACTCAGGCCCGAGAGCGGGCGGGGGGGGCGCCCCCCCCCCCCCCGCACCCCCCCCAGCTGGGGAGCCACAGGCGCGGCCCTCCGCCCCCCCGGAGCCGAGGGGACGCCCCCCCCCCCCCAGATGGGACGGCGACGCGGTGGGGGGAGCGGCGGCTGGACCTGCTCCCGCGAGCCCACACTAGCGTGCCGGAGCAGCGCGCACAACAGAACAGTATGGAGGCCGCGCCCCACATGACCCTCCCGTGACCACAGCTCACTCAGGGAGGGCAGAGGGGGGGTTCAGGTCTGCAAGGGCCCCCAGGGGAGGGGTCCACGGGCCGCCCCTCACCCCCCCCCACCCCGGGGCGGCACTTCGACCCCGACCGCACGCGCACGCCGGAAGGGAGCGCACCGACGACACGAAGGGGGCCAGGACTGAGTACCGCAGGCCGCCGCCCAGAAGGGGAGCAGGGAGGCCGCGGCGCGACACCCCCCCCCCGCCCCCCCACCGGCCCGCAAGCCGCGGGGGCCCCGGCCTCCACCCCCCGAGGCAGGGGGGATGGTCCCCCCCCCCCCCGAGAGAGGAGCCGGAGCGCGACCCGCCCCCCCGCCCCAGCCGCCGGCTCCCACGGGGGCCGCGAAGAACAAGCGAGCCCGCGCCAACGCGCCAGGACGCCGCACAGATCGCACCCAGAGAAGCCTGGTGAGCACGAACCGGAGTGATATGGGGGGCCACGCCCCCCATGGACAGCACAACGCCAGTGACACCCGCTTTGTTGCCTGCCCAGGGAAGGCAGAGGGACGGAATGAGGCAGAGCGACCCCCCGCCCTACAGGCCCCCCCCCGGCCGCACAACCGGGGGGTACGGCGCACGCCCCCCCCCCCCCCCAGCCCGCCCCCCGGCACACGAACGCCACGTACCCGCCCCGCGGCGCGCAGCCCCCACAGGGCGTGCCGGCCGAGGGGACAGAGAAGGGCCCCCACACCCGCACGCCCGCGCCCACAACACGTGGATCGCGGACCCCGACAGCCCGCCCAGTGGGCGGGCAGTCGGGGGAGGGGGAGCGCCTGACCCCAGACGCCCCTCGCAACAGTAGAAGGCACCCCCCCCGGGGACGCCCTACCGCCACCCCCACAACCCCAAGCCAAGTAGGGGGGAACCGGGACCGGACCGCCCCCCCCCAAGCACGCCAGACGGAGCAAGGGACCCGGGCAGGACACGCGGAGGGGCACAGACCACGTGGAACGGCCCTACCAGCGCCCAGTGCCGGAACCACGCAAGGTGCGCACGCCACTCCACCCAGAGGGGGGGGGAGCGGACGCCGCGGGAGCGTGAGCGCACACACACGAAAGGGACACGCGGGGACTACAAGAAAGGCAACCGGACCGAGCGCGCGGAACGCACAGACCGCGTGGAATGGCGTGCCAGCGAGCGAGGGTAAGGGACACCCGGACGGGACGGCCCGCCACACGCAGCGCGGAACACGCGGGGCGGGGAGGGGGAAACGAGAGAGACACAACACCAGGTACCGGCCCGATCCCCCCGAACCGGCCGCGAGCGCCGCGCACACACAGACGGGGCACTGCACCCGCCAAGGCAGTAGTGGCGCACAGCGCCACGCCCCAACCCCTGGGCTAGGCAGCCTCCGCGCCAGCCCAGCGGGGTCCCACTGGCGACAAACCAGTTGCACGGGCCCGGCGGCGCCGGCGCCCCGGGTGACCACGCATTAGGGGGGCGACGCAGTGGGTAAGCGCCCGCAGCCACGGCTGCGAATTGATGCACTGACCGGGGAGTGGCGAAACGGGGAAGCCGGGGAAGGACGGGGCTCCGAGCTCTGTGAACCCGGGGGACTCCGCCACCAGGCAGGAGGTGCGTCTTGGAGGGCCCCCCACTAGGACCCGGTGGGGAGGATATCACCTGACCCGACCAGGTGGCCGCCCGGGGCCGAAAGGCGTCTAGTACCCGCAAAATCAAACCTCAAATCTCAAACCGCATATGGAATGGCGGATCCGATCTCCAAGCCGGCGTGGAGATATACCATTGGGGATACCCCGGATTTTGGCTCATTTTGAACAGCCAAAATGACCCCCTTTTGGGACCCCAATTTCACCCCCCCGTGTGTTCAATTGGCGGCCCCATATCTCTATGCTTACAAAAAGCCCGGACCTAATTTTAAGTTGTGCACTCAGATATCGGTCCTAGGTGCTGCCTGCTATCCTGTGCGCCATTGGCCTTGCCCTGGCCGGGCGAATCACCCGTGGGAATGACGCCAATTTGGGTGATTTTGGCATCATGACCCCACTTGATGAACCCGTGGTGCCCTGATGCCGGGACCTCAGAGGGAACCAGGTTGGGTGAGGGCTCCGGAGAGTTCGTACGTGAAGGGCATAGGTTCAGTTGCTTTGTCCCTACCTCTGGCGGGTCCGGACGAGGGGTCAATTTTGGAGTTTTTGGAGCTAATATCAGTTTGGGCTGAAACAGCCCATTTTCAGCTGCCAACTCCTAGGGGATAATGGCGGGGCCATATCTCTGGCTCAGAGAGGAGTTGAGACCTGCCATTAAGGGAGCATAGGGAGCCACTGTCGGTTGGCCTTGGAGCACCTTGGTGTTCAGGAAGTCGCCTGTGGCTGGGCGGGACACCCACCCCCATTGGCAGGGTTTCAGGGTCCGGACTGAGTAGGGCATGGGTTGTGTTTGAGCCCCCGCCCCTGCCAGCCACTGAGAGGGTCGGACCTGGGATTGGGATATGAGTTGGGACTGAGTGTCTATTGTCCTGTGATGCCCTTACCCCAGTCCATGTGTACATATCCTGATGTGTTGCTGTACATACTTTGGTTCCCTTGTTTCAGAGTGGCAAGGATCCTGAAACGCTTTGTCACATGACACGAGCTTGATGATGCCCCTGTGAGCGCAGTGCTTTGCCTGCCTGCTTGCTTGTGCGTGTCCACCGCAGCATCCTGTGGCCAGGCCCCCCACGGGAACGCGTCAAAAGCGTTTCACCGCCGCGGGGCTACCCATCCCTCGCGTGCCACTCGGGGCCACCTGAACCCCGAGCAACACGGGCTTCGCAGCGCCGCCCGGCAACAGCGCTGAGTCCGTGAAGGAGGAGCAGCGACCGGAACTCCGACATCAGCGAGTTCCTTCGGCCAACCAGCACCGGCCGCACTCCCAGCTACATCACCCACCTCAACAGCCACCCCCAGGACTAGTCCATCGAGGGGAACAATGGTGAATTGGCAGGAGGCGGGCAAAACGTGGCCGCAGCCCCACCCCCATGCGGTGCGCCTACTGCGTGGGTTGGTGTGGGGGCAACACTACCGCCACAGCAACCCCCAGTGCGAAGGCGGCATGCCCGGGAGCTTTGAGCTCCGCAAGGACATGGGCGACGGCCGCCTGCAGGCAGTAGAAGACTGGCTGCGGGTGGAAGGGTATGTCTACCGCTTCCGCCAGAAGCGCTGGAGGGTCTGGACCCGGCAGGACAGACCCGGCGAAGGGCTGCGGCCCGACGGGAATGAGGGAAATCAGAAGTGGCCAACTTGTGGGCAAAGTGGCTACGTCACCCCTGCCGTCTCGGGGATCCCCACCGCTTCAGAGCGGGTGGGGGGGAATCAGAAGTGGCCCACTTGTGGGCAAAGTGGCTACGTCACCCCTGCCGTCTCGGGGATCCCCACCGCTTCAGAGCGGGAGGGGGGGCAAAATCAGAAGTGGCCCACTTATGGGCAAAGTGGCTACGTCACCCATGCCGTCTTGGGGATCCCCACCGCTTCAGAGCGGGGGGCAAAATCAGAAGTGGCCCACTTGTGGGCAAAGTGGCTATGTCACCCCTGCCGTCTCGGGGATCCCCACCGCTTCAGAGCGGGGGGGGGGGGGGGGATCGGAAGTTGCCCACTTGTGGGCAAAGTGGCTACGTCACCCATGCCGTCTCGGGGATCCCCACCGCTTCAGAGCGGGGGGCAAAATCAGAAGAGGCCCACTTGTGGGCAAAGTGGCTACGTCACCCCTGCCGTCTCGGGGATCCCCACCGCTTCAGAGCGGGGGGCAAAATCAGAAGTGGCCCACTTGTGGGCAAACTGGCTACGTCACCCCTGCCGTATCGGGGATCCCCGCCGCTTCAGAGCGGGGAGGGAAATGAGAAGTGGCCCACTTGTGGGCAAAGTGGCTACGTCACCCCTGCCGTCTCGGGGATCCCCACCGCTTTAGAGCGAGGAGGACGAGAACCCTAACGAGTACCCGTCGGGCGCCACGATCAACGTCTCAATTTTGGACATGATCGGAAAGAAGTTCCCGGGGCCGGGGAACGAGCGCACGTTGCAGGGCAGCAGCAGCAGTGCGTCTCCTGGGAAGGAGAAGCGGTCCGCCGGGGACAAGAAGCGGGACAAGAAGTGGCGGGAGTACCAGGAATCCCTGGCCGCCGAAGCCGCCCAAGCCGCCAAGGGCGGAACCCCAGCTCCCAACCCCCAACGGGCCAGTGGCGGTCATCACCCCGGCCACACCGTCTTGGCGACTTCCTCGAAGTCGCCAAGGAGGCCAAGGCCAAGCCCCGTCAGCTGCACCTGAGGAAGTCAGGCCCCAGCAGCAACGTGGAGTCGGCCCACCGCGGGAGGATGCCGGCCGACCTGGCCAGCTCCAGCAGCAGCGTCGTTCCCGACAAAAGGGACGTGGCGCGCGCCTGCGAGCGCGCCTGTAGGGTGCCCTGCAACCTTCGGGTTGCCCGGCAACGGGCCACGCAGCAGAACGCTGCCGTGGAGGGCGCCGTCGGCATCGCCCAGGAGGAGGCCACAGATTGGGGCAGAGGCATGGCCTTCCACGCCTCGACCGTGGCGGCCATTGCGGCCGGACTCACGGCTGCAGCCGCCCACGAGGCAGCGACTGCCCGGGTCAGGGGTGAGGTGGCAGCGGCCGCCCAGGAAGCCCACCTGGCCCAGGAGGCCATTGCCCGCAAGGAGGCCGAGGTGAAAGCGCTGGAAGAGGCGCTTGCCCAAGAGGGGGCAAAGAAGGAGGCGGAGGAAAGGGCCCACGCCGAAGCAACGGCCAAGGCCCTGGCGGACGCCGCCAGGAAGGACGCCATCGAGGCCGCGCGACGGAAGGTCGCTGAGGAGAGGGCCAGGACGGAGGCGGAGCTGGCAGCACTGGAAGCGGAGAAGGCTCGGCTGCAGCAGGCCCGGGAAGCCGAGGCTGCTCACGCCCGGGAGGAGGCCGAAAGGCGAGCTGCTGCAGCCACGACCGCCGCGATGGAGGAGGCGGAGGCCAAGCTCCAGCGCGAGACTTCCCGGGAGGATCCCGAGTGGAGACCCTTCGAAAGCTCTTCGAAGGGGACGCCTCCTCCAAGATGACGCTGGATCTGGAGGAGGTCGACACGGGCAGCAGTGGGGACAGTGGCCCCAACGCCTACCGACGGAGGAAGGGTAAGGGGAAGACCCCCGAGAGGTCACGGAGGCCAGCGGGCGGACACCCCCACAAGCCCGACCCCTTCTTCACCGCCAGCGACGGGGATGGACCAGGCCGCCGACATCGCCGAGGAGTGGCTGGCGGAGGAGGCGGAGATGTCCCCATGGAGCCGGAGGGTGAGAGTGAGGATCTCCCTCCTCCCTACCGGAGCTCGGGATCCACCGAGTGCGAGACCGAGACGCCTAGGTGGGGCGACCTGGACGAGGAGGAAGACATGGACTTTGGTTCCACGGAGAAGCCCCCATCCTCAGATCCACCGAGGCGACCCGGCGGAGACCCACCGGGACCCCCTGGCGGAGGACCATCAGGACCCCCTGGAGGACGCCCACCAGGTGGACCCCCCGACGACCCACCAGGGAACGGTGACCCGGATGCCACCTGGCGGTGGATTGCCCACCTCTGCAGGAGGGTCCGGTCCCTCGAGCGCGAGGTAGACACGGGCAAGGGCGAGATGATCCGCATCGCCAGGGTCGCCGCGGGCGCACAGAAGGAGCTGGACATCACCAAGACGGAGATGGTCAAGATCGCCAAGGTCCCCGGCGCCGCCCAGAGGGAGCTGGACATTGCCAGGGGCGAGACCAGGCTGCTGAACAAGGTCATCAACGGCCTGCAGCAGAGGTTGGACGAGCTGGAAGGCCGTCGGAGCATCGGCAGCGACCACCCGCCCCTGGAGTCTGGCTCGTCGGACGACGGCTGGGGACCTGGACCAGGTCCAGGCAGAGCCCACGCCCCTGGCGGAGCCCCCAGGAGTCGCCCCAGCGCCAGTGCCCCCTCTCTCAGCGCCCCCTCTCACCACAGCGCGGGCCGCCGCAACGAGCGCGTGCCGCCCAGCAGTGGCAGTGAGGAGTGGCGTGATGAGTGGCTCAGTGTGGAGTACCACAACCGCCCTGCTCCACCGCGGACACCGGTACACCCCCGGCGCCCCGCACCAGCCCCGGAGCCAATCCCAATCGCTGGCGGGCGTTATGGTGGACTCAGGGATGACGTCCCCGGCGGGGACGTGGACTGGGATGTCGGCTGAGGTGAGGAAGACCTGGAGGAGTTCGGCATTATCCCGCCGCGTGGTGTACGACGGGAGGCCGCTGAACGCAGCCGCCGGCGCCGTGATGAGGAGGCATACATGGAAGGAGTACGGCGTGAACATCTAGGTTCAGCGTACATGGAAGAACCACGGCGTAGCCACACGGATACCGTGGAGGAGATGAAAGTGGCGGCCGTGGGAGTCCGTGGGGGACGCTGATGGGAATCTCGGTCGACCTCGCGGCCGGCGTTTATGGTCTCTAAGGCCGCGGATGCCGCCGTGTGGGAAGACCTGAACGACATCAAGCCCCCCACGTACGATGGCAACCCCCTCAACCTCGACCGCTTCTTGGAGAAGCTCGACGATTGGGGGATGACCGTCACTGAAGACATGGATCCCGCAGATGCGGAGACATATGTCTTCAAACGGTTCAGGTACCGCCTGCCGGAGGTGCTCCAAGAGCTATACTTCATGGCAACCAAGGAGGGGAAGATCAAGACCCTCAAGGAAGCCAAGAAGTGGCTCAACGAGCAGGAGCGGGTGGACGCTCCGCAGGTGGCTGCCAAGCGGTGGAAGGCCATCAAGCTTCAGCATGATGGTCGGGAGATCCGCCTACGAGATTGGCGGGACTTCTGGGGGCAATACATCCTCTTCCGCCGCAACGTGGAGGACTGGAATGAGGGTGACGAGCAGGCTCGCCTGCTCTCCATGCTGCCGGAAGCATGGATCAAGAGAGTCAACAAGGAGGAAGCCAAGAGGGCCAAGTCCAACCACACGGTCAAGATGATGCTCCCCAAAGAAGTATCATACGAACGTGGTGGCTTGGACAAGGAAGAACGTGGCCCGGGATGTCAAACGGCACTCCCTGCGGAACGCCCTCCTCATCACCGTCACGGGCGATCGCGAGAAGACCGCGATGTGGCGCCTTGATGAGTGTGACGTGAGCGGCCAGACCATCCGTCTGCAGGCCATCCTGGCGCGGATGAGTTGCGACGAGATCCTGGAGTCGGTTGGAGAGGAGGTACTCAAGGAGTACCGGAACCTCCACCACACCCGCGGGTTGAGGCCCGGCGACCGTGACGTCAACTACGTTGGCGAGGGGCCTGGCAGGGAAGCTGCCATGGACCCAGCGGGAGCCGATGGCCATGAGGGTCTCGACGACGATGACGACGACGATGAGCCCGCCGAGATGGCCGTTTGTGCCTTCTTGGCCCACAACCTGAACGCGGGGGGCAACCGGGGAAGCTGGAAGCCCCTGCAGAAGGGTTGGAAGAAGAAGGAGAAGAAGGACCCCCGCCGCATTGGCGACCCTGCGCTGTCCTTTGGGGAGTTCATACGAGCTCACCCTCAGGGCTGTTTCGTGTGTTATGGGAGGAACAAAGGGTTCAACCATGACCACCGGCCATGCCCCATCCACAAGGCCGACACGGAGGCCTACAAGAAGGTGCACGGGTCGAAGAAGCGTGCACCCGCGGGTATCCGGGAGACCAAGGTGGAGGTCGACAAGGACGAGCTCTCCAAGCTGATGTCGGTGGGGACCGAGTTGGCCAAGGAGATCCAGGAGATCAAGAGGAACTGGGTCCCCAGGTCGGACGACAAGAACAAGGAGAACAAAGAGAACAACAAGAACAAGGACAAGGACAAGAAGGGTAGGAGAGGGGGAAAGAAGAAGGGTGTCAACGAGGTTGATGCGGAGGAGAGTACCCCTACTACCACAACCGACGCCCCTTAGCGGAGCCCCTGCAGCCAAGGGCCCCAGCTAGGGCGGTCGCAGGATGGTGTCGTGGGAAGCGCCACACCATCCCAGTCGGGAGAGGATAAGCACAAAGGGACTGCCGCGGGCGGCAGGCCCGGTCCGGCACCCAAAACGAAAGACAGTCGCGGTGGCGGGGTGAGGGCAAGTGAAGGCACGAACCCTTGCACCCGTTGGTCCTTTGCGACCAAGAATGTATTTGATGTGCTTCAAGATCTATCCCAGAGTATTGGAGGATCACCCGGACCGCAGCTGGATGCTGCAGATGGGCAGCTCGAGCCCATTGTCCACGACCTGCACCAGTCGCTTGTTGAGCTTCTGGAACGGCCGGAGATCTTGAGCTTGCACGCCATGCGCCGTGTTGGGCGTGAGCGGCAGTTGCACCTTAAGGTCCGTGCCTTATGCGGGGAAGTGGAGAAGGTCTTCGACGTGTTGGTCGACACGGGAGCTCAGGTAAGCTTGGTCAAGGCTGGCCTACTTCTGCCAGAGTGTTTGACCGACAGTCGGAAACCTGTCAGGCTGAAGGTGGCGAACCGCCAGTACATGGTGGGAGGCACTAGGAAGCGGCCATTGGGCTGCAGTTCGTGAACCACCGTGAGCTGAGCCGCCCGGACCTCGGCAAGGAAATCCTCCTGCAAGGTCGCTTCTACGAGGCCGAGATGGACTGGGACATGATTGTTGGGTACGACTTCATGATGGAAACGGACTCCGGCGTTCTCCCGGCCCAGGCCTCAATGACCCTGTACCAGGACGACCAGCTCTCATGCCTTTCGTCACCTGAGCACCATGTAGAATGCCAATGGATCCACCCGGAACGAAATCAGCTCAAAATAGCCGCGCTGGGCACTGAGCCAACTGGGCCAGCAAACCAGGAGTACGGCGTAATGCCGGAAGTGGCGAGCCGAGTGGTCGAGGACCTGGGAGCTTCGGATCTGGCCCTGGATGCGTTCTCTTCAGGAACCTCCGCCCATCTTCGGGTTTGTTAGAAGTACTAGACCGCCCAGGAATCCGCGTGGAAGAAGCACTGGGGTCCGCATCAGGGTTTGATGTGGATCCATTGCCCCCGATGGGACATTCCAAGGGCGGTAGCGAAGATTCGCAAGGACCGCTCCAAGGCAGTGCTGGTTGTTCCTATGGGATGCACCGAGGAGGAAAGCACCCGAGATTGGGTGGTCTCATTGACCAACATGACCTTAAACAAGGTCGTTTTACCGGCTGGAGAGAGTGTCTATCAGGACGCTAAGGGACAGCCCATGCCACCCCAGAGATGGCCAACGGAATTCCACTATGTGGATGGGGGCCTTGAACAGGACGACACCACGGACTTCGTGTGTGTCAACCGCATCATAGCGGAGCCATGGCAGCAATGCTTTGCGGTCTCCCCTGTTGACATCGGAGAATCGGAGGACCTCCTCACTGAGGAGGAGTTGGACCTGGTTCAGGGGTATATGGATCAGCCCTTTCACGACTGGGGAAACCAGCGTGAGGGCAAGGGCCAGGACAAAGCCTGGTGGGAAGTCGACTCGATCGTCTCTGGTTCCTATGATGGGAATACCTTCGTAAAGAGGGTGCTGGACCACATGTCCAGCCAGGAGGAGCCAATCGGAGGCAACCCACCCACCTACGGCGACCTGTTCCGAGGCAAGACCAGAGATGGCCCTTTGGGCCACCTGGGAAGACCACCTGAGCTGAAACCGAGTGGGGTCGCTACTCCTCAAGTAAGCTCAGTGGTCCAGGTGCCCGGAAAAGCCAAGGCGGAGTCCGATGAGTGCCCCAAGATCCAGGCATTGAGGGCCAGGCTGAAGCAGAAGTATGGTGAAACCTTCTTCAGCGGAAAACCTGTGTTCCCCCCCACCCGTGCGTCGACCGTATGGCGAGGCCAAGATACGACTGAAGCCGGAACCCCCGTGTGTATCGACACCGGGAGTTCGCCCTGAGGGGCGAGAGGAAGGAAGCCATGGAGAAGATCCTCCGTGATTTCATCGAGAGAGGCTGGCTTGAGCCGTGCCACTCCGAGTGGGCCTCTCCGTGCGTCGTCGTCCCCAAGAAGGTGGCCGGAGAGTGGTGGCTCGTGGTCGACTACCGTGGCCTAAACGCCCAAACGCAGCATGACAGCTATACGCTGCCCCTCCTTGAGGACATGCTGCAAAAACAACACCGGCAGAGGATCTTCACGGTGATCGACCTGAAACATGGTTATCATCTGATGCCTCTCGCCAAGGAGTCCCGTGCTTGTACAGCCATGAGCACCCCACTTGGACCTCTCCAGTGGAAGGTGATGCCCATGGGCATTACCAACGGCAATGCGGCTTTTCAGTGGATGCTGGAGAACCTGCTTGAGCCGGTGCGTCACTGTGCGGACCCCTTCGTGGACAACGTGATCATCGCGTCCGGGGACCCCAGTATGAGCTATGAGGAGCTCCTGGAGGCACATGAGAGGGACGTCACCCGAGTGCTGGACCTTCTGGTTCGGCACAAACTCACGGGCAGCAGTGACAAGGCCACCATTGCGGTAAGCGAGGTGGTCTTCGCTGGCCACGTAGTTGGGAACGGGCAGCGGAAGCCCATACCTGGCAAGGTGGCTGCGATTGAGCACTGGGAAAGGCCCAAGACGGTCTCTGAGCTACGGGCGTACTTGGGGTTCTGCAACTACTACTCGGGGTATATCAAGATGTATGCCGAGTATGCAGCCCCCATGACGACCATGCTCAAGGGCAACCGAGAGGAGACCAAGAAGGGGTCCAAGAAGGCTCTGGTCTGGAATGCTGAGTCCGACCGTGCCTTTGAGGGGATGAAGCAGGCGCTGCTATCCGCAGTGGGTCTGCACCTCGTGGATCCTGACCGAGGGTTTGTCCTGCGCACCGACGCTTCCGACTACGCCGTTGGCGCTGTGTTGGAACAAGTGCTTGACGATGGGAGGCACGTGCCAGTGGCCTTCTGGAGCCAAGTCCTGGCGGAAGGCCAGAGACGGACGTGCACGCCCCGAGAAAAGGAGGCGTATGCCATCGTCATGGCTCCCAGGAAATGGGCTGGGTACATAGCCCTCCATCCCGTCACCGTCTGCACCGACCATCAGAGTCTGCAGTCCTGGCACAAAGAGCACGTGGACACCCCCTCTGGTCCCGCCTCCCGACGGGCAAGATGGCATGAGACCTTGGCCAAGTTCGACCTCACGGTTGTGTATGTTCCTGGTAAGGACAACACCGTGGCGGACTGTCTCAGTAGGTGGGCCTACCCCGCCAGCAAGGGCATGACGGATGTCTCCGCCCATGGCGATGAGGCTGAGACCACTGAGGCCAAGAGGATCATAGAAATGGAGCGCCTGATGGAGGAGGAGGGTGTTAAATGCTTCGTCGTCATGGCTGCGGATGCCCCCCTCGGAACGAGGATGGGCAGAGCGGTCAGAGTACTCGCCCCTGATGGAGCTGAGTCCGACAAGCACCTCTTCCCTGAATCTTGCCTCCAGGACGACTGGACCGACGACTACGCTAAGTCTGAGGCCTTTGAGGCCCAGTATAGGGCTGTGACCGACCCTGATGACGGGCAGAAGTGGCCAAAGGGGCTGACTGAGGAGGATGGCAAGCTCTACCGGAATGGTAAGCTGCTGGTCGCAGAGTCCCGAGTGCTTGAGCTATGTGAGGCTTGGCACCACCACATGATGCACCCAGGGGTCAAGAAGCAAGCCCTGGACATGCAGCGCCGGTTCCAAATCGACCAGATCAGTCTCTACAGCGCTATCAAGAAGGTCAGAAAGGGTTGCTCGGTCTGTCAGGCCTGCAATCTCGACAACCGGAACGTGAAGGGTGAAGCCCAATGGACTCCGGTGCCTGACCAGCCCATGGAGAGCGTGGCCATGGACGTCTTCTCCATGCCCGAAGTTCACATAGGCAAGGAGACCTTTGACTGTGTGGTCCTTTGTGTGGATCGCCACAGCGGCTACGTAGTAGCCGTTCCGGCACGCAAAAAGGGGTTGCTTGCCAAGGAAGTGGCAGTCATGATGATTCGTCATTGGCTGACCGTCTTTGACATCCCCCGCACCATTTGCAGTGACCGAGGGCCCCCCTTTACTGGTGGCTGGTTCAAGGCCATGTGTTCCCTCATGGGAATACGTCATTCCAAGAGCGTCGCCTATCTCAGCCGGTCCAATGGCCGGGCTGAAGTGGCTGGAAGGCAGCTGTTCGAGAAGCTGCGCAAGATTCACATCACCAATCCACGTCGGAACTGGTTTGAGGAGATGTGGCCCGCTCTGAAGGCCCATCATGAGACCCCCACTCCGGGTGGTTTGTCCCCTCACCAGATTCTGTTCGGCAGGGACCCCCTTGGTCGGGGACTTCCCTTGTCTGGTGATGGTATGGCCATGGACGCCAAGGAATTCTTCGCGCGGCAAGAGGCAACGGCGCGGGACATCCGTCAGCAGCTCGAGAAGGAGCATGCTGAGCGTCAGAAGTCCGCCCCGAGCTCGACAGCGCAAAAGTTCAGGGTGGGAGACCCGGTGTGGGTGATCAGACCCCGCCCTATGGGCACCCACCGCACCAAAACCTGGTTCACACCCGGAGAGGTGGTCCGCAGGATTGGTGAGGACACCTACCGCATCAAGGTGGGTCACGGACAGTTCCGGGAGCGCCACGAGAGTCAACTCCGTGTGCAGGAACCCGACCTCCGTGGCCAACATGTGTCCCTGGACTATGCCACACATGAGGCTGATTCGGACGACGACTATGCTGAGCAGGACGACTATACCGTCGAGAAGATCCTGGCCCGGCGTCCGAACGCCTCAGCACCCGGAGGCCTGGAGTTCAAGGTTCGTTGGCGAGGCTATGGGCCGTCCCACGACACCTGGGAACCCGTCTCTTCGTTCGTGCCGCGGATTAACAACCCCTTTCATGGACTACATCCGCAAGCACAAGACCAAGATCCACGTCTCGGACTTGGCAGCACTCACCCGGGCGATTGCAGCCAGGGGCGCCTGATCACCGCCCTGAGCTCTCCCCTGATGCATTTTGAGCGCTTGTTAGGTAGACGTATCGTCCCTCACTTGCTTGCTGTCTTCCATCTTCCGGTGACCTGCCATCAGAGTGGCCATATACCCCCCCCTGCTGAATCCAGAGGAGGATGGCCCCTCTCTTCCACTTCTATTCGTCACTCCCCGCCTGCTGAATCCTTGGGAAACCAGGCAGGGCGACTGACCTTGACATTTCCTGAGCTCTTAGGGCCTTGAAGCCCGTGCGACGTTGCGCAACGGATGCCGCTGTCATCGGCATTGCGATTTTTGGGTGTGTGGTCTGGTCCCATGGCACCTGCGGGATCCAGACCAGTCTACGTGTGTCTGCAGACCATATATGGCCTGAACTCAGGCGTTTTCCTGTCCACCCTCGTGCATATGCCTTATCCTAACCGGCGTGTGGTTTGTCGCTCTGTCCAGAGTGTGTTTACACGCCTACTTACCCCGTTTATTTCTTACTTTTCTGCCCCCCCAGGATATGTGCATCTGTATGTTGCGTATTATCAGCCCATCATTGCAATATGGACTGTTTTTCCCTCCCCGAGGGGATGCGAATCGGAATGCGAAGGCGCCCTGAGTCGCCGTGTACATGCTCTTACATAAGGTCCAACCTGGACCACTACCTAAGTACAGATTCTTCTGTTTGAGTACCCGTGATACCGTGTGCCCTAGTGGGTATGATGTGCTGAGATCCTGATGGCGCCAGGCGGGAAGCCCAGTTGCCTGACTACACTCCCAGCGGTCCGCCACTGTCAGTCCCAGTGTGAGCCTACCGACTCGCAGACGCACTTGCAGTCGGGTGGCGACCTCCGGTGTCCTGACCTCGGTCAGTCTGCCTGGGAAACTGGTGGTTTGAGGAGTCGACGCCTCCGCCCAGACTGCATGGGGACTCCCCCATGCATGGCCTTCGTGGTAATGGGGCGAGGGAAAAGACGGCCTTGATGCCCGATCCCTTATGGAGGAGCTCGTTCGGCTTTACCACTCTGGACTCGCGTCGTGGATATGGACATGGTGCGCCCAAGGAAGGACCCGTGGGGACTCTCCCCCAGACTGCGGCCTTGGGAAGCCTGGGGTAGCCTGATGGATCTTTGTGGTCGCTTTCGACCTGTGGGACCACCTCGGTCGTCGTGTGACGCCTATGTTGGCCGTGTATGCGACTGCCACCATGGTAGTGACCGTCGCAGCCGGCACCCGGTGCGCCTGGTATGGGTTAACGGGTCCTTTGGATGCCGACAATCGCCGCCAGGACCCGGGACTTGATACTTGATACTATACTTGCAGTTACTAACAGCTACAGCACCGTACCTGTCTTACTGTATGTTGTACTGGGCAGCCTAACCCGCAAATCGGCCTGAAGTGAGGATGTGACACCCCCCCCCCTTCAGGGGATGGTCCTGGGTACCCGCTGCCATGCTTGGGTGGAATCGAGCCCCCCCCAGGGTTTGCTCTAAGGAGGGGGGTGAAGCGGTACCCAGAACCTATGGCCCATGGCCCGGAGGCCTGTGAGACGTCACACCCGTTATGGCCCATGGCCCGGAGGCCTGTGAGCCGTCACACCCGTGCGGAAGTCGTTGATACCGGCTGTCAGCGGGATATCCCTGTTCTCTAACCCGCGAAATCTGGAATCCGATTTCTAACCATTAAGTCGATGTGGAATTACCATAATTTTACTGTCTTGGTCGATTTGCGGTTAGAAATCGGTGAAATACCCGATTTCTACCGCGATTTCTAATTGTCGTGAAATCGCCGCCTGACGTCGGCCGTTCAGAGCACTGCATTAGATGATTCTGTAAAACGATCTTTTTAAAAGTTAAGACTGAAACACTCTTCGAGTGATCCGCAATTTTTTCCTTGATAAAACGCATCGCGTCCCAGATTTTCCCCAGAAAATCTGGGCGGCCGAAGGCGCTTTGAACCCCCAAGTGAAATAACAAGGGTTACGAGCGTTCAAGCGCCCAAGGACGAATTAACGTGCCTGATAGGCACTGTGTATGAGGCTTTGCCCCCCATAGTCATAGGATGAGGCCAAAGGATCCCAACTCCATAGGCCCAAAGGGTTATTTATTTTGAGTGTTTTCCAAGAAATTGGCAATCTCACGTACTTGGCGTCCAAGTACGTGTAGAAGTATGTTGAGTTGGCGTTTTCTCCCTCTTTGCTTGCCTCTACATCCGGGGCATATCACGTGTCTTCCCCGGATAGTACATATATGACCTCCAGATATTTATATTGGCTATATATTTTGCGTGCATGCTAAAATTCGGCTTTCCGAAAGGAGGTCGATTTTCGACCAAAGCACTTGCATGCGTGTTAAGGGACCAACGTTACTCTAGAATATAGGCACACTTTGATTCTAGGCCACTAGGTTGGGTGTAGAAGGCGAGGGTAGGGTTGTATGCCATATTTGGTGTCATATCACGTGCCCGTTTGGCGGGTGCACCATTCCAAGACGAACCCGCCAATGGACCCCATATCGCACGAAGCCCTTCATTGTACTCCCAACCAACACTCGCAAGCCTAACCTTCGTGAAGTGATGCTTGTGGAGCGCTCCCGAAGCGATGCGTTGCGAGCAAGGTGTGTTTTTTGCAATATTCGATATTTGCATGTGCCCACTTGGAAGGCAGCGCGCGCGGCCTTCCAAAGCACCCCAAGTGGAGCACATATGTGGAATCAAAGGTCATTGGTGTCGAGTCATTGTGTTTAGAAGGATTGGTCGATTACTCAATCCAAGCCGAAGATATTATAATATATTTGTGCAGTTTTCAGGGCACTTTTGCGTGTTTTTTCGCCAATTTTGCTTTTTTTTGCCCGTCATGATGTCAAATGGCGACCGTGTATCTCTACGTTGCGCTCAATTGACATCATGACCCAAGTATTTTCTGGAGGTACACACTTCGGTGCCCAACATATCTTGGACCCGGCGAACAACTCCCCTTGGGCTTGGCATACCGTGGCCGCCATGTTGGCGATTTGGGACGATCCCAAATCATGGGCTCACTTGGCGACCCTGCCATTCCCAAAACCGGAGGGGTTTGGGCGACGCCCAAAAGATATGTTGGACGCATATGACTTGATACCAATCCTATGGCACACTCCAGTCCAAGTCGGGCATGTGCCCCATTTGCCCCACCCATGAGTGTGCGCATTTTCGGCCATTTTGAGCAATTTTCCACATTTTCTGCCCGCCGTGCACCATGTTCAGCCCCCTCGTGCACGCCGGACGCATGGACCAATGGACCATATATGACATGGGTGTTATGGATATTGGTCACCATGATTTGCACACCACGCGGGCGAAGCGGAGCAACCTTCGTCAAGGTGCTAGCCCAAGGTGAGTGTGGACGATTTTGCCATTTTGGCAATTGTGGACCAAATTTGGATTGTCACCACGCCGAGTGGCATGGAGATCTTTGAGAGCCAAATGCATGGGAGTCTCTGTCAGACTCCCGGAGGATCGCATATGGAATGGCGGATCCGAACTCCAAGCCGGCGTGGAGATATACCATTGGGGATACCCCGGATTTTGGCTCATTTTGAACAGCCAAAATGACCCCCTTTTGGGACCCAAATTTCACCCCCCCGTGTGTTCAATTGGCGGCCCCTTATCTCTATGCTTACAAAAAGCCCGGACCTAATTTCAAGTTGTGCACTCAGATATAGGTCATAGGTCCTGCCTCCTATCCTGTGAGCCATTGGCCTTGCCCTGGCCGGGCGAATCACCCGTGGGAATGACGCCAATTTGGGTGATTTTGGCATCACGACCCCACTTGATGAACCCGTGGTGCCCTGATGCCGGGACCTCAGAGGGAACCAGGTTGGGTGAGGGCTCCAGAGAGTTTGTACGTGAAGGGCATAGGGTCATTTTCCTCGTCCCTACCTCTGGCGGGTCCGGACGAGGGGTCAATTTTGGGGTTTTTGGAGCTAATATCAGTTTGGGCTGAAAAAGCCCATTTTCAGCTACCAACTCCTAGGGGATAATGGCGGGGCCATATCTCTGGCTCAGAGGGGAGTTGGGACCTGCCATTAAGGGAGCATAGGGAGCCACTGTCGGCTGGCCCTGGAGCCCCTTGGTTTCCAGGAAGTCGCCTGTGGCTGGGCGGGACACCCTCCCCCATTGGCAGGGTTTCAGGGTCCGGACTGAGTAGGGCATGGGTTGTGTTTGAGCCCCCGCCCCTGCCAGCCACTGAGAGGGTCGGACCTGGGATTGGGATATGAGTTGGGACTGAGTGTCTATTGTCCTGTGATGCCCTTATCCCAGTCCAGTCCTAACCCCATGTGTACATATCCTGATGTGTTGCTGTACATACCCTTGTTCCCTTGTTTCAGAGTGGCAAGGATCCTGAAACGCTTTGTCACATGACACGAGCGTGATGATGCCCCTGTGAGCGCAGTGCTTTGCCTGCCTGCTTGCTTGTGCGTGTCCACCGCAGCGTCCCGTGGCCAGGCCCCCCACGGGAATGCGTCACCCACAGCGGAGCTCTTCTACGGGTTTCACCCCCCACGAAGTTTTCCATGGAGGACGACGTGCTTGGTTCTTCAAAACCCCCTTTCCTGAGGACTTCAGGAGCCCTGTTGGAGATTGGCTGGAACACAAGCAGTCTATGGCTAACCAAGCGGGGACTAACCTGAGACACATTCGTGACCGTGAACTGAACCGGCGGAACCGCCTACGGCGACCTGCCAGCTTCAAGGTTGGTGACCTTGTTTTGGTTCACCATTCACGCCTACCCTCCTGGCCACGTAACTGCCTACAGGACCCTTATTTTGGACCCTATGGTATCATCAGGATAGATGGATCCAGGATCCATGTCAGGTGCACCCCACGTCTAGGCGGGGAACTGCTTTGTGCACCTAATCAGCTGAGGCACTATCACTCCGCGGACGATTTGTCCTGGGATGAGTGGCGCCTCAGCGACAGTGAGGTTGAGCGTATTGACCTAGAGAACGCTGCCAGCCCAGAGGAGGCAGACGAACTCGAAGAGATGACTGCCGATGAGATGGCAGTCGATGGTTACTACGTGGTTGCAGGTATTGCTTGCCACGAGTATAAACAGGGCTGGAAATTCCTAACCCTGTGGGATGGCTATGGGTTATCTGAGGCGACCTGGGAACCTATGTCAGCCTTCATACAACCAGATGGGAGTATCAACCCCATCTTTTGCTCCTACCTCGTTGAGAACAACGAGGGGCAGCTACTAACCCGTGCTGAGACACTGTCCCAGCGTAAAAAGAAAAACTAATTTCACTGTGTCAGTCTACTGACTATGTTCTAACCTTACAGGGGGAGTGAGCACTCTGGTGCAGATGTGCCTGTGTATGTGTGTGAGAGCAGTTGTCACAGTTGCCCCGCATTGCATCGCAGGACAGGACCGTTAGCCCCCCCCGTGACAACCACTCCCTGGCCGAAGGCCATTGGTTTTTCACAGACCACTGCTTACGGAGCAATGCACTGACCCTGTCTGTGCCCTGCAGTCCCATGCCTATGGTTTCCAGCGTGGACCAGGTGGCCGCTTATTAGGTTTGCAGCCACCCAGCGAGTGTATGCCTTGATGACCATGTGTTGCAAGGGAACTGCCCTAATGTAATGACCTTGGGGAGCCAACGTAGCGGTGGCTTACTACTCCAGGGGGGAAATGAGAAGCAAGGTGACATGAAGCAAGGTGTGTCTTCCCTCCTTGGGGACAAGCAAGCCCACAGTTAGGACCCCTGATTGGTCCAGACCCATGGGGTTCTACCCTTCCTTACAGGGTTTACCATACCACTAAGTGTGCTACGTATGTCTGTGTGTGTCTCACTTCTCTCCCCGGCGTGGCTCCCGGAGACCGGGCTTCGATGACGTCGGACCGAAGGTCCTAATCAGGTACTATTACCACTCGTATGGCGCCCAATTTCTGTGCTGGCGCCTATCCTTGGTGGAAGACGGCAAAAGCCCTACCTACTAGAGGGGAGGGGTGGCCAAGTGTGCTAAGGGCATACAAAACGCCCATTTTTGCTGGAGGCCAAAAGCTAACGCACTCCCCTGCCCACGTGGAAAAGCACGCGGGACAGGAGACACCACTACACTACACTCATTAACGCCAGCACCGGCCTTCGAAGGCAGGGTGAGCACTCAGCACTTGCACTCAACTCCTGCCAGGCCTGCTGACCCTAACACCTACACACGCTACTTGGAGTTGCTGTCAAAGATGTCACGGGTCCTACCGACCTTCCTGTGAGAAAGCAAGAGAACACAGCGCTACTAAGCAGCTGTGGCCTAACAGGGACACCACTACGCGTTTCCCTGTCACAGCTTGTCAGGGCTTGGAGGGAAGGAGTGCTCATTATGCGTGCACAGCGTGTATGTCGATGTGGTCGGACTGCACTCGCCACTCCTGGCTGAGTTGCAGTTATTTGTTTGTGTCATCTGCGCAGCATATTTTAGCGCTGCACCAAGAGACTGCACCAATCGCCCTTACCTTTCCACCTGTAAAGCGAAGGCAGATGGCCTGGGTTTGCAGCTGAGGAACCAAGACTACCTCCACGTATTATACGCTTCTCAGGTAGCCCTATAATACACTGTCCTCAAACCCAGGTGCAAGCAAGAAAGCTTAACGAACTCCACCCGTTCTCTTATAGACTGTGGGGTGGAGTCCCTGGGTAACCTAAACAAGAGTTTTACCGTGCGCAATACGCGTGGCCTACCCTTTGATGCGCCATATGCATGCACAGGTGTGCAGAAATTTTTCCCATTCCTCTTTCTGTTACCTAATCTTACCCAACATAACCAATCAAAGCGTGACTCAACCAGGAGGTGAGCTGCTCTTGGGGTTACGTACCTTACTCACCACGCATCATGTGAATGCCGAGAAAAACACGAGCGCAAAACAAACCTAAGCGCTTAAACAACCCTACGGCGAACTATGAACAACCCTAAGCGATTAATGCATGGTGTGTCAGGCATGCTCTTTGGACTTTGTTTCCTGCAGATAAAAGAGAGAGAGAGTGGCGCACTGCACACACAAAACAAACCTAAGCGCTTTAAGCAACCCTATTTTAGCGCTACAGCAACACGAAACACGAGCAGGCACTTTCTTTTCTCACCTGTGAAGAGAGGACAAGGGTGGATTGGGGCACAGGGAAAGCGACACAGCGTGTGAATGCCTCAATTAGGAGCATGCATTGCGAGCACAGCGCATTTTCTGACCCTACGTGCGCGCTGCGCGCTCCATTCGCATCACATACCTTTCATTTCTGTTTTGACCTTTGCAGAGCAAAGGAGAGGAGCACCCGAACCCCCAACGAACACAGCGGTGACAACCCTAACGTTTTAATGAAGCAACCAACACGAACGCAATGCATGCGTGTGAAATGACAGAGGCATACCTGAGAGGTGAATTGTCCACCTGCTCTGTAGTGTGGGTTCATTTTCAATACTTTTCCCTAAAGTTTATAAAAAGTTTGATGCAACTGTGCAAAAATTTCTTTTAGAACTTTAAAAACTACGGCTCATACCTTCTTTTTCTAGAGCCGTTTATGCTTGCGCAACCCTTTTTCTAAAGTCTGCTTCTGTTGCGTGTGTCTGCGACATTAAGTTTTAGTGTAAAAATGACGATTGCTCACGTTGTTTCGTCAATTTTTAGCGATTTGACTTCTTAAATCGCTACACCTTTCGCTAAACCACAGGATTCACTCCCTGTTGGTTCCATTTTCTATTTTTTTCACCTCCTGGAGATTTTTGTCTTCCATTGGGAGGATTGCTCCGGCCTTGGCCCTTGGTCAGGACGCTTACTAAAACGCTGTTTATGCAGCGATAGCCGTCCGCATTAGAGCGTTTGACTGTACCCTAGTGGGCAAGCATGTGTGCTCTAGGGAGGGAGTCCTGGGTTCAAACCCCACTACCCCAGAAATTTTTACCAAAAGTTTTCGTCGCACGCTGGCGACTTTTGAGGAATGCCCCATCGAAGGGACATCATTCACGGTACATTACACTGTTTTTCAAGGGTACCTACCGTGTGACAGGCTTCTATGAACTGATGAGAATGTTTTTAGTAGGTTTAATGCATTTTCTGAGGTAATTTTGGGAATATTTAAGCCTTTTTCCTTGGTCCTACTAGCTTGATCAACTAGTACTCCAGGGGGGAGTAAGAAAAAGTCACTACCATGTCTTTCTTGATCCAGGCCAAGCTCCCCTTAAAACCCTTTTGTTGATGCTAAGACTTACTTAAGTATTTTCCTCACTCTTTTGAAGCTTAAAGTACACTTTCTCAAAGTAACTAGGGTTATAACCCTAGCCCCCCATGAAGTTCACCCCTACCACTCAACTGAGCGGAGGTACCTTCCTTCATGGAGGATATACCGAAATAAAATAGGCATTTCATGCCTTAGGCCTTGGAGGTTAAGCCTAGTGGTCTCCCACCCCAAGACCCCTATACTCAATTGTTTCTACCACTTATTGTGGTTCTACTTTTTAACTGTTTCTGAATTTAGTTGCTTGGCCAAGTCATAATCTGTGTCTGGCCTAACTCCTTTGCCCCATATTCCTAACCAACTCCATTTCATCCAAAAGAGTGCACATGAAGTGCATGAGGCTAATTGGGAAGCAAGAGTCATGCCAGTTTTCATATAAAAGGCATTTGTTTTATCCTTTTGTGATTGAATCTTTGTATTTATACCTGCTTTGTCTATCTGTAGCCCTTCTGTGTTACACTGGATTTCAAACTATTCATTGATTCGATCCACATCCTGTTCTTGCTCTACTTACTGCTTTGGTTTGGGTTTTCAACATCAAAACCTGCGAGATTTCACCAAAATATCTAGGGCACTAAACAAAGACATCTTTCTGGACCCGAACGCCGCTCGCAGTATTATACTGGTCTTGGCGATGAAAATAAGTGAGTTCCCGAAACCTCCTGTCAAGCAAGCAAGCTCTAAGGACTCCACCTGTTCACTTAAAGAACGTAGGGTGGAGCCTTGTGTTGACCGTGCGCATCTTGTGTGTCCTATTTCCCCTTGAATGCATCATGCACATGCCATTAGCGCACAACCGCCCACGAGCTCGAAAAAAAAAAACTCTACCAGGAGGGCTTACCTACTCTACTCACCATGCATGCCGTGTGAATGCCGTTCAACACGAGCGCAAAGGGGGCCCGAAGCACTTAAACCACCCTACAGCAATTTACAACAACCCTAAACCATTAATGCATTGTGTGTATATTATGCACTGTCACACTCTTACATGCAGAAGAAGGGAACATGAATGGCGACGAAACACAACGCAAACGAAGCCCAATATGTTAAACAACCCTATTTTGACGAATAACGAGTAGCAACACGGCGCAGGCAAACTCACTGTGACCTGTAAAGAACAAAAAGGCGGTGCAAGCAGGCGCAAAAACAAACACCAAAACGAGTGACCTAGCGGATTAGGTACATGCATCGCGAGCACACCACCTAACTTAACCCTACGTGCGGACTGCATACTTTATTCGTCTTTCATACTTTCCATTTGTTTGTTGTTTTACACAAAAGAGAAGGAGAGGAGCACCCAACCCCCACATGGCATAGCGAGGACCACCCTACCATTTTAGCGAAGCGGAGAACACGAGCACAATGCACCCGCGTGTCATGACAGGAATACACGTGAGCAGGGGCTGTTTGTTTGACTTGTGCTGTGCTGTATTACTTTCTCTTAGACTCTCAGAGAAATTAAAATTTTCCAACAACTGGCTAAACATTTTGCTTAAAAGCTGTCTAAAAACACGGATCACACCTTTTGGGGCCTTTAGGCAGCCATGGCATGTCACATGACATTTTCACTCAATGATGTCATATTCGTAAACATGAGCTTGCGTGACATCGGCCTACAGGTTTGAGATATGCTGCTATCCGGCCATATCAGAATCGTTTTGCACAGTGCACTCTTCAAACTGCTTTGGTTTAGATTGTTTTGCTTTGCTTTGCTGTGTTGTGTCCTTTTTTTTTGGTGGCATAAAACCACCCTCGGGTGGTTTTATCACCCCGAAGGGGGTGGTTTTAACAAGGAAAGTGGTTTTATCCCCCATAAGGGGTGGTTATATCCCCCCAAAGGGGTGGTTTTATCCCCCATAAAAGTGGGCATAAAACCACCCAGGGTGGTTTTCAGGGTGGTTTTATCCCCCATTTAGGGGTGGATTTATGCCCGGGCCAAAGTGCAAGCAGAGAATCAGTCATGGTGGGCAATAGAGGTTCTGTAGTTGAGGGACACCATTCCCTCACATCCTGCTTTACAAACTTACCAACGGTAACTCACTACAACCCCTCATTTCCCCAATCCTTTTGCCTAAAACCTTGATTTTGAAGCCCCGCACATAATCAAGTACGCCATTAATTATGTACTCAAAAAATACGGTCCGAACGGAAGTGTTCATTGGACACAGCATTCGTTGGACACGGGGGGGGGGGGGGGTACCATACATGGTCACCTGGAGAAAACACCTTGGGTCTGAAAAAGCAACACAACACTCCACACACCGCCTTTGGAGAGAGAATATCACAGAACACATGCAGGTGATTGACTTGAAGCGATGGTAGTGCAGTGCAATGCCTTGTGTGATACAAAATCAACACAAACTTCCATAACAAATGTTCACCAGCAAACATATTGAAGCAACGGATGGGAGATTTCAGGGGGGAGGGGGGATACAAAGATGTGACAATCGTACAAATTTTTGCTTGGTCAGCGAAGCAAGAAGACTTACTGAAGACTGGGCAGCCCTCGTTGACCACATCATCGGGGGAGGCAAGTAACCCCCCCCCCACGCATCCACGCATCCCCCACAACCCCCGTCCGCGCAGCAAAGGCATGAAGGAGAGGGTAGGGGGTTTGTGTTGCGCTCGCCAAAGGATGGACTGAGCGCGGGAACTTGGAGGAGAAAGGTTGTTATGTGCCCTCGTTGGGGAAACGACCCCGCAAGTGGCCATCCCAGGGCCCACCAGCCGGCTTGGGATGGCCGCTTGGACGCACCTGGCCAACGGCGAAGGCATTTGCCTTCCTCTGCGTGGACTCGACGCAGAGAAGTGAAACAGGGCAAGTCCGGGGGCTCCGTTGGCACAACCGACCAAGGGAAAGGGAAGGGAAGGAGTGTGGTGAGACCGATGGGCACGGTGGCCTACAGAGGGAAAGGCCAAGGGAAGGGAAAGGGGAGGGGAGAGGGAAGGTTAGGGCAAGGAGGAAGAGGAAGGTCAAAGGGTGGTGAGAAGCTGATGGGCACCACCGCCTATGGAGGCCAGTAGGCGCCGCCAGCTGCAGACGAGATCATCACACCATGGCGTCATGCCAACCCCCCCCCCCCCCCCCGGCTTGTCCAGTAGGCAGCTACGTGTGACCGTTCCCTCGCACCCCTGAGGGAACCTACCCCAGGTGATGGTTCCCTCGCCCCCCCCCCCCAATTACTAGACAAGGGACGCACGACACAAAACAAGACAGCGAACATGAGGGTATGTGAATCACAAAATGACCAGGAAACTGCCTGCAGGGATGCATGTCAGGTCTCCTGAGCAACAGGCTCGGTGTGCCACTTTTTCTGACGCGAGCATTTCACCTTAAAGAGCTGCACATGCTCAACAGGGGCCGCAGGAATGGGCTCTCCAGTCTGAACGTTGGAAATGGACAACAGCACCAGTGGGTGAAATTGCGAAAAACTAAGTGTTCTGCACAATACAGGGTACAGTGCAGTGCCTTCCATGCAAGAAATTTGAAGTACACAGCAATGCACCAACAACAGTACCTCGTCCAACCAGCATGCAGGAGAACCTCAATATCCAACCTTCTAAGAAAATTCAGAAAATGAAAAGTGAAGGTTCCCTCGCCCCCTCTCTTACAAGACAAGCGCGCTTACTGGACAACGGGGGGAGGGGGCTAATTCACGCTTCGCACAGGTCGCTGAAAAATCCATTTTGCTCCTCAACTGCATGCGTGCAACTCTCCCTCCTTGTCTTTTGGGAAGGGGCCTCAAAAGGTCAGGTGTGGACCCGCCACTGTGCTCCAGCCGCGCCTGCCTTCCCACGGCCTTCATTGCTTTGCAGTCTGAGTTTATTGAGTTTGCGGCACAACTCCAATGGAGGGGCAGCATGACACGCATCGCTGTGGGTCTCTCTGCCACGCTTGGAAACCAAGCAGGAGGAAATAGGAAAGAGGAGGCTTGGGTGACCAGGAAACACTGATCATCACAAACTGTGCCTGGGCTTTTTATCTCACTGCACATCACTGCACAAAAACAGAGACTGTCGCTGGGGCGCACTGACATATAATTAGGGCACTCAGGCTAACAACGGGCAGCATGATTGCCTGGACGTTGAGAGCAATGTTATGTGGGTAATTTGCCGCGGTTAAGGACCTGTGGTGTGCGGTCAACCAGAATCGAACCCACAATCTCTGACCTGAAGACAAGAGCAAGTATTCAAACCCAAACCCAAAAGACATGAATCTTCACCAGGAATCTTCACTATCATCACCTTCAAAGGACAAGCAGGGGGTGAAATGGGGTGGCAGGACAGCAATCGGTGCCCCTGAAATACCATCCCCAGCCCCAAATCACGGAAAAAACGTGATCCTCGTGGACCACTAGGAGCCGCCAAATTTTCCGGTTCCAAAATTTGTGGAAAGAACATTTGCTGTTGCTCTGACAAGGGCGTTCCTCTCGCACGGGGGCTGGGGGAGGCGGGGGCTATGCACCGATTACTGATTGAGGGTAACATTTCGGTTGGCGGATCGGCGGGGGGTGACAACCCCAAGGCCACAGCCTGACATTGGGGCATGCGAGCTCGACACCCAGCGGATCACACGCGACTGGGGTGGCACTTTCAAGTGGAAAACAGGGGGAGGAGCTGCGACTCCCGCTCACTAGGCCAGGGGTGCAGCCCTGTTTGCAGGTCCCCGGGAGCATCATACAACAAGGTACAGAGGAATGGAGGAGGAGGGGGCCGTACATACAAACATACAATCGTAGTTTTGTCGTGAAATCGTCAACGAACAATGCCCGTGCACTGTTGCTGTCACAGTCCGAACTCTTACACAAACATCGCTTTTGCAGAGGCGTGGCTGCCCTATGGCTAATCATAATGGCCGGAGCCCCTTCTTTTTTTGTTAATATTGTTCATCAATAATATAACAATAGCATCCGTGTCCGAAACAGGGTGGGCCTCCGAAAAATGAATAGCAAACTGCCGTATTCCGGTGCGCCTGGTGCCTCAACACAGCAGCGGTCGACCAGCAACTCAGTTACCGACCGCCGGCGTCGGTGGCAATGACCCGCCCGTCAAGCAACCCCCAATCCATTCAGCTCAATCTCGCAGTCTCAAGGCTCCAACCACTCTCAGTGAGACAAACAGCAATATCTCTTTCCCACTGGCCTACAGTGCCCGCCTTCCCTGATGTGTTGCCCTCCCTTACCCCTAGCCTTCACGGCATGACGGCGTTGCGGGGGCGCAGGACAACAGGGCCAACGGTGGGTACTATCGCAAGAATAGGGGGTGCTGGCACGGCACTCGGTACTGGGGCCCTCAAAGGCGATGGACCACGGCTGCTGGGACCCGAAGGAGTCCGAGGCCGGGGCGGTAGCAAGAGCTGCAGCCTCCAGTAGCGGTCCCAATCGCCAACCGCGATCAGGCGCTGGTGAAGCACTCCGCAGTGGACCAGCGGCGGGCTGTGCCATGGCCACGGGGCTCGGGGGCGCGTTCTGCAACGACCCGAATGTGCCCCGGAGCAGAGGACCGGCAGGCGCGGGACTAGTGGAAGGGCCAGCCGGTACGTCGTTGGTACTGATGCCGGGGGACGACGCCACCTGCACTGAAATATTGGTGCTGGACTGAGAGGACACGACAAGAGGACTGCGCTGGAGCGGCTGTTGTGCTGATTCCAGGTGCACGACGGGGGGGGGGGGCGTCGACAATTCGTCAGCGGCCATCCAGAGCGGCACAAGATGCTCCACGACGGGGACTGTTGTGACGGGTGCACCTACGCTCCGCTGCCACAGGAGGCGCAAGCGCATGAACAAGGCTCCTCTCCTCTCCACGACGGGGATTGTGCTGCCAGATCACCCTGGGAGGCCAGGCTACTGCTGAGTGTCCCAGGGCCCGGGTGGGGGGGGGGGGGGGTCATTTGAGACCATGGCCAGCCCCACGGACTTACCTCCTGCTGCGGGATGCGGATGTCGGATGCTACCCCTTACCGCAGAGGCACGAGGCTGCAAAGCAACAGAACTCACAACAAAAAGCTCTTCAGTGACATTGCCAGAGGCGCCCTTCGCTGTGACGGAAGAGGTACCCCGTGCACAAAGGGGGCTCATTCAAACGACACATCAAAATTTACACTACAGGACGTCGGGCACATCATTCAAGACGCATCCTTCCTTGCAGCTCCCCTCCCCCGGGGGCGCCGTATGTGTATGGGGCAGCGCCCGGTTCCCAATACACATACGGCCGTTGTGCGTGTACTTGCAGAGGGTAAGACCGAAACTTATCAAAGGGGTTTCCAGAGGGGCTCCGGGTTTCCGGAGGAGGCCGGAGGAGCCCAAAAGTGGAGGGCAGTTTGGGGTACACAAGCTTTTGTTTGGCCTCTGACTCACCCCCTCCCCCTGGGGGTAGGGTCGCCCAAGCAAGAGCCTGCAGCAAACAGGTGGGCCTTCTTGAAAATTGGACAACAAAATTCCGGATTACAGCGCGCCTGAACCTCAACACAGCAGTGGTCGACCAGTGACTCGGTTGCCGACCGGACGGCGTCGGTAGCAATCGCCCGGCGGTCGAGCAACCAGCGTCGCCTGATCGCAATCCTTCCCATCCAACTCGAGAGGGCCACAAACCGACACGCTAGCGCACAACTACACGTTTCCCAAAGCACCGGCGTGTCAAGTCCTGGAGTTCGAACCCACGACCTCTGGGTAGGCTCTTGGGTGGTGCCCGGGACCGTCGACCCTACTCGCGGCGCCGGCGGTGTTGGGGACCGTTGGCCTTACTCCCAGCGCATGGGATTCGATCCCGCGACCTTGGCTGTCGGAGCCGGGCGCTAGAACTGGAGTCTCTGTGGCACGGGGGACAGGGGCCGCTGGGGAACCGGCGAAGTACGGTACTCAAGAGGTTGCGCCTCCACTGCGACCCGGCGCGTCGGAGACGCTTGGTAGCGGGCGTCTTGTGCGGCGTACAGAGGCACTGCGACCGGGACGGGCCCCGCAGCCCTTGGCACTGCCGGTGGCATGACCACCGGCACCAGCGAATGCATCGGCACGGCATTCATAACGGGCGCCGCAATGGGAACTGCTGCTGTCGGGGCTGAGGTCAGGAGTACTATGGGCTCGCTTCGTGGCAGTGCCCCTGCAGGCGGGGCTGCTGCGGCGGCGGCAGCCCCACCTGCAGGAGCCGCAGGCCATTGTGGCAGGGGACGTGTGTGGTGGACAACATCCGTTGTTTGCCCAAGCGGTATTGCCATTCCTGGAGCCGATGCAGGAAACGGGGTAGGGGGCCGGGCGATGGCCCCTGCAACTGGAACCACGGGAGCTGTAGCCTCCAGTGACGGCCCCAATCGCCAACCGTGATCAGGCACTGGTGAAGCACTCCGCAGTGGACCAGCGGCGGGCTGTGACATGGCCACGGGGCTCGGGGGCGCGTTCTGCAACGACCCCAATGTTGCTGATTCCAGGTGCACGACGCGGGGATGGACAACGTCAGTTGTCGTCCGGAGCGGCACAAGATGCTTCACGACCGGGACCGTTGTGATGGGGACAATGGGCTCTACGAAGGGGACTGTTGTGATGGGGACCATGGGCTCTACGATGGGGACTGTTGTGATGGGGACCATGGGCTCTACGATGGGGACTGTTGTGATGGGGACGATGGGCTCTACGATGGGGACTGTTGTGATGGGGACCATGGGCTCTACGATGGGGACTGTTGTGATGGGGACCATGGGCTCTACGATGGGGACTGTTGTGATGGGGACCATGGGATCTACGAAGGGGACTGTTGTGATGGGGACCATGGGCTCTACGATGGGGACTGTTGTGATGGGGACCATGGGCTCTACGATGGGGACTGTTGTGATGGGGACGATGGGCTCTACGATGGGGACTGTTGTGATGGGGACCATGGGCTCTACGATGGGGACTGTTGTGATGGGGACGATGGGCTCTACGATGGGGACTGTTGTGATGGGGACGATGGGCTCTACGATGGGGACTGTTGTGATGGGGACAATGGGCTCTACGATGGGGACTGTTGTGATGGGGACCATGGGCTCTACGATGGGGACTGTTGTGATGGGGACGATGGGCTCTATGATGGGGACTGTTGTGATGGGGACGATGGGCTCTACGATGGGGACTGTTGTGATGGGGACGATGGGCTCTACGATGGGGACTGTTGTGATGGGGACGATGGGCTCAGGGATGGTCACAATAGGGACGATGGGCGCTATGATGAAAATCGGTATGACAGGGACAACGGGTTCTACGATGGGGATCGTAGTGATGGGGACCACGGGCTCGATAACGGGCACTGTGAGTGGAATCCCAGGCACAGCAGGTGGCAGTACGACAGTTGGCACGGGCGCAGGCGGTGGCACGGGAATGAGTGGCACGACCGGCAGAGGCACAATGGGTGCTGTCACTGGAATCAAATGAGGGAAAACTGTCAGAGGCACCGTGTGTCGTGTTATCGTTGTGGTCGGGACGGAAGGAAGTGCCTCCTTCGTTTGGACAACGGCAGGCGATGGCGCAGGCTTGAGCACGAGGCGCTTGACGATGGGCACTGTCACCGGAACCGGCAGCGCCGAATCAGGGACCACGACTCGTGCCACACGCGCCGGGGACGGCACCGGAATCGTGGTCACCGTGGTCACTGTCGTCCGGCGGGAAGTGACCGTTGAGTTCGGAGGGGCCGGGGCGTGTCGCCTTGGCATGGGCGAGATCGCCCGTGAGGGTGCCGGGGTGCTGCGGGGCGCCAGGGGCTTGCTGACGGGGGGCGGCCGGAGCGGGTTCGAAACCCGCGGCGCGGCCGGCGGGCCCTCCGGGAACGCATCGATCCTGCTGGACACCTTCGCTGCGGGCAGAGGGCTGCTCACTCTGGGGGTGACAGTGGGGAGTGGCTTCGGTGGTACTGAGGGTCCGGGCAGCCATTGCAGGTCCGTCAGGTCCAGTTTGCTGCTCTTCCGGGGGCTCAGGCTCGTGACGCGTCTCGGGCTCAAGAAGCTCCATGACTTCTTGGCGCTGCTGCTGGCGCTCTTGGGGCTTGGCGCGTTGCGCGGGCTTGAGCTGATGGGACTGAGCGGCGCCGACAGTGTGGACGGGCTGTGGGGAGCGGGCTTGGACGACAGGGCCAGTGGGTCGACGCTGACCCTAGCCCGCATCGGGGAAACGATGGGCACGGGGTCTGCCGCGGTGGAGGGCCTGCAGCGGAGGATGGGGGAATGCAAAATGGGGGTGAAGCGGGGGGATGCGTTTGAGGAGGGAAGAGGCGAGGGGCGATTTCAAGAGCGATTACTAAAGCGGTTGCTGATGGCTGGAAACGCGGTTGGGGGACAGCTTCTGGTAGTTACACAACGGTTGGTGTGCCGTTGGGGCGGATAGAAGCGGTTCGGACGGAAAGAACGGTCAACCCGAAAGATAGGGGCGGGAAGGAGGGGCAGGAACCCCCTCAAAGCGCAGGCCTGGGAACGGGGAATGGAATGCCGACGATAACCCGAAGGGGTTACGCGATTCTAGTGCTCCATTATCCCCGACCTCCGACACGGCCAGCGCGGCAGTCGGGGGGGCTGGTGCACCCGCAGCCCCATGTTGCTTGGTTGGGGCGTGGTAGAGGTGGAGGTAGAGGTAGAAATAAAGGCAGAGGCAGAGGCATAGAGGTAGAGGTGAAGGTAGAGGCAGAGGCATCGAGGTGGAGGTAGAGGTAGAGGTAGAGGCAGAGGTAGAGGTAGAGGCAGAGGTAGAGGTAGAGGTAGAGGTAGAGGTAGAGGCAGAGGTGGAGGCACAGGCAGAGGTGGAGGCAGAGGTAGAGTAGAGGTTGAGGTAGAGCTAGAGGTAGAGGCAGAGGCAGAGACAGAGGCAGAGGTAGAGGTGGAGGTGGAGGTAGAGGTAGATGCTGAGGTAGAGGTAGAGGTAGAGGTTGAGAGAGGTAGAGGTAGAGGTAGAGGTAGAGGTAGAGGTAGAGGTAGAGGTAGAGGTAGAGGTAGAGATAGAGTGAAGGCAGAGGTAGAGGTAGAGGTGTAGTAGAGGTAGAGGTAGAGGTAGAGGTAGCGTTAGAGGTAGAGGTAGAGGTAGAGGTAGAGGTAGAGGTAGAGGTAGAGGTAGAGGTAGAGGTAGAGGTAGAGGTAGCGGTAGAGGTAGAGGTAGAAGCAGAGGTGGAGGTGGAGGTAGAGGTAGAGTAGAGGTTGAGGTAGAGCTAGAGGCAAAGGCAGAGGCAGAGGCAGAGCCAGAGGCAGAGGCAGAGGTAGAGGTGGAGGTGGAGGTGGAGGAGGAGGAGGAGGAGGAGGAGGAGCGCCTGCCGTGGTCCCACGTACGGTGAGCCGTGGCGTCGTCCCCCGGGGGCCCCACGCAGGCACAGCCGAGGGAGTCCTCCGTCTTACCTCCGCTAGAGTAAGACGAATCTCGTCGCACACCTGAGAACGCTCCTCCCAGCAGGCCGTCTGGGTCACAGCGTCGGTGTATGACAACGCTACGGTCCGATCTGCTCTCCGGTCCCGGCCACCAACCGCTCCGACCTGTCCTGGATCCACCCGAGGCAGCGTCCCAAGATCAACGGGCACGGAAGATGTGGGTCTCCCGGGGCATCACCCCCCACTTAGGACGTCGCCAGACAAGGAGCGCGGTCTGGCACGACTGCGCGCTGTACCGGAACGGTCCGGGCGCGCGAGGTCGAGGACGGGTCACGGGCGGGGGTAAGGCCACGGGGTTGGCCGACCCACGGCCACTTGCGTGTCCTTGAAGACCGTACGGGGATCTTGGGAAGCCGCAGTGAGGATGGCCGAGAAAGCTGAGTGCA
Organism: Eutreptiella sp. 'Long Island Sound 2002'; assembly: GCA_964036045.1. NCBI lineage: Eukaryota > Euglenozoa > Euglenophyceae > Eutreptiales > Eutreptiaceae > Eutreptiella > Eutreptiella sp. 'Long Island Sound 2002'. The sequence goes on from OZ038382.1 coordinate 23,096,202, forward strand.
GTGCGGCACACCACGAGGGGATCACATCTCCACAGAGGCCGGCCTCTAGGCTCCGTCCGTTGCCACCGTAATGGATGGCCCAGAGGCGGCGCCGGTCCGGGAGATGGGGGGCAAGCCCGTGCCGGCCGAGACTGTCCAAGATGACCACGTCATGGGCCTCCAGCTCTATTTCCCGCCGTATGTCCGGCGGCATCTGGTTCTTCTCGATGTACACATACACGACTCGGTATGGGCTGCACGTGTTACGGGTGGAGATGACGGACCTCACTTTGGGGGCCAGGAGGAGGTCCCCCGATAGCCAGACGCCCAGGATGACGTCCCAGGCCGGCCACCTGGCCGACCCAGGCGTTGGGGCCCAGTTGGCAACGTGATACCACTCTGGCGGCGGGTTGTTGGCGAGGGACTGGTTCACGGGGACCCCCGGCAGGGGGGAGAAGTGGTCGGCAAGGGGGAGGACGGGCACCGCGTGCCGCTTGTGCAGGAGGACGGTAGTGAGGATGACGTCGCAGAGGAGGCGACGGAGGTGAGCAGGACGTAGACCTCTGTGCTGTAGGGCATCCCTGTGAGGCGGGGAAATGGCCTTGAGACGGCCGACCGTGTAGGTGGTGACGGTGTCGTGGGCCGGGGAGCCGTCTACAGCCAGCAGGAAGGGCTCGTCGCCCTAGAGGACGAGGGTACCCCAGGCAGTGGGCGTGCAGTGGCGCCAGGCACGGCACCTCTGGGAGAGTCGGGCTGCAAGCCACCGATGGTAGTGGGCACGGAGGAGCGGGTCGAGTGGGCAGGAGAGGACGTGGTCCCCAGGGGCGGGTAGGAGACAGAGGGGACAGGGCGTGTCCTTGGGGGGGAACAGGGAGAGGCGAATGCTGGTGGCCGTGAGGTGGTCCCCCCACGTGAGGAGGCCATGGCTGACGGCGGTGGCGTACTCGCCGAGGGCGGGGTGCCGCTGAGGCGGGGGAGCCTTAGCGTAGGCGTGGTGGGAGGCGAGCAGGGCGCCGCGTGCGTGGGGCACGGCGTCGTGGACTTGGAGGCCCGCCAGGGAGAAACAGACGCGGGGTTCTTGTAGGGGACTGAGCCACCCTACGGTGTCGGGGCAGGTGACCGCAGCGCGCCCTGCCGCCGCATCCACCTGGTCCAACAGGGCGTCGAGCCAGGTGCCGGTGATGTGCGAGTAGAGATGGCGGGGGGGGGGGGCGTGGCCGTGGGCCATAGCGCGGCATGCCCGTATGAGGTCCCCTTGGAGAGAGTCCTCCGGTTCTCGACGCCCCTCGTGGGCCGTGATGTACCCTTTGCAATCTGCAAAGTGCCATGAGCCGGACCGGAAACCGAAGGCGGGGTCGGCCGAGGGTCCCCTGACGGTGAGGGCCACCCACGCTGTGTACAACTCCGCCGTGTAGGCGCTGTCCAGCCGCAAGGGGATGGGGACGGGGTACACCTGGTATCAGAGGGTGACGGGGCAGAACACCGCCACTGCTCCACCACAGCGTCGGGTCTTCGGGCACCACGACGCATCGTGGAGGATCCCATAGTTGTCGGGGAGCCAGGAGAACGTGGGGACGGTCGCAGTTACAGCGTGGCTACGGCCAACTGGGGGGAGCGTGCCGACCGGTGGGGTGGGGCGAGGGGATACCCGGGGCCACCCTCCCTGACGTGCGTCCACCGCACTGCGGTGACCTGCAAGCATCCACGCATGGGTGTCCTGGACCTCGAGTCCGGGGGATGTCAGGGCCATCACGTGGGGAGCATGGTCCGGCAGATGGTCGGCGGGGGGCAAGTGGATGGAGATGTTGCATTGGTGGCACAGGGCGACGAACAGGTCGTGGTCCGTGGGGTGGGCAGCACACCGGAGCCCGAGCTTGGAAGTGAGGCAGGGCTGAGAGGGGTGGAAGCGCCAGAGGGCAGTTAGGAGCCCGTGGCGGGTGGACCGGCGAACTAGTGGGTTGGGGTGATTCAGGTGCCGGACATAGACGCCGAGGAAGTTGGCGAACCCGATGACCGGGGCTGGGGGGATGCCAATCCCCCCTTCGGGGATCCCGCGGAGGAAGTGGGTAGAGGCGGAGAGGGCCCAGCCAGCGGTGGCGCGTAAGGCCGAGGCGGCCATAGCGTCCAGCACTCGCATGGCTCCGTAGGAGGGGGGGGCGGACGCTGGTAAACCAGTTGACCGTCCCGTGGCACTTGGCAGCGAACATGGAGAGGGGGTAGTGGGCCGGCAGCCTGGGGGCTCGGAGCGCCCTACACGCGGCGCGGGTGCCGGAGAAAAAGCGCCGGGAGTCGACGGGGTGGAAGAGGTGGGGGAGGGCGTGGTGGCCAAGGACGCGGACGTAGTCCTGGCTCGTGGCGCACCGTACCGGGTGGCCGTTCAGGTACACCGTGTCTCTGAGGAAGTGGACCCAGCCATCGCGCATTTCCGTGCCGACCAAGACCGTTTTGGTCAGGTCTGAGTGGAGGTTGGTGAGACGACCCGCCCTCTCGATGCCGCTGGTGAGGGTGGGGAGGCGGCCACGGTCGCCGGGCAGCCACTGGGTATCATCCATCAGGAGAACCCGGTTCAGCGGTCCTGCGGGGGTGTCGGTGGGAGGGACGTGGCGACAGGCTTTGTGTCCTCGGACTTTGCCATATACGCAGTACTTCATGCCGGACACGGGGCATCCCTGCCCCGTGCGGGCCCCCAGGTAGGTGGAGGACAGGGAACGGCCGTCCGCCCCCCCCATGTGCACCTCTAGGGCGCGGTCATGGTGCTAAAGGGTCGTGGCGTCGGCTGAGGAGATCCCTGCCGCGGTCAAGACGGCGTACTCGGTGGTGTGGTTGATGGAGCCGTACGCATGGCATCGTCCGACAGGACCCATGCCTCGAGGCGCCGCCTCCAGCGGTCCCACCACACGTCGTGGAGGACGCGGAGGAGCTCCACGGAGGAGCAGTGCGGGGACATCCCGAACTGGTAGGGTGGCAGGATGCCGCCCTCAACCAGGCGGGGCTGGTAGTGGTCCTTGAGAAGCGCGGCCGTGAGCTTCCACACCGTGGCCAGATTCGTGAGCGGCCTGCCGTTGGCGATGGGGCCGTGTGGCGTCTTCTTCGGGAGGTTGATGAAATCTGCGGAGTGCGCCTGGGGCATGGGCGCCCCACTGAGAATGCCGTTGATCAAGTCCACAATCACCGTAAACTGGGCGTCCTCCAACTGTCCGAACAGCCGGTATTCCAGCAGATCGTGGTACGGTACAGTGGCCGCTGCTCGGCGAATGATGGCGCGTAGGTTGGCGATGGTGGCGCGAGGTGGCGGGCCAAGCGGGGCGCCGGTCCACCCCGTGATAGCCTTGACGCGCGTGAACGAGAGTGCTTCAAGTGGGGCTAGGTGCATCTGGCGCAGCTGGTCCAGCGCAACGGCGGCTTGTTGGTGGAGTGGCACTGGGACTCCCACGAGGTAGACGGGATCTGCCGGGGGCACGTATCGTGCTCCCAACGTGCGGCGATAGTCTACTTTGGTGGGCTGTCCGGGGGCGGTGGGTAGGGGCGCCAGCCCCACATCCTTTTCCAGGAGGATGACATCCCAAGCCGCTCGGATCTGTTCCTTGAGGCGGGTGATCTCCACAAGGTGCGGAGACTGGGACGCCCAATCCGGGTGCGCGAGGGTGTAGCGTCGCAGGTTGGTGACGTGGACTCGCACCGCCGACGGTACAGGCTGGCTGGGGACAGGGGGCCCGAAGGCCGCTGTGGCCGCGGCGTATAGCGCTGAGGTCACCGCGGCATAGTGCGGCGGCGTGTCAGGAGCGCTCGGGGGCGGCGGGGTGAGCTCGGCCCGGAAGGTGTCGTTGAGGGCGCGGAGCTGGCTGGCAAGGGGCTCCCGTGGGATGGGGAAGCGGCCCTTTTTCGATGGACACACCAGTTGGGGCGCAGGGGGGAGGTCATGGAGGGGATGGAGGGGATGGAATCGGAGCGCACCTCCGTGGTGTGGGCAGCTTCCGAGGGGGTGCGGAGGAAGATGTGGTCAAGGACACCCGCGAAGCCTTGCGGGCTCACCCACGTGGGGGCCTCAGCAAGGGGGTGTAAACGGCGCATCCCAAGGCGCGCGAGCGTGGGCAAGACCAGGTCGCAGAGTGGGGCGGGAGAGACAGGGAGGTGTGGGACCCAATGGCAGTTGGCGTTCAGGTCCCCCGTCAGGACAACGACCCTGGCCGGGGTGAGGAGGAGGTATGGGTATACCCAGTCCACGACTTCTTGGAGGGTGTGGAGGTCCCCATCGGCCGGGAAGTATACGTTGGCGTGGCAGTGGGCCACGCCCGCCACGGTGAAGTGAGTGACTAGGGCTCGTCCAGAGGGGTGGGCGCTGTGACTGGTCACGGTCAGGTCCGGGGCCCTGTAGAGGAGGGTGGCGCACCCCCCAGCCACTCTCGCTGGGGCCTGGATGGTGTGGTAGAGGGGGTGCACCCGTTGGACGATTAGGGGACCAGCTTCTTGAATGTGCAGGGTCAGCGGGTACTGGTATTCGCTTATCAGGACGTCTAGGGCGCGGAGCTTGGGCCGCAGGGACATCTCCACGTTGAGGGTCACAATGTCCGGGCGGGGCGAAGGGCGATCGGGAAGGGGGGGGTCGGGGCAGGGGCCGGCGGTGGCAAGGTGCCGGGTTAGCTTGCGGGCCACGGCCGCAGGGAGGGCGTAAGGTAGGCCCCGGACCCATTTGCGAAGGTGTCGGGGGTGGTACGTGGCTGCCAGCGCCAGGACACTGGCCCGGGTGAGGCCGGTGGCCGTGACAGAGACACGGCTGTGCAGGGACTGTGGGAGGACTACATGGTGGTGCTCGGGCAGGATGAGGGAGGTTGGGGGCATGCCCTTGCGGCAGAGCTGTATCGCGGAGGATGCCTCCGAGGAGCCCCGCATCCACTTCCCCCGATGGGGGATCGTCGACCTCCTGCCATCCTACCCACAGGGCCTTGGAGAAGGTCTGCGGGTCCACTTTTTGGGGTGTATACCCCTTCTTCTTGGCCGCGCCATCTGCCTGGTTGGCGGCTGTGGCTTCGGCTGGGGAGGCGGCCGGGCTTTCCGCGACTCGCTGGACGGGGGGAGGGCTGGCGAGGAATGAGCGCAGGACGTCTGCGACACCTGGCAAGCTGGGCGCGTGGCTGCGGACCGAGGTCCACTGATCCCGAATTGGGGAGTGCGGGAGGGTGCTGGCGCTTGCGCCGTAGTGGCGGAACAGCTGGAGGTGGAAGGCGTGCGCAACTTCGTCTTCACAGCCCTTGGGGATGTCCGGGATCCATTCCAGGAGGGAGGAGAGCGCGGCGTCGGTGGGAGAAGCCGTGGGCGATGGCGGTTGGGGAGCAGCGCCTCGGGCCCGGAGGGCAGCAGCCGCCCGGGGCTTGGGAACCGAGTCCGGAATAGCGAACGATAGCTCGGGGGCACGTACGGGGGCCTCCGGGGCAGGCACGGGGCTCGGCGTAGTCATAGCCCGTCGGAGGACGTTGGCCAATTCCTCGAGATCAGGCACTTGGGGCGAGGTGAGGACTGCTGCGGCTAGGATGACAGGCACGAGGACCAGGAACTGCTGCGAGCCGGGCGAAGGCAGCTCAAACGGGGCCAGATGCGCACTGCGCACGGCGTTGGCAAACGCGGGCGGTGTGGATTGGAGGCCGCGGAGCCTGGTGGCTATGGACAGGAGGGGGGGCAGGGCCCTGATGAAGTTATGTAGCCGAACGGCTTCGGCCTGCCGCTGTGCCGCGGCGGAACACTGGATTTGCTGCTGGGCATTGTCCCGCTCGGTACGGACCATGTCCAGGTCACGCTTGAGGGATTCCAGGTCCCCCTGCGCCACGGCCAGCTCCTGTTGCTGGGCCTCGTACCGGTCACGCAGCTGAGTGTAATCGGTGGAGTAAGCTGTCACGTCCAGGTCCGGGACAAAGGGCTCTCCTAGCTGGGAGGGGCTGGGGGGGGGCTGATTCGGCGGCCGGGGCAGGCGACTCCGGCGGCGTGCGGTCTGCGGCAGCCGGCTGGACTTGGGAGGCGGGTTCGGGGAGGCTGAAGGAGAGCCCGGTCTGCTCAGGCAACAGTGACGCAGGCGAATGTTTTGCCCCCGTAGAGGCGAGCTTGTCCTAGGATCGGTACAAGGCTGACGCCGGGGTGAACGCCGTCGTGGCGAACAGAGTTCCGGCGGCGCTGGGTGCTGCCTGGCCCTTGGTGAGGTAGGGCGCATGGCTGGGCGGGGTGAGGGGAGGGGGGCTGGCGGTGTCGGGGATGCCGGCCTGCAGCAGGGTGAAGGTGGGGGCTGTGGCCCAGGAGTGCTCGCCAGCCTGCTCGATCTGGTGCAGCAGCTCACTGCTGCGGACCGGCAGGACCGAGCAATCCGGCAGCGGTCGCAGCTGGCCGGGGTCCACATGCCCTTGTTGGCGAGGGGCAGGGGAGTGGAGACCAGGGCCGGCGTGTACTGCTCAGTGAGGCAGACGGAGGAGGCCCACGCCAGGAGGCCGAACTTCAGCGGGACGAGTTCCGCCGTTGGGATGTGGGCTGCTTGCAGGACCGCATGCACGTCGTTGGGCAGCGCCCAAAAGGCCGCAACCACCTCGCGGGTCCGAAGGCGGTCCCATGACGGCCTGAGGTGGGGGGCCAGGAACTGGCTGATGGGCTTGTGAATCTTGTGGGAGACCTTTTGACTTTGGATTTCCGGAGGCGTGACGGTGTCGATGGCTGGAGGTTGTTCTCGGGCCGTGTAGAGGCCTCTGAAGACCTGGCTGCGGAGGCGCGACGCGGAGATTGGGACATGGCCCGGACTCCATCGCGTGACAAGGGCTGCAGTGAGTGCTTCGGGGTCCTTGGAGACGTATTCCAGCAGCGGGCCACCTTGCACCAGAGACAGGGGGACGTGCTCGATAACTTTCACATCAAACGGACCCGTGGCGACCGTGACGGTGGCCGTGAGCGGGAGCCCCCGTGGCGTCCACGCCCCCGTCACAGCGGTAATAGCCTGGATGCTGCCGTCTGCAGCCGTCCATCGTAGGGCATCGCATAGGTCGGCCAGGGCGGGGTCGGGGGCCCGGATGGCCGCATCTGCCGCTTCCAGCGCGTCATCCTTCAACATGTCCAGCTCTTGCAGGAGGCGATCAGCGTCGTCAGACTGGGCAATATCCATCAGAAACATGGGGAACGGTCCCCGACGAATGGCGCCTCCTCGACTGGTGTCAGGGGCAGGAGAGGGGGAGTCCTGGGACGGCGTTGAGCGGTCTGACATGGTTGGCTGTGACGAGAAAAGAGTGGGTGGCCTGTGGCCGCAAGGCGCCAGGAGGGGGCGACAAATCGGGGTGTAGAGGTTACGGGAAGAGTACGGACAGTAGCAGCAGCCCCCATTTGACGGGGTGCATAAGAAAAACACAGGGTGCCACGAGTGTGGCCATGGTGCGATGAAACAAAGAGCATGGCGCGAGAGCGAAGAGCAACATTGGGCCGCCTGGCGGAGCGGGCCGGCGAACGAGGGTCCCAGGACTCACGAGGACGGGGGTGCGAGCAGAGCACCGCGGGGCGCACAGGCGAGTGGGGCCCCACAATGGGACAACGAAGTAAACGGCTCACGATACCCCTGCACAAGGCGTCACGCTTGAGCGGCGGATACGTCGAATGCAGTCCCCGTCGCGGCTCCCCGTGTAGCGGCCTGGAAGATTGCCACGGCGAGGTCGACGTCTTGCCAGAACCGATTGTAGAACGCAGCGCCCACTGTGAGTAGGAGGTGGCTAGCAAGGGGGAGGGACGCACCCGAGGTGCGGCACTCAGCCCTTGGAGACATGGGAGCAGAGAGAGAGACAGAGTGCACCATACGGGTGGAGCAGAGCGGAGAAGGGGGCCACGATGGCAAGAGGTGAGCCACGCGGTGGCACGACTATCACGAAGTATCACGACTGGTTTCGAGCGTGGCAGTGTGTGTAGGCAATCCGTCCTACAGCTACCATCCTGAGGGTTTTTAGACTGGTGCCAGGTCACCAGGGGTGGAGGTAGAGGTAGAGGTAGAGGTAGCGGTAGAGGTAGAGGTAGAGGTACAGGATGAGGTAGAGATAGAGGTAGAGGCTGAGGTAGGGGGAGAGGTAGAGGTAGAGGTAGAGGTAGAGGTAGAGGTAGACGTAGACGTAGACGTAGAGGTAGAGGCAGAGGTAGAGGTAGAGGTAGAGGTAGAGTAGAGGTAGCGGTAGAGTAGAGGTAGAGGTAGAGGTAGAGGTAGAGGCAGAGGCATCGAGGTGGAGGTAGAGGTAGCGGTAGGGGCAGAGGTAGAGGTAGAGCTAGAGCTAGAGGTAGAGGTAGAGGTAGAGGTAGAGGTAGAGGCCGAGGGAGAGGTAGAGTTAGAGTTAGAGGTGTAGTAGAGGCGGAGGTAGAGGCAAAGGCAGAGGTAAAGATAGAGGTAGAGGTAGAGGTGCAATGCCCGGGCGATCTCGAGGCACCCGCGAACCTGTTTTACCCACTTCCGGCTCATGGGGTCACCAAGGACACCTCAGGGCCCCGGACGGCTCAGCCGTACTGTCGTGACTCGACCTCGGTACCTCCTGGCCGTTATGTACTACAACAGCCGAGCCACGTGACCTCGTTGTCTCAGGAATAGAAGGTGGTGATTCCGGGGGCATAAGGGGCTACAGCCCTTACCGCACGGGGCGTTCACGTCCCCCGGCCTTTCACCCATGTGATGCTGACGTCGAGAGGGAAGAGGGTGGGTGAGTATTAAGGGGGTGGGGGACAGTTGCAGTAGCACACCTTGCGGAACTGTTGAACTGGTAACGGACCACATCATCGCCTGTGGCATTTTGTGTATGCGGTGTTCCACGGGGGCCCGCAAATCATCCGTCGTTACCCCTACTTATTTATGTTTGCTCATTTTGCTTTTTTCACTGTGAAACTTTACTCGAGCGGATACAAAGTTATCCTGTAAAGCCACCTGTTCCTCCTCCCTCCTCCTCACATCTCTTCTTTCCCCATTTGCATTGCTTCTACGCCCCATCAATTGTCGAAACGAAATGGCTTCATTTGCAAGCGCCAGCTTGGCACCGCAATTTCCGTCTTCATTTGAAGGCTTCGGGTTCCAGCTCTCCTCGGTCAATGCAACAGCCTTGACTCCACCTCTTTGAAATGGGCTGAAAATCCCCACCTTCGGCCTTAGAGGACCGACAGTGACTCCACTTGGGGAGCCGCGCGGAGGGCGATTGCTGTTTGGTACGGCAGGCACAGTCCTATGGCGCCGGTACGGTGCGGGGGGTCTTGGGCAATTATCCCCTGGGGGCACCCCCAAAACAAGCCCCAATGGTCCTTTGCTGCGATGCAGCTTTTCTCATGGATTGCACTGCCCACTCTAGTGTTGGTCATGCAGAACTTACATAGCTATGGTTGCTCCGCGGCCGTTGCTCCTGAGACACAACAAACGGATTTGGTTTCCGAATTTAGGCTGTCTCTCTTTTCGGCGTTTGTGAACTCCCTCTGCATGCTAAAGTGCGTTCGCACGCAGCTAGGTACTTGCTGCGCTCTTCTGCCGAGTGAGGGCCGAGAATTGCATGACTAAGAGGAGGGCCTCTCTCAAGATGATTCACTCGTGTTTGTGCAATGCAGGGGGGCGGGTGGGGGGGGGGGGGGCTCCCTAGTTGAAGCCATCTGGACCACCCTCGGTAGGAACACGGGACCCATGCACACAAAACGACGGGGCAGACGCTCACGGCCATCCATCTTGACACACCTGACATCCTGAGGGTTCTGCTCCTGCGACTCTTGCTCGTCGGCCTGGCAACGCGAACGCATGGAATCAAGCAGCAGCAGCATTTCTGGCCTTTCCTCCCACCCGCACCAGGACTCACCCGTGCCCACCTCGTGTCCCTGTGAGGTCCAGGATCTCTCAGGGGGCAGCGCTTCATCCTGGAAGGTACGCGCAGAGCATCCACCGGACACGCCACTGATATCTGGCAGGGGACCTGCGTTTCGTTAGGAATCGGTACCCTGTGCCATGTGCGACTGAAACATGTCCAAGAAAAAAAAAGCCAAAGGGAAGCCAAAGGGACGACATCCGAATTCAGGGCAACTCAGGCACGCAGAATTCCTGATACCTCCCCCCCGACACCCCGTCCCCCTCTATAGGGCCCCGGTATTTCCAGCAGTACACCACCTTTTCACGGCATGTGCACTGCGTGCAAAGTCATCCCCGAACGCTGAAGCAACGCCAACCCCTAATCTCCCCCTCGCCCTCCTGTGCGAGTCGGGGGAGTCCGGTCTGGCCCACATGACTTGCACAGCCGTGTGCCGTGGTGAATAAGAACTGTAACAGCTCCCAATGGTCGGGTGGAGTGGTTGCGTCTCCCGACGGCTCTGACTCAAGCCCCTGGCACGCCCAGTCGGTCTCCGTTGGGGCCTGAGATTCGGTGCCCCGCTTGTTGTGTGCCAACCAGGTGGCCTCCAACTTCGGCCCCTTCAGTCAGAATTTCACCGCAGATACGACGTTGTGCCTTCGCGTTGGTGTATCACGCCGTCCAAACGACGTTCCATCGCCGTACCGGATTTCGTCTGTGAACTGGGCTCGCGTTTTCTGCGCCAGGGGTTGGGTATTTGTGGGAGAACCGGGCCATTGCGTACTGATCCCCTGCCTCAGGCCCGGGGCTAGGGACTTTGGCCGAGGGGGGGAGGGGGGGCAGGGATTCGAACTAGCGGAGGGCGGGGGAGCTAATAGGAACCGGGATACAGCGTGTGGGCGTGGGTGTGCGTGTGCGTGTGCGTGTGTCGAGGCTTGGGGCTATGGGTGCGGAGGGGCGATGGCGGAGGTACGTGTGGTAAGGAAAGGGGGGGAGGGGGTTCTGTGGGTGTGTGCGGGGGTGTTGTTGGGGAGTATCCCATTGAAATGGGTGGCTTAAACGGGGGGAAAGCACCAGAAGAAACGCCGCTTGGGTGGTGCCGAGGAGCAACAAAAGAGACAACCGCAACTCGCTGCCAATCGACGGCGGTTGGCGGTCAACCGATGGCGGCCGGCGGCTAACTGCCCAGGCTCGGCGGTAAAGCTGTGCGGGAGGGTAGGGGAGGGAAATCAGGATCTTCGAGGACGAAACAACGAGACACAAGAGGGGGCCCCCAAAAGACCCCCTCTGGGGTGCATGCGCATACCTGGAGGAAACCTCCGAGGCCGTTGGTGCAGCACAGCCGTGTGCAGCAGCACAGACAGAGCACAGCCATCAGCGGTAGTAGTAGCAGGAGCAGCAGTAGGTACCACAGGCTCTCGTCGCTTCCGTCATCGGAGGACGCCTCGCCCACCCGCAGAGCGCGAGCCGTCTCCAAACCCAACCACGTGCCCTCGTACTCGTAACACACTGCAAATCGAGGGGTGTGACGCCGCGCGCGCGACGAAGCAGGCGCACCCTCTGCTCGGCTTATGCCCCCGCGATGCACGACTACGACAAATGCGACAACTACGGAAAATGACAGCAACAGGGCTCCAGGGGGTTCTGGATCACTTTACGTGGATCCATCAGCGGTGCGCTGCATTGCCAGGCATTTTACCATGAGTGTTCCGTGCAGAGCATCCCCCCTTCCGGGGGTTGGGAAGGGTGGACGAGACCCCTCCCTCCCTTGCTGCGCCTGCTCCCTTGCCCAGGAGGTGATGCTGGCCTATGTTGCCAGGGGACTTGTCCTGTTGGTGCTACCCTGGAATCGTCCCTTGGCTCGGAACCCATCGGCGGCGGCAGGAAAGGCGGGGAGTCCTACTTGAGGTGAGCTGTGGAGGCGGAACCGTCGGTAGACTTACCCTGTTTGACACGGCCACACGTCAAGAGCGACTGGATGGCAAGCACTCAAAGGCAAACAACTTCAAAAAGGAATGGGAAGGAGGAACGATACAAATTGGTGTGTGTGTGTGTGTGTGTGTGTGTGTGTGTGCGTGTGTGTCTGGTTGTGTGTGTGTGTGTGTGTGTGCGTGTGTCTGGTTGTGTGTGTGTGTGTGTGTGTGTGTGCGTGCGTGTGTCTGGTTGTGTGTGTGTGTGTGTGTGTGTGTGTGTGCGTGCGTGTGTGTGTGTGTGCGCGCGCGCGTGTGTGTGTGTTCAATTCAGAATCAGTAACGGGGTGATTCTGCTTTCTGTTGTTCGCTTTTCTGCTTACTGTATAGCTCCGATGAACGAAAATTCCATCGTGAGGATCGCTGGTGTTTGTGACTCGTCCGGGGACATTCTTTGAGGGCATGGCGGCCAGGGTGAATGCCGACCCGATTCGTGAGCTCAAAATAGGAACACATTGTTGCCTGCACTCCAGAGGCGCTGCGCCAAGGGCCTGTCGCGCGGCCGCAGTCTGGAGTTGCTGACCATCACCCGTCCCTCGTTGCAGAAAGGCGCCTAGTGCTGTGTTTGGACATGCCTTTGCTTTGACACTGCAACTGACGAGATCTGGTACATTCAGGCCTTGACCGGTGCCCTGTTTGTCGCGTTGATTGTGTGTGTGTGGGGTGGGGTGGGGGGCAATGTCGAAAGCGCAATGACAGAGCGCGCACCCACCGCATATCTGCTTTTCGGCCTCTTGTCTGCACGCACACAGCACGGCATCAAGTAAGTGTTGCGAGCGGCCGGGGGGGGGGGGGGCATGCATCGGGGCTCACATGGCCCGGAGTGCTATCCCATTCTGTGACAAGGCAGACCAAACCGAACTCGCCGACGAGGTATCCGACGGGCGCACACCTTTGACTCCATCGCCAAACATGACAACGCCGTTGTGGGTGAACCGGCCCGCACTTGTGCTCAATGCGCCGTACGACAGACTGACGTACTCCGATATCTCGGTCGTGTGGATCTCGGTCCCCACCAGCCCTTCATCACTGCACGTCGAGGACAGATCTGCGAACGCGTACCTGTCGACGTGTGAAGGGGCAGCCATGCAGGGGCCCTGCAGATGCGATCCGTTGGTTTGGGTTTGGGTTGGGGTTGCGTCCCACATCAGTGCACGAATACCCCGGGCCTCGGCTTTATCGACTCTGGATGTGCACCGGGAATGTCCTCTGCGGTGCGTCCTCTGCGGTCCTCTGCGGTCTCCCCTGGGCCACAAGCCCAGCGTGGACTATACGAATATCCAACACAGCGCCCTGGTGCTGCCCGCCCAGGGGGGGGCGACTAGTCCCGGTCCTGCTGAGACCCACCCCTCAGCTATCTGTCAAAAACTTGGAGGGGGGGGGCTGTGGGGGACGCTGGGGGGGGGGGGGGGGGTCACGGGGGTGTCTTGGGGGGGAGGGGGTCAGGGTTGAAAGAGTGAGACCAACTATAGCCCTGCCCATCACACCACCGGGACCGCCATCTTTCAAAACCCCGGGGGGGGGGGGGAGGGGCGCTCGCACACAAGGACCGGGCCCGCCCCCCCGCCCCCCGCAGGCTGCCCGACAACACAACGCACTGCACAAGTGGCAAAGTTGACACGACTGCCCGACTGTTCTACAATTGACTGTGGCAATGACGACAACCGCAGCAACAACGACACCCACAACAACGCCCCGCAGTCACACCGTTGGCCGCTGGTCAAACCGGGGCCGTACACGTCCACGCCAAACACGTCGCCCTTCACCATGTCCGCGGTATCCGGCAGCACCCACCCCGGGCCTTTCACTAAGACCGGGTCCTCAGTGACCGTCAGGGCCCCCTGGCAGACGTAGTGGTACCCTCCGCAGATGGAATGGTACGAGACGGAGTGCACCGGCTCGGCGCTGACGGTGGCACCGCCCCCGCTCTCCCCCTCCGCCGAGGATTCGACTGTGGTCGAGGTGACTGAGACTTGGATCGGGGCCCTCTTCTGTTGCTGACAGACAGAGCCCGCCTGCAGCAGCCGCCGTGCAGCCCCCAGGGCCTGCTCCGGATGCCAGGCCACCACCGTCGTCGTATTGGCTGTGGTGTTGCTGGTGGCGTTGCTGGTGGCGTTGCTGGTGGTGTTGCTGGTGGCATTGCTGGTGGTGGTCGTCGTGGTGTTGGCCGACGTGACGGTCACGTCCTCCGGTGACAATATGACGACGAAGAAGCTGTGAAGAGGCGGCGGAGGGGGCAACGGGCGGTGGTGGGTGGGGTGGGGTGGGGTGGGGTGGGGTGGGGTGGGGTGGGGGGTCGTCAAGAGACATGCCACTCCAGAGTACAACATGCAAATTCCGGTTTTCTCAGGCAAAGCATGATTCCTGACAGGGCGGCCCATGCATTGGGCTGGTCAGGGGGGGGGGTAAAAAAAACCTGATACCAGGCTACAGTGTTATTTTCGCAGGTAACCCCTGGGGCGGGGGGGGTACAAAGAAATTTTCCTTACACATTTGCCCAAAATTTCCTTCAAACGAAGCCGTTTCAAGGTGGAAGGGTGGTTTATCCATAATAATTGGTGAAATTCAACGTACCTAAGAGGCCCTGTCATGCCATCGTTACAACTTTTGTGCTCTGCCACCTCCACAGAAGTTCAGTGGAGGCTGCCCCGGCTACCATGGCCAGGCGTGGCCAATCACAAGCCCCCGAAGAATTCATTGTGAGCAATGTGACAAACAGTAGTGTAGAAACATTAACTAATTTGCCCCACAAAATCTGTACCATGCAAAAAAAAATTCCAAGTGCTACCAATTTAATGCGACAGTTTTTTTTTCGCAAGCAATCCCCGAAGGGGGGGACCCCCCAAGAAAGTTTTTTCCAAGCGCAAATTTTTTCCAGCCCGCCCCCTGGGGATGGTCCCACTGTAGATCCTCACACAGTGAGGCATGGGCACTGCTTGGTCCATGCTCTCCCGCGCCAATGGCTGAGAGTCACAAGACCCGTCTAGTAAGGGTCCCTTGCACCCTCTTGGAGGACCAACCTGTCAGGATAATCCACAGGCCATGGAGCCCTCATGAGCATCCACAGGCTCCACGCCAGTCGGGACACTCTAAGGGTCAAACCCTGCCAGTCCACAAGACCTCTTGTGACGGTGAGCAGTCAAGGTGGGCCTTAGGCCACACACACCTCTTGAGCATCCACGGGCTTCATGCCACTCAGGACACTCCGAGGATTAACCTTGCTGGTCCACAAATCCTCTTGTGGCATGGACACATCCCACTCATGTATGGCCACAGTTCAGTGAGCTAAGACACCGGGGTCCTGGCCCCTGGTACCCAAGGGACACCGCACTGAGCGTGCATGAGACCCCCACACGCGGTGCGGAAATGAGGCCCTCCTCGAGACCATGACTGGCAACCCCTATTTCTTCCACTTGGTCAGGCAGTGGTAGGGGTGCCCCATCCACATAGCACCTTCCCCAAGGGGTGGTGTGCCGTGGTGGTGGAGGCCCCCTGTCCAAGCCCATCTGACTCGGTGTCATGGGGGGAGGGGGATTGGGCACTCACTCTTTCCCCGCCGGCCGAGGCATGTTGAAATGAAAGAGTGAATAATTCCTGGTAGGGGGCTCAGAATTCACTTACCTTCACTTACGTACTCCAGAGCTCTTAGCTCCTTCTGTGACCACATTTTGGCGAGGTGCACAATGAACTGAGTTGTCCTGCCACCCCACTACAAACACGGGTAGAGCCGTGGTGTAGTGCTGTGACTCTCGTAGCTTGGAGTGCACCCCAAAATGAAGTACTTGAACTGCTGCATGGTGAATGAGGCAACTCTCAAGGGCCGAGGTGCACCTCCAAACGATATTACTAGCACGGATCAATCTACTGACCCCTCACATGTGCAACTTGTGCTTTGACCACTGACCTGCACCAACGCTAGCTAGCATCAGGTGTTTGAAAGTGCTTGGCCATCTTTTTCCGTCAGGGAGAGATGCCACATGGTGAGTCTAAAAACTCCCAAGGGATGTGTGCACCTTTGGTAGTGGGGGTAAGAATGCACACCTCGAGAAATAGGATTCATCTTCTCCTATGGGGGAATCCTTGCACTGCGTGCGCACTGCGCGCTACTTTTAGACTATGTTCCCCCCGAAGAGCCCCCAGGCGCACCCCTTGGAAACGCCCTTAGAATTAGGTGACCCAAACTCACCAATCCAGTAGTCCAAAACTAGCGACATAACCTCGGTGATATCCAAAATACATCCAGCAGGCATTATAAATCTGGACATAAAAGAGCAAACCTCCACGCAAGCATGTTGTGGAAAAATCAGAAGTCAAAACCTCCGCTAGGGGTCACCATGATACCTCTCGGTGCCCCTAGTATCTCAAAGTATGGGTCTCTAGTACGGCCAGACGCCCAAATAGTTGCACTGCGCGCGCACTGCGCTTAAGGCTCCCCCTATGACATATGAGGCGGTGGTTCCGTGGCCCTACCCTCACACCTTGCCCCTTCGTGCTCTCACAGCAGCTTGAGCGACTGCCGGGGGTGAAGCACACCTTCATAACACACACGACCTCTACACCCTGTACCTTGTGGTGTCCGTGTCCCCTGGTGGGGACCTCGGCCCCACCTGTACCCCTGCATCTAGGGAGACACGGGGGTGCAGCTTTGTGGATGAGAACCGATTTTCGTACCAAGGCTGACAATGGCAACTTGCTGCCCACTCCCCTGCCAGGGCTGCAGGCGACGAGGGGATTCAGACTAGGCACAGGTGGTCAAGACATTAAGGATCCATACGGCATTAACCTTCGCTCAGCCCCACAACCATGGTGCGGCACCCGTGCTGCAGGTCCCCAGTGGTGGTCACGGCAATCACCCCTCGCCGGTTCGCTCGAGCGAAGTCTGGCACTCACGGCAGCACAGCGCAAAGCAGAGCGGGGCAGCCAATCCGGAGACCGCCAGGCCCAGGAGCTCTTTCCCACTGATCGTACTAGGGGAGCGCAGTACCGCCTTTTGCACGGACCATCCTCCAAAGCCGCTGGCACCACGCCCTGCGCTGCAGTCATGTCTAGTCCTCATGCTACCTTGGCGGTAGTACATCGGCTGCTATCGATACAGCAGCGCTTTTTTGTCCCTCCATGTGCACGGAGGCCCACGTCGCGTGTGGGTGATTCCCCGATGTGACATGTAGTCCATCTGTGGTTTCTTTACGGGGCCCAGGACAGTCACCCGTTTATTCTTCACCGCATGATGCGGTGTCAATCTTCTCCTGAAGGGCCGCCAAGCCGTTGTCTTGACCCCACCATTTCTGTCTCTCCGTGGTGGCGGGTTGTGGTGGTCAAGACAATAAGGATCCATACGGCGTTAACCTTCGCTCAGCCCCCCGACTGTGGTGTGGCAACCGTGCTGCAGCCCCCCCCCCCCCCCTCCCTCCAACTTCACAAGGGGAGGTGGTGGAGCTTCAATCACCGTCCCCCATCCAGCCCTTAGCCGGTACGTCGCCCTCCGAAGCTTGCGTTCTGGTATCACATGGCATAACTGAAAACACTTTTCCTTCTGTGGCTTTTGGAGCAAAACGAAGGTCCCCAACTGCAGAATTACATTTCAACCCAAAATGAAGTGGTGCTTGTCACAAAGGGTCGGCGATGTGTAATCAATAAATATCAGACATCACGGCCCACACCACACCGCACCGCACCATCATGAACATTAACGACAACAGGTGGCGTTCCCCTGTGCCATCTTGCTCAGGTTGCACACTACAGACCCGCCATATTGCCCACAACAAAAGGGGTTCAGGGGTGAAGGGTGGTAAGCGGGCAGGAGAAGGGGTGAGTGAAGATGGGGGAAGGGGTCCACACTCTCCTGGTGGTTCCGTGATTAGGCTGGCACCTGAACAAGGGCAGCGGTGGCCCCTAACTGCCAGGCCGCTAAATTTGGGAAGGGGGATGCTCGTTGAGCTGCACAAAAGGGAGCTTTGCACAACCTGCGGCAGTGGGGCAATCCAACACCAAACCCTGTCCGTTTCTTTTGTGCTTTTCCCCGGGATACCCAGGCCGCAAAGACCCGCACAGACGCAGCATGATGGATCTTCTGCCCCAAGGCGACCTTGGCCGGTACTGTCCCATCCGGTGCTGTCGCCCGGGTGCAAGGCCTCAGCGGGCCCCGGGCGGTCCCGTTTCCCTAAACCCAAACTGCACCGCTCATGCCCCAGAGACGGCTGAGCACGGGGCTCCGTGCGTTCTACTGGGGGCAATCCGTCTGTTCGGTACGCCTCGCTTCGTGCCTTGCCGTCTCGCCCTCCAGAGGGGTTGCGTGGCTCAGCTTCTGTGCACCTGACGCCAGCCCTGGAGGCACCCGGTTCGAGCCCAAGAGCACTGGGGAACGAACACTCGGCCTGCCTTGGCGCGACCCGGGTCCGAATCCCAGGGCATTGTTGCCATAATGGTTGGCTGGACCTGGAAGTCGCCCAGGATCTCAAGACATCTCCCTCCCTTTTGCCCTCCCTGCCACGGCGACGCGGGCGGAACGAGGGTAATCGCGTGCGCACCGCGTGGCCCTGGGAGGTGAAACACGAAGCCATCAAGCTGGGGCTGCTGCACCCCCTGTCACCACAGAGCCCGCGCACCGCTCGCACTGCGCGCGCAAATACCCTGAGTATTGGGGATGCGGCAGGGCACGGCCCCTTGACGTGAAATGCAGCGGCATGGTGCCGTGCACTCGGCTCACGGATACAGCAAAGTGCGAGGGCACTGGTGCACTGTACGCACCGCGCACACCGGGACGTCTCTTGAAACAAGCAAAACTGGGGTCGTTTGGGAGCCAGCTCAATATTCAGGCATAAAGGCAAAACCGGTCTAAATGGAGGCTAACCACAGCGGTTGTGGTTGTGAGCGAGCAGACGGCGGTTGTGGGCCAACGGATGCCAGTAAGACGGGAGGCTTTTGAACAAAACCAAAAAAAAAAATCCCCTCCAACAAACCACGCCCTGGCACAGACTGCCCGCGGGGCACTCTCAAAGCTGTGTCGCTGTGTGCAATTCTCCGGGAAGCAGATACCTGGCATTGGGGTTAAAAATGCTTGTGTTGAGTTCATGGGTGATAGTGGACCCTGCGGGTGGTGGTGGATAAATGGGCGACGGTGACGGTGATGCTGACGGTGACGGTGACGGTGACGGTGATGGTGGTGACGGTGACGGCGACGGAGACGGAGGATCTGTTGATGAAAGGCGGAATGAGGGGGGATGGCGAAGGGATACTTGGGGAGAAATGGTTCTGCAAATAAAGCGCGCGTGCGAAAAGTGGGGTGCTTCACCACCGGGAATGCCGCATGGCCCACGATGGTAGCAAGGTGTGCACGCAGCACAGCAAAGCTCCTCATGGGTCATACACTGGTACGTCATTGTGCAAACAAACAACAAGCAAGCAAGCACGTACGTCCCAGTCAGAAAGTAGGCAAGCAAGTAAGTAAGTCAGCAAGCACATGCACATCGTTTAGTCTGTACGTCTGTAGCTGGGTAAGCAAGTGGTTATGCACAAATGTACGCACAGCCAGAAGCATGCAAGCATGCAAGGAAGTACACAAGAAAGTCAGTAAATACGTAAGGAAGGCGTACATACGTGAGTACGCATAGAAGTAGGCATGTAAATAACTCCAGTGAGAAGGGGGTGGCAGGGAAAGGGGCCGGGCATGGACGCTGACAGGGGGCGGGCACGGACTGCCGACAGGGGGGCGGGCATGGACGCCGACAAGAACATCGGTGCTGAGCAGACCTGGACTTGAAGGGGCTGTTGTGTGTGGGAGGGGTCCTGGGACCAAAAGGTTTGCGTCCCAAAAATGGCCCGAATAACTCGCTCGGGTCCCCCCTGGTACCCCCACTTGGGGGTCCCACAGACAGTGCCATGCAGGTCACAGGGTAATCCGGGATGGTGGACGTGACTCGACTGTTGGTATGTGCGCCGCAACCCTCAACGGATTGCCTTGACCATTTAGTGTCTGGTGTGCAACTGTTTGCGAGTGCGGCCCAACTTTTGGTGGATGGTACTCAACTGTTTGCGCGGAGGTAGCCCTTTCGGTGGTCGCTACTGAACTGTTGGTAGGTGCACCGCAGCCCTGGCTGGGTTACCTTACTTATTGGGTGCCCCCCCCCCATACCCCATCCCATACCGCCGCCCCATACCTCCCCCTTCATACCTTTCCTATACCCCACCCCATACCTCTGCCCCCGACCTTCCCCTTCATACCCTTCCCATACCTCCCCCTCATACTTTCCCCTCATACCCCCCATAACTCCCCCGGGTACCCCGCCATACCTCCTCTCATATCTCCCTCGATGTAGGGGGGGGGGGGGTTCGTCCCGTATGTGTTTTTTCACTCTAAAAATTTGGGTCATCCCCTTCCTAGCTCCCCCAGGCCTACAACTGCAGACCACCGGCTGGAGACCTGCGGCAGTGGGTCCGCCAGCACGGTTGTCCTTCACACCCCAACAAACAACCCGCAGGCCTCTAGTACGCTTGGGTCTAGGCAGAGCGCCAGCCAGCGAGAAACTGCTGTCGATCAACGGCCAACAGACGTCGGTTGACCGTCAACTCCGTCGATGAAGCGCCAGCCTCAGTGGCTC
Organism: Eutreptiella sp. 'Long Island Sound 2002'; assembly: GCA_964036045.1. Taxonomy (NCBI): domain Eukaryota; phylum Euglenozoa; class Euglenophyceae; order Eutreptiales; family Eutreptiaceae; genus Eutreptiella; species Eutreptiella sp. 'Long Island Sound 2002'. The sequence continues at coordinate 23,116,554 of OZ038382.1, forward strand.
TAGCGCCAACCGTGGGCGGTTAACCCGATCCCGCCACCGACGGCCTCAGGCCGTCCTTAGTGAGAGAAGAAAGAGAACATCCCTTTCCTAAAGGACAGCCCGGTTTGCCAGCCAAGGGATGGGAGAGGCCATGCAATGCTCTAGGTGCCCGGGTCCCCGGTGTTGGGAGACCGGAGACCAATAATTGGGGGTGGGGGTGGGGGGGTTGCCGGAGGTCTCCGTCCATAGCCACACCTACGAATTTACCATTTTGCCCCTGAGAATGCCAAAAAAAATACCCCGTCCCCCCCCCCCCTTTCCATGGTTTGCCAATTTCCTACTGCTCCGGTCACAGTCCGTGCCTGGGCGCTTCTGGGCTCTGAAACCTGCACCCCAACTGGTGTTCAGTTGTTAAGTGGAGCGCTGGGGCGTGGGCATGCAGTACAGCATCATGCACAAGGAATGGGAAGTGCAGAATGACGACATAGACCTTGTCTGGTAGCAGTGGCTGTCGGGGTTTTGGTTGTGGTGGGGGTAGGGCTTGGAGATGGCGTTGGTGTGGGAGTGGTGCTTGCGGAGGGCGTGGGACTCGGCGATGGACTTGGTGTGAGGCTCGGTGTGTGAGTTGGTGTTGGAGTAGGGGAGGGTGTGCTCATGCAGGTGCTTGTGACTGTGCCCGTAGCAGTCGTCGACAGCGTCGATGTGGCGAATTGGGTAGAACTTACAGAGAGGGTGGCGGTAAATGAGGAGGAAAGTCGAGGAGGCGGCAACAGTGGAGGTAGGGAGGGACTTGGTGAAAGCAAGGGGACACGTGGTGAGAAAAATGGATGAAGAGACGGATGCGCTCCGCTGCTGCCTGTGCCACTGCTTGACGACGCTCCGCTGCTGCCTGTGCCACTGCTTGACGACGCTCCGCTGCTGCCTGTGCCACTGCTTGACGACGCTCCGCTGCTGCCTGTGCCACTGCTTGACAACGCTCCGCTGCTGCCTGTGCCACTGCTTGACGACGCTCCGCTGCTGCGTGTACCACTGCTTGACGACGCACCGCTGCTGCCTGTGGTACCGCTTGACAACGCACCGCTGCTGCCTGTACCACTGCTTGACGACGCTCCGCTGCTGCCTGTGCCACTGCTTGACAACGCTCCGCTGCTGCCTGTGCCACTGCTTGACGACGCTCCGCTGCTGCCTGTACCACTGCTTGACGACGCTCCGCTGCTGCCTGTGCCACTGCTTGACAACGCTCCGCTGCTGCCTGTGCCACTGCTTGACGACGCTCCGCTGCTGCCTGTGCCACTGCTTGACGACGCTCCGCTGCTGCCTGTGCCACTGCTTGACGACGCTCCGCTGCTGCCTGTGCCACTGCTTGACGACGCTCCGCTGCTGCCTGTGCCACTGCTTGACGACGCTCCGCTGCTGCCTGTGCCACTGCTTGACAACGCTCCGCTGCTGCCTGTGCCACTGCTTGACGACGCTCCGCTGCTGCCTGTGCCACTGCTTGACGACGCTCCGCTGCTGCCTGTGCCACTGCTTGACGACGCTCCGCTGCTGCCTGTGCCACTGCTTGACGGCGCTCCGCTGCTGCCTGTGCCACTGCTTGACGACGCTCCGCTGCTGCCTGTGCCACTGCTTGACGACGCACCGCTGCTGCCTGTGCCACTGCTTGACGACGCTCCGCTGCTGCCTGTGCCACTGCTTGACGACGCTCCGCTGCTGCCTGTGCCACTGCTTGACGACGCTCCGCTGCTGCCTGTACCACTGCTTGACGACGCTCCGCTGCTGCCTGTGCCACTGCTTGCGCTGCCGCCTGTGCCACTGCTTGACGACGCTCCGCTGCTGCCTGTGCCACTGCTTGACGACGCTCCGCTGCTGCCTGTGCCACTGCTTGACGGCGCACCGCTGCTGCCTGTGCCACTGCTTGACGACGCTCCGCTGCTGCCTGTGCCACTGCTTGACGACGCACCGCTGCTGCCTGTGCCACTGCTTGACGACGCACCGCTGCTGCCTGTGCCACTGCTTGACAACGCTCCGCTGCTGCCTGTGCCACTGCTTGACAACGCTCCGCTGCTGCCTGTGCCACTGCTTGACGACGCTCCGCTGCTGCCTGTGCCACTGCTTGACGACGCTCCGCTGCTGCCTGTGCCACTGCTTGACGACGCTCCGCTGCTGCCTGTGGTACCGCTTGACAACGCTCCGCTGCTGCCTGTGCCACTGCTTGACGACGCTCCGCTGCTGCCTGTGCCACTGCTTGACGACGCACCGCTGCTGCCTGTGCCACTGCTTGACGACGCTCCGCTGCTGCCTGTGCCACTGCTTGACGACGCTCCGCTGCTGCCTGTGCCACTGCTTGACAACGCTCCGCTGCTGCCTGTGGTACCGCTTGACGACGCTCCGCTGCTGCCTGTGCCACTGCTTGACGACGCTCCGCTGCTGCCTGTGCCACTGCTTGACGACGCTCCGCTGCTGCCTGTGCCACTGCTTGACGACGCTCCGCTGCTGCCTGTGCCACTGCTTGACGACGCTCCGCTGCTGCCTGTGCCACTGCTTGACGACGCTCCGCTGCTGCCTGTGCCACTGCTTGACGACGCTCCGCTGCTGCCTGTGCCACTGCTTGACGACGCTCCGCTGCTGCCTGTGCCACTGCTTGACAACGCTCCGCTGCTGCCTGTGCCACTGCTTGACGACGCTCCGCTGCTGCCTGTGCCACTGCTTGACGACGCTCCGCTGCTGCCTGTGCCACTGCTTGACGACGCTCCGCTGCTGCCTGTGCCACTGCTTGACGACGCCCCGCTGCTGCCTGTGCCACTGCTTGACGACGCACCGCTGCTGCCTGTGCCACTGCTTGACGACGCTCCGCTGCTGCCTGTGCCACTGCTTGACAACGCACCGCTGCTGCCTGTGCCACTGCTTGACGACGCTCCGCTGCTGCCTGTGCCACTGCTTGACGACGCACCGCTGCTGCCTGTGCCACTGCTTGACGACGCTCCGCTGCTGCCTGTGCCACTGCTTGACGACGCTCCGCTGCTGCCTGTGCCACTGCTTGACGACGCTCCGCTGCTGCCTGTGCCACTGCTTGACGATGCTCCGCTGCTGCCTGTGCCACTGCTTGACGACGCTCCGCTGCTGCCTGTGCCACTGCTTGACAACGCTCCGCTGCTGCCTGTGCCACTGCTTGACGACGCTCCGCTGCTGCCTGTGCCACTGCTTGACGACGCTCCGCTGCTGCCTGTGCCACTGCTTGACGACGCTCCGCTGCTGCCTGTGGTACCGCTTGACAACGCTCCGCTGCTGCCTGTGCCACTGCTTGACGACGCTCCGCTGCTGCCTGTGCCACTGCTTGACGACGCACCGCTGCTGCCTGTGCCACTGCTTGACGACGCTCCGCTGCTGCCTGTGCCACTGCTTGACGACGCTCCGCTGCTGCCTGTGCCACTGCTTGACAACGCTCCGCTGCTGCCTGTGGTACCGCTTGACGACGCTCCGCTGCTGCCTGTGCCACTGCTTGACGACGCTCCGCTGCTGCCTGTGCCACTGCTTGACGACGCTCCGCTGCTGCCTGTGCCACTGCTTGACGACGCTCCGCTGCTGCCTGTGCCACTGCTTGACGACGCTCCGCTGCTGCCTGTGCCACTGCTTGACGACGCTCCGCTGCTGCCTGTGCCACTGCTTGACGACGCTCCGCTGCTGCCTGTGCCACTGCTTGACGACGCTCCGCTGCTGCCTGTGCCACTGCTTGACAACGCTCCGCTGCTGCCTGTGCCACTGCTTGACGACGCTCCGCTGCTGCCTGTGCCACTGCTTGACGACGCTCCGCTGCTGCCTGTGCCACTGCTTGACGACGCTCCGCTGCTGCCTGTGCCACTGCTTGACGACGCCCCGCTGCTGCCTGTGCCACTGCTTGACGACGCACCGCTGCTGCCTGTGCCACTGCTTGACGACGCTCCGCTGCTGCCTGTGCCACTGCTTGACAACGCACCGCTGCTGCCTGTGCCACTGCTTGACGACGCTCCGCTGCTGCCTGTGCCACTGCTTGACGACGCACCGCTGCTGCCTGTGCCACTGCTTGACGACGCTCCGCTGCTGCCTGTGCCACTGCTTGACGACGCTCCGCTGCTGCCTGTGCCACTGCTTGACGACGCTCCGCTGCTGCCTGTGCCACTGCTTGACGATGCTCCGCTGCTGCCTGTGCCACTGCTTGACGACGCTCCGCTGCTGCCTGTGCCACTGCTTGACAACGCTCCGCTGCTGCCTGTGCCACTGCTTGACGACGCTCCGCTGCTGCCTGTGCCACTGCTTGACGACGCTCCGCTGCTGCCTGTGCCACTGCTTGACGACGCTCCGCTGCTGCCTGTGCCACTGCTTGACGACGCTCCGCTGCTGCCTGTGCCACTGCTTGACGGCGCTCCGCTGCTGCCTGTGCCACTGCTTGACGACGCTCCGCTGCTGCCTGTGCCACTGCTTGACGACGCTCCGCTGCTGCCTGTGCCACTGCTTGACGACGCTCCGCTGCTGCCTGTGCCACTGCTTGACGACGCTCCGCTGCTGCCTGTGCCACTGCTTGACGACGCACCGCTGCTGCCTGTGCCACTGCTTGACGACGCTCCGCTGCTGCCTGTGCCACTGCTTGACGACGCACCGCTGCTGCCTGTACCACTGCTTGACGACGCTCCGCTGCTGCCTGTGCCACTGCTTGACGACGCTCCGCTGCTGCCTGTGCCACTGCTTGACGACGCTCCGCTGCTGCCTGTGCCACTGCTTGACGGCGCTCCGCTGCTGCCTGTGCCACTGCTTGACGACGCTCCGCTGCTGCCTGTGCCACTGCTTGACGACGCTCCGCTGCTGCCTGTGCCACTGCTTGACGACGCTCCGCTGCTGCCTGTGCCACTGCTTGACGACGCTCCGCTGCTGCCTGTGCCACTGCTTGACGACGCACCGCTGCTGCCTGTGCCACTGCTTGACGACGCTCCGCTGCTGCCTGTGCCACTGCTTGACGACGCACCGCTGCTGCCTGTACCACTGCTTGACGACGCTCCGCTGCTGCCTGTGCCACTGCTTGACGACGCTCCGCTGCTGCCTGTGCCACTGCTTGACGACGCTCCGCTGCTGCCTGTGCCACTGCTTGACGGCGCTCCGCTGCTGCCTGTGCCACTGCTTGACGACGCACCGCTGCTGCCTGTGCCACTGCTTGACGACGCTCCGCTGCTGCCTGTGCCACTGCTTGACAACGCTCCGCTGCTGCCTGTGCCACTGCTTGACGACGCTCCGCTGCTGCCTGTGCCACTGCTTGACGACGCTCCGCTGCTGCCTGTGCCACTGCTTGACGACGCTCCGCTGCTGCCTGTGCCACTGCTTGACGATGCTCCGCTGCTGCCTGTGCCACTGCTTGACGACGCTCCGCTGCTGCCTGTGCCACTGCTTGACAACGCTCCGCTGCTGCCTGTGCCACTGCTTGACGACGCTCCGCTGCTGCCTGTGCCACTGCTTGACGACGCTCCGCTGCTGCCTGTGCCACTGCTTGACGACGCTCCGCTGCTGCCTGTGCCACTGCTTGACGACGCTCCGCTGCTGCCTGTGCCACTGCTTGACGGCGCTCCGCTGCTGCCTGTGCCACTGCTTGACAACGCTCCGCTGCTGCCTGTGGTACCGCTTGACAACGCACCGCTGCTGCCTGTGCCACTGCTTGACGACGCTCCGCTGCTGCCTGTGGTACCGCTTGACAACGCTCCGCTGCTGCCTGTGCCACTGCTTGACAACGCACCGCTGCTGCCTGTGCCACTGCTTGACGACGCTCCGCTGCTGCCTGTGCCACTGCTTGACAACGCACCGCTGCTGCCTGTGCCACTGCTTGACAACGCTCCGCTGCTGCCTGTGCCACTGCTTGACGACGCTCCGCTGCTGCCTGTGGTACCGCTTGACAACGCACCGCTGCTGCCTGTGCCACTGCTTGACAACGCTCCGCTGCTGCCTGTGGTACCGCTTGACAACGCTCCGCTGCTGCCTGTGCCACTGCTTGACGACGCTCCGCTGCTGCCTGTGCCACTGCTTGACAACGCTCCGCTGCTGCCTGTGCCACTGCTTGACAACGCTCCGCTGCTGCCTGTGCCACTGCTTGACAACGCACCGCTGCTGCCTGTGCCACTGCTTGACAACGCACCGCTGCTGCCTGTGCCACTGCTTGACAACGCTCCGCTGCTGCCTGTGCCACTGCTTGACGACGCTCCGCTGCTGCCTGTGCCACTGCTTGACGACGCTCCGCTGCTGCCTGTGGTACCGCTTGACAACGCACCGCTGCTGCCTGTGCCACTGCTTGACAACGCTCCGCTGCTGCCTGTGGTACCGCTTGACAACGCTCCGCTGCTGCCTGTGCCACTGCTTGACAACGCTCCGCTGCTGCCTGTGCCACTGCTTGACGACGCTCCGCTGCTGCCTGTGCCACTGCTTGACAACGCTCCGCTGCTGCCTGTGCCACTGCTTGACGACGCACCGCTGCTGCCTGTGCCACTGCTTGACAACGCTCCGCTGCTGCCTGTGGTACCGCTTGACAACGCACCGCTGCTGCCTGTGCCACTGCTTGACAACGCTCCGCTGCTGCCTGTGGTACCGCTTGACACCGCTCCGCTGCTGCCTGTGCCACTGCTTGACAACGCTCCGCTGCTGCCTGTGCCACTGCTTGACGACGCTCCGCTGCTGCCTGTGCCACTGCTTGACGACGCTCCGCTGCTGCCTGTGCCACTGCTTGACAACGCTCCGCTGCTGCCTGTGCCACTGCTTGACAACGCTCCGCTGCTGCCTGTGCCACTGCTTGACAACGCTCCGCTGCTGCCTGTGCCACTGCTTGACAACGCACCGCTGCTGCCTGTGCCACTGCTTGACGACGCACCGCTGCTGCCTGTGGTACCGCTTGACAACGCACCGCTGCTGCCTGTGCCACTGCTTGACAACGCACCGCTGCTGCCTGTGCCACTGCTTGACAACGCTCCGCTGCTGCCTGTGGTACCGCTTGACAACGCTCCGCTGCTGCCTGTGCCACTGCTTGACAACGCTCTGCTGCTGCCTGTGCCACTGCTTGACAACGCTCCGCTGCTGCCTGTGCCACTGCTTGACGACGCTCCGCTGCTGCCTGTGCCACTGCTTGACAACGCTCCGCTGCTGCCTGTGCCACTGCTTGACGACGCTCCGCTGCTGCCTGTGCCACTGCTTGACGACGCTCCGCTGCTGCCTGTGCCACTGCTTGACAACGCTCCGCTGCTGCCTGTGCCACTGCTTGACAACGCTCCGCTGCTGCCTGTGCCACTGCTTGACGACGCTCCGCTGCTGCCTGTGGTACCGCTTGACGACGCTCCGCTGCTGCCTGTGCCACTGCTTGACGACGCTCCGCTGCTGCCTGTGGTACCGCTTGACAACGCACCGCTGCTGCCTGTGCCACTGCTTGACAACGCTCCGCTGCTGCCTGTGGTACCGCTTGACAACGCTCCGCTGCTGCCTGTGCCACTGCTTGACAACGCACCGCTGCTGCCTGTGCCACTGCTTGACAACGCTCCGCTGCTGCCTGTGCCACTGCTTGACAACGCACCGCTGCTGCCTGTGCCACTGCTTGTCAACGCTCCGCTGCTGCCTGTGCCACTGCTTGACGACGCACCGCTGCTGCCTGTGCCACTGCTTGACAACGCTCCGCTGCTGCCTGTGCCACTGCTTGACGACGCTCCGCTGCTGCCTGTGGTACCGCTTGACAACGCACCGCTGCTGCCTGTGCCACTGCTTGACAACGCTCCGCTGCTGCCTGTGGTACCGCTTGACAACGCTCCGCTGCTGCCTGTGCCACTGCTTGACAACGCTCCGCTGCTGCCTGTGCCACTGCTTGACGACGCTCCGCTGCTGCCTGTGCCACTGCTTGACAACGCTCCGCTGCTGCCTGTGCCACTGCTTGACAACGCACCGCTGCTGCCTGTGCCACTGCTTGACAACGCACCGCTGCTGCCTGTGCCACTGCTTGACAACGCTCCGCTGCTGCCTGTGCCACTGCTTGACGACGCTCCGCTGCTGCCTGTGCCACTGCTTGACGACGCTCCGCTGCTGCCTGTGGTACCGCTTGACAACGCACCGCTGCTGCCTGTGCCACTGCTTGACAACGCTCCGCTGCTGCCTGTGCCACTGCTTGACAACGCTCCGCTGCTGCCTGTGCCACTGCTTGACAACGCTCCGCTGCTGCCTGTGCCACTGCTTGACGACGCTCCGCTGCTGCCTGTGCCACTGCTTGACAACGCTCCGCTGCTGCCTGTGCCACTGCTTGACGACGCTCCGCTGCTGCCTGTGCCACTGCTTGACGGCGCTCCGCTGCTGCCTGTGGTACCGCTTGACAACGCTCCGCTGCTGCCTGTGCCACTGCTTGACGACGCTCCGCTGCTGCCTGTGCCACTGCTTGACAACGCTCCGCTGCTGCCTGTGCCACTGCTTGACGACGCTCCGCTGCTGCCTGTGGTACCGCTTGACAACGCACCGCTGCTGCCTGTGCCACTGCTTGACAACGCACCGCTGCTGCCTGTGCCACTGCTTGACAACGCTCCGCTGCTGCCTGTGCCACTGCTTGACGACGCTCCGCTGCTGCCTGTGCCACTGCTTGACAACGCTCCGCTGCTGCCTGTGCCACTGCTTGACAACGCTCCGCTGCTGCCTGTGCCACCGCTTGACGACGCTCCGCTGCTGCCTGTGCCACTGCTTGACGACGCTCCGCTGCTGCCTGTGCCACTGCTTGACGGCGCTCCGCTGCTGCCTGTGCCACTGCTTGACGACGCTCCGCTGCTGCCTGTGCCACTGCTTGACAACGCTCCGCTGCTGCCTGTGCCACTGCTTGACAACGCTCCGCTGCTGCCTGTGCCACTGCTTGACGACGCTCCGCTGCTGCCTGTGGTACCGCTTGACGACGCTCCGCTGCTGCCTGTGCCACTGCTTGACGACGCTCCGCTGCTGCCTGTGCCACTGCTTGACGACGCTCCGCTGCTGCCTGTGGTACCGCTTGACAACGCACCGCTGCTGCCTGTGCCACTGCTTGACAACGCTCCGCTGCTGCCTGTGGTACCGCTTGACAACGCTCCGCTGCTGCCTGTGCCACTGCTTGACGACGCTCCGCTGCTGCCTGTGCCACTGCTTGACAACGCTCCGCTGCTGCCTGTGCCACTGCTTGACGACGCTCCGCTGCTGCCTGTGCCACTGCTTGACGACGCTCCGCTGCTGCCTGTGCCACTGCTTGACAACGCTCCGCTGCTGCCTGTGCCACTGCTTGACAACGCTCCGCTGCTGCCTATGGTACCGCTTGACAACGCTCCGCTGCTGCCTGTGCCACTGCTTGACGGCGCTCCGCTGCTGCCTGTGCCACTGCTTGACGACGCTCCGCTGCTGCCTGTGCCACTGCTTGACAACGCTCCGCTGCTGCCTGTGCCACTGCTTGACGACGCTCCGCTGCTGCCTGTGCCACTGCTTGACGACGCTCCGCTGCTGCCTGTGCCACTGCTTGACAACGCTCCGCTGCTGCCTGTGCCACTGCTTGACGACGCTCCGCTGCTGCCTGTGCCACTGCTTGACGACGCTCCGCTGCTGCCTGTGGTACCGCTTGACAACGCACGGCTGCTGCCTGTGCCACTGCTTGACAACGCTCCGCTGCTGCCTGTGGTACCGCTTGACAACGCTCCGCTGCTGCCTGTGCCACTGCTTGACAACGCTCCGCTGCTGCCTGTGCCACTGCTTGACGACGCTCCGCTGCTGCCTGTGCCACTGCTTGACGACGCTCCGCTGCTGCCTGTGCCACTGCTTGACGACGCTCCGCTGCTGCCTGTGCCACTGCTTGACGACGCTCCGCTGCTGCCCGTGCCACTGCTTGACGACGCTCCGCTGCTGCCTGTGCCACTGCTTGACAACGCTCCGCTGCTGCCTGTGCCACTGCTTGACGACGCTCCGCTGCTGCCTGTGCCACTGCTTGACGACGCTCCGCTGCTGCCTGTGCCACTGCTTGACAACGCTCCGCTGCTGCCTGTGGTACCGCTTGACAACGCTCCGCTGCTGCCTGTGCCACTGCTTGACGACGCTCCGCTGCTGCCTGTGCCACTGCTTGACGACGCTCCGCTGCTGCCTGTGCCACTGCTTGACGACGCTCCGCTGCTGCCTGTGCCACTGCTTGACGACGCTCCGCTGCTGCCTGTGCCACTGCTTGACGACGCTCCGCTGCTGCCTGTGCCACTGCTTGACGACGCTCCGCTGCTGCCTGTGCCACTGCTTGACGACGCTCCGCTGCTGCCCGTGCCACTGCTTGACGACGCTCCGCTGCTGCCTGTGCCACTGCTTGACAACGCTCCGCTGCTGCCTGTGCCACTGCTTGACGACGCTCCGCTGCTGCCTGTGCCACTGCTTGACGACGCTCCGCTGCTGCCTGTGCCACTGCTTGACAACGCTCCGCTGCTGCCTGTGCCACTGCTTGACGACGCTCCGCTGCTGCCTGTGCCACTGCTTGACGACGCTCCGCTGCTGCCTGTGCCACTGCTTGACGACGCTCCGCTGCTGCCTGTGCCACTGCTTGACGACGCTCCGCTGCTGCCTGTGGTACCGCTTGACAACGCACCGCTGCTGCCTGTGCCACTGCTTGACGACGCTCCGCTGCTGCCTGTGCCACTGCTTGACAACGCTCCGCTGCTGCCTGTGCCACTGCTTGACGACGCTCCGCTGCTGCCTGTGCCACTGCTTGACGACGCTCCGCTGCTGCCTGTGCCACTGCTTGACGACGCACCGCTGCTGCCTGTGCCACTGCTTGACGACGCTCCGCTGCTGCCTGTGCCACTGCTTGACGACGCTTCGCTGCTGCCTGTGCCACTGCTTGACAACGCTCCGCTGCTGCCTGTGTCACTGCTTGACGACGATCCGCTGCTGCCTGTGCCACTGCTTGACAACGCTCCGCTGCTGCCTGTGCCACTGCTTGACGACGCCCCGCTGCTGCCTGTACCACTGCTTGACGACGCACCGCTGCTGCCTGTACCACTGCTTGACGACGCACCGCTGCTGCCTGTACCACTGCTTGACGACGCTCCGCTGCTGCCTGTCCCACTGCTTGACGACGCACCGCTGCTGCCTGTGCCACTGCTTGACGACGCACCGCTGCTGCCTGTGCCACTGCTTGACGACGCTCCGCTGCTGCCTGTGCCACTGCTTGACGACGCACCGCTGCTGCCTGTGCCACTGCTTGACGACGCTCCGCTGCTGCCTGTGCCACTGCTTGACAACGCTCCGCTGCTGCCTGTGCCACTGCTTGACAACGCTCCGCTGCTGCCTGTGCCACTGCTTGACGACGCTCCGCTGCTGCCTGTGCCACTGCTTGACGACGCTCCGCTGCTGCCTGTGCCACTGCTTGACAACGCTCCGCTGCTGCCTGTGGTACCGCTTGACAACGCTCCGCTGCTGCCTGTGCCACTGCTTGACGACGCTTCGCTGCTGCCTGTGCCACTGCTTGACAACGCCCCGCTGCTGCCTGTGTCACTGCTTGACGACGCTCCGCTGCTGCCTGTGGTACCGCTTGACAACGCACCGCTGCTGCCTGTGCCACTGCTTGACGACGCTCCGCTGCTGCCTGTGCCACTGCTTGACAACGCACCGCTGCTGCCTGTGCCACTGCTTGACGACGCTCCGCTGCTGCCTGTGCCACTGCTTGACGACGCTCCGCTGCTGCCTGTGCCACTGCTTGACGACGCTCCGCTGCTGCCTGTGCCACTGCTTGACGACGCTCCGCTGCTGCCTGTGCCACTGCTTGACGACGCTCCGCTGCTGCCTGTGCCACTGCTTGACAACGCTCCGCTGCTGCCTGTGTCACTGCTTGACAACGCACCGCTGCTGCCTGTGCCACTGCTTGACGACGCACCGCTGCTGCCTGTACCACTGCTTGACGACGCTCCGCTGCTGCCTGTCCCACTGCTTGACGACGCACCGCTGCTGCCTGTGCCACTGCTTGACGACGCTCCGCTGCTGCCTGTGCCACTGCTTGACGATGATCCGCTGCTGCCTGTGCCACTGCTTGACAACGCTCCGCTGCTGCCTGTGCCACTGCTTGACGACGCCCCGCTGCTGCCTGTGCCACTGCTTGACGACGCACCGCTGCTGCCTGTACCACTGCTTGACGACGCTCCGCTGCTGCCTGTGCCACTGCTTGACGACGCACCGCTGCTGCCTGTGCCACTGCTTGACGACGCACCGCTGCTGCCTGTGCCACTGCTTGACGACGCACCGCTGCTGCCTGTACCACTGCTTGACGACGCACCGCTGCTGCCTGTGCCACTGCTTGACGACGCTCCGCTGCTGCCTGTGCCACTGCTTGACGACGCTCCGCTGCTGCCTGTGCCACTGCTTGACAACGCTCCGCTGCTGCCTGTGCCACTGCTTGACGGCGCTCCGCTGCTGCCTGTGGTACCGCTTGACAACGCTCCGCTGCTGCCTGTGCCACTGCTTGACGACGCTCCGCTGCTGCCTGTGCCACTGCTTGACGACGCTCCGCTGCTGCCTGTGCCACTGCTTGACGACGCTCCGCTGCTGCCTGTGGTACCGCTTGACGACGCTCCGCTGCTGCCTGTGGTACCGCTTGACGACGCTCCGCTGCTGCCTGTGCCACTGCTTGACGACGCTCCGCTGCTGCCTGTGCCACTGCTTGACGACGCTCCGCTGCTGCCTGTCCCACTGCTTGACAACGCTCCGCTGCTGCCTGTGCCACTGCTTGACGACGCTCCGCTGCTGCCTGTGCCACTGCTTGACGACGCCCCGCTGCCGCCTGTGCCACCGCTTGACGACGCACCGCTGCTGCCTGTACCACTGCTTGACGACGCTCCGCTGCTGCCTGTGCCACTGCTTGACGACGCATTGCTGCTGCCTGTGCCACTGCTTGACGACGCTCCGCTGCTGCCTGTGCCACTGCTTGACGACGCACTGCTGCTGCCTGTACCACTGCTTGACGACGCACCGCTGCTGCCTGTGCCACTGCTTGACGACGCTCCGCTGCTGCCTGTGCCACTGCTTGACAACGCACTGCTGCTGCCTGTGCCACTGCTTGACGACGCTCCGCTGCTGCCTGTGGTACCGCTTGACAACGCTCCGCTGCTGCCTGTGCCACTGCTTGACAACGCACCGCTGCTGCCTGTGGTACCGCTTGACAACGCACCGCTGCTGCCTGTGCCACTGCTTGACAACGCACCACTGCTGCCTGTGCCACTGCTTGACAACGCTCCGCTGCTGCCTGTGCCACTGCTTGACAACGCACCGCTGCTGCCTGTGCCACTGCTTGACAACGCACCGCTGCTGCCTGTGCCACTGCTTGACGACGCTCCGCTGCTGCCTGTGCCACTGCTTGACAACGCTCCGCTGCTGCCTGTGCCACTGCTTGACAACGCTCCGCTGCTGCCTGTGCCACTGCTTGACAACGCTCCGCTGCCGCCTGTGCCACTGCTTGACGACGCTCCGCTGCTGCCTGTGGTACCGCTTGACAACGCTCCGCTGCTGCCTGTGGTACCGCTTGACAACGCACCGCTGCTGCCTGTGCCACTGCTTGACGACGCTCCGCTGCTGCCTGTGCCACTGCTTGACAACGCTCCGCTGCTGCCTGTGCCACTGCTTGACGACGCTCCGCTGCTGCCTGTGGTACCGCTTGACAACGCTCCGCTGCTGCCTGTGCCACTGCTTGACGACGCTCCGCTGCTGCCTGTGCCACTGCTTGACAACGCTCCGCTGCTGCCTGTGGTACCGCTTGACAACGCTCCGCTGCTGCCTGTGCCACTGCTTGACGACGCTCCGCTGCTGCCTGTGCCACTGCTTGACGACGCTCCGCTGCTGCCTGTGGTACCGCTTGACAACGCTCCGCTGCTGCCTGTGGTACCGCTTGACAACGCTCCGCTGCTGCCTGTGCCACTGCTTGACGACGCTCCGCTGCTGCCTGTGGTACCGCTTGACAACGCTCCGCTGCTGCCTGTGCCACTGCTTGACGACGCTCCGCTGCTGCCTGTGGTACCGCTTGACAACGCTCCGCTGCTGCCTGTGCCACTGCTTGACAACGCTCCGCTGCTGCCTGTGGTACCGCTTGACAACGCACCGCTGCTGCCTGTGCCACTGCTTGACAACGCACCGCTGCTGCCTGTGCCACTGCTTGACAACGCTCCGCTGCTGCCTGTGGTACCGCTTGACAACGCTCCGCTGCTGCCTGTGCCACTGCTTGACAACGCTCCGCTGGTGCCTGTGGTACCGCTTGACAACGCTCCGCTGCTGCCTGTGGTACCGCTTGACAACGCACCGCTGCTGCCTGTGCCACTGCTTGACGACGCTCCGCTGCTACCTGTGCCACTGCTTGACAACGGTCCGCTGCTGCCTGCGCCACTGCTTGACGACGCTCCGCTGCTGCCTGTGCCACTGCTTGACAACGCTCCGCTGCTGCCTGTGGTACCGCTTGACAACGCTCCGCTGCTGCCTGTGGTACTGCTTGACAACGCTCCGCTGCTGCCTGTGGTACCGCTTGACAACGCTCCGCTGCTGCCTGTGGTACCGCTTGACAACGCACCGCTGCTGCCTGTGCCACTGCTTGACGACGCTCCGCTGCTGCCTGTGCCACTGCTTGACAACGCTCCGCTGCTGCCTGTGCCACTGCTTGACAACGCTCCGCTGCTGCCTGTGGTACCGCTTGACAACGCTCCGCTGCTGCCTGTGGTACCGCTTGACAACGCTCCGCTGCTGCCTGTGCCACTGCTTGACGACGCTCCGCTGCTGCCTGTGGTACCGCTTGACAACGCTCCGCTGCTGCCTGTGCCACTGCTTGACAACGCACCGCTGCTGCCTGTGGTACCGCTTGACAACGCACCGCTGCTGCCTGTGCCACTGCTTGACAACGCACCGCTGCTGCCTGTGCCACTGCTTGACAACGCTCCGCTGCTGCCTGTGGTACCGCTTGACAACGCTCCGCTGCTGCCTGTGCCACTGCTTGACAACGCTCCGCTGCTGCCTGTGCCACTGCTTGACGACGCTCCGCTGCTGCCTGTGGTACCGCTTGACAACGCTCCGCTGCTGCCTGTGGTACCGCTTGACAACGCACCGCTGCTGCCTGTGCCACTGCTTGACAACGCTCCGCTGCTGCCTGTGCCACTGCTTGACAACGCTCCGCTGCTGCCTGTGGTACCGCTTGACAACGCTCCGCTGCTGCCTGTGGTACCGCTTGACAACGCTCCGCTGCTGCCTGTGCCACTGCTTGACGACGCTCCGCTGCTGCCTGTGGTACCGCTTGACAACGCTCCGCTGCTGCCTGTGCCACTGCTTGACAACGCACCGCTGCTGCCTGTGGTACCGCTTGACAACGCACCGCTGCTGCCTGTGCCACTGCTTGACAACGCACCGCTGCTGCCTGTGCCACTGCTTGACAACGCTCCGCTGCTGCCTGTGGTACCGCTTGACAACGCTCCGCTGCTGCCTGTGCCACTGCTTGACAACGCTCCGCTGCTGCCTGTGGTACCGCTTGACAACGCTCCGCTGCTGCCTGTGGTACCGCTTGACAACGCACCGCTGCTGCCTGTGCCACTGCTTGACGACGCTCCGCTGCTACCTGTGCCACTGCTTGACAACGGTCCGCTGCTGCCTGTGCCACTGCTTGACGACGCTCCGCTGCTGCCTGTGCCACTGCTTGACAACGCTCCGCTGCTGCCTGTGGTACCGCTTGACAACGCTCCGCTGCTGCCTGTGGTACTGCTTGACAACGCTCCGCTGCTGCCTGTGGTACCGCTTGACAACGCTCCGCTGCTGCCTGTGGTACCGCTTGACAACGCACCGCTGCTGCCTGTGCCACTGCTTGACGACGCTCCGCTGCTGCCTGTGCCACTGCTTGACAACGCTCCGCTGCTGCCTGTGCCACTGCTTGACAACGCTCCGCTGCTGCCTGTGGTACCGCTTGACAACGCTCCGCTGCTGCCTGTGGTACCGCTTGACAACGCTCCGCTGCTGCCTGTGCCACTGCTTGACGACGCTCCGCTGCTGCCTGTGCCACTGCTTGACGACGCTCCGCTGCTGCCTGTGGTACCGCTTGACAACGCTCCGCTGCTGCCTGTGCCACTGCTTGACGACGCTCCGCTGCTGCCTGTGCCACTGCTTGACGACGCTCCGCTGCTGCCTGTTGTACCGCTTGACAACGCTCCGCTGCTGCCTGTGGTACCGCTTGACAACGCTCCGCTGCTGCCTGTGCCACTGCTTGACGACGCTCCGCTGCTGCCTGTGGTACCGCTTGACAACGCTGCGCTGCTGCCTGTGCCACTGCTTGACGACGCTCCGCTGCTGCCTGTGCCACTGCTTGACAACGCTCCGCTGCTGCCTGTGGTACTGCTTGACAACGCTCCGCTGCTGCCTGTGCCACTGCTTGACGACGCTCCGCTGCTGCCTGTGCCACTGCTTGACGACGCTCCGCTGCTGCCTGTGGTACTGCTTGACAACGCTCCGCTGCTGCCTGTGGTACCGCTTGACAACGCTCCGCTGCTGCCTGTGCCACTGCTTGACGACGCTCCGCTGCTGCCTGTGCCACTGCTTGACAACGCTCCGCTGCTGCCTGTGCCACTGCTTGACGACGCTCCGCTGCTGCCTGTGCCAATGCTTGACAACGCTCCGCTGCTGCCTGTGCCACTGCTTGACGACGCACCGCTGCTGCCTGTGCCACTGCTTGACAACGCTCCGCTGCTGCCTGTTGTACCGCTTGACGACGCTCCGCTGCTGGCTGTGCCACTGCTTGACAACGCTCCGCTGCTGCCTGTGCCACTGCTTGACAACGCTCCGCTGCTGCCTGTGGTACCGCTTGACAACGCTCCGCTGCTGCCTGTGCCACTGCTTGACAACGCTCCGCTGCTGCCTGTGCCACTGCTTGACGACGCTCCGCTGCTGCCTGTGGTACCGCTTGACGACGCACCGCTGCTGCCTGTGCCACTGCTTGACGACGCTCCGCTGCTGCCTGTGGTACCGCTTGACGACGCTCCGCTGCTGCCTGTGCCACTGCTTGACGACGCTCCGCTGCTGCCTGTGCCACTGCTTGACGACGCTCCGCTGCTGCCTGTGGTACCGCTTGACAACGCTCCGCTGCTGCCTGTGCCACTGCTTGACGACACTCCGCTGCTGCCTGTGGTACCGCTTGACGACGCTCCGCTGCTGCCTGTGCCACTGCTTGACAACGCTCCGCTGCTGCCTGTGCCACTGCTTGACGACGCTCCGCTGCTGCCTGTGGTACCGCTGGAAAACGCACCGCTGCTGCCTGTGGTACTGCTTGACGACGCTCCGCTGCTGCCTGTGGTACCGCTTGACAACGCTCCGCTGCTGCCTGTGCCACTGCTTGACGACGCTCCGCTGCTGCCTGTGCCACTGCTTGACGACGCTCCGCTGCTGCCTGTGCCACTGCTTGACGACGCTCCGCTGCTGCCTGTGCCACTGCTTGACGACGCTCCGCTGCTGCCTGTGCCACTGCTTGACGACGCTCCGCTGCTGCCTGTGCCACTGCTTGACGACGCACCGCTGCTGCCTGTGCCACTGCTTGACGACGCTCCGCTGCTGCCTGTGCCACTGCTTGACAACGCTCCGCTGCTGCCAGTGCCACTGCTTGACGACGCTCCGCTGCTGCCTGTGGTACCGCTTGACAACGCTCCGCTGCTGCCTGTGCCACTGCTTGACGACGCTGCGCTGCTGCCTGTGGTACCGCTGGAAAACGCACCGCTGCTGCCTGTGCCACTGCTTGCCGACGCTCCGCTGCTGCCTGTGGTACCGCTTGACAACGCTCCGCTGCTGCCTGTGCCACTGCTTGACGACGCTCCGCTGCTGCCTGTGCCACTGCTTGACGACGCTCCGCTGCTGCCTGTGCCACTGCTTGACAACGCACCGCTGCTGCCTGTGCCACTGCTTGACGACGCTCCGCTGCTGCCTGTGCCACTGCTTGACGACGCTCCGCTGCTGCCTGTGCCACTGCTTGACGACGCTCCGCTGCTGCCTGTGCCACTGCTTGACAACGCTCCGCTGCTGCCTGTGCCACTGCTTGACGACGCTCCGCTGCTGCCTGTGGTACCGCTTGACAACGCACCGCTGCTGCCTGTGCCACTGCTTGACGACGCTCCGCTGCTGCCTGTGCCACTGCTTGACGACGCACCGCTGCTGCCTGTGCCACTGCTTGACAACGCTCCGCTGCTGCCTGTGGTACCGCTTGACGACGCTCCGCTGCTGCCTGTCCCACTGCTTGACAACGCTCCGCTGCCACCTGTGCCACTGCTTGACGACGCACCGCTGCTGCCTGTGCCACTGCTTGACAACGCACCGCTGCTGCCTGTGCCACTGCTTGACAACGCACCGCTGCTGCCTGTGCCACTGCTTGACGACGCTCCGCTGCTGCCTGTGCCACTGCTTGACGACGCTCCGCTGCTGCCTGTGCCACTGCTTGACGACGCTCCGCTGCTGCCTGTTGTACCGCTTGACAACGCTCCGCTGCTGCCTGTGGTACCGCTTGACAACGCTCCGCTGCTGCCTGTGCCACTGCTTGACGACGCTCCGCTGCTGCCTGTGGTACCGCTTGACAACGCTCCGCTGCTGCCTGTGCCACTGCTTGACGACGCTCCGCTGCTGCCTGTGCCACTGCTTGACGACGCTCCGCTGCTGCCTGTGCCACTGCTTGACGACGCTCCGCTGCTGCCTGTGCCACTGCTTGACAACGCTCCGCTGCTGCCTGTGCCACTGCTTGACGACGCTCCGCTGCTGCCTGTGCCACTGCTTGACAACGCTCCGCTGCTGCCTGTGCCACTGCTTGACGACGCTCCGCTGCTGCCTGTGGTACCGCTTGACAACGCACCGCTGCTGCCTGTGCCACTGCTTGACGACGCTCCGCTGCTGCCTGTGCCACTGCTTGACAACGCTCCGCTGCTGCCTGTGCCACTGCTTGACAACGCTCCGCTGCTGCCTGTGCCACTGCTTGACGACGCTCCGCTGCTGCCTGTGCCACTGCTTGACAACGCTCCGCTGCTGCCTGTGCCACTGCTTGACGACGCTCCGCTGCTGCCTGTGCCACTGCTTGACGACGCTCCGCTGCTGCCTGTGGTACCGCTTGACAACGCTCCGCTGCTGCCTGTGCCACTGCTTGACAACGCACCGCTGCTGCCTGTGGTACCGCTTGACGACGCACCGCTGCTGCCTGTGCCACTGCTTGACGACGCTCCGCTGCTGCCTGTGCCACTGCTTGACAACGCTCCGCTGCTGCCTGTGCCACTGCTTGACGACGCTCCGCTGCTGCCTGTGCCACTGCTTGACAACGCTCCGCTGCTGCCTGTGCCACTGCTTGACGACGCTCCGCTGCTGCCTGTGCCACTGCTTGACGACGCTCCGCTGCTGCCTGTGGTACCGCTTGACAACGCTCCGCTGCTGCCTGTGCCACTGCTTGACAACGCTCCGCTGCTGCCTGTGCCACTGCTTGACGACGCTCCGCTGCTGCCTGTGCCACTGCTTGACGACGCTCCGCTGCTGCCTGTGCCACTGCTTGACGACGCTCCGCTGCTGCCTGTGGTACCGCTTGACAACGCACCGCTGCTGCCTGTGCCACTGCTTGACGACGCTCCGCTGCTGCCTGTGGTATCGCTTGACAACGCTCCGCTGCTGCCTGTGCCACTGCTTGACGACGCTCCGCTGCTGCCTGTGGTACCGCTTGACAACGCTCCGCTGCTGCCTGTGCCACTGCTTGACGACGCTCCGCTGCTGCCTGTGCCACTGCTTGACAACGCTCCGCTGCTGCCTGTGGTACCGCTTGACAACGCAGCGCTGCTGCCTGTGCCACTGCTTGACGACGCTCCGCTGCTGCCTGTGCCACTGCTTGACAACGCTCCGCTGCTGCCTGTGGTACCGCTTGACAACGCTCCGCTGCTGCCTGTGCCACTGCTTGACGACGCTCCGCTGCTGCCTGTGCCACTGCTTGACGACGCTCCGCTGCTGCCTGTGGTACCGCTTGACGACGCACCGCTGCTGCCTGTGCCACTGCTTGACGACGCTCCGCTGCTGCCTGTGCCACTGCTTGACAACGCTCCGCTGCTGCCTGTGCCACTGCTTGACGACGCTCCGCTGCTGCCTGTGGTACCGCTTGACAACGCACCGCTGCTGCCTGTGCCACTGCTTGACAACGCTCCGCTGCTGCCTGTGGTACCGCTTGACAACGCTCCGCTGCTGCCTGTGCCACTGCTTGACAACGCTCCGCTGCTGCCTGTGCCACTGCGTGACGACGCTCCGCTGCTGCCTGTGCCACTGCTTGACGACGCTCCGCTGCTGCCTGTGGTACCGCTTGACGACGCACCGCTGCTGCCTGTGCCACTGCTTGACGACGCTCCGCTGCTGCCTGTGGTACCGCTTGACAACGCTCCGCTGCTGCCTGTGCCACTGCTTGACGACGCTCCGCTGCTGCCTGTGCCACTGCTTGACGACGCTCCGCTGCTGCCTGTGCCACTGCTTGACAACGCTCCGCTGCTGCCTGTGCCACTGCTTGACAACGCTCCGCTGCTGCCTGTGGTACTGCTTGACGACGCTCCGCTGCTGCCTGTGCCACTGCTTGACGACGCTCCGCTGCTGCCTGTGCCACTGCTTGACGACGCTCCGCTGCTGCCTGTGGTACCGCTTGACAACGCTCCGCTGCTGCCTGTGCCACTGCTTGACAACGCTCCGCTGCTGCCTGTGCCACTGCTTGACAATGCTCCGCTGCTGCCTGTGGTACCGCTTGACGACGCTCCGCTGCTGCCTGTGGTACCACTTGACAACGCACCGCTGCTGCCTGTGCCACTGCTTGACGACGCTCCGCCGCTGCCTGTGGTACCGCTTGACAACGCTCCGCTGCTGCCTGTGCCACTGCTTGACGACGCTCCGCTGCTGCCTGTGCCACTGCTTGACAACGCTCCGCTGCTGCCTGTGCCACTGCTTGACGACGCTCCGCCGCTGCCTGTGGTACCGCTTGACAACGCTCCGCTGCTGCCTGTGCCACTGCTTGACAACGCTCCGCTGCTGCCTGTGCCACTGCTTGACAACGCTCCGCTGCTGCCTGTGCCACTGCTTGACGACGCTCCGCTGCTGCCTGTGCCACTGCTTGACAACGCACCGCTGCTGCCTGTGCCACTGCTTGACGACGCTCCGCTGCTGCCTGTGGTATCGCTTGACAACGCTCCGCTGCTGCCTGTGCCACTGCTTGACGACGCTCCGCTGCTGCCTGTGGTACCGCTTGACAACGCTCCGCTGCTGCCTGTGCCACTGCTTGACGACGCTCCGCTGCTGCCTGTGCCACTGCTTGACGACGCTCCGCTGCTGCCTGTGCCACTGCTTGACAACGCTCCGCTGCTGCCTGTGCCACTGCTTGACAACGCTCCGCTGCTGCCTGTGGTACCGCTTGACAACGCTCCGCTGCTGCCTGTGCCACTGCTTGACGACGCTCCGCTGCTGCCTGTGCCACTGCTTGACGACGCTCCGCTGCTGCCTGTGGTACCGCTTGACAACGCTCCGCTGCTGCCTGTGCCACTGCTTGACGACGCTCCGCTGCTGCCTGTGCCACTGCTTGACGACGCTCCGCTGCTGCCTGTGCCACTGCTTGACGACGCTCCGCTGCTGCCTGTGGTACCGCTTGACAACGCACCGCTGCTGCCTGTGCCACTGCTTGACGACGCTCCGCTGCTGCCTGTGGTACCGCTTGACAACGCTCCGCTGCTGCCTGTGCCACTGCTTGACGACGCTCCGCTGCTGCCTGTGCCACTGCTTGACGACGCTCCGCTGCTGCCTGTGCCACTGCTTGACGACGCTCCGCTGCTGCCTGTGGTACCGCTTGACAACGCTCCGCTGCTGCCTGTGCCACTGCTTGACAACGCTCCGCTGCTGCCTGTGCCACTGCGTGACGACGCTCCGCTGCTGCCTGTGGTACCGCTTGACGACGCTCCGCTGCTGCCTGTGGTACCGCTTGACAACGCACCGCTGCTGCCTGTGCCACTGCTTGACAACGCTCCGCTGCTGCCTGTGGTACCGCTTGACAACGCACCGCTGCTGCCTGTGCCACTGCTTGACAACGCTCCGCTGCTGCCTGTGCCACTGCTTGACAACGCTCCGCTGCTGCCTGTGCCACTGCTTGACAACGCTCCGCTGCTGCCTGTGCCACTGCTTGACGACGCTCCGCTGCTGCCTGTGCCACTGCTTGACGACGCTCCGCTGCTGCCTGTGGTACCGCTTGACGACGCACCGCTGCTGCCTGTGCCACTGCTTGACGACGCTCCGCTGCTGCCTGTGGTACCGCTTGACAACGCTCCGCTGCTGCCTGTGCCACTGCTTGACAACGCTCCGCTGCTGCCTGTGCCACTGCTTGACGACGCTCCGCTGCTGCCTGTGGTACTGCTTGACGACGCTCCGCTGCTGCCTGTGCCACTGCTTGACGACGCTCCGCTGCTGCCTGTGCCACTGCTTGACAACGCTCCGCTGCTGCCTGTGCCACTGCTTGACAACGCTCCGCTGCTGCCTGTGCCACTGCTTGACAACGCTCCGCTGCCACCTGTGCCACTGCTTGACGACGCTCCGCTGCTGCCTGTGGTACCGCTTGACAACGCACCGCTGCTGCCTGTGCCACTGCTTGACGACGCTCCGCCGCTGCCTGTGGTACTGCTTGACGACGCTCCGCTGCTGCCTGTGCCACTGCTTGACGACGCTCCGCTGCTGCCTGTGCCACTGCTTGACGACGCTCCGCTGCTGCCTGTGGTACCGCTTGACAACGCACCGCTGCTGCCTGTGCCACTGCTTGACGACGCTCCGCTGCTGCCTGTGCCACTGCTTGACAACGCTCCGCTGCTGCCTGTGCCACTGCTTGACGACGCTCCGCTGCTGCCTGTGCCACTGCTTGACGACGCTCCGCTGCTGCCTGTGCCACTGCTTGACAACGCTCCGCTGCTGCCTGTGCCACTGCTTGACAACGCTCCGCTGCTGCCTGTGCCACTGCTTGACGACGCTCCGCTGCTGCCTGTGGTACCGCTTGACAACGCACCGCTGCTGCCTGTGCCACTGCTTGACGACGCTCCGCTGCTGCCTGTGCCACTGCTTGACAACGCTCCGCTGCTGCCTGTGCCACTGCTTGACGACGCTCCGCTGCTGGCTGTGCCACTGCTTGACAACGCTCCGCTGCTGCCTGTGCCACTGCTTGACGACGCTCCGCTGCTGCCTGTGCCACTGCTTGACGACGCTCCGCTGCTGCCTGTGCCACTGCTTGACGACGCTCCGCTGCTGCCTGTGCCACTGCTTGACGACGCTCCGCTGCTGCCTGTGCCACTGCTTGACGACGCTCCGCTGCTGCCTGTGCCACTGCTTGACGACGCTCCGCTGCTGCCTGTGCCACTGCTTGACAACGCTCCGCTGCTGCCTGTGCCACTGCTTGACGACGCTCCGCTGCTGCCTGTGGTACCGCTTGACGACGCACCGCTGCTGCCTGTGCCACTGCTTGACGACGCTCCGCTGCTGCCTGTGGTACCGCTTGACAACGCTCCGCTGCTGCCTGTGCCACTGCTTGACAACGCTCCGCTGCTGCCTGTGCCACTGCTTGACAACACTCCGCTGCTGCCTGTGGTACTGCTTGACGACGCTCCGCTGCTGCCTGTGCCACTGCTTGACGACGCTCCGCTGCTGCCTGTGCCACTGCTTGACGACGCTCCGCTGCTGCCTGTGGTACCGCTTGACAACGCTCCGCTGCTGCCTGTGCCACTGCTTGACGACGCTCCGCTGCTGCCTGTGGTACCGCTTGACAACGCTCCGCTGCTGCCTGTGCCACTGCTTGACGACGCTCCACTGCTGCCTGTGGTACCGCTTGACAACGCACCGCTGCTGCCTGTGCCACTGCTTGACGACGCTCCGCTGCTGCCTGTGCCACTGCTTGACAACGCTCCGCTGCTGCCTGTGCCACTGCTTGACGCTCCGCTGCTGCCTGTGCCACTGCTTGACGACGCTCCGCTGCTGCCTGTGCCACTGCTTGACAACGCTCCGCTGCTGCCTGTGCCACTGCTTGACGACGCTCCGCTGCTGCCTGTGCCACTGCTTGACGACGCTCCGCTGCTGCCTGTGGTACCGCTTGACAACGCAGCGCTGCTGCCTGTGCCACTGCTTGACGACGCTCCGCTGCTGCCTGTGCCACTGCTTGACGACGCTCCGCTGCTGCCTGTGCCACTGCTTGACGACGCTCCGCTGCTGCCTGTGGTACCGCTTGACAACGCACCGCTGCTGCCTGTGCCACTGCTTGACGACGCTCCGCTGCTGCCTGTGGTATCGCTTGACAACGCTCCGCTGCTGCCTGTGCCACTGCTTGACGACGCTCCGCTGCTGCCTGTGGTACCGCTTGACAACGCTCCGCTGCTGCCTGTGCCACTGCTTGACGACGCTCCGCTGCTGCCTGTGCCACTGCTTGACGACGCTCCGCTGCTGCCTGTGCCACTGCTTGACAACGCTCCGCTGCTGCCTGTGCCACTGCTTGACAACGCTCCGCTGCTGCCTGTGGTACCGCTTGACAACGCTCCGCTGCTGCCTGTGCCACTGCTTGACGACGCTCCGCTGCTGCCTGTGCCACTGCTTGACGACGCTCCGCTGCTGCCTGTGGTACCGCTTGACAACGCTCCGCTGCTGCCTGTGCCACTGCTTGACGACGCTCCGCTGCTGCCTGTGCCACTGCTTGACGACGCTCCGCTGCTGCCTGTGGTACCGCTTGACGACGCACCGCTGCTGCCTGTGCCACTGCTTGACGACGCTCCGCTGCTGCCTGTGCCACTGCTTGACAACGCTCCGCTGCTGCCTGTGCCACTGCTTGACGACGCTCCGCTGCTGCCTGTGGTACCGCTTGACGACGCACCGCTGCTGCCTGTGCCACTGCTTGACGACGCTCCGCTGCTGCCTGTGGTACCGCTTGACAACGCTCCGCTGCTGCCTGTGCCACTGCTTGACAACGCTCCGCTGCTGCCTGTGCCACTGCTTGACGACGCTCCGCTGCTGCCTGTGCCACTGCTTGACGACCCTCCGCTGCTGCCTGTGCCACCGCTTGACGACGCTCCGCTGCTGCCTGTGGTACCGCT
Organism: Eutreptiella sp. 'Long Island Sound 2002'; assembly: GCA_964036045.1. NCBI lineage: Eukaryota > Euglenozoa > Euglenophyceae > Eutreptiales > Eutreptiaceae > Eutreptiella > Eutreptiella sp. 'Long Island Sound 2002'. The sequence goes on from OZ038382.1 coordinate 23,141,645, forward strand.
TGACAACGCACCGCTGCTGCCTGTGCCACTGCTTGACGACGCTCCGCTGCTGCCTGTGGTACCGCTTGACAACGCACCGCTGCTGCCTGTGCCACTGCTTGACGACGCTCCGCTGCTGCCTGTGGTACCGCTTGACAACGCTCCGCTGCTGCCTGTGCCACTGCTTGACAACGCTCCGCTGCTGCCTGTGCCACTGCTTGACAACGCTCCGCTGCTGCCTGTGCCACTGCTTGACGACGCTCCGCTGCTGCCTGTGGTACCGCTTGACAACGCTCCGCTGCTGCCTGTGCCACTGCTTGACGACGCTCCGCTGCTGCCTGTGGTATCGCTTGACGACGCTCCGCTGCTGGCTGTGCCACTGCTTGACAACGCTCCGCTGCTGCCTGTGCCACTGCTTGACGACGCTCCGCTGCTGCCTGTGCCACTGCTTGACGACGCTCCGCTGCTGCCTGTGCCACTGCTTGACGACGCACCGCTGCTGCCTGTGGTACCGCTTGACAACGCAGCGCTGCTGCCTGTGCCACTGCTTGACGACGCTCCGCTGCTGCCTGTGCCACTGCTTGACGACGCTCCGCTGCTGCCTGTGCCACTGCTTGACAACGCTCCGCTGCTGCCTGTGCCACTGCTTGACGACGCTCCGCTGCTGCCTGTGCCACTGCTTGACGACGCTCCGCTGCTGCCTGTGGTACCGCTTGACAACGCAGCGCTGCTGCCTGTGCCACTGCTTGACGACGCTCCGCTGCTGCCTGTGCCACTGCTTGACGACGCTCCGCTGCTGCCTGTGCCACTGCTTGACGACGCTCCGCTGCTGCCTGTGCCACTGCTTGACGACGCTCCGCTGCTGCCTGTGGTACCGCTTGACAACGCACCGCTGCTGCCTGTGCCACTGCTTGACGACGCTCCGCTGCTGCCTGTGGTATCGCTTGACAACGCTCCGCTGCTGCCTGTGCCACTGCTTGACGACGCTCCGCTGCTGCCTGTGGTACCGCTTGACAACGCTCCGCTGCTGCCTGTGCCACTGCTTGACGACGCTCCGCTGCTGCCTGTGCCACTGCTTGACGACGCTCCGCTGCTGCCTGTGCCACTGCTTGACAACGCTCCGCTGCTGCCTGTGCCACTGCTTGACGACGCTCCGCTGCTGCCTGTGGTACCGCTTGACAACGCTCCGCTGCTGCCTGTGCCACTGCTTGACGACGCTCCGCTGCTGCCTGTGCCACTGCTTGACGACGCTCCGCTGCTGCCTGTGGTACTGCTTGACAACGCTCCGCTGCTGCCTGTGCCACTGCTTGGCGACGCTCCGCTGCTGCCTGTGCCACTGCTTGACGACGCTCCGCTGCTGCCTGTGGTACCGCTTGACGACGCACCGCTGCTGCCTGTGCCACTGCTTGACGACGCTCCGCTGCTGCCTGTGCCACTGCTTGACAACGCTCCGCTGCTGCCTGTGGTACCGCTTGACAACGCACCGCTGCTGCCTGTGCCACTGCTTGACGACGCTCCGCTGCTGCCTGTGGTACCGCTTGACAACGCACCGCTGCTGCCTGTGCCACTGCTTGACGACGCTCCGCTGCTGCCTGTGGTACCGCTTGACAACGCTCCGCTGCTGCCTGTGCCACTGCTTGACAACGCTCCGCTGCTGCCTGTGCCACTGCTTGACGACGCTCCGCTGCTGCCTGTGCCACTGCTTGACGACGCTCCGCTGCTGCCTGTACCACCGCTTGACGACGCTCCGCTGCTGCCTGTGGTACCGCTTGACAACGCACCGCTGCTGCCTGTGCCACTGCTTGACGACGCTCCGCTGCTGCCTGTGGTACCGCTTGACAACGCACCGCTGCTGCCTGTGCCACTGCTTGACGACGCTCCGCTGCTGCCTGTGGTACCGCTTGACAACGCTCCGCTGCTGCCTGTGCCACTGCTTGACAACGCTCCGCTGCTGCCTGTGCCACTGCTTGACAACGCTCCGCTGCTGCCTGTGCCACTGCTTGACAACGCTCCGCTGCTGCCTGTGCCACTGCTTGACAACGCTCCGCTGCTGCCTGTGCCACTGCTTGACAACGCTCCGCTGCTGCCTGTGCCACTGCTTGACGACGCTCCGCTGCTGCCTGTGCCACTGCTTGACGACGCTCCGCTGCTGCCTGTGGTACCGCTTGACGACGCTCCGCTGCTGCCTGTGCCACTGCTTGACGACGCTCCGCTGCTGCCTGTGGTACCGCTTGACAACGCTCCGCTGCTGCCTGTGCCACTGCTTGACAACGCTCCGCTGCTGCCTGTGGTACTGCTTGACGTCGCTCCGCTGCTGCCTGTGGTACTGCTTGACGACGCTCCGCTGCTGCCTGTGCCACTGCTTGACGACGCTCCGCTGCTGCCTGTGGTACTGCTTGACGACGCTCCGCTGCTGCCTGTGGTACCGCTTGACAACGCTCCGCTGCTGCCTGTGCCACTGCTTGACAACGCTCCGCTGCTGCCTGTGGTACCGCTTGACAACGCTCCGCTGCCACCTGTGCCACTGCTTGACGACGCTCCGCTGCTGCCTGTGGTACCGCTTGACAACGCACCGCTGCTGCCTGTGCCACTGCTTGACGACGCTCCGCCGCTGCCTGTGGTACTGCTTGACGACGCTCCGCTGCTGCCTGTGCCACTGCTTGACGACGCTCCGCTGCTGCCTGTGCCACTGCTTGACGACGCTCCGCTGCTGCCTGTGCCACTGCTTGACGACGCTCCGCTGCTGCCTGTGGTACCGCTTGACAACGCACCGCTGCTGCCTGTGCCACTGCTTGACGACGCTCCGCTGCTGCCTGTGGTACCGCTTGACAACGCACCGCTGCTGCCTGTGCCACTGCTTGACGACGCTCCGCTGCTGCCTGTGCCACTGCTTGACAACGCTCCGCTGCTGCCTGTGCCACTGCTTGACGACGCTCCGCTGCTGGCTGTGCCACTGCTTGACAACGCTCCGCTGCTGCCTGTGCCACTGCTTGACGACGCTCCGCTGCTGCCTGTGCCACTGCTTGACGACGCTCCGCTGCTGCCTGTGCCACTGCTTGACGACGCTCCGCTGCTGCCTGTGCCACTGCTTGACGACGCTCCGCTGCTGCCTGTGCCACTGCTTGACGACGCTCCGCTGCTGCCTGTGCCACTGCTTGACGACGCTCCGCTGCTGCCTGTGCCACTGCTTGACAACGCTCCGCTGCTGCCTGTGCCACTGCTTGACGACGCTCCGCTGCTGCCTGTGGTACCGCTTGACGACGCTCCGCTGCTGCCTGTGCCACTGCTTGACAACGCTCCGCTGCTGCCTGTGCCACTGCTTGACAACGCTCCGCTGCTGCCTGTGCCACTGCTTGACAACACTCCGCTGCTGCCTGTGGTACTGCTTGACGACGCTCCGCTGCTGCCTGTGCCACTGCTTGACGACGCTCCGCTGCTGCCTGTGCCACTGCTTGACGACGCTCCGCTGCTGCCTGTGGTACCGCTTGACAACGCTCCGCTGCTGCCTGTGCCACTGCTTGACGACGCTCCGCTGCTGCCTGTGGTACCGCTTGACAACGCTCCGCTGCTGCCTGTGCCACTGCTTGACGACGCTCCGCTGCTGCCTGTGGTACCGCTTGACAACGCACCGCTGCTGCCTGTGCCACTGCTTGACGACGCTCCGCTGCTGCCTGTGCCACTGCTTGACAACGCTCCGCTGCTGCCTGTGCCACTGCTTGACGCTCCGCTGCTGCCTGTGCCACTGCTTGACGACGCTCCGCTGCTGCCTGTGCCACTGCTTGACAACGCTCCGCTGCTGCCTGTGCCACTGCTTGACGACGCTCCGCTGCTGCCTGTGCCACTGCTTGACGACGCTCCGCTGCTGCCTGTGGTACCGCTTGACAACGCAGCGCTGCTGCCTGTGCCACTGCTTGACGACGCTCCGCTGCTGCCTGTGCCACTGCTTGACGACGCTCCGCTGCTGCCTGTGCCACTGCTTGACGACGCTCCGCTGCTGCCTGTGGTACCGCTTGACAACGCACCGCTGCTGCCTGTGCCACTGCTTGACGACGCTCCGCTGCTGCCTGTGGTATCGCTTGACAACGCTCCGCTGCTGCCTGTGCCACTGCTTGACGACGCTCCGCTGCTGCCTGTGGTACCGCTTGACAACGCTCCGCTGCTGCCTGTGCCACTGCTTGACGACGCTCCGCTGCTGCCTGTGCCACTGCTTGACGACGCTCCGCTGCTGCCTGTGCCACTGCTTGACAACGCTCCGCTGCTGCCTGTGCCACTGCTTGACAACGCTCCGCTGCTGCCTGTGGTACCGCTTGACAACGCTCCGCTGCTGCCTGTGCCACTGCTTGACGACGCTCCGCTGCTGCCTGTGCCACTGCTTGACGACGCTCCGCTGCTGCCTGTGGTACCGCTTGACAACGCTCCGCTGCTGCCTGTGCCACTGCTTGACGACGCTCCGCTGCTGCCTGTGCCACTGCTTGACGACGCTCCGCTGCTGCCTGTGGTACCGCTTGACGACGCACCGCTGCTGCCTGTGCCACTGCTTGACGACGCTCCGCTGCTGCCTGTGCCACTGCTTGACAACGCTCCGCTGCTGCCTGTGCCACTGCTTGACGACGCTCCGCTGCTGCCTGTGGTACCGCTTGACGACGCACCGCTGCTGCCTGTGCCACTGCTTGACGACGCTCCGCTGCTGCCTGTGGTACCGCTTGACAACGCACCGCTGCTGCCTGTGCCACTGCTTGACAACGCTCCGCTGCTGCCTGTGCCACTGCTTGACGACGCTCCGCTGCTGCCTGTGCCACTGCTTGACGACCCTCCGCTGCTGCCTGTGCCACCGCTTGACGACGCTCCGCTGCTGCCTGTGGTACCGCTTGACAACGCACCGCTGCTGCCTGTGCCACTGCTTGACGACGCTCCGCTGCTGCCTGTGGTACCGCTTGACAACGCACCGCTGCTGCCTGTGCCACTGCTTGACGACGCTCCGCTGCTGCCTGTGGTACCGCTTGACAACGCTCCGCTGCTGCCTGTGCCACTGCTTGACAACGCTCCGCTGCTGCCTGTGCCACTGCTTGACAACGCTCCGCTGCTGCCTGTGCCACTGCTTGACGACGCTCCGCTGCTGCCTGTGGTACCGCTTGACAACGCTCCGCTGCTGCCTGTGCCACTGCTTGACGACGCTCCGCTGCTGCCTGTGGTATCGCTTGACGACGCTCCGCTGCTGGCTGTGCCACTGCTTGACAACGCTCCGCTGCTGCCTGTGCCACTGCTTGACGACGCTCCGCTGCTGCCTGTGCCACTGCTTGACGACGCTCCGCTGCTGCCTGTGCCACTGCTTGACGACGCACCGCTGCTGCCTGTGGTACCGCTTGACAACGCAGCGCTGCTGCCTGTGCCACTGCTTGACGACGCTCCGCTGCTGCCTGTGCCACTGCTTGACGACGCTCCGCTGCTGCCTGTGCCACTGCTTGACAACGCTCCGCTGCTGCCTGTGCCACTGCTTGACGACGCTCCGCTGCTGCCTGTGCCACTGCTTGACGACGCTCCGCTGCTGCCTGTGGTACCGCTTGACAACGCAGCGCTGCTGCCTGTGGTACCGCTTGACGACGCACCGCTGCTGCCTGTGCCACTGCTTGACGACGCTCCGCTGCTGCCTGTGCCACTGCTTGACGACGCTCCGCTGCTGCCTGTGCCACTGCTTGACGACGCTCCGCTGCTGCCTGTGGTACCGCTTGACAACGCACCGCTGCTGCCTGTGCCACTGCTTGACGACGCTCCGCTGCTGCCTGTGGTATCGCTTGACAACGCTCCGCTGCTGCCTGTGCCACTGCTTGACGACGCTCCGCTGCTGCCTGTGGTACCGCTTGACAACGCTCCGCTGCTGCCTGTGCCACTGCTTGACGACGCTCCGCTGCTGCCTGTGCCACTGCTTGACGACGCTCCGCTGCTGCCTGTGCCACTGCTTGACAACGCTCCGCTGCTGCCTGTGCCACTGCTTGACGACGCTCCGCTGCTGCCTGTGGTACCGCTTGACAACGCTCCGCTGCTGCCTGTGCCACTGCTTGACGACGCTCCGCTGCTGCCTGTGCCACTGCTTGACGACGCTCCGCTGCTGCCTGTGGTACTGCTTGACAACGCTCCGCTGCTGCCTGTGCCACTGCTTGACGACGCTCCGCTGCTGCCTGTGCCACTGCTTGACGACGCTCCGCTGCTGCCTGTGGTACCGCTTGACGACGCACCGCTGCTGCCTGTGCCACTGCTTGACGACGCTCCGCTGCTGCCTGTGCCACTGCTTGACAACGCTCCGCTGCTGCCTGTGGTACCGCTTGACAACGCACCGCTGCTGCCTGTGCCACTGCTTGACGACGCTCCGCTGCTGCCTGTGGTACCGCTTGACAACGCACCGCTGCTGCCTGTGCCACTGCTTGACGACGCTCCGCTGCTGCCTGTGGTACCGCTTGACAACGCTCCGCTGCTGCCTGTGCCACTGCTTGACAACGCTCCGCTGCTGCCTGTGCCACTGCTTGACGACGCTCCGCTGCTGCCTGTGCCACTGCTTGACGACGCTCCGCTGCTGCCTGTGCCACCGCTTGACGACGCTCCGCTGCTGCCTGTGGTACCGCTTGACAACGCACCGCTGCTGCCTGTGCCACTGCTTGACGACGCTCCGCTGCTGCCTGTGGTACCGCTTGACAACGCACCGCTGCTGCCTGTGCCACTGCTTGACGACGCTCCGCTGCTGCCTGTGGTACCGCTTGACAACGCTCCGCTGCTGCCTGTGCCACTGCTTGACAACGCTCCGCTGCTGCCTGTGCCACTGCTTGACAACGCTCCGCTGCTGCCTGTGCCACTGCTTGACGACGCTCCGCTGCTGCCTGTGGTACCGCTTGACGCCGCTCCGCTGCTGCCTGTGCCACTGCTTGACGACGCTCCGCTGCTGCCTGTGGTATCGCTTGACAACGCTCCGCTGCTGCCTGTGCCACTGCTTGACGACGCTCCGCTGCTGCCTGTGCCACTGCTTGACAACGCTCCGCTGCTGCCTGTGCCACTGCTTGACGACGCTCCGCTGCTGCCTGTGCCACTGCTTGACGACGCTCCGCTGCTGCCTGTGCCACTGCTTGACGACGCTCCGCTGCTGCCTGTGCCACTGCTCGACAACGCTCCGCTGCTGCCTGTGCCACTGCTTGACGACGCTCCGCTGCTGCCTGTGCCACTGCTTGACAACGCTCCGCTGCTGCCTGTGCCACTGCTTGACAACGCTCCGCTGCTGCCTGTGCCACTGCTTGACGACGCTCCGCTGCTGCCTGTGGTACCGCTTGACGACGCACCGCTGCTGCCTGTGCCACTGCTTGACAACGCTCCGCTGCTGCCTGTGCCACTGCTTGACAACACTCCGCTGCTGCCTGTGGTACTGCTTGACGACGCTCCGCTGCTGCCTGTGCCACTGCTTGACGACGCACCGCTGCTGCCTGTGCCACTGCTTGACGACGCTCCGCTGCTGCCTGTGGTACCGCTTGACAACGCACCGCTGCTGCCTGTGCCACTGCTTGACGACGCTCCGCTGCTGCCTGTGGTACCGCTTGACGACGCTCCGCTGCTGCCTGTGCCACTGCTTGACAACGCTCCGCTGCTGCCTGTGCCACTGCTTGACAACGCTCCGCTGCTGCCTGTGCCACTGCTTGACGACGCTCCGCTGCTGCCTGTGCCACTGCTTGACGACGCTCCGCTGCTGCCTGTGCCACTGCTTGACGACGCTCCGCTGCTGCCTGTGCCACTGCTTGACCCAACACTCACCGATGGCGTGGCGGAAGGCGTGGCTGTCCCTGAGAGACAGCAGAGCAAGGCACAGTGTCATCCGTGGCATCATGCGGCCCAGGAAGTCATGGCCCGCAGTTCCGTGGGTCGAGGGTTCGAGGTTGCCCTATGCCGTGTCCCTCCACACGCATTGCAGCTGGCAGCTGGCAGAGGGGCTGCCCACACCCACCACTCAGCGGCATTCCCACGCATGAACACGGCAGATCCTCTGCAACAGAGGTACGGGCCGGGGGAGGGGCTGTGTGAGTTCCTGCCGCGAATGTATTCAACATTGGCTGATGGACAGGCGATCCCACTTGCCTCTGGGGCATGCATCACCACGTAATTTCTTATGGCCACCGGCCGCTGTATTGCAGAAAGGGACTGACCACATGTCCTCCATGTTGACCTCATTGTGTTTGGTCTGAAGAGTCCACTGACCAGTGCCCATTTGCGCTTTTGGCCTCAGGGCGGGTGCGGCTTTGGTTGTTCTCGAAGTGTGTGGGATTTTTGGGACTTTGCGCGGGGCGAATCGGGGGGCAGCTCAGAACAGCCTAACACCACCGGTTTCAGCACCCAAAAGATCCAGGAACAACGTTGGATATGAAGGCAATGCATCCCATGTGACTTCTTATTTTGGCGGGGAGCTTTGTGCATCGGGTGCCGGAACCGTCCTCCTCCTCAGCGAACGATGTTCGACGCTGTTTTCCACAAGCGATTGGCGTTTAAAGATTTGGTGGACAAGCCGCTTCGGCAGAAGTGTTTTTGTTTGGGGTTGGGGTGGGGCTTTTGGATGTGCACTTCGGTGCTCTCTATCTCGACAGTATTATTCACTAATTCTGTTTGTGCATTCCCTCATCAGCCATCGATGACAGACTATCTCAGAACGACACCTGCATGATTGGATAAAGCTGCCCAGAACACACCGATGTGTTAATTGCAATACGCTCCCTCAGGGCTGTTGGGGTGCTGCCACCAACTCTTGTCAGAGGGGTGACCGGGGTGTCCTATCACCACCCGACCCAAAGATAAGGTGGCGCGTATCCAAAGGGCCAGAAAGGCCAGGGCCCAGAGTCTCTACCCCACCCGCGGGTATCGCTCAAGAGGCCGACACATATGAGTCCCCGGTGCATAAAAAGACACCCCCAGACCTTGACAACGGTACTGCCATGGGTGCCTGCGGAGGGTATTTGGTAAAACGGAGTACCAGACGAGGTAAAACTGAGTAAAATGTGGTAAAACTGAGTAGATTTGAGGTAAAACTTAGTAAAAAAATTTTACTCAGTAAAAAGACAATTGTTTTAACAAAATTGCACAAACGTTTAAAATGATAAAATGGTTCTATTTCTTGACATATCCTACCATGATGCGTTGACGTTGGGAGAATTCCTTTTGGCGTGTATGTTCACACACACTTTATTTGTGGCACCAGGAAAAGGGTTGCACCGCCAGCGCGCTGGTTTCCCAATGGGCACCAACGCTGCCGCGCCGTTTGCTAATCTCATTGATCGGTACTATGAATTATTGTGCCCACTCCCAACCACACGTGGATTCATGCACGCTCGGTTCATTGATGATTTGTGCCTCATACACCCCAAGGCGTGGACGCCCCACGTGAGCGCCCACCTTTCCAAGTGTTACCCGCCACACTTACCATTCGAAATTGAACACCTGGGTCAACAATCAGGCCTCGTATTCCTTGATCTGTACCTCATTTCCCTAGGAGGCCCGCTTCGCTTTTGCACGTATTTCAAGAATGGTGTGTACCTACCGTGGCGTAGCAATAACCTGAGATCACACGAGCTCGGGTGGATTAAAGGTGAATGCGCCCGGTACCTCCGAACCAACTCCCATGAGTGCTATTTCGATTTGGTTTGTGATCGTTTGAGAAGTTGCCTCATTCGCCTACATTACCCGAAGTCCACATATGAGCCCTTGCCTCTTTCTTGGTCTTCGAAATCACTCTACATGCGTCGTAAACCGCGCGCGACCACGCACGCCCCAATCCATTGTCTCCGGGTACCTTTCCATGCTTCTTTGGAATTTTCCCTAACCGGCCTACTTCAATGGATGCAACGCAAACTCGCCACACACATTCCACGCTTGCGCTTGTTCGTTACCTACCGACCGATGACCAAGCTTCGAATGGTATGGCATCGCCTTGCTATGCGCACACTACGTGAGTCCGGGGAGGGTGGGAGGGATGGAAAAGTTTTTTTGCCCCGAGATCTCGGGTCAAAAAATTCTTTAACCCCGGATTTAACAGCCCAAGATTTGTGTGCGCGCGCGAGCACTCCGCCAGAATGATTGGTCGCGCTGGCGCTGGCGCCCATGATTTTTGCTGTGCTCTCTTATCTATTTTTTGTCGCATTGTTGGTGATTTACTGAGCTTCTTCTCATTTGTTCCCATTTGTGCATGTATCATACATCACTTCCTTCAGTTGTTTTGGCTGATGAGGCCGCTACTTGGCGGCGAAATGCATACCCCTGATATGAAACAGTAGACGCTCAGAGTTCATTCAAGCCCGTGGATATTGGACTGAGGCTGCCTTTGCATTTGCATTTGCCTTGTTGATACTCACGGAGGGCATAGAGCACGGTTTGTATTAAAGCAAACCGAAGCATTTTATCATTTTAAACACTGGTCATCGTCCTCTTGTGTGCGGATGCCTAATACTCGTCAAGGAGCGCACACTCGTCCCAAGTGGGACCTTTCACTTGTACCTCAACCGTGCCGTCCACTCACCGTTGCCTATCTCAAGAAGGTCGAACGCGCACACCGCAAAGTCGTGGCGTTAAAGAAGCTTGAGTGGACACATGAGCATTCCTTTGAACCTCATAGCACGTCATTTCGAGACGGGAAAACAATGGTGCACAAAGTGGTGGAGTTGGATTCTCAGAAAAAAAACCATGATAGCACTTTCGAGTTGCGCAAGGGCTTTCTCCAAAAAGAGGTGGACGACACGAAAAAAGATTCCAATGAAACATTCACGGCCTTGAAGAAAAAACTTGAGGAGTACAAAGCAGATCTCGCACGTGTCACTAGTGATTGGATTGTTGGTGATCATACGGGTGATGTGTATCGTGCCGCCGTTGAACAAATTTCTGAAAACTCCGTGAACATTGTCTTAAGTTTGGATTCACAATTTGATCGTTGGATGGAACACCAAAAAACCAAGTCTCTTAAGAAAGCCACACGCGTGCAAGACTCTAAGATTGTCAAGGAAGCTTTCACCGAAGACACACAAGCCAACAAGCCCATTGCCGAACAAATTTCCGATTTGCGTCTCGCTTTGAAACAAGTCCTTGGAAGTGACCCTACTCCGCTCTCTCATGGCTCACGCCAACCAAAAAACTCGCGGCGTCCTCCGCACGGTGGTGGTACGCGCTCCGGAAGCAACACAAGCGGCCGAAGCGCCAATTCAAACCGGCGGAGGAGTTCAAGCAACGGGTGCCGCTCAAGCCATACGAGCTACAAGAGCGCCAAGAGCAACAAGAGCAACAAGAGCAACAAGAGCGCAAAGAGCAACAAGAGCAGTTCTTCACACCGCTCCGTCTCTTTCATTCTCAACCAAAAGAAGCCACACTATCGGAAGTCCCGCAAACGCACACACCACGGAGAAACCGGTCGCAAGAAGAGCCCACGTCGCTAACCAACACACGGAGACACCGCTCGGCACGTGAACGTGAACGCAAGAAGTTATACGATGTCAGGCGTCGCCGACAAAAGCTCCTTCTCTCTTTACAACATGTGTTGCATGTTCCACACGCACCCCAATTCCTACAGGGTGATGAACCCATTCATGTGCCCCCGTACATTGCCTATGTTTTGACTTTGGGCCCAAAGTTCGTACCACACACCTCTCCAACCTTCGCCTACACAACTTTTCGTAAGGCGCTTTTCCGTGAACTCCCGGAGCTCGAGAGAGTTCTTCTATGGAACGCAAACTTCCACAACAAAAAAGATGCGGACACACCAAACACATACACATCATTGCCGTACAAAAAAGTACACCGCTCCAAGGGCACCTTGTTCCCCGACTCCCTGCTAGAGGATTGTGGACCGGCATCTTTCATTGTCCCCTCGTGCATCACACACATTCGTGACTCGCTTATTTGCGCATTTTGTAACACTAAACCAGCCGACTTGCCCAAACGAGGAGTAGGTTTGTGTTGGCGATTGTTGCAAGAGTTCATCGACAAATACGTGGTCATCAGTGGGGATAAAGATAGCTCCTTCACAATCATGACTAAAGCCGCGTACCAATCCGAAGTGAATGTGCACCTTCAAGGCACGACACCCGGTGGTATCACACGCTATGTCAAATTAGGTTCTAGTGTTGAAGATTTAGAGTGGTGGTTGGAACACGCACAACGTTGGATGTCAATACTCCATGAAGCCATGAGCTCTCTTCTTCCCGAGTCCTTGTCTAATTGCATTGACACTTTCCTCCATATGCAAGCCGCCCCACATTTCCCCAATTTCTACCTCTTGTGTAAATCACACAAAGGTTTATTCTACACCAATGGCCATTGGCCTAGTCGCCCCATCGTGGGAATGGTACAATGGGCCACCACAACAGCGTCCATTGCACTTTCAGTCGTTGGGACCATGTTCTTGAAGCTTGACCGCTTACTACACCCCCAATTCTCTCCGTTGATTGACACTTTGGATTTTGTTAATCGCCTAGAGGTATTTGATTCTCTCCATGGTTTCGCCACGGGTGATTACGCTGCGACTATTGTTGATTTCACCAATATGTATTCGAATTTTTTATGGGACGATGTCACTAAAACATGGCGCTGCTGGATGAAGTTTTTCCTCGAGAACCACTCCGCGGGTGCCTTTACCCCCCAAGAGATCTCTTTTGCTTTCTGGTTGTTCTCCCCCATGCCTCGTGCGCTCTTTGAACAATGTAACAAGGTCCTTCTATTTCTTGACATATCCTACCATGATGCGTTGACGTTGGGAGAATTCCTTTTGGCGTGTATGTTCACACACACTTTATTTGTGGCACCAGGAAAAGGGTTGCACCGCCAGCGCGCTGGTTTCCCAATGGGCACCAACGCTGCCGCGCCGTTTGCTAATCTCATTGATCGGTACTATGAATTATTGTGCCCACTCCCAACCACACGTGGATTCATGCACGCTTGGTTCATTGATGATTTGTGCCTCATACACCCCAAGGCGTGGACGCCCCACGTGAGCGCCCACCTTTCCAAGTGTTACCCGCCACACTTACCATTCGAAATTGAACACCTGGGTCAACAATCAGGCCTCGTATTCCTTGATCTGTACCTCATTTCCCTAGGAGGCCCGCTTCGCTTTTGCACGTATTTCAAGAATACGAATTTTGGTGTGTACCTACCGTGGCGTAGCAATAACCCGAGATCACACAAGCTCGGGTGGATTAAAGGTGAATGCGCCCGGTACCTCCGAACCAACTCCCATGAGTGCTATTTCAATTTGGTTTGTGATCGTTTGAGAAGTTGCCTCATTCGCCTACATTACCCGAAGTCCACATATGAGCCCTTGCCTCTTTCTTGGTCTTCGAAATCACTCTACATGCGTCGTAAACCGCGCGCGACCACGCACGCCCCAATCCATTGTCTCCGGGTACCTTTCCATGCTTCTTTGGAATTTTCCCTAACCGGCCTACTTCAATGGATGCAACGCAAACTCGCCACACACATTCCACGCTTGCGCTTGTTCGTTACCTACCAACCGATGACCAAGCTTCGAATGGTATGGCATCGCCTTGCTATGCGCACACTACGTGAGTCCGGGGAGGGTGGGAGGGATGGAAAAGTTTTTTTGCCCCGAGATCTCGGGTCAAAAAATTCTTTAACCCCGGATTTAACAGCCCAAGATTTGTTGATTTGTTGCAAGTGTGGGCGCGCGCGAGCACTCCGCCAGAATGATTGGTCGCGCTGGCGCTGGCGCCCATGATTTTTGCTGTGCTCTCTTATCTATTTTTCGTCGCATCGTTGGTGATTTACTGAGCTTCTTCTCATTTGTTCCCATTTGTGCATGTATCATACATCACTTCCTTCAGTTGTTTTGGCTGATGAGGCCGCTACTTGGCGGCGAAATGCATACCCCTGATATGAAACAGTAGACGCTCAGAGTTCATTCAAGCCCGTGGATATTGGACTGAGGCTGCCTTTGCATTTGCATTTGCTTCGTTGATACTCACGGAGGGCATAGAGCACGGTTTGTATTAAAGCAAACCGAAGCATTCTATCATTTCAAACACCAAGGGCCAGAAAGGCAAGGGCCCAGAGTCTCTACCCCACCCGCGGGTATCGCTCAAGAGGCCGACACATATGAGTCCCCGGTGCATAAAAAGACACCCCCAGACCTTGACAATGGTACTGCCATGGGTGCCCGCTAAGGGTATTTGGTAAAACTGAGTACCAGACGAGGTAAAAATGAGTAAAATGTGGTAAAACTGAGTAGATTTGAGGTAAAACTTAGTAGAAAAAATTTTACTCGGTAAAGAGACAATTGTTTTAACAAAATTGCACAAAAAACTGCACACTTTGATGGTAGGTGGTACTTTTAGTTAAGGGCATAAAGCCCCCGATTCGATTCCCGGCCAATTGTGTTAGTGGCGCCCCACCCGGGCCAAACCATCATGTATATATCACACAACCGCTTCACCAAGGAGGGTTGAGTACCGTATGCATGCATGCACAGAGGAGGGAGGGATCACACAACCACTTCACCAAAAAGGGTTGAGTATCGTATGCATGCATGCACAGAGGAGGGAGGGAGGGTGGGGCCAACTACTTACAAGTAGTTACAAAAGACACGCTTGAAGATCAAGTCGGCCTTAGTATCTCTATAGTGAGGCTTGCCTCTCGGGGTGGGATTCAGCTTGCATCTCTCGTTGTAGCCAATTTCTTCATGCATGCCTCCGTGCCATCCGCAGAGCTTTGCTGGTGGAGACAATGTTGCATGCACGAAGGGCAATAGAACAAAATGGGCCCCCTGCCGTCTGGGGAGTCAGCAAGGAGGAACAAATGATTCTTGCTACTATGTTTTTTAGTAGGGGTGTCCTTAACGGCAAAAAAAAAGTTGTTCCAAAACCAGGTAAGCACGGTGGGTACAATCAGAGCGGGGGGCAAAATCAGAGATCGCCCCCTTATGGGCAAAGTGGCTACATCACCCCTGCCGTCTCGGGGATCCCCGCCGCTTCAGAGCGCGGGGGGGGGGAATCAGAAGTGGCCCACAAGTGGGCAAAGTGGCTACGTCACCCCTGCCGTCTCGGGGATCCCCACCGCTTCAGAGCGGGGGGGGAAATCAGAAGTGGCCCACTTGTGGGCAAAGTGGCTACATCACCCCTGCCGTCTCGGGGATCCCCGCCGCTTCAGAGCGGGGGGGGGGGGGGGGATCATAAGTGGCCCACTTGTGGGCAAAGTGGCTACGTCACCCCTGCCGTCTCGGGGATCCCCACCGCTTCGGAGCGGGGAGGGGGAAATCAGAAGTGGCCCACTTGTGGGCAAAGTGGCTACGTCACCCCTGCCGTCTCGGGGATCCCCGCCGCTTCAGAGCGGGGGGGGAAATTTAAAGTAGCCCACTTGTGGGCAAAGTGGCTACGTCACCCCTGCCGTCTCGGGGATCCCCACCGCTTCAGAGCGGGGGGGGGGGGGGATCGGAAGTGGCCCACTTGTGGGCAAAGTGGCTACGTCACCCCTGCCGTCTCGGGGATCCCCACCGCTTCAGAGCGGGGGGGAAATCAGAAGTGGCCCACTTGTGGGCAAAGTGGCTACGTCACCCCTGCCGTCTCGGGGATCCCCACCGCTTTAGAGCGGGGGGGGGGAATTTAAAGTAGCCCACTTGTGGGCAAAGTGGCTACGTCACCCCTGCCGTCTCGGGGATCCCCACCGCTTCAGAGCGGGGGGGGGGGGGGGGATCGGAAGTGGCCCACTTGTGGGCAAAGTGGCTACGTCACCCCTGTCGTCTCGGGGATCCCCACCGCTTCAGAGCGGGGGGGAAATCAGAAGTGGCCCACTTGTGGGCAAAGTGGCTACGTCACCCATGCCGTATCAGGGATCCCCACCGCTTCAGAGCGGGGGGCAAAATCAGTAGTGGCCCACTTGTGGGCAAAGTGGCTACGTCACCCCTGCCGTCTCCGGGATCCCCACCGCTTCAGAGCGGGGAGGCGGAAATCAGAAGTGGCCCACTTGTGGGCAAAGTGGCTACGTCACCCCTGCCGTCTCGGGGATCCCCACCGCTTCAGAGCGGGAAGCAAAATCAGAAGTGGCCCACTTGTGGGCAAAGTGGCTACGTCACCCCTGCCGTCTCGGGGATCCCCGCCGCTTCAGAGCGGGGGGGGGGGGGGGATCGGAAGTGGCCCACTTGTGGGCAAAGGGGCTACGTCACCCCTGCCGTCTCGGGGATCCCCACCGCTTCAAAGCGGGGGGGGGGAAATCAGAAGTGGCCCACTTGTGGGCAAAGTGGCTACGTCACCCCTGCCGAATCAAGGATCCCAGCCGCTTCAAAGCGGGCAGGGGAAATCAGAAGTGGCCCACTTGTGGGCAAAGTGGCTATGTCACCCCTGCCGTCTCGGGGATCCCCACCGCTTCAGAGCGGGGAGGGGGAAATCAGAAGTGGCCCACTTGTGGGCAAAGTGGCTACGTCACCCCTGCCGTCTCGGGGATGCCCAGCGCTTCAGAGCGGGAAGCAAAATCAGAAGTGGCCCACTTGTGGGCAAAGTGGCTACGTCACCCCTGCCGTCTCGGGGATCCCCACCGCTTCAGAGCGGGAAGCAAAATCAGAAGTGGCCCACTTGTGGGCAAAGTGGCTACGTCACCCCTGCCGTCTCGGGGATCCCCACCGCTTCAGAGCGGGGGGGGGGGGATCAGAAGTGGCCCACTTGTGGGCAAAGGGGCTACGTCACCCCTGCCGTCTCGGGGATCCCCACCGTTTCAGAGCGGGGAGGGGGAAATCAGAAGTGGCCCACTTGTGGGCAAAGTGGCTACGTCACCCCTGCCGTCTCGGGGATCCCCAGCGCTTCAGAATGGGGGGCAAAATCAGAAGTGGCCCACTTGTGGGCAAAGTGGCTACGTCACCCCTGCCGTCTCGGGGATCCCCACCGCTTCAGAGCGGGGGGGGGGGGGATCAGAAGTGGCCCACTTGTGGGCAAAGGGGCTACGTCACCCCTGCCGTCTCGGGGATCCCCACCGCTTCAAAGCGGGGGGGGGGGATCAGAAGTGGCCCACTTGTGGGCAAAGTGGCTACCTCACCCCTGCCGTCTCGGGGATCCCCACCGCTTCAGAGTGGGGGGCAAAATCAGAAGTGGCCCACTTATGGGCAAAGTGGCTACGTCACCCCTGCCGTCTCGGGGATCCCCACCGCTTCAGAGCGGGGGGCAAAATCAGAAGTGGCCCACTTGTGGGTAAAGTGGCTACGTCACCCCTGCCGTCTCGGGGATCCCCGCCGCTTCACGGCGGTTGGGGGCAAAATTAGTAGTGGCCCACTTGTGGACAAAGTGGCTACGTCACCCCTGCCGTCTCGGGGATCCCCGCCGCTTCAGAATGGGGGGCAAAATCTGAAGTGGCCCACTTGTGGGCAAAGTGGCTACCTCACCCCTGCCGTCTCGGGGATCCCCACCGCTTCAGAGCGGGGAGGGGGGAATCAGAAGTGGCCCACTTGTGGGCAAAGTGGCTACGTCACCCCTGCCGTCTCGGGGATCCCCACCGCTTCAGAGCGGGGGGGGAAATTTAAAGTGGCCCACTTGTGGGCAAAGTGGCTACGTCACCCCTGCCGTCTCGGGGATCCCCACCGCTTCAGAGCGGGGGGGGGGGGGGGGGGGATCGGAAGTGGCCCACTTGTGGGCAAAGTGGCTACGTCACCCCTGCCGTCTCGGGGATCCCCGCCGCTTCAGAATGGGGGGCAAAATCAGAAGTGGCCCACTTATGGGCAAAGTGGCTATGTCACCCCTGCCGTCTCGGGGATCCCCACCGCTTCATAGTGGGGGGCAAAATCAGTAGTGGCCCACTTGTGGGCAAAGTGGCTACGTCACCCCTGCCGTCTCGGGGATCCCCACCGCTTCAGAGTGGGGGGCAAAATCAGAAGTGGCCCACTTGTGGGCAAAGTGGCTACGTCACCCCTGCCGTCTCGGGGAGCCCCGCCGCTTCACGGCGGGTGGGGGCAAAATCAGAAGTGGCCCACTTGTGGGCAAAGTGGCTACGCCACCCCTGCCGTCTCGGGGATCCCCACCGCTTCAGAGCGGGGGGCAAAATCAGAAGTGGCCCACTTGTGGGCAAAGTGGCTACGTCACCCCTGCGGTCTCGGGGATCCCCACCGCTGCAGAGCGGGGGGCAAAATCAGAAGTGGCCCACAAGTGGGCAAAGTGGCTATGTCACCCCTGCCATCTCGGGGATCCCCACCGCTTCAGAGCGGGGGGGGGAAATCAGAAGTGGCCCACTTGTGGGCAAAGTGGCTACGTCACCCCTGCCGTCTCGGGGATCCCCACCGCTGCAGAGCGGGGGGCAAAATCAGAAGTGGCCCACTTATGGGCAAAGTGGCTACGTCACCCCTGCCGTCTCGGGGATCCCCGCCGCTTCAGAGCGGATGGGGGGAAATCAGAAGTGGCCCACTTGTGGGCAAAGTGGCTACGTCACCCCTGCTGTCTCGGTGATCCCCACCGCTTCAGAGCGGGAAGCAAAATCAGAAGTGGCCCACTTGTGGGCAAAGTGGCTACGTCACCCCTGCCGTCTCGGGGATCCCCGCCGCTTCAGAGCGGGGGGGGGGGAATCTAAAGTGGCCCACTTGTGGGCAAAGTGGCTACGTCACCCCTGCTGTCTCGGGGATCCCAACCGCTTCAGAGCGGGGAGGGGTAAATCAGAAGTGGCCCACTTGTGGGCAAAGTGGCTAAGTCACCCCTGCCGTCTCGGGGATCCCCACCGCTTCAGAGCGGGGGGTGGGGGGATCAGAAGTGGCCCACTTGTGGGCAAAGTGGCTACGTCACCCCTGCCGTCTCGGGGATCCCCACCGCTTCAGAGCGGGGGGGGGGGGAGGGGGAATCTAAAGTGGCCCACTTGTGGGCAAAGTGGCTACGTCACCCCTGCCGTCTCGGGGATCCCCGCCGCTTCAGAATGGGGGGCAAAATCAGAAGTGGCCCACTTGTGGGCAAAGTGGCTACGTTACCCCTGCCGTCTCGGGGATCCAGACTGCTTCAGAGCGGGGGGGGGGGGGATCGAAAGTGGCCCACTTGTGGGCAAAGTGGCTACGTCACCCCTGCCATCTCGGGGATCCCCACCGCTTCAGAGTGGGGGGCAAAATCAGAAGTGGCCCACTTTTGGGCAAAGTGGCTACGTCACCCCTGCCGTCTCGGGGATCCCCACCGCTTGAGAGCGGGAAGCAAAATCAGAAGTGGCCCACTTGTGGGCAAAGTGGCTATGTCACCCCTGCCGTCTCGGGGATCCCCACCGCTTCAGAGCGGGGGGGGGGGGATCAGAAGTGGCCCACTTGTGGGCAAAGGGGCTACGTCACCCCTGCCGTCTCGGGGATCCCCACCGCTTCAGAGCGGGGAGGGGGAAATCAGAAGTGGCCCACTTGTGGGCAAAGTGGCTACGTCACCCCTGCCGTCTCGGGGATCCCCGGCGCTTCAGAATGGGGGGCAAAATCAGAAGTGGCCCACTTGTGGGCAAAGTGGCTACGTCACCCCTGCCGTCTCGGGGATCCCCACCGCTTCAGAGCGGGGGGGGGGGGGGGGATCAGAAGTGGCCCACTTGTGGGCAAAGGGGCTACGTCACCCCTGCCGTCTCGGGGATCCCCACCGCTTCAAAGCGGGGGGGGGGGAATCAGAAGGGGCCCACTTGTGGGCAAAGTGGCTACCTCACCCCTGCCGTCTCGGGGATCCCCACCGCTTCAGAGTGGGGGGCAAAATCAGAAGTGGCCCACTTATGGGCAAAGTGGCTACGTCACCCCTGCCGTCTCGGGGATCCCCACCGCTTCACGGCGGGTGGGGGCAAAATTAGTAGTGGCCCACTTGTGGGCAAAGTGGCTACGTCACCCCTGCCGTCTCGGGGATCCCCGCCGCTTCAGAATGGGGGGCAAAATCAGAAGTGGCCCACTTGTGGGCAAAGTGGCTACGTCACCCCTGCCGTCTCGGGGATCCCCACCGCTTCAGAGCGGGAAGCAAAATCAGAAGTGGCCCACTTGTGGGCAAAGTGGCTACGTCACCCCTGCCGTCTCGGGGATCCCCGCCGCTTCAGAGCGGGGGGGGGGGAATCTAAAGTGGCCCACTTGTGGGCAAAGTGGCTACGTCACCCCTGCTGTCTCGGGGATCCCAACCGCTTCAGAGCGGGGAGGGGTAAATCAGAAGTGGCCCACTTGTGGGCAAAGTGGCTAAGTCACCCCTGCCGTCTCGGGGATCCCCACCGCTTCAGAGCGGGGGGGGGGGGAATCAGAAGTGGCCCACTTGTGGGCAAAGTGGCTACGTCACCCCTGCCGTCTCGGGGATCCCCACCGCTTCAGAGCGGGGGGGGGGGGGGGGAATCTAAAGTGGCCCACTTGTGGGCAAAGTGGCTACGTCACCCCTGCCGTCTCGGGGATCCCCGCCGCTTCAGAATGGGGGGCAAAATCAGAAGTGGCCCACTTGTGGGCAAAGTGGCTACGTTACCCCTGCCGTCTCGGGGATCCAGACTGCTTCAGAGCGGGGGGGGGGGGGATCGAAAGTGGCCCACTTGTGGGCAAAGTGGCTACGTCACCCCTGCCATCTCGGGGATCCCCACCGCTTCAGAGTGGGGGGCAAAATCAGAAGTGGCCCACTTTTGGGCAAAGTGGCTACGTCACCCCTGCCGTCTCGGGGATCCCCACCGCTTGAGAGCGGGAAGCAAAATCAGAAGTGGCCCACTTGTGGGCAAAGTGGCTACGTCACCCCTGCCGTCTCGGGGATCCCCACCGCTTCAGAGCGGGGGGGGGGGGATCAGAAGTGGCCCACTTGTGGGCAAAGGGGCTACGTCACCCCTGCCGTCTCGGGGATCCCCACCGCTTCAGAGCGGGGAGGGGGAAATCAGAAGTGGCCCACTTGTGGGCAAAGTGGCTACGTCACCCCTGCCGTCTCGGGGATCCCCGGCGCTTCAGAATGGGGGGCAAAATCAGAAGTGGCCCACTTGTGGGCAAAGTGGCTACGTCACCCCTGCCGTCTCGGGGATCCCCACCGCTTCAGAGCGGGGGGGGGGGGGATCAGAAGTGGCCCACTTGTGGGCAAAGGGGCTACGTCACCCCTGCCGTCTCGGGGATCCCCACCGCTTCAAAGCGGGGGGGGGGGAATCAGAAGGGGCCCACTTGTGGGCAAAGTGGCTACCTCACCCCTGCCGTCTCGGGGATCCCCACCGCTTCAGAGTGGGGGGCAAAATCAGAAGTGGCCCACTTATGGGCAAAGTGGCTACGTCACCCCTGCCGTCTCGGGGATCCCCACCGCTTCACGGCGGGTGGGGGCAAAATTAGTAGTGGCCCACTTGTGGGCAAAGTGGCTACGTCACCCCTGCCGTCTCGGGGATCCCCGCCGCTTCAGAATGGGGGGCAAAATCAGAAGTGGCCCACTTGTGGGCAAAGTGGCTACGTCACCCCTGCCGTCTCGGGGATCCCCACCGCTTCAGAGCGGGGAGGGGGGAATCAGAAGTGGCCCACTTGTGGGCAAAGTGGCTACGTCACCCCTGCCGTCTCGGGGATCCCCACCGCTTCAGAGCGGGGGGGGGGGGGGATCAGAAGTGGCCCACTTGTGGGCAAAGGGGCTACGTCACCCCTGCCGTCTCGGGGATCCCCACCGCTTCAGAGCGGGGAGGGGGAAATCAGAAGTGGCCCACTTCTGGGCAAAGTGGCTACGTCACCCCTGCCGTCTCGGGGATCCCCGGCGC
Source organism: Eutreptiella sp. 'Long Island Sound 2002' (assembly GCA_964036045.1). Lineage (NCBI taxonomy): Eukaryota > Euglenozoa > Euglenophyceae > Eutreptiales > Eutreptiaceae > Eutreptiella > Eutreptiella sp. 'Long Island Sound 2002'. Next base: position 23,163,287 of record OZ038382.1, read on the forward strand.
TTCAGAATGGGGGGCAAAATCAGAAGTGGCCCACTTGTGGGCAAAGTGGCTACGTCACCCCTGCCGTCTCGGGGATCCCCACCGCTTCAGAGCGGGGGGGGGGGGGGATCAGAAGTGGCCCACTTGTGGGCAAAGGGGCTACGTCACCCCTGCCGTCTCGGGGATCCCCACCGCTTCAAAGCGGGGGGGGGGGAATCAGAAGGGGCCCACTTGTGGGCAAAGTGGCTACCTCACCCCTGCCGTCTCGGGGATCCCCACCGCTTCAGAGTGGGGGGCAAAATCAGAAGTGGCCCACTTATGGGCAAAGTGGCTACGTCACCCCTGCCGTCTCGGGGATCCCCACCGCTTCACGGCGGGTGGGGGCAAAATTAGTAGTGGCCCACTTGTGGGCAAAGTGGCTACGTCACCCCTGCCGTCTCGGGGATCCCCGCCGCTTCAGAATGGGGGGCAAAATCAGAAGTGGCCCACTTGTGGGCAAAGTGGCTACGTCACCCCTGCCGTCTCGGGGATCCCCACCGCTTCAGAGCGGGCAGGGGGGAATCAGAAGTGGCCCACTTGTGGGCAAAGTGGCTACGTCACCCCTGCCGTCTCGGGGATCCCCACCGCTTCAGAGCGGGGGGGGGGGGGATCAGAAGTGGCCCACTTGTGGGCAAAGGGGCTACGTCACCCCTGCCGTCTCGGGGATCCCCACCGCTTCAGAGCGGGGAGGGGGAAATCAGAAGTGGCCCACTTCTGGGCAAAGTGGCTACGTCACCCCTGCCGTCTCGGGGATCCCCGGCGCTTCAGAATGGGGGGCAAAATCAGAAGTGGCCCACTTGTGGGCAAAGTGGCTACGTCACCCCTGCCGTCTCGGGGATCCCCACCGCTTCAGAGCGGGGGGGGGGGGGGGATCAGAAGTGGCCCACTTGTGGGCAAAGGGGCTACGTCACCCATGCCGTCTCGGGGATCCCCACCGCTTCAAAGCGGGGGGGGGGAATCAGAAGGGGCCCACTTGTGGGCAAAGTGGCTACCTCACCCCTGCCGTCTCGGGGATCCCCACCGCTTCCGAGTGGGGGGCAAAATCAGAAGTGGCCCACTTATGGGCAAAGTGGCTACGTCACCCCTGCCGTCTCGGGGATCCCCACCGCTTCAGAGCGGGGGGCAAAATCAGAAGTGGCCCACTTGTGGGTAAAGTGGCTACGTCACCCCTGCCGTCTCGGGGATCCCCGCCGCTTCACGGCGGGTGGGGGCAAAATTAGTAGTGGCCCACTTGTGGGCAAAGTGGCTACGTCACCCCTGCCGTCTCGGGGATCCCCGCCGCTTCAGAATGGGGGGCAAAATCAGAAGTGGCCCACTTGTGGGCAAAGTGGCTACGTCACCCCTGCCGTCTCGGGGATCCCCACCGCTTCAGAGCGGGGAGGGGGGAATCAGAAGTGGCCCACTTGTGGGCAAAGTGGCTACGTCACCCCTGCCGTCTCGGGGATCCCCACCGCTTCAGAGCGGGGGGGGGAAATTTAAAGTGGCCCACTTGTGGGCAAAGTGGCTACGTCACCCCTGCCGTCTCGGGGATCCCCACCGCTTCAGAGCGGGGGGGGGGGGGGATCGGAAGTGGCCCACTTGTGGGCAAAGTGGCTACGTCACCCCTGCCGTCTCGGGGATCCCCGCCGCTTCAGAATGGGGGGCAAAATCAGTAGTGGCCCACTTGTGGGCAAAGTGGCTACGTCACCCCTGCCGTCTCGGGGATCCCCACCGCTTCAGAGTGGGGGGCAAAATCAGAAGTGGCCCACTTATGGGCAAAGTGGCTATGTCACCCCTGCCGTCTCGGGGATCCCCACCGCTTCAGAGTGGGGGGCAAAATCAGTAGTGGCCCACTTGTGGGCAAAGTGGCTACGTCACCCCTGCCGTCTCGGGGATCCCCACCGCTTCAGAGTGGGGGGCAAAATCAGAAGTGGCCCACTTGTGGGCAAAGTGGCTACGTCACCCCTGCCGTCTCGGGGAGCCCCGCCGCTTCACGGCGGGTGGGGGCAAAATCAGAAGTGGCCCACTTGTGGGCAAAGTGGCTACGCCACCCCTGCCGTCTCGGGGATCCCCACCGCTTCAGAGCGGGGGGCAAAATCAGAAGTGGCCCACTTGTGGGCAAAGTGGCTACGTCACCCCTGCGGTCTCGGGGATCCCCACCGCTGCAGAGCGGGGGGCAAAATCAGAAGTGGCCCACAAGTGGGCAAAGTGGCTATGTCACCCCTGCCGTCTCGGGGATCCCCACCGCTTCAGAGCGGGGGGGGGAAATCAGAAGTGGCCCACTTGTGGGCAAAGTGGCTACGTCACCCCTGCCGTCTCGGGGATCCCCACCGCTTAAGAGTGGGGGGCAAAATCAGAAGTGGCCCACTTGTGGGCAAAGTGGCTACGTCACCCCTGCCGTCTCGGGGAGCCCCGCCGCTTCACGGCGGGTGGGGGCAAAATCAGAAGTGGCCCACTTGTGGGCAAAGTGGCTACGTCACCCCTGCTGTCTCGGTGATCCCCACCGCTTCAGAGCGGGAAGCAAAATCAGAAGTGGCCCACTTGTGGGCAAAGTGGCTACGTCACCCCTGCCGTATCAGGGATCCCGGCCGCTTCAGAGCGGGGGGGGGGGAAATCTAAAGTGGCCCACTTGTGGGCAAAGTGGCTACGTCACCCCTGCTGTCTCGGGGATCCCAACCGCTGCAGAGCGGGGAGGGGGAAATCAGAAGTGGCCCACTTGTGGGCAAAGTGGCTAAGTCACCCCTGCCGTCTCGGGGATCCCCACCGCTTCAGAGCGGGGGGGGGGGAATCAGAAGTGGCCCACTTGTGGGCAAAATGGCTACGTCACCCCTGCCGTCTCGGGGATCCCCACCGCTTCAGAGCGGGGGGGGGGGGGGGGAATCTAAATTGGCCCACTTGTGGGCAAAGTGGCTACGTCACCCCTGCCGTCTCGGGGATCCCCGCCGCTTAAGAATGGGGGGCAAAATCAGAAGTGGCCCACTTGTGGGCAAAGTGGCTACGTTACCCCTGCCGTCTCGGGGATCCAGACTGCTTCAGAGCGGGGGGGGGGGGGTGATCGAAAGTGGCCCACTTGTGGGCAAAGTGGCTACGTCACCCCTGCCATCTCGGGGATCCCCACCGCTTCAGAGTGGGGGGCAAAATCAGAAGTGGCCCACTTTTGGGCAAAGTGGCTACGTCACCTCTGCCGTCTCGGGGATCCCCACCGCTTCAGAGCGGGGGGCAAAATCAGAAGTGGTTCACTTGTGGGCAAAGTGGCTACGTCACCCCTGCCGTCTCGGGGAGCCCCGCCGCTTCACGGCGGGTGGGGGCAAAATCAGAAGTGGCCCACTTGTGGGCAAAGTGGCTACGCCACCCCTGCCGTCTCGGGGATCCCCACCGCTTCAGAGCGGGGGGCAAAATCAGAAGTGGCCCACTTGTGGGCAAAGTGGCTACGTCACCCCTGCGGTCTCGGGGATCCCCACCGCTGCAGGGCGGGGGGCAAAATCAGAAGTGGCCCACAAGTGGGCAAAGTGGCTATGTCACCCCTGCCGTCTCGGGGATCCCCACCGCTTCAGAGCGGCGGGGGGGAATCAGAAAAGTGGCCCACTTGTGGGCAAAGTGGCTACGTCACCCCTGCCGTCTCGGGGATCCCCATCGCTGCAGAGCGGGGGGCAAAATCTGAAGTGGCCCACTTATGGGCAAAGTGGCTACGTCACCCCTGCCGTCTCGGGGATCCCCGCCGCTTCAGAGCGGGTGGGGGGAAATCAGAAGTGGCCCACTTGTGGGCAAAGTGGCTACGTCACCCCTGCCGTCTCGGGGATCCCCACCGCTTCAGAGCGGGGGGCAAAATCAGAAGTGGCCCACTTGTGGGCAAAGTGGCTACGTCACCCCTGCCGTATCAGGGATCCCCGCCGCTTCGGAGCGGGGGGGGGAAATCTAAAGTGGCCCACTTGTGGGCAAAGTGGCTACGTCACCCCTGCCGTCTCGGGGATCCCCACCGCTTCAGAGCGGGGAGGGGGAAATCAGAAGTGGCCCACTTGTGGGCAAAGTGGCTACGTCACCCCTGCCGTCTCGGGGATCCCCACCGCTTCAGAGCGGGGGGGGGATCGAAAGTGGCCCACTTGTGGGCAAAGTGGCTACGTCACCCCTGCCGTCTCGGGGATTCTCCTCGCTTCAGAGCGGGGGGGGGAATCAGAAGTGGCCCACTTGTGGGCAAAGTGGCTACGTCACCCCTGCCGTCTCGGGGATCCCCACCGCTTCAGAGTGGGGGGGAAAATCAGAAGTGGCCCACTTATGGGCAAAGTGGCTACGTCACCCCTGCCGTCTCGGGGATCCCCACCGCTTCAGAGCGGGGGGCAAAATCAGAAGTGGCCCACTTGTGGGCAAAGTGGCTACGTCACCCCTGCCGTCTCGGGGAGCCCCGCCGCTTCACGGCGGGTGGGGGCAAAATCAGAAGTGGCCCACTTGTGGGCAAAGTGGCTACGCGTCCCCTGCCGTCTCGGGGATCCCCACCGCTTCAGAGCGGGGAGCAAAATCAGAAGTGGCCCACTTGTGGGCAAAGTGGCTACGTCACCCCTGCGGTCTCGGGGATCCCCACCGCTGCAGAGTGGGGGGCAAAATCAGAAGTGGCCCACAAGTGGGCAAAGTGGCTATGTCTCCCCTGCTGTCTCGGGGATCCCCACCGCTTCAGAGCGCGGGGGGGGAAATCAGAAGTGGCCCACTTGTGGGCAAAGTGGCTATGTCACCCCTGCCGTCTCGGGGATCCCCACCGCTGCAGAGCGGGGGGCAAAATCAGAAGTGGCCCACTTATGGGCAAAGTGGCTACGTCACCCCTGCCGTCTTGGGGATCCCCGCCGCTTCAGAGCGGGTCGGGTCAAATCAGAAGTGGCCCACTTGTGGGCAAAGTGGCTACGTCACCCCTGCCGTCTCGGGGATCCCCACCGCTTCAGAGCGGGGGGCAAAATCAGAAGTGGCCCACTTGTGGGCAAAATGGCTACGTCACCCCTGCCGTATCAGGGATCCCCGCCGCTTCAGAGCGGGGGGGGGGGGGGGATCTAAAGTGGCCCACTTGTGGGCAAAGTGGCTACGTCACCCCTGCCGTCTCGGGGATCCCCACCGCTTCAGAGCGGGGAGGGGTAAATCAGAAGTGGCCCACTTGTGGGCAAAGTGGCTACGTCACCCCTGCCGTCTCGGTGATCCCCACCGCTTCAGAGCGGGGGGGGGGAGGGGGAATCTAAAGTGGCCCACTTGTGGGCAAAGTGGCTACGTCACCCCTGCCGTCTCGGGGATCCCCGCCGCTTCAGAATGGGGGGCAAAATCAGAAGTGGCCCACTTGTGGGCAAAGTGGCTACGTTACCCCTGCCGTCTCGGGGATGCAGACTGCTTCAGAGCGGGGGGGGGATCGAAAGTGGCCCACTTGTGGGCAAAGTGGCTACGTCACCCCTGCCGTCTCGGGGATCCCCACCGCTTCAGAGCGGGGGGCAAAATCAGAAGTGGCCCACTTGTGGGCAAAGTGGCTATGTCACCCCTGCCGTCTCGGGGATCCCCACTGCTTCAGAGCGGGGGGCAAAATCAGTAGCGGCCCACTTGTGGGCAAAGTGGCTACGTCACCCCTGCCGTCTCGGGGATCCCCGCCGCTTCAGAGCGGGGGGGGATAATCAGAAGTGGCCCACAAGTGGGCAAAGTGGCTACTTTACCCCTGCCGTCTAGGGGATCCCCACCGCTTCACGGCGGGTGGGGGCAAAATCAGAAGTGGCCAACTTGTGGGCAAAGTGGCTACGCCACCCCTGCCGTCTCGGGGATCCCCACCGGTTCAGAGCGGGGGGCAAAATCAGAAGTGGCCCACTTGTGGACAAAGTGGCTACGCCACCCCTGCCATCTCGGGGATCCCCACCGCTGCAGAGCGGGGGGCAAAATCGGAAGTGGCCCCCTTGTGGGCAAAGTGGCTACGTCACCCCTGCCGTCTCGGGGATCCCCACCGCTTCAGAGCGGGGGGCAAAATCAGAAGTGGCCCACAAGTGGGCAAAGTGGCTACGTCACCCCTGCCGTCTCGGGGATCCCCACCGCTTCAGAGCGGGGGGCAAAATCAGAAGTGGCCCACAAGTGGGCAAAGTGGCTACGTCACCCCTGCCGTCTCGGGGATCCCCACCGCTTCAGAGCGGGGGGCAAAATCAGAAGTGGCCCACTTATGGGCAAAGTGGCTACGTCACCCCTGCCGTCTCGGGGATCCCCACCGCTTCAGAGCGGGGAGGGAAATCAGAAGTGGCCAACTTGTGGGCAAAGTGGCTACGTCACCCCTGCCGTCTCGGGGATCCCCACCGCTTCAGAGCGGGTGGGGGGGAATCAGAAGTGGCCCACTTGTGGGCAAAGTGGCTACGTCACCCCTGCCGTCTCGGGGATCCCCACCGCTTCAGAGCGGGAGGGGGGGCAAAATCAGAAGTGGCCCACTTGTGGGCAAAGTGGCTACGTCACCCATGCCGTCTCGGGGATCCCCACCGCTTCAGAGCGGGGGGCAAAATCAGAAGTGGCCCACTTGTGGGCAAAGTGGCTACGTCACCCCTGCCGTCTCGGGGATCCCCACCGCTTCAGAGCGGGGGGGGGGGGGGGGATCGGAAGTGGCCCACTTGTGGGCAAAGTGGCTACGTCACCCCTGCCGTCTCGGGGATCCCCGCCGCTTCGGAATGGGGGGCAAAATCAGTAGTGGCCCACTTGTGGGCAAAGTGGCTACGTCACCCCTGCCGTCTCGGGGATCCCCACCGCTTCAGAGCGGGGGGGGGGGGAATCAGAAGTGGCCCACTTGTGGGCAAAGTGGCTACGTCACCCATGCCGTCTCGGGGAACCCCACCGCTTCAGAGCGGGGGGCAAAATCAGAAGTGGCCCACTTGTGGGCAAAGTGGCTACGTCACCGCTGCCGTATCGGGGATCCCCACCGCTTTAGAGCGGGGGGGGGGGATCTAAAGTGGCCCACTTGTGGGCAAAGTGGCTACGTCACCCCTGCCGTCTCGGGGATCCCCACTGCTTCAGAGCGGGGGGCAAAATCAGAAGTGGCCCAATTGTGGGCAAAGTGGCTACGTCACCCCCGCCGTCTCTGGGATCCCCGCCGCTTCAGTGCGGGGGGGGAGGGGGGATCAGAAGTGGCCCACAAGTGGGCAAAGTGGCTACGTCACCCCTGGTGTCTCGGGGATCCCCACCGCTTCGGAGCGGGGGGGGGAATTTAAAGTGGCCCACTTGTGGGCAAAGTGGCTACGTCACCCCTGCCGTCTCGGGGATCCCCATCGCTTCAGAGCGGGGAGGGGGAAATCAGAAGTGGCCCACTTGTGGGCAAAGTGGCTACGTCACCCCTGCCGTCTCGGGGATCCCCGCCGCTTCAGAGCGGGGGGGGGGGGGGGGTCAGAAGTGGCCCACTTGTGGGCAAAGTGGCTACGTCACCCCTGCCGTCTCGGGGATCCCCACCGCTTCAGAGCGGGGGGGGGGGGGGGGATCGGAAGTGGCCCACTTGTGGGCAAAGTGGCTACGTCACCCCTGCCGTCTCGGGGATCCCCACCGCTTCAGAGCGGGGGGGAAATCAGAAGTGGCCCACTTGTGGGCAAAGTGGCTACGTCACCCCTGCCGCATCGGGGATCCACACCGCTTCAGAGCGGGGGGCAAAATCAGTAGTGGCCCACTCGTGGGCTAAGTGGCTACGTCACCCCTGCCGTCTCGGGGATCCCCGCCGCTTCAGAGCGGGGGGGGGGGGGGGTCAGAAGTGGCCCACTTGTGGGCAAAGTGGCTACGTCACCCCTGCCGTCTCGGGGATCCCCACCGCTGCAGAGCGGGGGGCAAAATCAGAACTGGCCCACTTGTGGGCAAAGTGGCTACGTCATCCCTGCCGTCTCGGGGATCCCCGCCGCTTCAGAGCGGGGCAGGGGAAACAGAAGTGGCCCACAAGTGGGCAAAGTGGCTACGTCACCACTGCCGTCTCGGGGATGCCCGCCGCTTCAGAATTGGGGGCAAAATCAAAAGTGGCCCACTTGTGGGCAAAGTGGCTACGTCACCCCTGCCATCTCGGGGATCCCCACCGCTTCAGAGCGGGGGGCAAAATCAGAAGTGGCCCACTTATGGGCAAAGTGGCTACGTCACCCCTGCCGTCTCGGGGATCACCACCGCTTCAGAGCGGGGGGCAAAATCAGAAGTGGCCCACTTGTGGGCAAAGTGGCTACGTCACCCCTGCCGTCTCGGGGATCCCCGCCGCTTCAGAGCAGGGGAGGAAAACAGAAGTGGCCCACAAGTGGGCAAAGTGGCTACGTCACCCCTGCCGTCTCGGGGATCCCCGCCGCTTCACAATGGGGGGCAAAATCAGAAGTGGCCCACTTGTGGGCAAAGTGGCTACGCCACCCCTGCCATCTCGGGGATCCCCACGGTTTCAGAGCGGGGGGGGAAATCAGAAGTGGCCCACTTGTGGGCAAAGTGGCTACGTCACCCCTGCCGTCTCGGGGATCCCCACCGCTGCAGAGCGGGGGGCAAAATCAGAAGTGGCCCACAAGTGGGCAAAGTGGCTACGTCGCCCCTGCCGTCTCGGGGATCCCCACCGCTTCGAAGCGGGGGGCAAAATCAGAGTTGGCCCACAAGTGGGCAAGATGGCTACGTCACCCCTGCCGTCTCGGGGATCCCCACCGCCTCAGAGCGGGTGGGGGCAAAATCAGAAGTGGCCCACTTGTGGGCAAAGTGGCTACGTCACACCTGCCGTCTCGGGGATCCCCACCGCTTCAGAGCGGGGGGGGGGGGGGATCAGAAGTGGCAGACTTATGGGCAAAGTGGCTACGTCACCCCTACCGTCTCGGGGATCCCCACCGCCTCACGGCGGGGGGGGGAATTTAGAGTGGCCCACGTGTGGGCAAAGTGGCTGCGTCACCCCTGCCGTCTTGGGGATCCCCACCGCTTCAGAGCGGGGAGGGGAAAAATCAGAAGTGGCCCACTTGTGGGCAAAGTGGCTACGTCACCCCTGCCGTCTCGGGGATCCCCACCGCTTCAGAGCGGGGGGGGGGTCAAAATCAGAAGTGGCCCACTTGTGGGCAAAGTGGCTACGTCACCCCTGCCGTCCCGGGGATCCCCACCGCTTCAGAGCGGGGGGCAAAATCAGAAGTGGCCCACTTGTGGGCAAAGTGGCTACGTCACCCCTGCCGTCTTAGGGATCCCCACCGCTTCAGAGCGGGGGGGGAAATCAGAAGTGCCCCACTTGTGGGCAAAGTGGCTACGTCACCGCTGTCGTATCGGGGATCCCCGCCGCTTCAGAGCGGGGGGGGAAATCAGAAGTGGCCCACTTGTGGGCAAAGTGGCTACTGCACCCCTGCCATCTCGGGGATCCCCACCGCTTCAGAGCGGGGGGGGCAAAATCAGAAGTGGCCCACTTGTGGGCAAGATGGCTACGTCACCCCTGCCGTCTCGGGGACCCCCACCGCTTCAGAGCGGGGGGCAAAATCAGAGGTGGCCCACTTGTGGGCAAAGTGGCTACGTCACCCCTGCCGTCTCGGGGATCCCCACCGCTTCAGAGCGGGGGGGGAAATCAGAAGTGGCCCACTTGTGGGCAAAGTGGCTACGTCACCCCTGCCGTCTCGGGGATCCCCGCCGCTTCAGAGCGGGGGGGGGGGGGGGGGGTTAGAAGTGGCCCACTTGTGGGCAAAGTGGCTACGTCACCCCTGCCGTCTCGGGGATTCTCACCGCTTCAGAGCGGGGGGGGAAATCAGAAGTGGCCCACTTGCGGGCAAAGTGGCTACGTCACCCCTGCCGTCTCGGGGATCCCCACCACTTCAGAGTGGGGGGCAAAATCAGAAGTGGCCCACTTATGGGCAAAGTGGCTACGTCACCCCTGCCGTCTCGGGGATCCCCACGGTTTCAGAGCGGGGGGGGAAATCAGAAGTGGCCCACTTGTGGGCAAAGTGGCTACGTCACCCCTGCCGTCTCGGGGATCCCCACCGCTGCAGAGCGGGGGGCAAAATCAGAAGTGGCCCACAAGTGGGCAAAGTGGCTACGTCGCCCCTGCCGTCTCGGGGATCCCCACCGCTTCAGAGCGGGGGGCAAAATCAGAGTTGGCCCACAAGTGGGCAAGATGGCTACGTCACCCCTGCCGTCTCGGGGATCCCCACCGCCTCAGAGCGGGTGGGGGCAAAATCAGAAGTGGCCCACTTGTGGGCAAAGTGGCTACGTCACACCTGCCGTCTCGGGGATCCCCACCGCTTCAGAGCGGGGGGGGGGGGGATCAGAAGTGGCAGACTTATGGGCAAAGTGGCTACGTCACCCCTACCGTCTCGGGGATCCCCACCGCCTCACGGCGGGGGGGGGAATTTAGAGTGGCCCACGTGTGGGCAAAGTGGCTGCGTCACCCCTGCCGTCTTGGGGATCCCCACCGCTTCAGAGCGGGGAGGGGAAAAATCAGAAGTGGCCCACTTGTGGGCAAAGTGGCTACGTCACCCCTGCCGTCTCGGGGATCCCCACCGCTTCAGAGCGGGGGGGGGGTCAAAATCAGAAGTGGCCCACTTGTGGGCAAAGTGGCTACGTCACCCCTGCCGTCCCGGGGATCCCCACCGCTTCAGAGCGGGGGGCAAAATCAGAAGTGGCCCACTTGTGGGCAAAGTGGCTACGTCACCCCTGCCGTCTTAGGGATCCCCACCGCTTCAGAGCGGGGGGGGAAATCAGAAGTGCCCCACTTGTGGGCAAAGTGGCTACGTCACCGCTGTCGTATCGGGGATCCCCGCCGCTTCAGAGCGGGGGGGGAAATCAGAAGTGGCCCACTTGTGGGCAAAGTGGCTACTGCACCCCTGCCATCTCGGGGATCCCCACCGCCTCAGAGCGGGGGGGGCAAAATCAGAAGTGGCCCACTTGTGGGCAAGATGGCTACGTCACCCCTGCCGTCTCGGGGACCCCCACCGCTTCAGAGCGGGGGGCAAAATCAGAGGTGGCCCACTTGTGGGCAAAGTGGCTACGTCACCCCTGCCGTCTCGGGGATCCCCACCGCTTCAGAGCGGGGGGGGAAATCAGAAGTGGCCCACTTGTGGGCAAAGTGGCTACGTCACCCCTGCCGTCTCGGGGATCCCCGCCGCTTCAGAGCGGGGGGGGGGGGGGGTTAGAAGTGGCCCACTTGTGGGCAAAGTGGCTACGTCACCCCTGCCGTCTCGGGGATTCTCACCGCTTCAGAGCGGGGGGGGAAATCAGAAGTGGCCCACTTGCGGGCAAAGTGGCTACGTCACCCCTGCCGTCTCGGGGATCCCCACCACTTCAGAGTGGGGGGCAAAATCAGAAGTGGCCCACTTATGGGCAAAGTGGCTACGTCACCCCTGCCGTCTCGGGGATCCCCACCGCTTCAGAGTGGGGGGCAAAATGAGAAGTGGCCCAATTATGGGCAAAGTGGCTACGTCACCCCTGCCGTCTCGGGGATCCCCACCGCTTCAGAGCGGGGGGGGAAATCAGAAGTGGCCCACTTGTGGGCAAAGTGGCTACGTCATCCCTGCCGTCTCGGGGATCCCCGCCGCTTCAGAGCGGGGGGGGGGGGGGATCAGAAGTGGCCCACTTGTGGGCAAAGTGGCTATGTCACCCCTGCCGTCTCAGGGATCCCCACCGCTTCACAGCGGGGGGGGAAATCAGAAGTGGCCCACTTGTGGGCAAAGTGGCTACGTCACCGCTGCCGTATCGGGGATCCCCGCCGCTTCAGAGCGGGGGGGGGAATCAGAAGTGGCCCACTTGTGGGCAAAGTGGCTACGTCACCCCTGCCGTCTCGGAGATCCCCACCGCTTCAGAGCGGGGGGCAAAATCAGAAGTGGCCCACTTGTGGGCAAAGTGGCTACGTCACCCCTGCCATCTCGGGGATCCCCACCGCTTCAGAGCGGGGGGGGAAATCAGAAGTGGCCCACTTGTGGGCAAAGTGGCTACGTCACCCCTGCCGTCTCGGGGATCCCCACCGCTTCAGAGCGGGGGCCAAAATCAGAAGTGGCCCACTTGTGGGCAAAGTGGCTACGTCACCCCTGCCGTCTCGGGGATCCCCACCGCCTCAGAGCGGGTGGGGGGAAATCAGAAGTGGCCCACTTGTGGGCAAAGTGGCTACGTCACCCCTGCTGTCTCGGGGATCCCCACCGCTTCAGAGCTGGGGGGGAGAAAAATCAGGAGTGGCCCACTTGTGGGCAAAGTGGCTACGTCACCCCTGCCGTCTCGGGGATCCCCACCGCTGCAGAGCGGGGGGGGGGGAATCAGAAGTGGCCCACTTGTGGGCAAAGTGGCTACGTCACCCCTGCCATCTCGGGGATCCCCACCGCTTCAGAGCGGGGGGCGGAAATCAGAAGTGGCCCACTTGTGGGCAAAGTAGCTACGCCACCGCTGCCGTCTCGGGGATCCCCGCCGCTTTAGAGCGGGGGGCAAAATCAGAAGTGGCCCACTTATGGGCAAAGTGGCTACGTCACCCCTGCCGTCTCGGGGATCCCCACCGCTGCAGAGCGGGGGGGGGAATCAGAAGTGGCCCACTTGTGGGCAAAGTGGCTACGTCACCCCTGCCGTCTCGGGGATCCCCACCGCTTCACAGCGGGGGGGGGGAATCAGAAGTGGCCCACTTGTGGGCAAAGTGGCTACGTCACCCCTGCCGTATCGGAGACCCCCACCGCTTCAGAGCGGGGGGGGGAGAAAAATCAGGAGTGGCCCACTTGTGGGCAAAGTGGCTACGTCACCCCTGCCGTCTCGGGGATCCCCACGGCTGCAGAGCGGGGGGTGAAATCAGAAGTGGCCCACTTGTGGGCAAAGTGGCTACGTCACCCCTGCCATCTCGGGGATCCCCACCGGTTCAGAGCGGGGGGGGAAATCAGAAGTGGCCCACTTGTGGGCAAAGTGGCTACGTCACCCCTGCCGTCTCGGGGATCCCCACCGCTTCAGAGCGGGGGGCAAAATCAGAAGTGGCCCACTTGTGGGCAAGGTGGCTACGTCACCCCTGCCGTCTCGGGGATCCCCACCGCCTCAGAGCGGGTGGGGGGAAATCAGAAGTGGCCCACTTGTGGGCAAAGTGGCTACGTCACCCCTGCCGTCTCGGGGATCCCCACCGCTTCAGAGCGGGGGGGAAATCAGAAGTGGCCCACTTATGGGCAAAGTGGCTACGTCACCCCTGCCGTCTCGGGGATCCCCACCGCTTCACAACGGGGGGGGAAATCAGAAGTGGCCCACTTGTGGGCAAAGTGGCTACGTCACCGCTGCCGTATCGGGGATCCCCGCCGCTTCAGAGCGGGGGGGGAAATCAGATGTGGCCCACTTGTGGGCAAAGTGGCTACGTCACCCCTGCCGTCTCGGGGATCCCCGCCGCTTCAAAGCGGGGGGGGAAATCAGAAGTGGCCCACTTGTGGGCAAAGTGGCTACGTCACCCCTGCCGTCTCGGGGATCCCCACCGCTTCACATCGGGGGGGGGGGGGGGGGGATCAGAAGTGGCCCACTTGTGGGCAAAGTGGCTACGTCACCCCTGCCGTCTCGGGGATCCCCACCGCTTCAGAGCGGGGGGCAAAATCAGAAGTGGCCAACTTGTGGGCAAAGTGGCTACGTCACCGCTGCCGTATCGGGGATCCCCACCGCTGCAGAGCGGGGGGGGAAATCAGAAGTGGCCCACTTGTGGGCAAAGTGGCTACGTCACCCCTGCCGTCTTGGGGATCCCCACCGCTGCAGAGCGGGGGGGAGAAATCAGAAGTCGCCCACTTGTGGGCAAAGTGGCTACGTCACCCCTGCCCTCTCGGGGATCCCCACCGCTTCAGAGCGGGGGGGGAAATCAGAAGTGGCCCACTTGTGGGCAAAGTGGCTACGTCACCCCTGCCGTCTCGGGGATCCCCACCGCTTCAGAGCGGGGGAGGAAAACAGAAGTGGCCCACAAGTGGGCAAAGTGGCTACGTCACCCCTGCCGTCTCGGGGATCCCCGCCGCTTCACAGCGGGGGGCAAAATCAGAAGTGGCCCACTTGTGGGCAAAGTGGCTACGTCACCCCTGCCGTCGCGGGGATCCCCACCGCCTCAGAGCGGTTGGGGGGAAATCGGAAGTGGCCCACTTGTGGGCAAAGTGGCTACATCACCCCTGCCGTCTCGGGGATCCCCACCGCTTCAGAGCGGGGGGGAAATCAGAAGTGGCCAACTTATGGGCAAAGTGGCTACGTCACCCCTGCCGTCTCGGGGATCCCCACCGCTGCAGAGCGGGGGGCAAAATCAGAAGTGGCCCACTTGTGGGCAAAGTGGCTACGTCACCCATGCCGTCTCGGGGATCCCCACCGCTTCAGGGCGGGGGGGGGGGCAAAATCAGAAGTGGCCCACTTGTGGGCAAAGTGGCTACGTCACCCCTGCCGTCTCGGGGATCCCCACCGCTTCAGAGCGGGGGGCAAAATCAGAAGTGGCCAACTTGTGGGCAAAGTGGCTACGTCACCACTGCTGTCTCGGGGATCCCCACCGCTTCAGAGCGGGGGGCAAAATCAGAAGTGGCCAACTTGTGGGCAAAGTGTCTACGTCACCCCTGCCGTCTTAGGGATCCCCACCGCTTCAGAGCGGGGGGGGGGAAATCAGAAGTGCCCCACTTGTGGGCAAAGTGGCTACTGCACCCCTGCCATCTCGGGGATCCCCAGCGCTTCAGAGCGGGTGGGGCAAAATCAGAAGTGGCCCACTTGTGGGCAAGATGGCTACGTCACCCCTGCCGTCTCGGGGATCCCCACCACTTCAGAGCGGGGGGCAAAATCAGAAGTGGGAGACTTGTGGGCAAAGTGGCTACGTCACCCCTGCCGTCTCGGGGAACCCACCGCTTCAGAGCGGGGGGCAAAATGAGAAGTGGCCCAATTATGGGCAAAGTTGCTACGTCACCCCTGCCGTCTCGGGGATCCCCACCGCTTCAGAGCGGGGGGGGGAATCAGAAGTGGCCCACAAGTGGGCAAAGTGGCTACGTCACCCCTGCCGTCTCGGGGATCCCCGGCGCTTCAGAGCGGGGGGCAAAATCAGAAGTGGCCCACTTATGGGCAAAGTGGCTACGTCACCCCTGCCGTCTCGAAGATCCCCACCGCTTCAGAGCGGGGGGGGAAGGGGGATCAGAAGTGGCCCACTTGTGGGCAAAGTGGCTACGTCACCCCTGCCGTCTCGGGGATCCCCACCGCTTCAGAGCGGGGGGGGGGGGCAAAATCAGAAGTGGCCCACTTGTGGGCAAAGTGGCTACGTCACCCCTGCCGTCTCAGGGATCCCCACCGCTTCAGAGCGGGGGGCAAAATCAGAAGTGGCCCACTTGTGGGCAAAGTGGCTACGTCACCCCTGCCGTCTCGGGGATCCCCACCGCTTCAGAGCGGGTGGGGGGAAGTCAGAAGTGGCCCACTTATGGGCAAAGTGGCTACGTCACCCCTGCCGTCTCGGGGATCCCCACCGCTTCAGAGCGGGGGGGGAAATCTAAAGTGGCCCACTTGTGGGCAAAGTGGCTACGTCACCCCTGCCGTCTCGGGGATCCCCACCGCTTCAGAGCGGGGGGCAAAATCAGAAGTGGCCCACAAGTGGGCAAAGTGGCTACGTCACCCCTGCCGTCTCGGGGCTCCCCACCGCTTCACAGCGGGGGGGGGGGGGGTCAGAAGTGGCCCACTTGTGGGCAAAGTGGCTACCTCACCCCTGCCGTCTCGGGGATCCCCACCGCTTCAGAGCGGGGGGGGAAATCAGAAGTGGCCCACTTGTGGGCAAAGTGGCTACGTCACCCCTGCCGTCTCGGGGATCCCCGCCGCTTCAGAGCGGGGGGCAAAATCAGAAGTGGCCCACAAGTGGGCAAAGTGGCTACGTCACCCCTGCCGTCTCGGGGATCCCCACCGCTTCAGAGCGGGGGGCAAAATCAGAAGTGGCCCACTTATGGGCAAAGTGGCTACGTCACCCCTGCCGTCTCGGGGATCCCCATCGCTGCAGAGCGGGGGGGGAAATCAGAAGTGGCCCACTTGTGGGCAAAGTGGCTACGTCACCCCTGCCGTCTCGGGGATCCCCACCGCTTCACAGCGGGGGGGGGGGAATGAGAAGTGGCCCACTTGTGGGCAAAGTGGCTACGTCACCCCTGCCGTCTCCGGGATCCCCACCGCTTCAGAGCGGGGGGGGAGAAAAATCAGGAGTGGCCCACTTGTGGGCAAAGTGGCTACGTCACCCCTGCCGTCTCGGGGATCCCCGCCGCTTCACAGCGGGGGGCAAAATCAGAAGTGGCCCACTTATGGGCAAAGTGGCTACGTCACCCCTGCCGTCTCGGGGATCCCCGCCGCTTCACAGCGGGGGGGGAGGGGGGATCAGAAGTGGCCCACTTGTGGGCAAAGTGGCTACGTCACCCCTGCCGTCTCGGGGATCTCCACCGCTTCAGAGCGGGGGGGGGGGGCAAAATCAGAAGTGGCCCACTTGTGGGCAAAGTGGCTACGTCACCCCTGCCGTCTCAGGGATCCCCACCGCTTCAGAGCGGGGGGCAAAATCAGAAGTGGCCCACTTGTGGGCAAAGTGGCTACGTCACCCCTGCCGTCTCGGGGATCCCCACCGCTTCAGAGCGGGTGGGGGGAAGTCAGAAGTGGCCCACTTATGGGCAAAGTGGCTACGTCACCCCTGCCGTCTCGGGGATCCCCACCGCTGCAGGGCGGGGCGCAAAATCAGAAGTGGCCCACAAGTGGGCAAAGTGGCTACGTCACCCCTGCCGTCTCGGGGATCCCCACCGCTTCACAGCGGGGGGGGGGAAATCAGAAGTGGCCCACTTGTGGGCAAAGTGGCTACCTCACCCCTGCCGTCTCGGGGATCCCCACCGCTTCAGAGCGGGGGGGAAATCAGAAGTGGCCCACTTATGGGCAAAGTGGCTACGTCACCCCTGCCGTCTCGGGGATCCCCACCGCTTCAGAGCGGGGGGGGACATCAGAAGTGGCCCACTTGTGGGCAAAGTGGCTACGTCACCCCTGCCGTCTCGGGGATCCCCGCCGCTTCAGAGCGGGGGGCAAAATCAGAAGTGGCCCACAAGTGGGCAAAGTGGCTACGTCACCCCTGCCGTCTCGGGGATCCCCACCGCTTCAGAGCGGGGGGCAAAATCAGAAGTGGCCCACTTATGGGCAAAGTGGCTACGTCACCCCTGCCGTCTCGGGGATCCCCATCGCTGCAGAGCGGGGGGGGAAATCAGAAGTGGCCCACTTGTGGGCAAAGTGGCTACGTCACCCCTGCCGTCTCGGGGATCCCCACCGCTTCACAGCGGGGGGGGGGGAATTTAAAGTGGCCCACTTGTGGGCAAAGTGGCTACGTCACCCCTGCCGTCTCCGGGATCCCCACCGCTTCAGAGCGGGGGGGGAGAAAAATCAGGAGTGGCCCACTTGTGGGCAAAGTGGCTACGTCACCCCTGCCGTCTCGGGGATCCCCACCGCTGCAGAGCGGGGGGGGAAGTCAGAAGTGGCCCACTTGTGGGCAAAGTGGCTACGTCACCCCTGCCATCTCGGGGATCCCCACCGCTTCAGAGCGGGGGGGGAAATTTAAAGTGGCCCACTTGTGGGCAAAGTGGCTACGTCACCCATGCCGTCTCGGGGATCCCCACCGCTTCAGAGCGGGGGGCAAAATCAGAAGTGGCCCACAAGTGGGCAAAGTGGCTACGTCACCCCTGCCGTCTCGGGGATCCCCACCGCCTCAGAGCGGGTGGGGGGAAATCAGAAGTGGCCCACTTGTGGGCAAAGTGGCTACGTCACCCCTGCCGTCTCGGGGATCCCCACCGCTTTAGAGCGGGGGGGAAATCAGAAGTGGCCCACTTATGGGCAAAGTGGCTACGTCACCCCTGCCGTCTCGGGGATCCCCACCGCTTCAAAGCGGGGGGGGGGGATCAGAAGTGGCCCACTTGTGGGCAAAGTGGCTACGTCACCCCTGCCGTCTCGGGGATCCCCGCCGCTTCAGAGCGGGGGGCAAAATCAGAAGTGGCCCACTTGTGGGCAAAGTGGCTACTGCACCCCTGCCGTCTTGGGGATCCCCACCGCTTCAGAGCGGGGGGGGGAATCAGAAGTGGCCCACAAGTGGGCAAAGTGGCTACGTCACCCCTGCCGTCTCGGGGATCCCCACCGCTTCAGAGCGGGGGGCAAAATCAGAAGTGGCCCACTTGTGGGCAAAGTGGCTACGTCACCGCTGCCGTATCGGAGATCCCCGCCGCTTCAGAGCGGGGGGGGAAATCAGAAGGGGCCCACAAGTGGGCAAAGTGGCTACGTCACCCCTGCCGTCTCGGGGTTCCCCACCGCTGCAGAGCGGGGGGGGAAATCAGAAGTGGCCCACTTGTGGGCAAAGTGGCTACGTCACCCCTGCCGTCTCGGGGATCCCAGCCGCTTCAGAGCGGGGGGGGGGAATCAGAAGTGGCCCACTTGTGGGCAAAGTGGCTACGTCACCCCTGCCGTCTCCGGGATGCCCACCGCTTCAGAGCGGGGGGGGAGAAAAATCAGGAGTGGCCCACTTGTGGGCAAAGTGGCTACGTCACCCCTGCCGTCTCGGGGATCCCCACCGCTGCAGAGCGGGGGGGGGAGTCAGAAGTGGCCCACTTGTGGGCAAAGTGGCTACGTCACCCCTGCCATCTCGGGGATCCCCACCGCTTCAGAGCGGGGGGGGAAATCAGAAGTGGCCCACTTGTGGGCAAAGTGGCTACGTCACCCATGCCGTCTCGGGGATCCCCACCGCTTCAGAGCGGGGGGCAAAATCAGAAGTGGCCCACAAGTGGGCAAAGTGGCTACGTCACCCCTGCCGTCTCGGGGATCCCCGCCGCCTCAGAGCGGGTGGGGGGAAATCAGAAGTGGCCCACTTGTGGGCAAAGTGGCTACGTCACCCCTGCCGTCTCGGGGATCCCCACCGCTTCAGAGCGGGGGGCAAAATCAGGAGTAGCCCACTTGTGGGCAAAGTGGCTACGTCACCCCTGCCGTCTCGGGGATCCCCACCGCTGCAGAGCGGTGGGGCAAAATCAGAAGTGGCCCACTTATGGGCAAAGTGGGTACGTCACCGCTGCCGTATCGGGGATCCCCACCGCTGCAGAGCGGGTGGGGGGAAATCAGAAGTGGCCCACTTGTGGGCAAAGTGGCTACGTCACCCATGCCGTCTCGGGGATCCCCACCGCTTCAGAGCGGGGGGCAAAATCAGAAGTGGCCCACAAGTGGGTAAAGTGGCTACGTCACCCCTGCCGTCTCGGGGATCCCCACCGCTGCAGAGCGGGGGGGGAAATCAGAAGTGGCCCACTTGTGGGCAAAGTGGCTACGTCACCCCTGCCGTCTCGGGGATCCCCACCGCTTCAGAGCGGGGGGCAAAATCAGAAGTGGCCCACTTGTGGGCAAAGTGGCTACTTCACCCCTGCCGTCTCGGGGATCCCCACCGCCTCAGAGCGGGTGGGGGGAAATCAGAAGTGGCCCACGTGTGGGCAAAGTGGCTACGTCACCCCTGCCGTCTCGGGGATCCCCCCCGCTTCAGAGCGGGGGGGAAATCAGAAGTGGCCCACTTATGGGCAAAGTGGCTACGTCACCCCTGCCGTCTAGGGGATCCCCACCGCTTCAGAGCGGGGGGCAAAATCAGAAGTGGCCAACTTGTGGGCAAAGTGGCTACGTCACCCCTGCCGTCTCGGGGATCCCCGACGCTTCAGAGCGGGGGGGGGGGGGGGGCAAAATCAGAAGTGGCCCACTTGTGGGCAAAGTGGCTACGTCACCCCTGCCGTCTCGGGGATCCCCACCGCTTCAGAGCGGGGGAAAAAATCAGAAGTGGCCCACTTGTGGGCAAAGTGGCTACGTCACCCCTGCCGTCTCCGGGATCCCCACCGCTTCAGAGCGGGGGGGGGAGAAAAATCAGGAGTGGCCCACTTGTGGGCAAAGTGGCTACGTCACCCCTGCCGTCTCGGGGATCCCCACCGCTGCAGAGCGGGGGGGGAAGTCAGAAGTGGCCCACAAGTGGGCAAAGTGGCTACGTCACCCCTGCCGTCTCGGGGATCCCCACCGCCTCAGAGCGGGTGGGGGGAAATCAGAAGTGGCCCACTTGTGGGCAAAGTGGCTACATCACCCCTGCCGTCTCGGGGATCCCCACCGCTTCAGAGCGGGGAACAAAATCAGAAGTGGCCCACAAGTGGGCAAAGTGGCTACGTCACCCCTGCCGTCTCGGGGATCCCCACCGCCTCAGAGCGGGTGGGGGGAAATCAGAAGTGGCCCACTTGTGGGCAAAGTGGCTACATCACCCCTGCCGTCTCGGGGATCCCCACCGCTTCAGAGCGGGGGGGAAATCAGAAGTGGCCCACTTATGGGCAAAGTGGCTACGTCACCCCTGCCGTCTCGGGGATCCCCACCGCTTCAGAGCGGGGGGCAAAATCAGAAGTGGCCAACTTGTGGGCAAAGTGGCTACGTCACCCCTGCCGTCTCGGGGATCCCCGACGCTTCAGAGCGGGGGGGGGGGGGGGCAAAATCAGAAGTGGCCCACTTGTGGGCAAAGTGGCTACGTCACCCCTGCCGTCTCGGGGATCCCCACCGCTTCAGAGCGGGGGGCAAAATCAGAAGTGGCCCACTTGTGGGCAAAGTGGCTACGTCACCCCTGCCGTCTCCGGGATCCCCACCGCTTCAGAGCGGGGGGGGAGAAAAATCAGGAGTGGCCCACTTGTGGGCAAAGTGGCTACGTCACCCCTGCCGTCTCGGGGATCCCCACCGCTGCAGAGCGGGGGGGGAAGTCAGAAGTGGCCCACTTGTGGGCAAAGTGGCTACGTCACCCCTGCCATCTCGGGGATCCCCAACGCTTCAGAGCGGGGGGGGGAAATCAGAAGTGGCCCACTTGTGGGCAAAGTGGCTACGTCACCCATGCCGTCTCGGGGATCCCCACCGCTTCAGAGCGGGGAACAAAATCAGAAGTGGCCCACAAGTGGGCAAAGTGGCTACGTCACCCCTGCCGTCTCGGGGATCCCCACCGCTTCAGAGCGGGTGGGGGGAAATCAGAAGTGGCCCACTTGTGGGCAAAGTGGCTACGTCACCCCTGCCGTCTCGGGGATCCCCACCGCTTCAGAGCGGGGGCAAAATCAGAAGTGGCCCACTTATGGGCAAAGTGGGTACGTCACCCCTGCCGTCTCGGGGATCCCCACCGCTGCAGAGCGGGGGGCAAAATCAGAAGTGGCCCACTTGTGGGCAAAGTGGCTACGTCACCCCTGCCGTCTCGGGGATCCCCACCGCTTCAGAGCGGGGGGCAAAATCAGAAGTGGCCCACTTGTGGGCAAAGTGGCTACGTCACCCCTGCCGTCTCGGGGATCCCCACTGCCTCAGAGCGGGTGGGGGGAAATTAGAAGTGGCCCACTTGTGGGCAAAGTGGCTACGTCACCCCTGCCGTCTCGGGGATCCCCACCGCTTCAGAGCGGGGGGGAAATCAGAAGTGGCCCACTTATGGGCAAAGTGGCTACGTCACCCCTGCCGTCTCGGGGATCCCCACCGCTTCAGAGCGGGGGTCAAAATCAGAAGTGGCCCACTTGTGGGCAAAGTGGCTACGTCACCCCTGCCGTCTCGGGGATCCCCACCGCTGCAGAGCGGGGGGGAAATCAGAAGTGGCCCACTTGTGGGCAAAGTGGCTACGTCACCCCTGCCGTCTCGGGGATCCCCACCGCTTCAGAGCGGGGGGGAAATCAGAAGTGGCCCACTTATGGGCAAAGTGGCTACGTCACCCCTGCCGTCTCGGGGATCCCCACCGCTTCAGAGCGGGGGGGGGAATCAGAAGTGGCCCACTTGTGGGCAAAGTGGCTACGTCACCGCTGTCGTATCGGGGATCCCCGCCGCTGCAGAGCGGGGGGGGAAATCAGAAGTGGCCCACAAGTGGGCAAAGTGGCTACGTCACCCCTGCCGTCTCGGGGATCCCCACCGCTTCAGAGCGGGGGGCAAAATCAGAAGTGGCCCACTTATGGGCAAAGTGGCTACGTCACCCCTGCCGTCTCGGGGATCCCCACCGCTGCAGAGCGGGGGGGGAAATCAGAAGTGGCCCACTTGTGGGCAAAGTGGCTACGTCACCCCTGCCGTCTCGGGGATCCCCACCGCTTCACAGCGGGGGGGGGGAATCAGAAGTGGCCCACTTGTGGGCAAAGTGGCTACGTCACCCCTGCCATCTCGGGGATCCCCATCGCCTCAGAGCTGGTGGGGGGAAATCAGAAGTGGCCCCCTTGTGGGCAAAGTGGCTACGTCACCCCTGCCGTCTCCGGGATCCCCACCGCTTCAGAGCGGGGGGGGGAGAAAAATCAGGAGTGGCCCACTTGTGGGCAAAGTGGCTACGTCACCCCTGCCGTCTCGGGGATCCCCACCGCTGCAGAGCGGGGGGGGAAGTCAGAAGTGGCCCACTTGTGGGCAAAGTGGCTACGTCACCCCTGCCATCTCGGGGATCCCCATCGCCTCAGAGCTGGTGGGGGGAAATCAGAAGTGGCCCACTTGTGGGCAAAGTGGCTACGTCACCCCTGCCGTCTCGGGGATCCCCACCGCTTCAGAGCGGGGGGGAAATCAGAAGTGGCCCACTTATGGGCAAAGTGGCTACGTCACCCCTGCCGTCTCAGGGGATCCCCACCGCTTCAGAGTGGGGGGCAAAATCAGAAGTGGCCAACTTGTGGGCAAAGTGGCTACGTCACCCCTGCCGTCTCGGGGATCCCCGCCGCTTCAGAGCGGGGGGGGGGGGCAAAATCAGAAGTGGCCCACTTGTGGGCAAAGTGGCTACGTCACCCCTGCCGTCTCGGGGATCCCCACCGCTTCAGAGCGGGGGGCAAAATCAGAAGTGGCCCACTTGTGGGCAAAGTGGCTACGTCACCCCTGCCGTCTCGGGGATCCCCACCGCTTCAGAGCGGGGGGGGGGGGGGGAATCGGAAGTGGCCCACTTGTGGGCAAAGTGGCTACGTCACCCCTGCCGTCTCGGGGATCCCCACCGCTTCAGAGCGGAGGGGGAAATCAGAAGTGCCCCACTTGTGGGCAAAGTGGCTACGTCACCGCTGCCGTATTGGGGATCCCCGCCGCTTCAGAGCGGGGGGGGAAATCAGAAGTGGCCCACTTGTGGGCAAGATGGCTACGTCACCCCTGCCGTCTCGGGGATCCCCACCGCTTCAGAGCGGGGGGCAAAATCAGAAGTGGCCCACTTGTGGGCAAAGTGGCTACGTCACCCCTGCCGTCTCGGGGATCCCCACCGCTTCAGAGCGGGGGGCAAAATGAGAAGTGGCCCAATTATGGGCAAAGTGGCTACGTCACCCCTGCCGTCTCGGGGATCCCCACCGCTTCAGAGCGGGGGGGGGGGAATCAGAAGTGGCCCACTTGTGGGCAAAGTGGCTACGTCACCCCTGCCGTCTCGGGGATCCCCACCGCTTCACAACGGGGGGGGGGGAATCAGAAGTGGCCCACTTGTGGGCAAAGTGGCTACGTCACCCCTGCCGTCTCGGGGATCCCCACCGCTTCAGAGCGGGGGGGGAAATTAGAAGTGGCCCACTTGTGGGCAAAGTGGCTACGTCACCCCTACCGTCTCGGGGATCCCCGCCGCTTCAGAGCGGGGGGCAAAATCAGAAGTGGCCCACTTATGGGCAAAGTGGCTACGTCACCCCTGCCGCCTCGGGGATCCCCGCCGCTTCAGAGCGGGGGGGGAGGGGGGATCAGAAGTGGCCCACTTGTGGGCAAAGTGGCTACGTCACCCCTGCCGTCTCGGGGATCCCCACCGCTTCAGAGCGGGGGGGGGGGGGGGCAAAATCAGAAGTGGCCCACTTGTGGGCAAAGTGGCTACGTCACCCCTGCCGTCTCAGGGATCCCCACCGCTTCAGAGCGGGGGGGGAAATCAGAAGTGGCCCACTTGTGGGCAAAGTGGCTACGTCACCCCTGCCATGTCGGGGATCCCCACCGCTTCAGAGCGGGTGGGGAAATCAGAAGTGGCCCACTTGTGGGCAAAGTGGCTACGTCACCCCTGCCGTCTCGGGGATCCCCACCGCTGCAGAGCGGGGGGCAAAATGAGAAGTGGCCCAATTATGGGCAAAGTGGCTACGTCACCCCTGCCGTCTCGGGGATCCCCACCGCTTCAGAGCGGGGGGGGAAATTAGAAGTGGCCCACTTGTGGGCAAAGTGGCTACGTCACCCCTGCCGTCTCGGGGATCCCAACCGCTTCAGAGCGGGGGGCAAAATCAGAAGTGGCCCACTTGTGGGCAAAGTGGCTACGTCACCCCTGCCGTCTCGGGGATCCCCACCGCTTCAGAGCGGGGGGCAAAATGAGAAGTGGCCCAATTATGGGCAAAGTGGCTACGTCACCCCTGCCGTCTCGGGGATCCCCACCGCTTCAGAGCGGGGGGCAAAATCAGAAGTGGCCCACTTGTGGGCAAAGTGGCTACGTCACCCCTGCCGTCTCGGGGATCCCCGCCGCTTCAGAGCGGGAGGAAAGATCAGAAGTGGCCCACTTATGGGCAAAGTGGCTACGTCACCCCTGCCGTCTCGGGGATCCCCGCCGCTTCAGAGCGGGGGGGGAGGGGGGATCAGAAGTGGCCCACTTGTGGGCAAAGTGGCTACGTCACTCCTGCCGTCTCGGGGATCCCCACCGCTTCAGAGCGGAGGGGGAAATCAGAAGTGGCCCACAAGTGGGCAAAGTGGCTACGTCACCCCTGCCGTCTCGGGGATCCCCACCGCTTCAGAGCGGGGGGGGAAATCAGAAGTGGCCCACTTGTGGGCAAAGTGGCTACGTCACCCCTGCCGTCTCGGGGATCCCCGCCGCTGCAGAGCGGGGGGGGGAATCAGAAGTGGCCCACTTGTGGGCAAAGTGGCTACGTCACCCCTGCCGTCTCGGGGATCCCCACCGCCTCAGAGCGGGTGGGGGGAAATTAGAAGTGGCCCCCTTGTGGGCAAAGTGGCTACGTCACCCCTGCCGTCTCAGGGATCCCCACCGCTTCAGAGCGGGGGGGGAAATCAGAAGTGGCCCACTTGTGGGCAAAGTGGCTACGTCACCCCTGCCATCTCGGGGATCCCCACCGCTTCAGAGCGGGGAGCAAAATCAGAAGTGGCCCACTTGTGGGCAAAATGGCTACGTCACCCCTGCCGTCTCGGGGATCCCCACCGCTTCAGAGCGGGGGGCAAAATCAGAAGTGGCCCACTTGTGGGCAAAGTGGCTACGTCACCCCTGCCGTCTCGGGGATCCCCACCGCCTCAGAGCGGGTGGGGGGAAATCAGAAGTGGCCCACTTGTGGGCAAAGTGGCTACGTCACCCCTGCCGTCTCAGGGATCCCCACCGCTTCAGAGCGGGGGGGAAATCAGAAGTGGCCCACTTATGGGCAAAGTGGCTACGTCACCCCTGCCGTCTCGGGGATCCCCACCGCTGCAGAGCGGGGCGCAAAATCAGAAGTGGCCCACTTGTGGGCAAAGTGGCTACGTCAACCCTGCCGTCTCGGGGATCCCCACCGCTTCAGAGCGGGGGGCAAAATCAGAAGTGGCCCACAAGTGGGCAAAGTGGCTACGTCACCCCTGCCGTCTCGGGGATCCCCACCGCTTCACAACGGGGGGGGGGGGGAATCAGAAGTGGCCCACTTGTGGGCAAAGTGGCTACGTCACCCCTGCCGTCTCGGGGATCCCCACCGCTTCAGAGCGGGGGGGAAATCAGAAGTGGCCCACTTGTGGGCAAAGTGGCTACGTCACCCCTGCCGTTTCGGGGATCCCCACCGCTTCAGAGCGGGGGGCAAAATCAGAAGTGGCCCACTTGTGGGCAAAGGGGCTACGTCACCCCTGCCGTCTCGGGGATCCCCACCGCTTCAGAGCGGGGGGGGGGCAAAATCAGAAGTGGCCCACTTGTGGGCAAAGTGGCTACGTCACCCCTGCCGTCTCGGGGATCCCCACCGCTTCAGAGCGGGGGGCAAAATCAGAAGTGGCCCACTTGTGGGCAAAGTGGCTACGTCACCCCTGCCGTCTCGGGGAGCCCCACCGCTTCAGAGCGGGGGGGGGGGGGGGATCGGAAGTGGCCCACTTGTGGGCAAATTGGCTACGTCACCCCTGCCGTCTTAGGGATCCCCACCGCTTCAGAGCGGAAGGGGAAATCAGAAGTGGCCCACTTGTGGGCAAAGTGGCTACTGCACCCCTGCCATCTCGGGGATCCCCACCGCTTGAGAGCGGGTGGGGCAAAATCAGAAGTGGCCCACTTGTGGGCAAGATGGCTACGTCACCCCTGCCGTCTCGGGGATCCCCACCGCTTCAGAGCGGGGGGCAAAATCAGAAGTGGCCCACTTGTGGGCAAGATGGCTACGTCACCCCTGCCGTCTCGGGGATCCCCACCGCTTCAGAGCGGGGGGCAAAATCAGAAGTGGCCCACTTATGGGCAAAGTGGCTACGTCACCCCTGCCGTCTCGGGGATCCCCACCGCTTCAGAGCGGGGGGGGAAATCTAAAGTGGCCCACTTGTGGGCAAAGTGGCTACGTCACCCCTGCCGTCTCGGGTATCCCCGCCGCTTCAAAGCGGGGGGGGGGGGGATCAGAAGTGGCCCACTTGTGGGCAAAGTGGCTACGTCACCCCTGCCGTCTCGGGGATTCTCACCGCTTCAGAGCGGGGGGGGAAATCAGAAGTGGCCCACTTGTGGGCAAAGTGGCTACGTCACCCCTGCCGTCTCGGGGATTCTCACCGCTTCAGAGCGGGGGGGGAAATCAGAAGTGGCCCACTTATGGGCAAAGTGGCTACGTCACCCCTGCCGTCTCGGGGATCCCCACCGCTTCAGAGCGGGGGGGGGGGGGGGGCAAAATCAGAAGTGGCCCACTTGTGGGCAAAGTGGCTACGTCACCCCTGCCCTCTCATGGGATCCCCACCGCTTCAGAGCGGGGGGGGAAATCAGAAGTGGCCCACTTGTGGGCAAAGTGGCTACGTCACCGCTGCCGTATCGGGGATCCCCATGGTACACCAGTCGAGGCACGCCTTGGCCGATGGAGAACTCGCTGCGGAACGCGACCCCCAAACCTTCGCACTGCAGCACAGCTCAAAGTGGAAACCCGATGTTCCGACTTGAATCTTCACATTTGTGCCTCAAATATTACCCGCTGGAGTATTGCAGGAAAGCAAAACAAGCGCCATGCGACGTGGAGCACACCAACTCCTGTAATGACGAAGTGCACCATTTGTGGCAATCGTCTGCCTGTTGGAGTGGGCCTGTGCCATAAAGCCGTAGGGGAGGGGGGGCTCTTGGGGACACCACTGCCTGCATACCTGCCGTGACTCTCGGAGTGGGCGTCACGGTCGGCACAGGGCTTGCGGTCACACTCGCCGTTTCCGTGATGGAAAGAGTTGGTGAATGGGTGCCTGTGAAACAATCAAGGGGCAACATGACATGATACACTGGGTGGGGGCTACATGGAAATGCTGCAAAATGCCATAGAATTCAAAGCGGCTACACGAGCCCTCTCTTCTTGGGGTCCCCAGTGCAGTGAAAAAACAAAACGCATTGGCTGCATATCCCCTCTCTTCTCAGGGTCCCCAAAGGCAAGAGAAAAATGGATATTCTAGGCAGCATTGACAAATCACGTTTTCAGTTGGCAATGGATACCTTTGGAAGGTCAGTGGCACTTGCATGCCTGTGCAGTCTCGGATTCGAAAGTCGGAAATAGCACCTCGAAATGACATGACGCTCAACAAAACCAAAGCAGTCAAAGGTGGGTGCAGCTCCAAACACGCATGAGACAGACACAGAGACAGTAAACCTCAACAACCCCCTGCTGTTTGCTTCCCTTCGTCTCTGCACTGCAGTGCTGAACCCTCGCCTTGCCCTAATGTATGCAATTCAACAACCTTCTGGGCAGTCCGCAGTGCAGTAACCCCAGCGACCGGACTGGTAGGCGGCGTCCCATGCACACCAACCGTCTTCCCTTGAAGCAGCGGTGCATTCGGTGTATTCGGTGCCATTGAAGGTGAAGGGGAAGACACACAGTCCGACGGCCCCATCGTAGCGGTCGTCCGGGGTGACTCTCTCCTCCGATATACAATAAATTCCTAAAGAGGGTTCGAGACAGAACAGTCTGACAAAGCGCTGGCGTGCCTACCGATGGGCACGTGCCAGCGGTCATCATCCGACCAGCCATCGGCTGGCCAACAACTGCCACCGGTGAAGTGCTAACCTCCATCGGTTGAGTGTCAACCGCCCCCTGCGGCGGTGGCTTTTTCCCACTCGCATACTACCCACCCAACCCCCGGCAGTCGGTGGAAAACGAATTTCCTGCATTTCGGCGGCCCAGCGCCTATGGCCTCCTTACCGCACAACCAACCAAACCCCAACCCCCAGCAAAACACAAATGCACATCGCTGCAGCTCATCAGAGTGGGGGGCAGATAATGTCGCGACATGGCCGCTGCTGTCCTGCGTCCCTTATAATGGCGCACCCCGAAAAACTGCAGAGCCAACAATCCTCTGATATCAATGATGAGCCGAACCGACGTGCACAATCAGCAACAGCAGAATACCGCATGGACGGGGACCAACTTGAGTTCCGGCGCACCCATTGCTAGAGCAGCAGTAGTCCTGGCCGCCTGCACAACTGTTTGGCCGGGCACACATGGTGGGATAATTCTTGGGGCATTGTGCCCTCTTACCCCGAGCACTACAGCAGCTCCAACCGTCAGTAACAACGTTGCAGCGGGATCCATCGCCGCAGGCCAACACATTGTCTTCATCCGTGGGATTTGTCCAAGGACAGACGACACCTGAGGGGAACGTACGGACTGTCAGCACAGGGCATACAGAGTGTGCTGCGTCAGGGCTGTCGGCCAACCTCTGGCATTTTCCTGGAAAGCCCTAAGCTCCCCCCAACCCCAACCCCCCAACCACCGGTAACTCCTTCACCAACCACAAACAAGTGCGGCGCACCGGAAACATCAACCGGAATAATGTACAAACTAGGACTTGGTGTGCCGCCCAGACTCCCTGTAGAACACCGGTGGCAAAATTGCCTGGAAACGCTGAGCACCAGCGATGGGTAACACACGGTGATCCGAAACCCCCTGCCCCACCAAAACACGCAGTTGAAAATGTAACCCGCGTTTGGAAAAAAATGTAACCCGTGTACTTTTTTTTTTGCTGTAACCCGCGTATGGAAAAAAGTGTAACCCGTGTACTTTTTTTTGTTGGTGCAACCCGCGTATTGGGAAAAAAGTGTAACCCGTGTAATTTTTATTTTTTTTTGGTGTAACCCGCGTATGGAAAAACGCAAGGGGAAAAAAAGCACATTTTTTTTCTTGGTGTAACCCGCGTATACTTTTTTTTTTCCCCGATGCAACCCGCGTACACTTTTTTTTTTCACAAAAGAAGGAGGACAACAAGAACAACCCAACAACCGCCATTGCTACTGGAGGAGGTGAAGCATATAGCCCCCACCGACATTTTGGGTACCTCCGGCATGGGTTTAAGCAATGGAGCCGTGGCATGAAGGGTGGCTTGCAGGGGAATTTATACTCATCGCCTCAAGATGGCGGAAATAAATAACCAATGTCTGGCCAACACCAAGGGTTTAGGCAACACTACAAGCAGTTGCAGAAAACCCTCTTGTAGATAAGCTGGTACTTGGTGTCGGTAGACTTAGGCTTGGCACCAGGACTTGTGTTCAGTGCAGATTCCTTAAAAATATCTTTTTTGAGAACTTTCACCAACTGGCCAATGAAAGGGCGGTCATTCTCCAATTGACCGGTTGCGCCTTTAGGATAGGCCTCGGTTCCACACTCAGAACCACTATCTTTGAAAGTCATAACCGCTGAAACGAAAAGAAATGAAGCTCCAACTTGAATCTCCACCTTTGTGCCTCAGAAAGTACCCCCGGACCCCACCCCCTAGTCAAAAAAGACATCGAGGGGCTAGGGTTAGGGTTAGGGTCACCGAGCTGGTGGAACCAGTCTTGGTTTTATAACCCTCTTTAGTGTCTAGGGTGGACCTAACAGGTTTGGCAAGCAAGCAGCAAGCAGCAAGCAGCAACCAAGCAGCAAGCAGCAAGCAGCAAGCACGCGCGAAATCAGGGGAAATCACAGCTCCGTCATGGCGCTTCGGATTCGGCCAAAATTTTGGTGGATGCTACCTATGGGTGTGAGGGACAACCACACAAAGTATGAGCCAGATACTCAACGGTGGTGGCCGGGAATGGGTGTCGCAAGTGCCGGACCTCCATTTCAAAATCTGCAATTTAGGGCCAAAATCAGCCTTTGTTTCTCCCAAAACCACCTTGGAACCTGCTGAAAGCAGCCAAATGAAGGGAAATGGGGGCTACTGTACAAATGCGGCTAGACTTCCCCGTGCCGAAGGGACCTCTAGAGCCCTCCAACTCCACAATATGTCCGCGAACCGCCCCCAAAAGGCCCCCAACGCATGGGGAGGGGGGGGGGAATGCAAATTGAGATTGCAAAAAATGCGATGCAAAAAAAATGCAAATAAATGCAAAAAAATGCAAAAAAAATGCAACCCCACAACCGATGCACATACGGAGCAATTCCACAACCGCTTTTCCACAACAATGGATGCTGAAGGTCCTTCCAAGTCACTATCACACTGGATTGAACCTGCCCTCAATATCTCCATTAAACATGAGCATATTTGTAATGTGCCGCGTTGCATTTGGCAAGCCATGGCGGTATTTCGTATCCATGTTACCTGCCAAACTGAAGCTGCGTTCCACTCCTGCAGAAGTTACAGGAACATAAATCAAGAAGCGGGCAAGCTTTGCCAACTCAACTCCACGGTTGGCCCAAAAAGCAGCCAAAGCCGTTGGGGTGTTAATGGCATTGTTCTCCACCCTACAATATTGATGCCACTCAGTCCGAAAGGACTCGTTGCTGGTGGGAAAGTGCAGGTGAGTGAAACTCGGAAGGTCATGTTGCATGTCACCCAGATTCATTGGATTCAGAATGCGGACCTGCTTGTAGAATTTCCATTGATCAGGCCGCTTCGCCATAAGATTATCAATATGTACCACATCCCCTTTGGCAACCTTTGACAGAATAGACCGTGCTGCAGTAGCATCCTTGTATGCCTTTAGCAGTTCCTCTACCGCAGGAGAAAACACAGCATCAGCACCTGACAGCTCTGTGAAATCGGCACGTACATTCATGATACGGTCATACACAAAAGGTGTGTTTGCATCCCCCGTACCCTGAAGACTGTTCAGTGCTTCACTCAACTTCTGGGTTTGAGTCCGCGCAGGCGTGTCTCTAATGCTTCGAGGATGCGAAAAATCACCTCGAACTTCAAAAGCACCAGAAGGATACTGCCGTGCCCTCGATGCTGGCGTGGTTTTGGCCTCATAATTCAGGTTCACCTTTTTCTTTTCAGGTTCTTCAGGTTCTTCCAAATGAGGTTCATTGTCGCCCTCACCATCAGTCAGCTCAGGGGTATCGTCAACATCAGCAGCAGCATCATTTGCAACACCACGTGACACAAATTTGTCCATGGATTGTGATATTAAAAGGAAACTGAAGGCAAAACATATGCAAAAAAAAGCAAAAAAAATGCAAAATATGCAAAAAACCATAGGCTCCTGGTTATGCAAAAAAATGCAAAAAAAAATGCATTTGCATCCCCCCCCCCCCCTGCCCAACGACCCCAGAATTTGTTGCACATTGGCCACCGACAGCCCCAAACAAAAAAACAGACCATATCTTGGGCTAGGTGGCTCGAAAGGCGATTTCAAGCGCACCTCCCCCATTGGGCACTTGGCCCATTGGCTCCTTGGGGTCATACCTTTGACAACTAACTGTTGGCCGGAGGCCCCTTCGCGGGGGGGGGGGGGGGGGGTTGGCGTCGTGGGACCCGCGGAGTCGCCCCCCCCCCCCACCGTGCACCTAATCCACCCGCAACCAACCACTTTTGGTGGTTTCCACCCCTCAAAATTGCCCTAACCGACACCTAGACCCCCGTACCTAGGCCCAGTGGGCTGCGGCAAGCTGCGAGAGGTAGCCCAAAGAGGTGGGTGTCAAAATGGGTCAAGAACGTCCACCGGGAGAGTTTTTTCAAAAATGATCCTGGACCACATGGAATGCCAAAATAAGTGATTTTGGCGCGTTTTGAGCCTGTGGTGGCCCGTTTTGGCCCTCCTAAAATCCCAAACTGCCTTGCAAATGGGCTGTTTTGGGACACACAAATGGGTCAAAAATGGGTCAAAAATGTGTTGTTCCAAAAATGATCCTACACCATTTGGGGTGCCCAAACAAGTGAAATGAACCTATTTTGAGCCCACTGCAAACCATTTTGGCCACTCCAAAGTCACAAAATGCCTTGAAAATGCGCTGTTTTGGGACCAAAAATCAGCCAAAAATGGAGCAAAAATGTGTTTTTCCAAAGACACCTTTGGACTATTTGGGGTGCACAAACAAGTGGAATGAGCCCAGTTTGAGCCCATGTTGAGCCATTTTGGCCCCTCTCAGGGCCGAAAGGGCCTTGAAAATGGGCCAAATTGGGACCACAAATGGCTCAAAACCAGGTCAACACCATGGCTTTCCCAAAACGATCCTAGCCCAATTGTGGTGCCCAAACGGATGAATACACATCATTTTGAGCCCCTTTTGAGCCGCTCTCATCCACTGTCCAGTGCATACGTCATTTGTACTTGAAGTCTCCTGGACGATGTTCCTTCCCCCAGCAGCCCGGTCCCAATATTCAATCCTGGTCAGGGTTAGAGGTGCCCTAGACACAACCAAAACATGTTTCGACCCACACAGGGTCACAACGAGCAGTGGCGACAGGCACCTCCAAAGGCAAACCACCTAATCCCAAGGCCTTGTGCCAAATCCCCCCCAACCCCTCTGTCCTAAAATGGGCCAGGTTCTGGTTCCGATGGCAGAAGGGTCGCTGTGTTGGCACAAGCCCGTGTTACCGCACGGCACTATCACAGAACACATGTTGCAGACATGAGCCAACCCCACGCCCCAAAACATGACAATACAAAGCATTTGTCTTCATGTGCAGAACTCAGGTACCACCCACTTCTTTGCTCTTGAAATTACAGCTACACCAATCCTTTGACACCCATATTGACCTTTCCTGCAGCCTGCACGAAACTACAAGCCACAGCCTCTAATCGTTTGGAACCGCAAAAGCAATGGATGCAAAAAAGCCCCCAAATTGCGGAAACACAGGGTCGCTGTGTTGGGATAAGTCCATGTTAGGACAAGGGGGCCGGGCTAGCCCTTCACGTCATGAAGAAAAACACAACAAATGCCATGCAAAGTGGAGCATCCCAACTCGTGCCCTTGATGGGTAGCACCATCTGTGAACACCTTATGCCTTGGGGGGCGGCAGGGGGGTGATGACTGTGGTTCCAAACAGTATTCCTAAAAAATGCAGTATTCTCTTCACAAAACACAAATTCGATTTGGGGTGCGATTCCTTTCCATACGCATACCCGAGTCAACCATCCCCTCGGAACGTCTGGTGCTCTATTAGTAGTCACAAGTAGTATGCACAATACCTCAACGCTGCCATCCAGTGCACACACTGAATAACACTCGGCGGGTCCGGGCGGGCCGGGCCATACCATTTTGGTGCATGTGACGCGTGACGAAAAAAACAAACATTCGTCGGTGGATGGCGCTCCAGACACACATTAGACGGATACAGGGACGATCAAGGCCAAAGCAGCGCCTGCTGGCTGCTCCCCTTCCTCTCCGCCATGGTATGCCTCGTACACATACGCGATACCACATCCACACCTGCACCTCTCGGAGTACGTGTCACCGTTTGGGTCGGCACAGGGCTTGCGGTCACACTCGCCGTTTCCGTATCAAAGTTCGTATTGCCCCCGCCATCGATGGTCGGCGGACAAGTGCCCCTGCTGATCAGTTCAGAGACCTTCAGCAGCGATTCGAACTCTCGCATGTACGCCCAATGGTCCACTTTGGGCTCACTGGCAATCCCCTGTAGCTCCGTCAGACTCGGGTTCCCCACTCCAACGGCGAACATGATGATGCCCTGGTCCTTCTGCTGCTGCGCCGATGATTGCGTAGCCGATGGAGAGTTAGACACCCCATCAGTCATCACTTCGATCAGCCGCGTTCGGTTGGTCCCATTGCATCCCTGCTGCATCTGGCCCGCCAGGTCAATGGCCTCGCATGTGTTGGTCCCGCCCCCAGTGAAGACAATCGCGTTGATGCACTCCATCAACTCGTCTTGCTCATGGGTCAGCGGACACACCACCTCCGCGGCCGAGGAAAACGCCACAACCCCCATGCGGTTGCCGTCCCAGCCCGTGAATTGCGTCCGGTTCACTCGATCCTTGACGTATGCAATCACATGCGGCCAGTTGCTGGTCCCGATCGATCCTGATCGATCTACCACAAGTACCACATCAGCAGGACAACAGCTCACCGTCTCATTGCACACCCCCGGACAAGGGGTAAAAGATGACCTCAAGGTCGTGGGTGTGGCCGTGATGGAAGGAGTTGGCGAATGGCTACCTGTGAAACAATCAGGGGGGCAACATGACACTGCCTATAGCTACTCAGAAATGCTGCAACTTACCTTATAAATCAAAATGGCTACATAACCCCTCCCTTCTTGGGTCCCCGCTAGGGCAAAAATAATTGAAAAGTGACTTCATGACCCCTGCCTACTCAGGGTCCCCAAAGCGCAGAGAAATAAAAGTGTCGACGCTTTTGCCTCCCGTCCCTTCATGCAAACAACGGCCAGCACACCAAAAATTGGAACCAACGAACAATGCAAACATGCTCCCCACCCCGTCCACAAGACACCATTCGCAGTCTCATAGCATGAAAGCCTTGATCAGCATATGAAGTAAATCTTGGCCCTAAATCCTCAAAATCCTGAAGTCGGAGAGGCAAATGGCTGGGTTCCTACAGTGTGTGCATGTGGCCAGTGGCCACCCCGCTTTGGAGGCATTCACCAATGGCAACTTTGTCCACGCCCAAACAAATGGGCCGATGGCAAGTGGCTGTATGAACAAAATTATGCTGCATTCTGGTCCTAGAGCCACGGGGTGCTTGGTACGACTGAGTAAGAAATGAGGTAAAGCTGAGCCAAACTTGGGAACACTGAGTGAAAAAGAGGTGAAATTGACGAGAATTTGTCAAAATGCTAACTTCACTCCAACTTACCAAATGTCATTCCGCTTGCATTCATTTCTTTGATGGTAGGCGGTCTTTTTGTTTAAGAGGATGAAGGCCTTGTCGCATGTCCAGGAGAGGATGAAGGCCCCCGTGAACTGACATGGCCTCGGTAAATTGGGTTGTTTGCCTTTGGCAGCGCCTATTGGCCTCTCACCACTCCTCTGTTCTGACCCTCTGTGGGTCCGAACGTGTTTGGGTTTTCCTTCCATTCCCCATGCCCAAATTCCTTTGGGCCCTCCCTATTCCTTCTGCCCTCGGGGGGCGGTGGGGGGGTGCCTGGGTGGCGGGGGAGGGTGTTATTGTGGGTAGGGGGTAGAGGAGCGGGCGCAGGAGGGGGTGGGGCAGTGGCACCGTCGCACCCTGTCCCCTGCTTCCCCTTGAGAAGGAACATCCTGGCTCAAGCGGGCTCCTTGTCGGTGTTGGTGTGTGTGGTGTTGGTGATGTTGGCCACTTGCTTCTGCTGGCCCACATATCCCAGTCTGTCCTGGGCGCAGTTGCATATTGTTTGATGGCATGTTGGCCTCAGCTGGCGCGGCGGTGGTAGACCATCGGGGGGGGGGAGAGGGAACCGTGTGAAGGAGGCCCCCGCCTGTTCAGGGCCTGATAGCTCGCGGGAGGCGGAGGGGGTTCTCCTACCCCCCAACCCCTGGAGCCGCCCCCACCTGAGAGCATAGTGCGACAGAGGGGCCAGGCCTTTGGCAACTAAATTGAATCACCCCCCCCCCACCCCCGTGGCCCACCATTGGGCTCGTCCATTCGCCTGCAACCGCATGGCGCGTGAACACCATATGGACAACACGCTCACCCACAGACCACAGTACGCCCAATGTAGGACCAGACACTGCAAGGCACGTCCATTTGCGACTGACCATCGGTTGTACTGAGCACCACAGAAGCCACCGTGACCACAATGACCGCAGCACCATTGGCGGCCCCGTTTTTGTCGGCAGAACCAGGGCAGCCGGTCATGGCGAGCGCTGGCCGCCACACAATGTCGCCGGCGGAAACCGCGATTGTCATCCGTGAAATGCGGATGTGTTCTGATTCAGAGTCTACACTTGTGACCCGGTTTGCGTGCCACCAAGTCAGGCGGTGATTTACGGGGGATCTATTGTGGGTCTCCACACTCAAAACCACTATCTTTGAGAGTCATAACCGCTGAACCGAAAAAGAACTGAAGCTCCAACTTCAATCTCCACATTTGTGCCTCAGAAATTACCCCCGGACCCCACCCCGTAGTCCAACAAGACAAGTCATCGAGGGGGTAGGGTTAGGGTTGGGGTATGTATGCATGTGATAATAATGGTGAGGGTTAGGGTCGGCGAGCTGGTGGAACCAGTCTTGGTTTTATAACCCTTTTTAGTGTCTAGGGTGGACCTACCAGGTTTAGCAAGCAAGCAAGCAAGCAAGCAAGCAAGCATGCAAGCAAGCAAGCAGCACGCGCGAAATGGGAAAAAATCAGAACTCCGTCGTGGTGCTTCAGATTCGGCTGAAATTTTGGTGGATGATACCTATGGGTGTGAAGTACAATGACACAAAGTTTGAGCAAGAAACTCAACGGTGACCAAACATGGGTCAAAAATGGGTCAAAAATGCATTTTTCCAAAACTCATCCTAGAAGATTTGGGGTGCACAAACGGGTGAAATGAGCCCTTTTTGAGCCTATTTTGGGGCATTTTGGCCCCTCACAAGTCCACAAAAGCCTTGAAAGTGGGCCTTGTGGTGATGGGGTTCACTTGCAAGCTGATTCCACTCTGTCAACGGCCTTCAATGTGTGACTCATTGGTGTCCCTCACCATTCATATCTAAGGCTCCCTCCCGCACCAGCTCGGTCCCAATATTCAGTCTTGATTAGGGTCACCGAGCCGGTGGAACCAGTCTCGGTTTTTTAACCCTCTTTAGTGTCTAGGGTGGACCTAACAGGTTTGGCAAGCAAGCAAGCAGCAAGCAGCAAGCAAGCAGCAAGCAAGCAAGTAGCAAGCAAGCAACTAAACGGGACGCAGGCACACGCGAAATGGGAGGAAATCACAGCTCCGTCGTGGCGCTTCGGATTCGTCCAAAATTTGGTGGATGCTACCTATGGGTCTGAGGGACAACCACACAAAGTATGAGCCGGAAACTCAAAGGTGGCGGCCGGGAACGGGCGTAGCAAGTGCCGGACCTCCATTTCAAAATCTGCAATTTAGGGCCAAAATCAGCCTTTTTTTGCCCAAAACCACCCTGGAACCTGCTGAAAGCAGCCAAATGAAGGGGAATAGTGGCTCCTCTACACATGCTAGACTTCCCCGTGCCGAAAGGCCCTCTAGGGCCCTCTAACTCCGCAATATGTCCGCGAATCACCCCCAAAAGGCCCCCAACAGCCGGTGAATTTGTTGCACATTGGCCGCCGACAGCCCCAAACAAAAGACAGATCATGTCTTGGGGTACCTGGCTCAAAATGTGATTTCGAGCGCACCTAATCCACCCGCAACCAACTCCTTTTCGTGTTTTCTCCCCTCAAAATTGCCCTGACCAACGCCTAGTGCATGTGACGCGTGACGAAAAAAACAAACATTCGTCGGTGGATGGTGCTCCAGACACACATCAGACGGATACAGGGACAATCAAGGCCAAAGCAGCGCCTGCTGGCTGCTCCCCTTCCTCTCCGCCCTGGTATGCCTCGTACACATACGCGATACCACATCCACACCTGCACCTCTCGGAGTACGTGTCACCGTTTGGGTCGGCACAGGGCTTGCGGTCACACTCGCCGTTTCCGTATCAAAGTTCGTATTGCCCCCGCCATCGATGGTCGGCGGACAAGTGCCCCTGCTGATCAGTTCAGAGACCTTCAGCAGCGATTCGAACTCTCGCATGTACGCCCAATGGTCCACTTTGGGCTCACTGGCAATCCCCTGTAGCTCCGTCAGACTCGGGTTCCCCACTCCAATGGCGAACATGATGATGCCCTGGTCCTTCTGCTGCTGCGCCGATGATTGCGTAGCCGATGGAGAGTTAGACACCCCATCAGTCATCACTTCGATCAGCCGCGTTCGGTTGGTCCCATTGCATCCCTGCTGCATCTGGCCCGCCAGGTCAATGGCCTCGCATGTGTTGGTCCCGCCCCCAGTGAAGACAATCGCGTCGATGCACTCCATCAACTCGTCTTGCTCATGGGTCAGCGGACACACCACCTCCGCGGCCGAGGAAAACGCCACAACCCCCATGCGGTTGCCGTCCCAGCCCGTGAATTGCGTCCGGTTCACTCGATCCTTGACGTATGCAATCACATGCGGCCAGTTGCTGGTCCCGATCGATCCTGATCGATCTACCACAAGTACCACATCAGCAGGACAACAGCTCACCGTCTCATTGCACACCCCCGGACAAGGGGTAAAAGATGACCTCAAGGTCGTGGGTGTGGCCGTGATGGAAGGAGTTGGCGAATGGCTACCTGTGAAACAATCAGGGGGGCAACATGACACTGCCTATAGCTACTCAGAAATGCTGCAACTTACCTTATAAATCAAAATGGCTACATAACCCCTCCCTTCTTGGGTCCCCGCTAGGGCAAAAATAATTGAAAAGTGACTTCATGACCCCTGCCTACTCAGGGTCCCCAAAGCGCAGAGAAATAAAAGTGTCGACGCTTTTGCCTCCCGTCCCTTCATGCAAACAACGGCCAGCACACCAAAAATTGGAACCAACGAACAATGCAAACATGCTCCCCACCCCGTCCACAAGACACCATTCGCAGTCTCATAGCATGAAAGCCTTGGAAGGCCCCATGGAACCGATGTGTATCATTTTGCATTGAGCAACCTGTGTTGCACCTCCCTCAGCAGCGGTGGAGAGCACCCTCAAAAGATACGGGCATCGGGAAGATTGAGCCTGTACTTGCTGACAGGGAAGCGGACGCCAGAGCGGCAGAATGCTGCACCTGTGCAGTGGAACACACATTCCAATTCTCAGCCACAAAACTGCATTACCCCCTGCCTGATGAACAGCCATTCGTGTTCCAATTGCTCCACCGACGGTCAGCCCTCCACAATCGAGAGGCACATCGCACATGCCACAAAAAACAACTGGCCAACCAACCAGCAGACTTACTTAATGCTAATACTCAACACCCACCCTCTCTCCCCGGAGTGCATGGTCCCAGGCCACAAACCGGAAAGTATGTGGCATAAGGAGTTACACTAATTCAGGCCCGTTGGACCACCACCCACAGACTGGTGCTGCTGGGCCCTGTGCCATATGCTTGCAAGAGTGGCACGGGTGGTCAGGGACAGGGGGTTTTACCGGTGCGTCTTGCTGCTGAGAAACTTACCCTATCCTACTACGCTCCATCACCCCGTCAGCGTGTTTCCCAGACCCCAAGTTAGTGCAGCTCACTAGACCTGCTGGGACTTGGTGACAACCGCTGCAAGTCGCCAGTAGTGACGGGTGCGGCGAACCTCCCTGGAACCAATGAACGGGCCATGCACGGGCCCACACGCATGGCATTCCGCACGGGATTCGTTTCTCATGCCAATCGAGGCACGCCTTGGCCGATGGAGAACTCGCTGCGGAACGCGACCCCCAAACCTTCGCACTGCAGCACAGCTCAAAGTGGAAACCCGATGTTCCGACTTGAATCTTCACATTTGTGCCTCAAATATTACCCGCTGGAGTATTGCAGGAAAGCAAAACAAGCGCCATGCGACGTGGAGCACACCAACTCCTGTAATGACGAAGTGCACCATTTGTGGCAATCGTCTGCCTGTTGGAGTGGGCCTGTGCCATAAAGCCGTAGGGGAGGGGGGGCTCTTGGGGACACCACTGCCTGCATACCTGCCGTGACTCTCGGAGTGGGCGTCACGGTCGGCACAGGGCTTGCGGTCACACTCGCCGTTTCCGTGATGGAAAGAGTTGGTGAATGGGTGCCTGTGAAACAATCAAGGGGCAACATGACATGATACACTGGGTGGGGGCTACATGGAAATGCTGCAAAATGCCGTAGAATTCAAAGCGGCTACACGAGCCCTCTCTTCTTGGGGTCCCCAGTGCAGTGAAAAAACAAAACGCATTGGCTGCATATCCCCTCTCTTCTCAGGGTCCCCAAAGGCAAGAGAAAAATGGATATTCTAGGCAGCATT
Source organism: Eutreptiella sp. 'Long Island Sound 2002' (assembly GCA_964036045.1). NCBI lineage: Eukaryota > Euglenozoa > Euglenophyceae > Eutreptiales > Eutreptiaceae > Eutreptiella > Eutreptiella sp. 'Long Island Sound 2002'. Next base: position 23,203,404 of record OZ038382.1, read on the forward strand.
GACAAATCACGTTTTCAGTTGGCAATGGATACCTTTGGAAGGTCAGTGGCACTTGCATGCCTGTGCAGTCTCGGATTCGAAAGTCGGAAATAGCACCTCGAAATGACATGACGCTCAACAAAACCAAAGCAGTCAAAGGTGGGTGCAGCTCCAAACACGCATGAGACAGACACAGAGACAGTAAACCTCAACAACCCCCTGCTGTTTGCTTCCCTTCGTCTCTGCACTGCAGTGCTGAACCCTCGCCTTGCCCTAATGTATGCAATTCAACAACCTTCTGGGCAGTCCGCAGTGCAGTAACCCCAGCGACCGGACTGGTAGCCGGCGTCCCATGCACACCAACCGTCTTCCCTTGAAGCAGCGGTGCATTCGGTGTATTCGGTGCCATTGAAGGTGAAGGGGAAGACACACAGTCCGACGGCCCCATCGTAGCGGTCGTCCGGGGTGACTCTCTCCTCCGATATACAATAAATTCCTAAAGAGGGTTCGAGACAGAACAGTCTGACAAAGCGCTGGCGTGCCTACCGATGGGCACGTGCCAGCGGTCATCATCCGACCAGCCATCGGCTGGCCAACAACTGCCACCGGTGAAGTGCTAACCTCCATCGGTTGAGTGTCAACCGCCCCCTGCGGCGGTGGCTTTTTCCCGCTCGCATACTACCCACCCAACCCCCGGCAGTCGGTGGAAAACGAATTTCCTGCATTTCGGCGGCCCAGCGCCTATGGCCTCCTTACCGCACAACCAACCAAACCCCAACCCCCAGCAAAACACAAATGCACATCGCTGCAGCTCATCAGAGTGGGGGGCAGATAATGTCGCGACATGGCCGCTGCTGTCCTGCGTCCCTTATAATGGCGCACCCCGAAAAACTGCAGAGCCAACAATCCTCTGATATCAATGATGAGCCGAACCGACGTGCACAATCAGCAACAGCAGAATACCGCATGGACGGGGACCAACTTGAGTTCCGGCGCACCCATTGCTAGAGCAGCAGTAGTCCTGGCCGCCTGCACAACTGTTTGGCCGGGCACACATGGTGGGATAATTCTTGGGGCATTGTGCCCTCTTACCCCGAGCACTACAGCAGCTCCAACCGTCAGTAACAACGTTGCAGCGGGATCCATCGCCGCAGGCCAACACATTGTCTTCATCCGTGGGATTTGTCCAAGGACAGACGACACCTGAGGGGAACGTACGGACTGTCAGCACAGGGCATACAGAGTGTGCTGCGTCAGGGCTGTCGGCCAACCTCTGGCATTTTCCTGGAAAGCCCTAAGCTCCCCCCAACCCCAACCCCCCAACCACCGGTAACTCCTTCACCAACCACAAACAAGTGCGGCGCACCGGAAACATCAACCGGAATAATGTACAAACTAGGACTTGGTGTGCCGCCCAGACTCCCTGTAGAACACCGGTGGCAAAATTGCCTGGAAACGCTGAGCACCAGCGATGGGTAACACACGGTGATCCGAAACCCCCTGCCCCACCAAAACACGCAGTTGAAAATGTAACCCGCGTTTGGAAAAAAATGTAACCCGTGTACTTTTTTTTTTGCTGTAACCCGCGTATGGAAAAAAGTGTAACCCGTGTACTTTTTTTTTTTTTTTGGTGCAACCCGCGTATTGGGAAAAAAGTGTAACCCGTGTAATTTTTTTTTTTTGGTGTAACCCGCGTATGGAAAAACGCAAGGGGAAAAAAAGCACATTTTTTTTCTTGGTGTAACCCGCGTATACTTTTTTTTTTCCCCGATGCAACCCGCGTACACTTTTTTTTTTTCACAAAAGAAGGAGGACAACAAGAACAACCCAACAACCGCCATTGCTACTGGAGGAGGTGAAGCATATAGCCCCCACCGACATTTTGGGTACCTCCGGCATGGGTTTAAGCAATGGAGCCGTGGCATGAAGGGTGGCTTGCAGGGGAATTTATACTCATCGCCTCAAGATGGCGGAAATAAATAACCAATGTCTGGCCAACACCAAGGGTTTAGGCAACACTACAAGCAGTTGCAGAAAACCCTCTTGTAGATAAGCTGGTACTTGGTGTCGGTAGACTTAGGCTTGGCACCAGGACTTGTGTTCAGTGCAGATTCCTTAAAAATATCTTTTTTGAGAACTTTCACCAACTGGCCAATGAAAGGGCGGTCATTCTCCAATTGACCGGTTGCGCCTTTAGGATAGGCCTCGGTTCCACACTCAGAACCACTATCTTTGAAAGTCATAACCGCTGAAACGAAAAGAAATGAAGCTCCAACTTGAATATCCACCTTTGTGCCTCAGAAAGTACCCCCCGGACCCCACCCCCTAGTCAAAAAAGAGATCGAGGGGCTAGGGTTAGGGTCACCGAGCTGGTGGAACCAGTCTTGGTTTTATAACCCTTTTTAGGGTCTAGGGTGGACCTACCAGGTTTAGCAGCAGCAGCAACAAGCAGCAAGCAGCAACAAGCAGCAAGCAGCACGCGCGAAATGGGGAAAAATCAGACATCCGTCGTGGTGCTTCACATTCGGCTGAAATTTTGGTGGATGATACCTATGGGTGTGAGGGACAACCACACAAAGTTTGAGCCAGAAACTCAATGGTGGCGGCCGGGAATGGGTGTCGCAAGTGGCGGACCTCAGTTTCAAAAACTGCAATTTAGGGCCAAAAACAGCCATTTTTGGGCCAAAAGAGCCCTAGAACCCATTCAAAACGGCCAAGGAAAGGGAAAGGGTGGGTGCACTCCATGTGCGGCTTGACTTTCTTGTGTCAACGAGCCATTTGCGGCCCTCTGACTCCACCATATGTCCCGGAAACGGCCCAAAAAGGCCCCCACAAGCCCCAAATTTTGTGCAGATTGGCTGGCGACAGCCACAAACCAAGAATAGGCCATATCTTTGGCTACATGGCTCAAAATGCGATTCCGAGGGCACCTAATCCACCCGCAACCCCCCTCGTTTTGTGGTTTCCACCCCTCAAAATTGCCCAAATGGACGCCTAGACCCCCGTACCCAAGCCCAGTAGGCTGCGGCAAGCTGCAAGCTCAAGCCCAAACAGGTGGGTGCCCAAATGGGTCAATAGGGTCCAATAGGGGCAGAAAAATGACTTTTCTCAAAAATGATCCTAGACCATGTGTGATGCTAAAACAAGTGTTTTTGGACTGTTTTGAGCTTGGGGTGGCCCATTTTGGTCCTCCGAAAATCCCAAAATGCCTTGAAGATGCGCTGTTTTGGGACCAAAAATGGGTCAAAAATGGGTCAAAAACGCATTTTTCCAAAACTCATCCTAGACCATTTGGGGTGCACAAACGGGTGAAATGAGCCTATTTTGAGCCCATTTTGGGGCATTTTGGCCCCTCACAAGTCCACAAAAGCCTTGAAAGTGGGCCTTGTGGTGAAGGGGATCACTTGCAAGCTGATTCCACCCTGTCAAGAGCCTTCAATGTGTAACTCATTGATGTCCCTCACCATTCATATCTAATGTTCCCTCCCCCACCAGCTCGGTCCCAATATTCAGTCTTGATTAGGGTCACCGAGCTGGTGGAACCAGTCTTGGTTTTATAACCCTCTTTAGTGTCTAGGGTGGACCTAACAGGTTTGGCAAGCAAGCAGCAAGCAGCAAGCAGCAACCAAGCAGCAAGCAGCAAGCAGCAAGCACGCGCGAAATCAGGGGAAATCACAGCTCCGTCATGGCGCTTCGGATTCGGCCAAAATTTTGGTGGATGCTACCTATGGGTGTGAGGGACAACCACACAAAGTATGAGCCAGATACTCAACGGTGGTGGCCGGGAATGGGTGTCGCAAGTGCCGGACCTCCATTTCAAAATCTGCAATTTAGGGCCAAAATCAGCCTTTGTTTTTCCCAAAACCACCTTGGAACCTGCTGAAAGCAGCCAAATGAAGGGAAATGGGGGCTACTGTACAAATGCGGCTAGACTTCCCCGTGCCGAAGGGACCTCTAGAGCCCTCCAACTCCACAATATGTCCGCGAACCGCCCCCAAAAGGCCCCCAACGCATGGGGAGGGGGGGGGGGATGCAAATTGAGATTGCAAAAAATGCGATGCAAAAAAAATGCAAATAAATGCAAATAAATGCAAATAAATGCAAAAAAAAATGCAACCCCACAACCGATGCACATACGGAGCAATTCCACAACCGCTTTTCCACAACAATGGATGCTGAAGGTCCTTCCAAGTCACTATCACACTGGATTGAACCTGCCCTCAATATCTCCATTAAACATGAGCATATTTGTAATGTGCCGCGTTGCATTTGGCAAGCCATGGCGGTATTTCGTATCCATGTTACCTGCCAAACTGAAGCTGCGTTCCACTCCTGCAGAAGTTACAGGAACATAAATCAAGAAGCGGGCAAGCTTTGCCAACTCACCTCCACGGTTGGCCCAAAAAGCAGCCAAAGCCGTTGGGGTGTTAATGGCATTGTTCTCCACCCTACAATATTGATGCCACTCAGTCCGAAAGGACTCGTTGCTGGTGGGAAAGTGCAGGTGAGTGAAACTCGGAAGGTCATGTTGCATGTCACCCAGATTCATTGGATTCAGAATGCGGACCTGCTTGTAGAATTTCCATTGATCAGGCCGCTTCGCCATAAGATTATCAATATGTACCACAGCCCCTTTGGCAACCTTTGACAGAATAGACCGTGCTGCAGTAGCATCCTTGTATGCCTTTAGCAGTTCCTCTACCGCAGGAGAAAACACAGCATCAGCACCTGACAGCTCTGTGAAATCGGCACGTACATTCATGATACGGTCATACACAAAAGGTGTGTTTGCATCCCCCGCACCCTGAAGACTGTTCAGTGCTTCACTCAACTTCTGGGTGTGGTCACTGATGAAAGCCAACTTCAGTTTGAGTCCGCGCAGGCGTGTCTCTAATGCTTCGAGGATGCGAAAAATCACCTCGAACTTCAAAAGCACCAGAAGGATACTGCCGTGCCCTCGATGCTGGCGTGGTTTTGGCCTCATAATTCAGGTTCACCTTTTTCTTTTCAGGTTCTTCAGGTTCTTCCAAATGAGGTTCATTGTCGCCCTCACCATCAGTCAGCTCAGGGGTATCGTCAACATCAGCAGCAGCATCATTTGCAACACCACGTGACACAAATTTGTCCATGGATTGTGATATTAAAAGGAAACTGAAGGCAAAACATATGCAAAAAAAAGCAAAAAAAAATGCAAAATATGCAAAAAACCATTGGCTCCTGGTTATGCAAAAAAATGCAAAAAAAATGCATTTGCATCCCCCCCCCCCTGCCCAACGACCCCAGAATTTGTTGCAAATTGGCCACCGACAGCCCCAAACAAAAAAACAGACCATATCTTGGGCTAGGTGGCTCGAAAGGCGATTTCAAGCGCACCTCCCCCATTGGGCACTTGGCCCATTGGCTCCTTGGGGTCATACCTTTGACAACTAACTGTTGGCCGGAGGCCCCTTCGCGGGGGGGGGGGGGGTTGGCGTCCTGGGACCCGCGGAGTCGCCCCCCCCCCCACCGTGCACCTAATCCACCCGCAACCAACCACTTTTGGTGGTTTCCACCCCTCAAAATTGCCCTAACCGACACCTAGACCCCCGTACCTAGGCCCAGTGGGCTGCGGCAAGCTGCGAGAGGTAGCCCAAAGAGGTGGGTGTCAAAATGGGTCAAGAACGTCCACCGGGAGAGTTTTTTCAAAAATGATCCTGGACCACATGGAATGCCAAAATAAGTGATTTTGGCGCGTTTTGAGCCTGTGGTGGCCCGTTTTGGCCCTCCTAAAATCCCAAACTGCCTTGCAAATGGGCTGTTTTGGGACACACAAATGGGTCAAAAATGGGTCAAAAATGTGTTGTTCCAAAAATGATCCTACACCATTTGGGGTGCCCAAACAAGTGAAATGAACCTATTTTGAGCCCACTGCAAGCCATTTTGGCCACTCCAAAGTCACAAAATGCCTTGAAAATGCGCTGTTTTGGGACCAAAAATCAGCCAAAAATGGAGCAAAAATGTGTTTTTCCAAAGACACCTTTGGACTATTTGGGGTGCACAAACAAGTGGAATGAGCCCAGTTTGAGCCCATGTTGAGCCATTTTGGCCCCTCTCAGGGCCGAAAGGGCCTTGAAAATGGGCCAAATTGGGACCACAAATGGCTCAAAACCAGGTCAACACCATGGCTTTCCCAAAACGATCCTAGCCCAATTGTGGTGCCCAAACGGATGAATACACATCATTTTGAGCCCCTTTTGAGCCGCTCTCATCCACTGTCCAGTGCATACGTCATTTGTACTTGAAGTCTCCTGTACTTGAAGTCTCCTGGACGATGTTCCTTCCCCCAGCAGCCCGGTCCCAATATTCAATCCTGGTCAGGGTTAGAGGTGCCCTAGACACAACCAAAACATGTTCCGACCCACACAGGGTCACAACGAGCAGTGGCGACAGGCACCTCCAAAGGCAAACCACCTAATCCCAAGGCCTTGTGCCAAATCCCCCCCAACCCCTCTGTCCTAAAATGGGCCAGGTTCTGGTTCCGATGGCAGAAGGGTCGCTGTGTTGGCACAAGCCCGTGTTACCGCACGGCACTATCACAGAACACATGTTGCAGACATGAGCCAACCCCACGCCCCAAAACATGACAATACAAAGCATTTGTCTTCATGTGCGGAACTCAGGTACCACCCACTTCTTTGCTCTTGAAATTACAGCTACACCAATCCTTTGACACCCATATTGACCTTTCCTGCAGCCTGCACGAAACTACAAGCCACAGCCTCTAATCGTTTGGAACCGCAAAAGCAATGGATGCAAAAAAGCCCCCAAATTGCGGAAACACAGGGTCGCTGTGTTGGGATAAGTCCATGTTAGGACAAGGGGGCCGGGCTAGCCCTTCACGTCATGAAGAAAAACACAACAAATGCCATGCAAAGTGGAGCATCCCAACTCGTGCCCTTGATGGGTAGCACCATCTGTGAACACCTTATGCCTTGGGGGGCGGCAGGGGGGTGATGACTGTGGTTCCAAACAGTATTCCTAAAAAATGCAGTATTCTCTTCACAAAACACAAATTCGATTTGGGGTGCGATTCCTTTCCATACGCATACCCGAGTCAACCATCCTCTCGGAACGTCTGGTGCTCTATTAGTAGTCACAAGTAGTATGCACAATACCTCAACGCTGCCATCCAGTGCACACACTGAATAACACTCGGCGGGTCCGGGCGGGCCGTGCCATACCATTTTGGTGCATGTGACGCGTGGCGAAAAAAACAAACATTCGTCGGTGGATGGCGCTCCAGACACACATTAGACGGATACAGGGACAATCAAGGCCAAAGCAGCGCCTGCTGGCTGCTCCCCTTCCTCTCCGCCCTGGTATGCCTCGTACACATACGCGATACCACATCCACACCTGCACCTCTCGGAGTACGTGTCACCGTTTGGGTCGGCACAGGGCTTGCGGTCACACTCGCCGTTTCCGTATCAAAGTTCGTATTGCCCCCGCCATCGATGGTCGGCGGACAAGTGCCCCTGCTGATCAGTTCAGAGACCTTCAGCAGCGATTCGAACTCTCGCATGTACGCCCAATGGTCCACTTTGGGCTCACTGGCAATCCCCTGTAGCTCCGTCAGACTCGGGTTCCCCACTCCAACGGCGAACATGATGATGCCCTGGTCCTTCTGCTGCTGCGCCGATGATTGCGTAGCCGATGGAGAGTTAGACACCCCATCAGTCATCACTTCGATCAGCCGCGTTCGGTTGGTCCCATTGCATCCCTGCTGCATCTGGCCCGCCAGGTCAATGGCCTCGCATGTGTTGGTCCCGCCCCCAGTGAAGACAATCGCGTCGATGCACTCCATCAACTCGTCTTGCTCATGGGTCAGCGGACACACCACCTCCGCGGCCGAGGAAAACGCCACAACCCCCATGCGGTTGCCGTCCCAGCCCGTGAATTGCGTCCGGTTCACTCGATCCTTGACGTATGCAATCACATGCGGCCAGTTGCTGGTCCCGATCGATCCTGATCGATCTACCACAAGTACCACATCAGCAGGACAACAGCTCACCGTCTCATTGCACACCCCCGGACAAGGGGTAAAAGATGACCTCAAGGTCGTGGGTGTGGCCGTGATGGAAGGAGTTGGCGAATGGCTACCTGTGAAACAATCAGGGGGGCAACATGACACTGCCTATAGCTACTCAGAAATGCTGCAACTTACCTTATAAATCAAAATGGCTACATAACCCCTCCCTTCTTGGGTCCCCGCTAGGGCAAAAATAATTGAAAAGTGACTTCATGACCCCTGCCTACTCAGGGTCCCCAAAGCGCAGAGAAATAAAAGTGTCGACGCTTTTGCCTCCCGTCCCTTCATGCAAACAACGGCCAGCACACCAAAAATTGGAACCAACGAACAATGCAAACATGCTCCCCACCCCGTCCACAAGACACCATTCGCAGTCTCATAGCATGAAAGCCTTGATCAGCATATGAAGTAAATCTTGGCCCTAAATCCTCAAAATCCTGAAGTCGGAGAGGCAAATGGCTGGGTTCCTACAGTGTGTGCATGTGGCCAGTGGCCACCCCGCTTTGGAGGCATTCACCAATGGCAACTTTGTCCACGCCCAAACAAATGGGCCGATGGCAAGTGGCTGTATGAACAAAATTATGCTGCATTCTGGTCCTAGAGCCACGGGGTGCTTGGTACGACTGAGTAAGAAATGAGGTAAAGCTGAGCCAAACTTGGGAACACTGAGTGAAAAAGAGGTGAAATTGACGAGAATTTGTCAAAATGCTAACTTCACTCCAACTTACCAAATGTCATTCCGTTTGCATTCATTTCTTTGATGGTAGGCGGTCTTTTTGTTTAAGAGGATGAAGGCCTTGTCGCATGTCCAGGAGAGGATGAAGGCCCCCGTGAACTGACATGGCCTCGGTAAATTGGGTTGTTTGCCTTTGGCAGCGCCTATTGGCCTCTCACCACTCCTCTGTTCTGACCCTCTGTGGGTCCGAACGTGTTTGGGTTTTCCTTCCATTCCCCATGCCCAAATTCCTTTGGGCCCTCCCTATTCCTTCTGCCCTCGGGGGGCGGTGGGGGGGTGCCTGGGTGGCGGGGGAGGGTGTTATTGTGGGTAGGGGGTAGAGGAGCGGGCGCAGGAGGGGGTGGGGCAGTGGCACCGTCGCACCCTGTCCCCTGCTTCCCCTTGAGAAGGAACATCCTGGCTCAAGCGGGCTCCTTGTCGGTGTTGGTGTGTGTGGTGTTGGTGATGTTGGCCACTTGCTTCTGCTGGCCCACATATCCCAGTCTGTCCTGGGCGCAGTTGCATATTGTTTGATGGCATGTTGGCCTCAGCTGGCGCGGCGGTGGTAGACCATCGGGGGGGGGGAGAGGGAACCGTGTGAAGGAGGCCCCCGCCTGTTCAGGGCCTGATAGCTCGCGGGAGGCGGAGGGGGTTCTCCTACCCCCCAACCCCTGGAGCCGCCCCCACCTGAGAGCATAGTGCGACAGAGGGGCCAGGCCTTTGGCAACTAAATTGAATCACCCCCCCCCACCCCCGTGGCCCACCATTGGGCTCGTCCATTCGCCTGCAACCGCATGGCGCGTGAACACCATATGGACAACACGCTCACCCACAGACCACAGTACGCCCAATGTAGGACCAGACACTGCAAGGCACGTCCATTTGCGACTGACCATCGGTTGTACTGAGCACCACAGAAGCCACCGTGACCACAATGACCGCAGCACCATTGGCGGCCCCGTTTTTGTCGGCAGAACCAGGGCAGCCGGTCATGGCGAGCGCTGGCCGCCACACAATGTCGCCGGCGGAAACCGCGATTGTCATCCGTGAAATGCGGATGTGTTCTGATTCAGAGTCTACACTTGTGACCCGGTTTGCGTGCCACCAAGTCAGGCGGTGATTTACGGGGGATCTATTGTGGGTCTCCACACTCAAAACCACTATCTTTGAGAGTCATAACCGCTGAACCGAAAAAGAACTGAAGCTCCAACTTCAATCTCCACATTTGTGCCTCAGAAATTACCCCCGGACCCCACCCCGTAGTCCAACAAGACAAGTCATCGAGGGGGTAGGGTTAGGGTTGGGGTATGTATGCATGTGATAATAATGGTGAGGGTTAGGGTCGGCGAGCTGGTGGAACCAGTCTTGGTTTTATAACCCTTTTTAGTGTCTAGGGTGGACCTACCAGGTTTAGCAAGCAAGCAAGCAAGCAAGCAAGCAAGCATGCAAGCAAGCAAGCAGCACGCGCGAAATGGGAAAAAATCAGAACTCCGTCGTGGTGCTTCAGATTCGGCTGAAATTTTGGTGGATGATACCTATGGGTGTGAAGTACAATGACACAAAGTTTGAGCAAGAAACTCAACGGTGACCAAACATGGGTCAAAAATGGGTCAAAAATGCATTTTTCCAAAACTCATCCTAGAAGATTTGGGGTGCACAAACGGGTGAAATGAGCCCTTTTTGAGCCTATTTTGGGGCATTTTGGCCCCTCACAGATCCGCAAAAGCCTTGAAAGTGGGCCTTGTGGTGATGGGGTTCACTTGCAAGCTGATTCCACTCTGTCAACGGCCTTCAATGTGTGACTCATTGGTGTCCCTCACCATTCATATCTAAGGCTCCCTCCCGCACCAGCTCGGTCCCAATATTCAGTCTTGATTAGGGTCACCGAGCTGGTGGAACCAGTCTCGGTTTTTTAACCCTCTTTAGTGTCTAGGGTGGACCTAACAAGTTTGGCAAGCAAGCAAGCAGCAAGCAGCAAGCAAGCAGCAAGCAAGCAAGTAGCAAGCAAGCAACTAAACAGGACGCAGGCACACGCGAAATGGGGGGAAATCACAGCTCCGTCGTGGCGCTTCGGATTCGTCCAAAATTTGGTGGATGCTACCTATGGGTCTGAGGGACAACCACACAAAGTATGAGCCGGAAACTCAAAGGTGGCGGCCGGGAACGGGCGTAGCAAGTGCCGGACCTCCATTTCAAAATCTGCAATTTAGGGCCAAAATCAGCCTTTTTTTGCCCAAAACCACCCTGGAACCTGCTGAAAGCAGCCAAATGAAGGGAAATAGTGGCTCCTCTACACATGCTAGACTTCCCCGTGCCGAAAGGCCCTCTAGGGCCCTCTAACTCCACAATATGTCCGCGAATCACCCCCAAAAGGCCCCCAACAGCCGGTGAATTTGTTGCACATTGGCCGCCGACAGCCCCAAACAAAAGACAGATCATGTCTTGGGGTACCTGGCTCAAAATGTGATTTCGAGCGCACCTAATCCACCCGCAACCAACTGCTTTTCGTGGTTTCCACCCCTCAAAATTGCCCTGACCAACGCCTAGTGCATGTGACGCGTGACGAAAAAAACAAACATTCGTCGGTGGATGGTGCTCCAGACACACATCAGACGGATACAGGGACAATCAAGGCCAAAGCAGCGCCTGCTGGCTGCTCCCCTTCCTCTCCGCCCTGGTATGCCTCGTACACATACGCGATACCACATCCACACCTGCACCTCTCGGAGTACGTGTCACCGTTTGGGTCGGCACAGGGCTTGCGGTCACACTCGCCGTTTCCGTATCAAAGTTCGTATTGCCCCCGCCATCGATGGTCGGCGGACAAGTGCCCCTGCTGATCAGTTCAGAGACCTTCAGCAGCGATTCGAACTCTCGCATGTACGCCCAATGGTCCACTTTGGGCTCACTGGCAATCCCCTGTAGCTCCGTCAGACTCGGGTTCCCCACTCCAACGGCGAACATGATGATGCCCTGGTCCTTCTGCTGCTGCGCCGATGATTGCGTAGCCGATGGAGAGTTAGACACCCCATCAGTCATCACTTCGATCAGCCGCGTTCGGTTGGTCCCATTGCATCCCTGCTGCATCTGGCCCGCCAGGTCAATGGCCTCGCATGTGTTGGTCCCGCCCCCAGTGAAGACAATCGCGTCGATGCACTCCATCAACTCGTCTTGCTCATGGGTCAGCGGACACACCACCTCCGCGGCCGAGGAAAACGCCACAACCCCCATGCGGTTGCCGTCCCAGCCCGTGAATTGCGTCCGGTTCACTCGATCCTTGACGTATGCAATCACATGCGGCCAGTTGCTGGTCCCGATCGATCCTGATCGATCTACCACAAGTACCACATCAGCAGGACAACAGCTCACCGTCTCATTGCACACCCCCGGACAAGGGGTAAAAGATGACCTCAAGGTCGTGGGTGTGGCCGTGATGGAAGGAGTTGGCGAATGGCTACCTGTGAAACAATCAGGGGGGCAACATGACACTGCCTATAGCTACTCAGAAATGCTGCAACTTACCTTATAAATCAAAATGGCTACATAACCCCTCCCTTCTTGGGTCCCCGCTAGGGCAAAAATAATTGAAAAGTGACTTCATGACCCCTGCCTACTCAGGGTCCCCAAAGCGCAGAGAAATAAAAGTGTCGACGCTTTTGCCTCCCGTCCCTTCATGCAAACAACGGCCAGCACACCAAAAATTGGAACCAACGAACAATGCAAACATGCTCCCCACCCCGTCCACAAGACACCATTCGCAGTCTCATAGCATGAAAGCCTTGGAAGGCCCCATGGAACCGATGTGTATCATTTTGCATTGAGCAACCTGTGTTGCACCTCCCTCAGCAGCGGTGGAGAGCACCCTCAAAAGATACGGGCATCGGGAAGATTGAGCCTGTACTTGCTGACAGGGAAGCGGACGCCAGAGCGGCAGAATGCTGCACCTGTGCAGTGGAACACACATTCCAATTCTCAGCCACAAAACTGCATTACCCCCTGCCTGATGAACAGCCATTCGTGTTCCAATTGCTCCACCGACGGTCAGCCCTCCACAATCGAGAGGCACATCGCACATGCCACAAAAAACAACTGGCCAACCAACCAGCAGACTTACTTAATGCTAATACTCAACACCCACCCTCTCTCCCCGGAGTGCATGGTCCCAGGCCACAAACCGGAAAGTATGTGGCATAAGGAGTTACACTAATTCAGGCCCGTTGGACCACCACCCACAGACTGGTGCTGCTGGGCCCTGTGCCATATGCTTGCAAGAGTGGCACGGGTGGTCAGGGACAGGGGGTTTTACCGGTGCGTCTTGCTGCTGAGAAACTTACCCTATCCTACTACGCTCCATCACCCCGTCAGCGTGTTTCCCAGACCCCAAGTTAGTGCAGCTCACTAGACCTGCTGGGACTTGGTGACAACCGCTGCAAGTCGCCAGTAGTGACGGGTGCGGCGAACCTCCCTGGAACCAATGAACGGGCCATGCACGGGCCCACACGCATGGCATTCCGCACGGGATTCGTTTCTCATGCCAATCGAGGCACGCCTTGGCCGATGGAGAACTCGCTGCGGAACGCGACCCCCAAACCTTCGCACTGCAGCACAGCTCAAAGTGGAAACCCGATGTTCCGACTTGAATCTTCACATTTGTGCCTCAAATATTACCCGCTGGAGTATTGCAGGAAAGCAAAACAAGCGCCATGCGACGTGGAGCACACCAACTCCTGTAATGACGAAGTGCACCATTTGTGGCAATCGTCTGCCTGTTGGAGTGGGCCTGTGCCATAAAGCCGTAGGGGAGGGGGGGCTCTTGGGGACACCACTGCCTGCATACCTGCCGTGACTCTCGGAGTGGGCGTCACGGTCGGCACAGGGCTTGCGGTCACACTCGCCGTTTCCGTGATGGAAAGAGTTGGTGAATGGGTGCCTGTGAAACAATCAAGGGGCAACATGACATGATACACTGGGTGGGGGCTACATGGAAATGCTGCAAAATGCCGTAGAATTCAAAGCGGCTACACGAGCCCTCTCTTCTTGGGGTCCCCAGTGCAGTGAAAAAACAAAACGCATTGGCTGCATATCCCCTCTCTTCTCAGGGTCCCCAAAGGCAAGAGAAAAATGGATATTCTAGGCAGCATTGACAAATCACGTTTTCAGTTGGCAATGGATACCTTTGGAAGGTCAGTGGCACTTGCATGCCTGTGCAGTCTCGGATTCGAAAGTCGGAAATAGCACCTCGAAATGACATGACGCTCAACAAAACCAAAGCAGTCAAAGGTGGGTGCAGCTCCAAACACGCATGAGACAGACACAGAGACAGTAAACCTCAACAACCCCCTGCTGTTTGCTTCCCTTCGTCTCTGCACTGCAGTGCTGAACCCTCGCCTTGCCCTAATGTATGCAATTCAACAACCTTCTGGGCAGTCCGCAGTGCAGTAACCCCAGCGACCGGACTGGTAGGCGGCGTCCCATGCACACCAACCGTCTTCCCTTGAAGCAGCGGTGCATTCGGTGTATTCGGTGCCATTGAAGGTGAAGGGGAAGACACACAGTCCGACGGCCCCATCGTAGCGGTCGTCCGGGGTGACTCTCTCCTCCGATATACAATAAATTCCTAAAGAGGGTTCGAGACAGAACAGTCTGACAAAGCGCTGGCGTGCCTACCGATGGGCACGTGCCAGCGGTCATCATCCGACCAGCCATCGGCTGGCCAACAACTGCCACCGGTGAAGTGCTAACCTCCATCGGTTGAGTGTCAACCGCCCCCTGCGGCGGTGGCTTTTTCCCACTCGCATACTACCCACCCAACCCCCGGCAGTCGGTGGAAAACGAATTTCCTGCATTTCGGCGGCCCAGCGCCTATGGCCTCCTTACCGCACAACCAACCAAACCCCAACCCCCAGCAAAACACAAATGCACATCGCTGCAGCTCATCAGAGTGGGGGGCAGATAATGTCGCGACATGGCCGCTGCTGTCCTGCGTCCCTTATAATGGCGCACCCCGAAAAACTGCAGAGCCAACAATCCTCTGATATCAATGATGAGCCGAACCGACGTGCACAATCAGCAACAGCAGAATACCGCATGGACGGGGACCAACTTGAGTTCCGGCGCACCCATTGCTAGAGCAGCAGTAGTCCTGGCCGCCTGCACAACTGTTTGGCCGGGCACACATGGTGGGATAATTCTTGGGGCATTGTGCCCTCTTACCCCGAGCACTACAGCAGCTCCAACCGTCAGTAACAACGTTGCAGCGGGATCCATCGCCGCAGGCCAACACATTGTCTTCATCCGTGGGATTTGTCCAAGGACAGACGACACCTGAGGGGAACGTACGGACTGTCAGCACAGGGCATACAGAGTGTGCTGCGTCAGGGCTGTCGGCCAACCTCTGGCATTTTCCTGGAAAGCCCTAAGCTCCCCCCAACCCCAACCCCCCAACCACCGGTAACTCCTTCACCAACCACAAACAAGTGCGGCGCACCGGAAACATCAACCGGAATAATGTACAAACTAGGACTTGGTGTGCCGCCCAGACTCCCTGTAGAACACCGGTGGCAAAATTGCCTGGAAACGCTGAGCACCAGCGATGGGTAACACACGGTGATCCGAAACCCCCTGCCCCACCAAAACACGCAGTTGAAAATGTAACCCGCGTTTGGAAAAAAATGTAACCCGTGTACTTTTTTTTTTGCTGTAACCCGCGTATGGAAAAAAGTGTAACCCGTGTACTTTTTTTTTTTTTGGTGCAACCCGCGTATTGGGAAAAAAGTGTAACCCGTGTAATTTTTTTTTTTTTGGTGTAACCCGCGTATGGAAAAACGCAAGGGGAAAAAAAGCACATTTTTTTTCTTGGTGTAACCCGCGTATACTTTTTTTTTTCCCCGATGCAACCCGCGTACACTTTTTTTTTTCACAAAAGAAGGAGGACAACAAGAACAACCCAACAACCGCCATTGCTACTGGAGGAGGTGAAGCATATAACCCCCACCGACATTTTGGGTACCTCCGGCATGGGTTTAAGCAATGGAGCCGTGGCATGAAGGGTGGCTTGCAGGGGAATTTATACTCATCGCCTCAAGATGGCGGAAATAAATAACCAATGTCTGGCCAACACCAAGGGTTTAGGCAACACTACAAGCAGTTGCAGAAAACCCTCTTGTAGATAAGCTGGTACTTGGTGTCGGTAGACTTAGGCTTGGCACCAGGACTTGTGTTCAGTGCAGATTCCTTAAAAATATCTTTTTTGAGAACTTTCACCAACTGGCCAATGAAAGGGCGGTCATTCTCCAATTGACCGGTTGCGCCTTTAGGATAGGCCTCGGTTCCACACTCAGAACCACTATCTTTGAAAGTCATAACCGCTGAAACGAAAAGAAATGAAGCTCCAACTTGAATATCCACCTTTGTGCCTCAGAAAGTACCCCCCGGACCCCACCCCCTAGTCAAAAAAGAGATCGAGGGGCTAGGGTTAGGGTCACCGAGCTGGTGGAACCAGTCTTGGTTTTATAACCCTTTTTAGGGTCTAGGGTGGACCTAACAGGTTTAGCAGCAGCAGCAACAAGCAGCAAGCAGCAACAAGCAGCAAGCAGCACGCGCGAAATGGGGAAAAATCAGACATCCGTCGTGGTGCTTCACATTCGGCTGAAATTTTGGTGGATGATACCTATGGGTGTGAGGGACAACCACACAAAGTTTGAGCCGGAAATTCAATGGTGGCGGCCGGGAATGGGTGTCGCAAGTGGCGGACCTCAGTTTCAAAAACTGCAATTTAGGGCCAAAAACAGCCATTTTTGGGCCAAAAGAGCCCTAGAACCCATTCAAAACGGCCAAGGAAAGGGAAAGGGTGGGTGCACTCCATGTGCGGCTTGACTTTCTTGTGTCAACGAGCCATTTGCGGCCCTCTGACTCCACCATATGTCCCGGAAACGGCCCAAAAAGGCCCCCACAAGCCCCAAATTTTGTGCAGATTGGCTGGCGACAGCCACAAACCAAGAATAGGCCATATCTTTGGCTGCATGGCTCAAAATGCGATTCCGAGGGCACCTAATCCACCCGCAACCCCCCTCGTTTTGTGGTTTCCACCCCTCAAAATTGCCCAAATGGACGCCTAGACCCCCGTACCCAAGCCCAATAGGCTGCGGCAAGCTGCAAGCTCAAGCCCAAACAGGTGGGTGCCCAAATGGGTCAATAGGGTCCAATAGGGGCAGAAAAATGACTTTTCTCAAAAATGATCCTAGACCATGTGTGATGCTAAAACAAGTGTTCTTGGACTGTTTTGAGCTTGGGGTGGCCCATTTTGGTCCTCCGAAAATCCCAAAATGCCTTGAAGATGCGCTGTTTTGGGACCAAAAATGGGTCAAAAATGGGTCAAAAACGCATTTTTCCAAAACTCATCCTAGACCATTTGGGGTGCACAAACGGGTGAAATGAGCCTATTTTGAGCCCATTTTGGGGCATTTTGGCCCCTCACAAGTCCACAAAAGCCTTGAAAGTGGGCCTTGTGGTGAAGGGGATCACTTGCAAGCTGATTCCACCCTGTCAACAGCCTTCAATGTGTAACTCATTGATGTCCCTCACCATTCATATCTAATGTTCCCTCCCCCACCAGCTCGGTCCCAATATTCAGTCTTGATTAGGGTCACCGAGCTGGTGGAACCAGTCTTGGTTTTATAACCCTCTTTAGTGTCTAGGGTGGACCTAACAGGTTTGGCAAGCAAGCAGCAAGCAGCAAGCAGCAACCAAGCAGCAAGCAGCAAGCAGCAAGCACGCGCGAAATCAGGGGAAATCACAGCTCCGTCATGGCGCTTCGGATTCGGCCAAAATTTTGGTGGATGCTACCTATGGGTGTGAGGGACAACCACACAAAGTATGAGCCAGATACTCAACGGTGGTGGCCGGGAATGGGTGTCGCAAGTGCCGGACCTCCATTTCAAAATCTGCAATTTAGGGCCAAAATCAGCCTTTGTTTTTCCCAAAACCACCTTGGAACCTGCTGAAAGCAGCCAAATGAAGGGAAATGGGGGCTACTGTACAAATGCGGCTAGACTTCCCCGTGCCGAAGGGACCTCTAGAGCCCTCCAACTCCACAATATGTCCGCGAACCGCCCCCAAAAGGCCCCCAACGCATGGGGAGGGGGGGGGGAATGCAAATTGAGATTGCAAAAAATGCGATGCAAAAAAAATGCAAATAAATGCAAATAAATGCAAAAAAATGCAAAAAAAAAAATGCAACCCCACAACCGATGCACATACGGAGCAATTCCACAACCGCTTTTCCACAACAATGGATGCTGAAGGTCCTTCCAAGTCACTATCACACTGGATTGAACCTGCCCTCAATATCTCCATTAAACATGAGCATATTTGTAATGTGCCGCGTTGCATTTGGCAAGCCATGGCGGTATTTCGTATCCATGTTACCTGCCAAACTGAAGCTGCGTTCCACTCCTGCAGAAGTTACAGGAACATAAATCAAGAAGCGGGCAAGCTTTGCCAACTCACCTCCACGGTTGGCCCAAAAAGCAGCCAAAGCCGTTGGGGTGTTAATGGCATTGTTCTCCACCCTACAATATTGATGCCACTCAGTCCGAAAGGACTCGTTGCTGGTGGGAAAGTGCAGGTGAGTGAAACTCGGAAGGTCATGTTGCATGTCACCCAGATTCATTGGATTCAGAATGCGGACCTGCTTGTAGAATTTCCATTGATCAGGCCGCTTCGCCATAAGATTATCAATATGTACCACAGCCCCTTTGGCAACCTTTGACAGAATAGACCGTGCTGCAGTAGCATCCTTGTATGCCTTTAGCAGTTCCTCTACCGCAGGAGAAAACACAGCATCAGCACCTGACAGCTCTGTGAAATCGGCACGTACATTCATGATACGGTCATACACAAAAGGTGTGTTTGCATCCCCCGTACCCTGAAGACTGTTCAGTGCTTCACTCAACTTCTGGGTGTGGTCACTGATGAAAGCCAACTTCAGTTTGAGTCCGCGCAGGCGTGTCTCTAATGCTTCGAGGATGCGAAAAATCACCTCGAACTTCAAAAGCACCAGAAGGATACTGCCGTGCCCTCGATGCTGGCGTGGTTTTGGCCTCATAATTCAGGTTCACCTTTTTCTTTTCAGGTTCTTCAGGTTCTTCCAAATGAGGTTCATTGTCGCCCTCACCATCAGTCAGCTCAGGGGTATCGTCAACATCAGCAGCAGCATCATTTGCAACACCACGTGACACAAATTTGTCCATGGATTGTGATATTAAAAGGAAACTGAAGGCAAAACATATGCAAAAAAAAGCAAAAAAAATGCAAAATATGCAAAAAACCATTGGCTCCTGGTTATGCAAAAAAATGCAAAAAAAATGCATTTGCATCCCCCCCCCCCTGCCCAACGACCCCAGAATTTGTTGCAAATTGGCCACCGACAGCCCCGAACAAAAAAACAGACCATATCTTGGGCTAGGTGGCTCGAAAGGCGGTTTGAAGCGCACCTCCCCCATTGGGCACTTGGCCCATTGGCTCCTTGGGGTCATACCTTTGACAACTAACTGTTGGCCGGAGGCCCCTTCGCGGGGGGGGGGGGGGGGGTTGGCGTCCTGGGACCCGCGGAGTCGCCCCCCCCCCCCCCCCACCGTGCACCTAATCCACCCGCAACCAACCACTTTTGGTGGTTTCCACCCCTCAAAATTGCCCTAACCGACACCTAGACCCCCGTACCTAGGCCCAGTGGGCTGCGGCAAGCTGCGAGAGGTAGCCCAAAGAGGTGGGTGTCAAAATGGGTCAAGAACGTCCACCGGGAGAGTTTTTTCAAAAATGATCCTGGACCACATGGAATGCCAAAATAAGTGATTTTGGCGCGTTTTGAGCCTGTGGTGGCCCGTTTTGGCCCTCCTAAAATCCCAAACTGCCTTGTAAATGGGATCTTTTGGGAAACATAAATGGGTCAAAAATGGGTCAAAAATGTGTTGTTCCAAAAATGATCCTACACCATTTGGGGTGCCCAAACAAGTGAAATGAACCTATTTTGAGCCCACTGCAAGCCATTTTGGCCACTCCAAAGTCACAAAATGCCTTGAAAATGCGCTGTTTTGGGACCAAAAATCAGCCAAAAATGGAGCAAAAATGTGTTTTTCCAAAGACACCTTTGGACTATTTGGGGTGCACAAACAAGTGGAATGAGCCCAGTTTGAGCCCATGTTGAGCCATTTTGGCCCCTCTCAGGGCCGAAAGGGCCTTGAAAATGGGCCAAATTGGGACCACAAATGGCTCAAAACCAGGTCAACACCATGGCTTTCCCAAAACAATCCTAGCCCAATTGTGGTGCCCAAACGGATGAATACACATCATTTTGAGCCCCTTTTGAGCCGCTCTCATCCACTGTCCAGTGCATACGTCATTTGTACTTGAAGTCTCCTGTACTTGAAGTCTCCTGGACGATGTTCCTTCCCCCAGCAGCCCGGTCCCAATATTCAATCCTGGTCAGGGTTAGAGGTGCCCTAGACACAACCAAAACATGTTCCGACCCACACAGGGTCACAACGAGCAGTGGCGACAGGCACCTCCAAAGGCAAACCACCTAATCCCAAGGCCTTGTGCCAAATCCCCCCTCTGTCCTAAAATGGGCCAGGTTCTGGTTCCGATGGCAGAAGGGTCGCTGTGTTGGCACAAGCCCGTGTTACCGCACGGCACTATCACAGAACACATGTTGCAGACATGAGCCAACCCCACGCCCCAAAACATGACAATACAAAGCATTTGTCTTCATGTGCGGAACTCAGGTACCACCCACTTCTTTGCTCTTGAAATTACAGCTACACCAATCCTTTGACACCCATATTGACCTTTCCTGCAGCCTGCACAAAACTACAAGCCACAGCCTCTAATCGTTTGGAACCGCAAAAGCAATGGATGCAAAAAAGCCCCCAAATTGCGGAAACACAGGGTCGCTGTGTTGGGATAAGTCCATGTTAGGACAAGGGGGCCGGGCTAGCCCTTCACGTCATG
Source organism: Eutreptiella sp. 'Long Island Sound 2002' (assembly GCA_964036045.1). NCBI lineage: Eukaryota > Euglenozoa > Euglenophyceae > Eutreptiales > Eutreptiaceae > Eutreptiella > Eutreptiella sp. 'Long Island Sound 2002'. The sequence goes on from OZ038382.1 coordinate 23,224,172, forward strand.
AAGAAAAACACAACAAATGCCATGCAAAGTGGAGCATCCCAACTCGTGCCCTTGATGGGTAGCACCATCTGTGAACACCTTATGCCTTGGGGGGCGGCAGGGGGGTGATGACTGTGGTTCCAAACAGTATTCCTAAAAAATGCAGTATTCTCTTCACAAAACACAAATTCGATTTGGGGTGCGATTCCTTTCCATACGCATACCCGAGTCAACCATCCTCTCGGAACGTCTGGTGCTCCATTAGTAGTCACAAGTAGTATGCACAATACCTCAACGCTGCCATCCAGTGCACACACTGAATAACACTCGGCGGGTCCGGGCGGGCCGGGCCATACCATTTTGGTGCATGTGACGCGTGGCGAAAAAAACAAACATTCGTCGGTGGATGGCGCTCCAGACACACATTAGACGGATACAGGGACAATCAAGGCCAAAGCAGCGCCTGCTGGCTGCTCCCCTTCCTCTCCGCCCTGGTATGCCTCGTACACATACGCGATACCACATCCACACCTGCACCTCTCGGAGTACGTGTCACCGTTTGGGTCGGCACAGGGCTTGCGGTCACACTCGCCGTTTCCGTATCAAAGTTCGTATTGCCCCCGCCATCGATGGTCGGCGGACAAGTGCCCCTGCTGATCAGTTCAGAGACCTTCAGCAGCGATTCGAACTCTCGCATGTACGCCCAATGGTCCACTTTGGGCTCACTGGCAATCCCCTGTAGCTCCGTCAGACTCGGGTTCCCCACTCCAACGGCGAACATGATGATGCCCTGGTCCTTCTGCTGCTGCGCCGATGATTGCGTAGCCGATGGAGAGTTAGACACCCCATCAGTCATCACTTCGATCAGCCGCGTTCGGTTGGTCCCATTGCATCCCTGCTGCATCTGGCCCGCCAGGTCAATGGCCTCGCATGTGTTGGTCCCGCCCCCAGTGAAGACAATCGCGTCGATGCACTCCATCAACTCGTCTTGCTCATGGGTCAGCGGACACACCACCTCCGCGGCCGAGGAAAACGCCACAACCCCCATGCGGTTGCCGTCCCAGCCCGTGAATTGCGTCCGGTTCACTCGATCCTTGACGTATGCAATCACATGCGGCCAGTTGCTGGTCCCGATCGATCCTGATCGATCTACCACAAGTACCACATCAGCAGGACAACAGCTCACCGTCTCATTGCACACCCCCGGACAAGGGGTAAAAGATGACCTCAAGGTCGTGGGTGTGGCCGTGATGGAAGGAGTTGGCGAATGGCTACCTGTGAAACAATCAGGGGGGCAACATGACACTGCCTATAGCTACTCAGAAATGCTGCAACTTACCTTATAAATCAAAATGGCTACATAACCCCTCCCTTCTTGGGTCCCCGCTAGGGCAAAAATAATTGAAAAGTGACTTCATGACCCCTGCCTACTCAGGGTCCCCAAAGCGCAGAGAAATAAAAGTGTCGACGCTTTTGCCTCCCGTCCCTTCATGCAAACAACGGCCAGCACACCAAAAATTGGAACCAACGAACAATGCAAACATGCTCCCCACCCCGTCCACAAGACACCATTCGCAGTCTCATAGCATGAAAGCCTTGGAAGGCCCCATGGAACCGATGTGTATCATTTTGCATTGAGCAACCTGTGTTGCACCTCCCTCAGCAGCGGTGGAGAGCACCCTCAAAAGATACGGGCATCGGGAAGATTGAGCCTGTACTTGCTGACAGGGAAGCGGACGCCAGAGCGGCAGAATGCTGCACCTGTGCAGTGGAACACACATTCCAATTCTCAGCCACAAAACTGCATTACCCCCTGCCTGATGAACAGCCATTCGTGTTCCAATTGCTCCACCGACGGTCAGCCCTCCACAATCGAGAGGCACATCGCACATGCCACAAAAAACAACTGGCCAACCAACCAGCAGACTTACTTAATGCTAATACTCAACACCCACCCTCTCTCCCCGGAGTGCATGGTCCCAGGCCACAAACCGGAAAGTATGTGGCATAAGGAGTTACACTAATTCAGGCCCGTTGGACCACCACCCACAGACTGGTGCTGCTGGGCCCTGTGCCATATGCTTGCAAGAGTGGCACGGGTGGTCAGGGACAGGGGGTTTTACCGGTGCGTCTTGCTGCTGAGAAACTTACCCTATCCTACTACGCTCCATCACCCCGTCAGCGTGTTTCCCAGACCCCAAGTTAGTGCAGCTCACTAGACCTGCTGGGACTTGGTGACAACCGCTGCAAGTCGCCAGTAGTGACGGGTGCGGCGAACCTCCCTGGAACCAATGAACGGGCCATGCACGGGCCCACACGCATGGCATTCCGCACGGGATTCGTTTCTCATGCCAATCGAGGCACGCCTTGGCCGATGGAGAACTCGCTGCGGAACGCGACCCCCAAACCTTCGCACTGCAGCACAGCTCAAAGTGGAAACCCGATGTTCCGACTTGAATCTTCACATTTGTGCCTCAAATATTACCCGCTGGAGTATTGCAGGAAAGCAAAACAAGCGCCATGCGACGTGGAGCACACCAACTCCTGTAATGACGAAGTGCACCATTTGTGGCAATCGTCTGCCTGTTGGAGTGGGCCTGTGCCATAAAGCCGTAGGGGAGGGGGGGCTCTTGGGGACACCACTGCCTGCATACCTGCCGTGACTCTCGGAGTGGGCGTCACGGTCGGCACAGGGCTTGCGGTCACACTCGCCGTTTCCGTGATGGAAAGAGTTGGTGAATGGGTGCCTGTGAAACAATCAAGGGGCAACATGACATGATACACTGGGTGGGGGCTACATGGAAATGCTGCAAAATGCCGTAGAATTCAAAGCGGCTACACGAGCCCTCTCTTCTTGGGGTCCCCAGTGCAGTGAAAAAACAAAACGCATTGGCTGCATATCCCCTCTCTTCTCAGGGTCCCCAAAGGCAAGAGAAAAATGGATATTCTAGGCAGCATTGACAAATCACGTTTTCAGTTGGCAATGGATACCTTTGGAAGGTCAGTGGCACTTGCATGCCTGTGCAGTCTCGGATTCGAAAGTCGGAAATAGCACCTCGAAATGACATGACGCTCAACAAAACCAAAGCAGTCAAAGGTGGGTGCAGCTCCAAACACGCATGAGACAGACACAGAGACAGTAAACCTCAACAACCCCCTGCTGTTTGCTTCCCTTCGTCTCTGCACTGCAGTGCTGAACCCTCGCCTTGCCCTAATGTATGCAATTCAACAACCTTCTGGGCAGTCCGCAGTGCAGTAACCCCAGCGACCGGACTGGTAGCCGGCGTCCCATGCACACCAACCGTCTTCCCTTGAAGCAGCGGTGCATTCGGTGTATTCGGTGCCATTGAAGGTGAAGGGGAAGACACACAGTCCGACGGCCCCATCGTAGCGGTCGTCCGGGGTGACTCTCTCCTCCGATATACAATAAATTCCTAAAGAGGGTTCGAGACAGAACAGTCTGACAAAGCGCTGGCGTGCCTACCGATGGGCACGTGCCAGCGGTCATCATCCGACCAGCCATCGGCTGGCCAACAACTGCCACCGGTGAAGTGCTAACCTCCATCGGTTGAGTGTCAACCGCCCCCTGCGGCGGTGGCTTTTTCCCGCTCGCATACTACCCACCCAACCCCCGGCAGTCGGTGGAAAACGAATTTCCTGCATTTCGGCGGCCCAGCGCCTATGGCCTCCTTACCGCACAACCAACCAAACCCCAACCCCCAGCAAAACACAAATGCACATCGCTGCAGCTCATCAGAGTGGGGGGCAGATAATGTCGCGACATGGCCGCTGCTGTCCTGCGTCCCTTATAATGGCGCACCCCGAAAAACTGCAGAGCCAACAATCCTCTGATATCAATGATGAGCCGAACCGACGTGCACAATCAGCAACAGCAGAATACCGCATGGACGGGGACCAACTTGAGTTCCGGCGCACCCATTGCTAGAGCAGCAGTAGTCCTGGCCGCCTGCACAACTGTTTGGCCGGGCACACATGGTGGGATAATTCTTGGGGCATTGTGCCCTCTTACCCCGAGCACTACAGCAGCTCCAACCGTCAGTAACAACGTTGCAGCGGGATCCATCGCCGCAGGCCAACACATTGTCTTCATCCGTGGGATTTGTCCAAGGACAGACGACACCTGAGGGGAACGTACGGACTGTCAGCACAGGGCATACAGAGTGTGCTGCGTCAGGGCTGTCGGCCAACCTCTGGCATTTTCCTGGAAAGCCCTAAGCTCCCCCCAACCCCAACCCCCCAACCACCGGTAACTCCTTCACCAACCACAAACAAGTGCGGCGCACCGGAAACATCAACCGGAATAATGTACAAACTAGGACTTGGTGTGCCGCCCAGACTCCCTGTAGAACACCGGTGGCAAAATTGCCTGGAAACGCTGAGCACCAGCGATGGGTAACACACGGTGATCCGAAACCCCCTGCCCCACCAAAACACGCAGTTGAAAATGTAACCCGCGTTTGGAAAAAAATGTAACCCGTGTACTTTTTTTTTTGCTGTAACCCGCGTATGGAAAAAAGTGTAACCCGTGTACTTTTTTTTTTTGGTGCAACCCGCGTATTGGGAAAAAAGTGTAACCCGTGTAATTTTTTTTTTTTTTGGTGTAACCCGCGTATGGAAAAACGCAAGGGGAAAAAAAGCACATTTTTTTTCTTGGTGTAACCCGCGTATACTTTTTTTTTTCCCCGATGCAACCCGCGTACACTTTTTTTTTTCACAAAAGAAGGAGGACAACAAGAACAACCCAACAACCGCCATTGCTACTGGAGGAGGTGAAGCATATAGCCCCCACCGACATTTTGGGTACCTCCGGCATGGGTTTAAGCAATGGAGCCGTGGCATGAAGGGTGGCTTGCAGGGGAATTTATACTCATCGCCTCAAGATGGCGGAAATAAATAACCAATGTCTGGCCAACACCAAGGGTTTAGGCAACACTACAAGCAGTTGCAGAAAACCCTCTAGTAGATAAGCTGGTACTTGGTGTCGGTAGACTTAGGCTTGGCACCAGGACTTGTGTTCAGTGCAGATTCCTTAAAAATATCTTTTTTGAGAACTTTCACCAACTGGCCAATGAAAGGGCGGTCATTCTCCAATTGACCGGTTGCGCCTTTAGGATAGGCCTCGGTTCCACACTCAGAACCACTATCTTTGAAAGTCATAACCGCTGAAACGAAAAGAAATGAAGCTCCAACTTGAATCTCCACCTTTGTGCCTCAGAAAGTACCCCCCGGACCCCACCCCCTAGTCAAAAAAGACATCGAGGGGCTAGGGTTAGGGTTAGGGTCACCGAGCTGGTGGAACCAGCCTTGGTTTTATAACCCTCTTTAGTGTCTAGGGTGGACCTACCAGGTTTGGCAAGCAAGCAGCAAGCAGCAAGCAGCATGCACACGCGAAATGGGGGGAAATCACAGCTCCGTCATGGCGCTTCGGATTCGGCCAAAATTTTGGTGGATGCTACCTATGGGTGTGAGGGACAACCACACAAAGTATGAGCCAGATACTCAACGGTGGTGGCCGGGAATGGGTGTCGCAAGTGCCGGACCTCCATTTCAAAATCTGCAATTTAGGGCCAAAATCAGCCTTTGTTTTTCCCAAAACCACCTTGGAACCTGCTGAAAGCAGCCAAATGAAGGGAAATGGGGGCTACTGTACAAATGCGGCTAGACTTCCCCGTGCCGAAGGGACCTCTAGAGCCCTCCAACTCCACAATATGTCCGCGAACCGCCCCCAAAAGGCCCCCAACGCATGGGGAGGGGGGGGGGGATGCAAATTGAGATTGCAAAAAATGCGATGCAAAAAAAATGCAAATAAATGCAAATAAATGCAAAAAAATGCAACCCCACAACCGATGCACATACGGAGCAATTCCACAACCGCTTTTCCACAACAATGGATGCTGAAGGTCCTTCCAAGTCACTATCACACTGGATTGAACCTGCCCTCAATATCTCCATTAAACATGAGCATATTTGTAATGTGCCGCGTTGCATTTGGCAAGCCATGGCGGTATTTCGTATCCATGTTACCTGCCAAACTGAAGCTGCGTTCCACTCCTGCAGAAGTTACAGGAACATAAATCAAGAAGCGGGCAAGCTTTGCCAACTCACCTCCACGGTTGGCCCAAAAAGCAGCCAAAGCCGTTGGGGTGTTAATGGCATTGTTCTCCACCCTACAATATTGATGCCACTCAGTCCGAAAGGACTCGTTGCTGGTGGGAAAGTGCAGGTGAGTGAAACTCGGAAGGTCATGTTGCATGTCACCCAGATTCATTGGATTCAGAATGCGGACCTGCTTGTAGAATTTCCAGTGATCAGGCCGCTTCGCCATAAGATTATCAATATGTACCACAGCCCCTTTGGCAACCTTTGACAGAATAGACCGTGCTGCAGTAGCATCCTTGTATGCCTTTAGCAGTTCCTCTACCGCAGGAGAAAACACAGCATCTGCACTTGACAGCTCTGTGAAATCGGCACGTACATTCATGATACGGTCATACACAAAAGGTGTGTTTGCATCCCCCGTACCCTGAAGACTGTTCAGTGCTTCACTCAACTTCTGGGTGTGGTCACTGATGAAAGCCAACTTCAGTTTGAGTCCGCGCACGCGTGTCTCTAATGCTTCGAGGATGCGAAAAATCACCTCGAACTTCAAAAGCACCAGAAGGATACTGCCGTGCCCTCGATGCTGGCGTGGTTTTGGCCTCATAATTCAGGTTCACCTTTTTCTTTTCAGGTTCTTCAGGTTCTTCCAAATGAGGTTCATTGTCGCCCTCACCATCAGTCAGCTCAGGGGTATCGTCAACATCAGCAGCAGCATCATTTGCAACACCACGTGACACAAATTTGTCCATGGATTGTGATATTAAAAGGAAACTGAAGGCAAAACATATGCAAAAAAAAGCAAAAAAAAAGCAAAATATGCAAAAAAACCATAGGCTCTTGGTTATGCAAAAAAATGCAAAAAAATGCATTTGCATCCCCCCCCCCCCTGCCCAACGACCCCAGAATTTGTTGCACATTGGCCACCGACAGCCCCGAACAAAAAAACAGACCATATCTTGGGCTAGGTGGCTCGAAAGGCGGTTTGAAGCGCACCTCCCCCATTGGGCACTTGGCCCATTGGCTCCTTGGGGTCATACCTTTGACAACTAACTGTTGGCCGGAGGCCCCTTCGCGGGGGGGGGGGGGGGGTGGCGTCCTGGGACCCGCGGAGTCGCCCCCCCCCCCCCACCGTGCACCTAATCCACCCGCAACCAACCACTTTTGGTGGTTTCCACCCCTCAAAATTGCCCTAACCGACACCTAGACCCCCGTACCTAGGCCCAGTGGGCTGCGGCAAGCTGCGAGAGGTAGCCCAAAGAGGTGGGTGTCAAAATGGGTCAAGAACGTCCACCGGGAGAGTTTTTTCAAAAATGATCCTGGACCACATGGAATGCCAAAATAAGTGATTTTGGCGCGTTTTGAGCCTGTGGTGGCCCGTTTTGGCCCTCCTAAAATCCCAAACTGCCTTGCAAATGGGCTGTTTTGGGACACAAAAATGGGTCAAAAATGGGTCAAAAATGTGTTGTTCCAAAAATGATCCTACACCATTTGGGGTGCCCAAACAAGTGAAATGAACCTATTTTGAGCCCACTGCAAGCCATTTTGGCCACTCCAAAGTCACAAAATGCCTTGAAAATGCGCTGTTTTGGGACCAAAAATCAGCCAAAAATGGAGCAAAAATGTGTTTTTCCAAAGACACCTTTGGACTATTTGGGGTGCACAAACAAGTGGAATGAGCCCAGTTTGAGCCCATGTTGAGCCATTTTGGCCCCTCTCAGGGCCGAAAGGGCCTTGAAAATGGGCCAAATTGGGACCACAAATGGCTCAAAACCAGGTCAACACCATGGCTTTCCCAAAACGATCCTAGCCCAATTGTGGTGCCCAAACGGATGAATACACATCATTTTGAGCCCCTTTTGAGCCGCTCTCATCCACTGTCCAGTGCATACGTCATTTGTACTTGAAGTCTCCTGTACTTGAAGTCTCCTGGACGATGTTCCTTCCCCCAGCAGCCCGGTCCCAATATTCAATCCTGGTCAGGGTTAGAGGTGCCCTAGAAACAACCAAAACATGTTCCGACCCACACAGGGTCACAACGAGCAGTGGCGACAGGCACCTCCAAAGGCAAACCACCTAATCCCAAGGCCTTGTGCCAAATCCCCCCCAACCCCTCTGTCCTAAAATGGGCCAGGTTCTGGTTCCGATGGCAGAAGGGTCGCTGTGTTGGCACAAGCCCGTGTTACCGCACGGCACTATCACAGAACACATGTTGCAGACATGAGCCCACCCCACGCCCCAAAACATGACAATACAAAGCATTTGTCTTCATGTGCGGAACTCAGGTACCACCCACTTCTTTGCTCTTGAAATTACAGCTACACCAATCCTTTGACACCCATATTGACCTTTCCTGCAGCCTGCACAAAACTACAAGCCACAGCCTCTAATCGTTTGGAACCGCAAAAGCAATGGATGCAAAAAAGCCCCCAAATTGCGGAAACACAGGGTCGCTGTGTTGGGATAAGTCCATGTTAGGACAAGGGGGCCGGGCTAGCCCTTCACGTCATGAAGAAAAACACAACAAATGCCATGCAAAGTGGAGCATCCCAACTCGTGCCCTTGATGGGTAGCACCATCTGTGAACACCTTATGCCTTGGGGGGCGGCAGGGGGGTGATGACTGTGGTTCCAAACAGTATTCCTAAAAAATGCAGTATTCTCTTCACAAAACACAAATTCGATTTGGGGTGCGATTCCTTTCCATACGCATACCCGAGTCAACCATCCTCTCGGAACGTCTGGTGCTCCATTAGTAGTCACAAGTAGTATGCACAATACCTCAACGCTGCCATCCAGTGCACACACTGAATAACACTCGGCGGGTCCGGGCGGGCCGGGCCATACCATTTTGGTGCATGTGACGCGTGGCGAAAAAAACAAACATTCGTCGGTGGATGGCGCTCCAGACACACATTAGACGGATACAGGGACAATCAAGGCCAAAGCAGCGCCTGCTGGCTGCTCCCCTTCCTCTCCGCCCTGGTATGCCTCGTACACATACGCGATACCACATCCACACCTGCACCTCTCGGAGTACGTGTCACCGTTTGGGTCGGCACAGGGCTTGCGGTCACACTCGCCGTTTCCGTATCAAAGTTCGTATTGCCCCCGCCATCGATGGTCGGCGGACAAGTGCCCCTGCTGATCAGTTCAGAGACCTTCAGCAGCGATTCGAACTCTCGCATGTACGCCCAATGGTCCACTTTGGGCTCACTGGCAATCCCCTGTAGCTCCGTCAGACTCGGGTTCCCCACTCCAACGGCGAACATGATGATGCCCTGGTCCTTCTGCTGCTGCGCCGATGATTGCGTAGCCGATGGAGAGTTAGACACCCCATCAGTCATCACTTCGATCAGCCGCGTTCGGTTGGTCCCATTGCATCCCTGCTGCATCTGGCCCGCCAGGTCAATGGCCTCGCATGTGTTGGTCCCGCCCCCAGTGAAGACAATCGCGTCGATGCACTCCATCAACTCGTCTTGCTCATGGGTCAGCGGACACACCACCTCCGCGGCCGAGGAAAACGCCACAACCCCCATGCGGTTGCCGTCCCAGCCCGTGAATTGCGTCCGGTTCACTCGATCCTTGACGTATGCAATCACATGCGGCCAGTTGCTGGTCCCGATCGATCCTGATCGATCTACCACAAGTACCACATCAGCAGGACAACAGCTCACCGTCTCATTGCACACCCCCGGACAAGGGGTAAAAGATGACCTCAAGGTCGTGGGTGTGGCCGTGATGGAAGGAGTTGGCGAATGGCTACCTGTGAAACAATCAGGGGGGCAACATGACACTGCCTATAGCTACTCAGAAATGCTGCAACTTACCTTATAAATCAAAATGGCTACATAACCCCTCCCTTCTTGGGTCCCCGCTAGGGCAAAAATAATTGAAAAGTGACTTCATGACCCCTGCCTACTCAGGGTCCCCAAAGCGCAGAGAAATAAAAGTGTCGACGCTTTTGCCTCCCGTCCCTTCATGCAAACAACGGCCAGCACACCAAAAATTGGAACCAACGAACAATGCAAACATGCTCCCCACCCCGTCCACAAGACACCATTCGCAGTCTCATAGCATGAAAGCCTTGATCAGCATATGAAGTAAATCTTGGCCCTAAATCCTCAAAATCCTGAAGTCGGAGAGGCAAATGGCTGGGTTCCTACAGTGTGTGCATGTGGCCAGTGGCCACCCCGCTTTGGAGGCATTCACCAATGGCAACTTTGTCCACGCCCAAACAAATGGGCCGATGGCAAGTGGCTGTATGAACAAAATTATGCTGCATTCTGGTCCTAGAGCCACGGGGTGCTTGGTACGACTGAGTAAGAAATGAGGTAAAGCTGAGCCAAACTTGGGAACACTGAGTGAAAAAGAGGTGAAATTGACGAGAATTTGTCAAAATGCTAACTTCACTCCAACTTACCAAATGTCATTCCGTTTGCATTCATTTCTTTGATGGTAGGCGGTCTTTTTGTTTAAGAGGATGAAGGCCTTGTCGCATGTCCAGGAGAGGATGAAGGCCCCCGTGAACTGACATGGCCTCGGTAAATTGGGTTGTTTGCCTTTGGCAGCGCCTATTGGCCTCTCGCCACTCCTCTGTTCTGACCCTCTGTGGGTCCGAACGTGTTTGGGTTTTCCTTCCATTCCCCATGCCCAAATTCCTTTGGGCCCTCCCTATTCCTTCTGCCCTCGGGGGGCGGTGGGGGGGTGCCTGGGTGGCGGGGGAGGGTGTTATTGTGGGTAGGGGGTAGAGGAGCGGGCGCAGGAGGGGGTGGGGCAGTGGCACCGTCGCACCCTGTCCCCTGCTTCCCCTTGAGAAGGAACATCCTGGCTCAAGCGGGCTCCTTGTCGGTGTTGGTGTGTGTGGTGTTGGTGATGTTGGCCACTTGCTTCTGCTGGCCCACATATCCCAGTCTGTCCTGGGCGCAGTTGCATATTGTTTGATGGCATGTTGGCCTCAGCTGGCGCGCCGGTGGTAGACCATCGGGGGGGGGGAGAGGGAACCGTGTGAAGGAGGCCCCCGCCTGTTCAGGGCCTGATAGCTCGCGGGAGGCGGAGGGGGTTCTCCTACCCCCCAACCCCTGGAGCCGCCCCCACCTGAGAGCATAGTGCGACAGAGGGGCCAGGCCTTTGGCAACTAAATTGAATCACCCCCCCCCACCCCCGTGGCCCACCATTGGGCTCGTCCATTCGCCTGCAACCGCATGGCGCGTGAACACCATATGGACAACACGCTCACCCACAGACCACAGTACGCCCAATGTAGGACCAGACACTGCAAGGCACGTCCATTTGCGACTGACCATCGGTTGTACTGAGCACCACAGAAGCCACCGTGACCACAATGACCGCAGCACCATTGGCGGCCCCGTTTTTGTCGGCAGAACCAGGGCAGCCGGTCATGGCGAGCGCTGGCCGCCACACAATGTCGCCGGCGGAAACCGCGATTGTCATCCGTGAAATGCGGATGTGTTCTGATTCAGAGTCTACACTTGTGACCCGGTTTGCGTGCCACCAAGTCAGGCGGTGATTTACGGGGGATCTATTGTGGGTCTCCACACTCAAAACCACTATCTTTGAGAGTCATAACCGCTGAACCGAAAAAGAACTGAAGCTCCAACTTCAATCTCCACATTTGTGCCTCAGAAATTACCCCCGGACCCCACCCCGTAGTCCAACAAGACAAGTCATCGAGGGGGTAGGGTTAGGGTTGGGGTATGTATGCATGTGATAATAATGGTGAGGGTTAGGGTCGGCGAGCTGGTGGAACCAGTCTTGGTTTTATAACCCTTTTTAGTGTCTAGGGTGGACCTACCAGGTTTAGCAAGCAAGCAAGCAAGCAAGCATGCAAGCAAGCAAGCAGCACGCGCGAAATGGGAAAAAATCAGAACTCCGTCGTGGTGCTTCAGATTCGGCTGAAATTTTGGTGGATGATACCTATGGGTGTGAAGTACAATGACACAAAGTTTGAGCAAGAAACTCAACGGTGACCAAACATGGGTCAAAAATGGGTCAAAAATGCATTTTTCCAAAACTCATCCTAGAAGATTTGGGGTGCACAAACGGGTGAAATGAGCCCTTTTTGAGCCTATTTTGGGGCATTTTGGCCCCTCACAGATCCACAAAAGCCTTGAAAGTGGGCCTTGTGGTGATGGGGTTCACTTGCAAGCTGATTCCACTCTGTCAACGGCCTTCAATGTGTGACTCATTGGTGTCCCTCACCATTCATATCTAAGGCTCCCTCCCGCACCAGCTCGGTCCCAATATTCAGTCTTGATTAGGGTCACCGAGCTGGTGGAACCAGTCTCGGTTTTTTAACCCTCTTTAGTGTCTAGGGTGGACCTAACAGGTTTGGCAAGCAAGCAAGCAGCAAGCAGCAAGCAAGCAGCAAGCAAGCAAGTAGCAAGCAAGCAACTAAACAGGACGCAGGCACACGCGAAATGGGGGGAAATCACAGCTCCGTCGTGGCGCTTCGGATTCGTCCAAAATTTGGTGGATGCTACCTATGGGTCTGAGGGACAACCACACAAAGTATGAGCCGGAAACTCAAAGGTGGCGGCCGGGAACGGGCGTAGTAAGTGCCGGACCTCCATTTCAAAATCTGCAATTTAGGGCCAAAATCAGCCTTTTTTTGCCCAAAACCACCCTGGAACCTGCTGAAAGCAGCCAAATGAAGGGAAATAGTGGCTCCTCTACACATGCTAGACTTCCCCGTGCCGAAAGGCCCTCTAGGGCCCTCTAACTCCACAATATGTCCGCGAATCACCCCCAAAAGACCCCCAACAGCCGGTGAATTTGTTGCACATTGGCCGCCGACAGCCCCAAACAAAAAACAGATCATGTCTTGGAGTACCTGGCTCAAAATGTGATTTCGAGCGCACCTAATCCACCCGCAACCAACTACTTTTCGTGGTTTCCACCCCTCAAAATTGCCCTGACCAACGCCTAGTGCATGTGACGCGTGACGAAAAAAACAAACATTCGTCGGTGGATGGTGCTCCAGACACACATCAGACGGATACAGGGACAATCAAGGCCAAAGCAGCGCCTGCTGGCTGCTCCCCTTCCTCTCCGCCCTGGTATGCCTCGTACACATACGCGATACCACATCCACACCTGCACCTCTCGGAGTACGTGTCACCGTTTGGGTCGGCACAGGGCTTGCGGTCACACTCGCCGTTTCCGTATCAAAGTTCGTATTGCCCCCGCCATCGATGGTCGGCGGACAAGTGCCCCTGCTGATCAGTTCAGAGACCTTCAGCAGCGATTCGAACTCTCGCATGTACGCCCAATGGTCCACTTTGGGCTCACTGGCAATCCCCTGTAGCTCCGTCAGACTCGGGTTCCCCACTCCAACGGCGAACATGATGATGCCCTGGTCCTTCTGCTGCTGCGCCGATGATTGCGTAGCCGATGGAGAGTTAGACACCCCATCAGTCATCACTTCGATCAGCCGCGTTCGGTTGGTCCCATTGCATCCCTGCTGCATCTGGCCCGCCAGGTCAATGGCCTCGCATGTGTTGGTCCCGCCCCCAGTGAAGACAATCGCGTCGATGCACTCCATCAACTCGTCTTGCTCATGGGTCAGCGGACACACCACCTCCGCGGCCGAGGAAAACGCCACAACCCCCATGCGGTTGCCGTCCCAGCCCGTGAATTGCGTCCGGTTCACTCGATCCTTGACGTATGCAATCACATGCGGCCAGTTGCTGGTCCCGATCGATCCTGATCGATCTACCACAAGTACCACATCAGCAGGACAACAGCTCACCGTCTCATTGCACACCCCCGGACAAGGGGTAAAAGATGACCTCAAGGTCGTGGGTGTGGCCGTGATGGAAGGAGTTGGCGAATGGCTACCTGTGAAACAATCAGGGGGGCAACATGACACTGCCTATAGCTACTCAGAAATGCTGCAACTTACCTTATAAATCAAAATGGCTACATAACCCCTCCCTTCTTGGGTCCCCGCTAGGGCAAAAATAATTGAAAAGTGACTTCATGACCCCTGCCTACTCAGGGTCCCCAAAGCGCAGAGAAATAAAAGTGTCGACGCTTTTGCCTCCCGTCCCTTCATGCAAACAACGGCCAGCACACCAAAAATTGGAACCAACGAACAATGCAAACATGCTCCCCACCCCGTCCACAAGACACCATTCGCAGTCTCATAGCATGAAAGCCTTGGAAGGCCCCATGGAACCGATGTGTATCATTTTGCATTGAGCAACCTGTGTTGCACCTCCCTCAGCAGCGGTGGAGAGCACCCTCAAAAGATACGGGCATCGGGAAGATTGAGCCTGTACTTGCTGACAGGGAAGCGGACGCCAGAGCGGCAGAATGCTGCACCTGTGCAGTGGAACACACATTCCAATTCTCAGCCACAAAACTGCATTACCCCCTGCCTGATGAACAGCCATTCGTGTTCCAATTGCTCCACCGACGGTCAGCCCTCCACAATCGAGAGGCACATCGCACATGCCACAAAAAACAACTGGCCAACCAACCAGCAGACTTACTTAATGCTAATACTCAACACCCACCCTCTCTCCCCGGAGTGCATGGTCCCAGGCCACAAACCGGAAAGTATGTGGCATAAGGAGTTACACTAATTCAGGCCCGTTGGACCACCACCCACAGACTGGTGCTGCTGGGCCCTGTGCCATATGCTTGCAAGAGTGGCACGGGTGGTCAGGGACAGGGGGTTTTACCGGTGCGTCTTGCTGCTGAGAAACTTACCCTATCCTACTACGCTCCATCACCCCGTCAGCGTGTTTCCCAGACCCCAAGTTAGTGCAGCTCACTAGACCTGCTGGGACTTGGTGACAACCGCTGCAAGTCGCCAGTAGTGACGGGTGCGGCGAACCTCCCTGGAACCAATGAACGGGCCATGCACGGGCCCACACGCATGGCATTCCGCACGGGATTCGTTTCTCATGCCAATCGAGGCACGCCTTGGCCGATGGAGAACTCGCTGCGGAACGCGACCCCCAAACCTTCGCACTGCAGCACAGCTCAAAGTGGAAACCCGATGTTCCGACTTGAATCTTCACATTTGTGCCTCAAATATTACCCGCTGGAGTATTGCAGGAAAGCAAAACAAGCGCCATGCGACGTGGAGCACACCAACTCCTGTAATGACGAAGTGCACCATTTGTGGCAATCGTCTGCCTGTTGGAGTGGGCCTGTGCCATAAAGCCGTAGGGGAGGGGGGGCTCTTGGGGACACCACTGCCTGCATACCTGCCGTGACTCTCGGAGTGGGCGTCACGGTCGGCACAGGGCTTGCGGTCACACTCGCCGTTTCCGTGATGGAAAGAGTTGGTGAATGGGTGCCTGTGAAACAATCAAGGGGCAACATGACATGATACACTGGGTGGGGGCTACATGGAAATGCTGCAAAATGCCGTAGAATTCAAAGCGGCTACACGAGCCCTCTCTTCTTGGGGTCCCCAGTGCAGTGAAAAAACAAAACGCATTGGCTGCATATCCCCTCTCTTCTCAGGGTCCCCAAAGGCAAGAGAAAAATGGATATTCTAGGCAGCATTGACAAATCACGTTTTCAGTTGGCAATGGATACCTTTGGAAGGTCAGTGGCACTTGCATGCCTGTGCAGTCTCGGATTCGAAAGTCAGAAATAGCACCTCGAAATGACATGACGCTCAACAAAACCAAAGCAGTCAAAGGTGGGTGCAGCTCCAAACACGCATGAGACAGACACAGAGACAGTAAACCTCAACAACCCCCTGCTGTTTGCTTCCCTTCGTCTCTGCACTGCAGTGCTGAACCCTCGCCTTGCCCTAATGTATGCAATTCAACAACCTTCTGGGCAGTCCGCAGTGCAGTAACCCCAGCGACCGGACTGGTAGCCGGCGTCCCATGCACACCAACCGTCTTCCCTTGAAGCAGCGGTGCATTCGGTGTATTCGGTGCCATTGAAGGTGAAGGGGAAGACACACAGTCCGACGGCCCCATCGTAGCGGTCGTCCGGGGTGACTCTCTCCTCCGATATACAATAAATTCCTAAAGAGGGTTCGAGACAGAACAGTCTGACAAAGCGCTGGCGTGCCTACCGATGGGCACGTGCCAGCGGTCATCATCCGACCAGCCATCGGCTGGCCAACAACTGCCACCGGTGAAGTGCTAACCTCCATCGGTTGAGTGTCAACCGCCCCCTGCGGCGGTGGCTTTTTCCCGCTCGCATACTACCCACCCAACCCCCGGCAGTCGGTGGAAAACGAATTTCCTGCATTTCGGCGGCCCAGCGCCTATGGCCTCCTTACCGCACAACCAACCAAACCCCAACCCCCAGCAAAACACAAATGCACATCGCTGCAGCTCATCAGAGTGGGGGGCAGATAATGTCGCGACATGGCCGCTGCTGTCCTGCGTCCCTTATAATGGCGCACCCCGAAAAACTGCAGAGCCAACAATCCTCTGATATCAATGATGAGCCGAACCGACGTGCACAATCAGCAACAGCAGAATACCGCATGGACGGGGACCAACTTGAGTTCCGGCGCACCCATTGCTAGAGCAGCAGTAGTCCTGGCCGCCTGCACAACTGTTTGGCCGGGCACACATGGTGGGATAATTCTTGGGGCATTGTGCCCTCTTACCCCGAGCACTACAGCAGCTCCAACCGTCAGTAACAACGTTGCAGCGGGATCCATCGCCGCAGGCCAACACATTGTCTTCATCCGTGGGATTTGTCCAAGGACAGACGACACCTGAGGGGAACGTACGGACTGTCAGCACAGGGCATACAGAGTGTGCTGCGTCAGGGCTGTCGGCCAACCTCTGGCATTTTCCTGGAAAGCCCTAAGCTCCCCCCAACCCCAACCCCCCAACCACCGGTAACTCCTTCACCAACCACAAACAAGTGCGGCGCACCGGAAACATCAACCGGAATAATGTACAAACTAGGACTTGGTGTGCCGCCCAGACTCCCTGTAGAACACCGGTGGCAAAATTGCCTGGAAACGCTGAGCACCAGCGATGGGTAACACACGGTGATCCGAAACCCCCTGCCCCACCAAAACACGCAGTTGAAAATGTAACCCGCGTTTGGAAAAAAATGTAACCCGTGTACTTTTTTTTTTGCTGTAACCCGCGTATGGAAAAAAGTGTAACCCGTGTACTTTTTTTTTTTTGGTGCAACCCGCGTATTGGGAAAAAAGTGTAACCCGTGTAATTTATTTTTTTTTGGTGTAACCCGCGTATGGAAAAACGCAAGGGGGAAAAAAGCACATTTTTTTTCTTGGTGTAACCCGCGTATACTTTTTTTTTCCCCCGATGCAACCCGCGTACACTTTTTTTTTTCACAAAAGAAGGAGGACAACAAGAACAACCCAACAACCGCCATTGCTACTGGAGGAGGTGAAGCATATAGCCCCCACCGACATTTTGGGTACCTCCGGCATGGGTTTAAGCAATGGAGCCGTGGCATGAAGGGTGGCTTGCAGGGGAATTTATACTCATCGCCTCAAGATGGCGGAAATAAATAACCAATGTCTGGCCAACACCAAGGGTTTAGGCAACACTACAAGCAGTTGCAGAAAACCCTCTTGTAGATAAGCTGGTACTTGGTGTCGGTAGACTTAGGCTTGGCACCAGGACTTGTGTTCAGTGCAGATTCCTTAAAAATATCTTTTTTGAGAACTTTCACCAACTGGCCAATGAAAGGGCGGTCATTCTCCAATTGACCGGTTGCGCCTTTAGGATAGGCCTCGGTTCCACACTCAGAACCACTATCTTTGAAAATCATAACCGCTGAAACGAAAAGAAATGAAGCTCCAACTTGAATCTCCACCTTTGTGCCTCAGAAAGTACCCCCCGGACCCCACCCCCTAGTCAAAAAAGACATCGAGGGGCTAGGGTTAGGGTTAGGGTCACCGAGCTGGTGGAACCAGCCTTGGTTTTATAACCCTCTTTAGTGTCTAGGGTGGACCTAACAGGTTTGGCAAGCAAGCAGCAAGCAGCAAGCAGCAACCAAGCAGCAAGCAGCAAGCAGCAAGCAGCAAGCACGCGCGAAATGGGGGGAAATCACAGCTCCGTCATGGCGCTTCGGATTCGGCCAAAATTTTGGTGGATGCTACCTATGGGTGTGAGGGACAACCACACAAAGTATGAGCCAGATACTCAACGGTGGTGGCCGGGAATGGGTGTCGCAAGTGCCGGACCTCCATTTCAAAATCTGCAATTTAGGGCCAAAATCAGCCTTTGTTTTTCCCAAAACCACCTTGGAACCTGCTGAAAGCAGCCAAATGAAGGGAAATGGGGGCTACTGTACAAATGCGGCTAGACTTCCCCGTGCCGAAGGGACCTCTAGAGCCCTCCAACTCCACAATATGTCCGCGAACCGCCCCCAAAAGGCCCCCAACGCATGGGGAGGGGGGGGGGGATGCAAATTGAGATTGCAAAAAATGCGATGCAAAAAAAATGCAAATAAATGCAAATAAATGCAAAAAAATGCAACCCCACAACCGATGCACATACGGAGCAATTCCACAACCGCTTTTCCACAACAATGGATGCTGAAGGTCCTTCCAAGTCACTATCACACTGGATTGAACCTGCCCTCAATATCTCCATTAAACATGAGCATATTTGTAATGTGCCGCGTTGCATTTGGCAAGCCATGGCGGTATTTCGTATCCATGTTACCTGCCAAACTGAAGCTGCGTTCCACTCCTGCAGAAGTTACAGGAACATAAATCAAGAAGCGGGCAAGCTTTGCCAACTCACCTCCACGGTTGGCCCAAAAAGCAACCAAAGCCGTTGGGGTGTTAATGGCATTGTTCTCCACCCTACAATATTGATGCCACTCAGTCCGAAAGGACTCGTTGCTGGTGGGAAAGTGCAGGTGAGTGAAACTCGGAAGGTCATGTTGCATGTCACCCAGATTCATTGGATTCAGAATGCGGACCTGCTTGTAGAATTTCCATTGATCAGGCCGCTTCGCCATAAGATTATCAATATGTACCACAGCCCCTTTGGCAACCTTTGACACAATAGACCGTGCTGCAGTAGCATCCTTGTATGCCTTTAGCAGTTCCTCTACCGCAGGAGAAAACACAGCATCTGCACTTGACAGCTCTGTGAAATCGGCACGTACATTCATGATACGGTCATACACAAAAGGTGTGTTTGCATCCCCCGTACCCTGAAGACTGTTCAGTGCTTCACTCAACTTCTGGGTGTGGTCACTGATGAAAGCCAACTTCAGTTTGAGTCCGCGCACGCGTGTCTCTAATGCTTCGAGGATGCGAAAAATCACCTCGAACTTCAAAAGCACCAGAAGGATACTGCCGTGCCCTCGATGCTGGCGTGGTTTTGGCCTCATAATTCAGGTTCACCTTTTTCTTTTCAGGTTCTTCAGGTTCTTCCAAATGAGGTTCATTGTCGCCCTCACCATCAGTCAGCTCAGGGGTATCGTCAACATCAGCAGCAGCATCATTTGCAACACCACGTGACACAAATTTGTCCATGGATTGTGATATTAAAAGGAAACTGAAGGCAAAACATATGCAAAAAAAAAGCAAAAAAAATGCAAAATATGCAAAAAAACATTGGCTCCTGGTTATGCAAAAAAAATGCAAAAAAAATGCATTTGCATCCCTCCCCCCCTGCCCAACGACCACAAACCAAGAATAGGCCATATCTTTGGCTACATGGCTCAAAATGCAATTCCGAGGGCACCTATTCCAACCGCAACCCCCCACTTTTTGTGGTTTCCCCCCCTCAGAATTGCCTAAACGGACGCCTAGACCCCCATACCTAGGCCCACTAGGCTGCGGCAAGCTGCAAGCTCAAGCCCAAATAGGTGGGTGCCCAAATGGGTCAACAGCAAAAAGATGAGTTTTCTCAAAAATGATCCTAGACCATGTGCGACGCTAAAACAAGTGTTTTTGGACCGTTTTGAGCTTGTGGTGGCCCATTTTGGTCCTCCGAAAATCCCAAAAATGCCTTGAAAATGGGCTTTTTGGGGACCAAAAATGGGTCAGAAACGCATTTTTCCAAACCTCATCCTAGACCATTTGGGGTGCACAAACGGGTGAAATGAGCCCATTTTGAGCCCATTTTGGGGCATTTTGGCCCCTCAGAAGTCCAAAAAGCGTTGAAAGTGGGCCTCGATGTGATGGGGTTCACTTGCAAGCCGATTTCACTTTGTCAAGAGCCATCAATGTGTGATTCATTCTTGATGTCCCTCACCAGTCATAGCTGATGTTCCCTCCCCCACTAGCTCGGTCCCATTATTTAGTCTTGATTAGGGTATGTATGCATGTAATAATAATGGTTAGGGTTAGAGTTAGGGTCACCGAGCTGGTGGGACCAGTCTTGGTTTTATAACCCTTTTTAGTGTCTAGGGTGGACCTACCAGGTTTAGCAGCAGCAGCAAGTAAGCAAGCAAGCAGCAAGCACACGCGAAATGGGGGGAAATAATAACTCCGTCGTGGTGCCTCGGATTCAGGTGAAATTTTGGTGGATGATACCTATGGGTGTGAAGTACAATCACACAAAGTTTGAGCAAGAAACTCAATGGTGGCGGCCGGGAACGGGATTCGCAAGTGGCGGACCTCGGTTTCGAAAACTGCAGTTTTAGGGCCAAAAACAGCCATTTTGGGGCCAAAAAAGCCCTGGAACACATTCAAAACGGCCAAACCAAAAGAAACGCTGGGTGCACTCCATGTGCGGCTTGACGTCCCCGTGTCATGGAGATCTTTGCGGCCCTCTAACTCCATGATATGTCCCGGAAACGGCCCAAAAAGGCCCCAAGAAGCTCCAAATGCCGACACCCACAAACCAAGAATAGGCATATATTTGGCTACATGGCTCAAAATGCGATTCCGAGGGCACGTACTCCACCCGCAACCCCCCACTTTTTGTGGTTTCCACCCCTCAGAATTGCCCAAACGGACGCCTAGACCCCAATACCTAGGCCCACTGGAATGCCGACACAAGTGTTTTTGGACCGTTTTGAGCTTGTGGTGGCCAATTTTGGTCCTCCGAAAATCCCAAAATGCCTTGAAGATGCGCTGTTTTGGGACCAAAAATGGGTCAAAAATGGGTCGAAAACACATTTTTCCAAAACTCATCCTAGACGATTTGGGGTGCACAAACGGGTGAAATGAGCCCTTTTTGAGCCCATTTTGGGGCATTTTGGCTCCTCAAAAATCCAAAAAGCCTTGTTTTACGAACAAAGCAAAGCGCAAATCAGGCATATTGTGGCTCCTCGCTGCTGTACCATAACCCACAAAGGCGTACAGACGCCATAGAAACACATGCTGTTCGTTGGGTGGGTGGTTGGGCGCCCTGCCATTCCGGGTGGGCGGGCGGGCTTCCCCAGGCAAAATTTCAAAAACATTCTGGAACAAATAAAGCAGGCAAAATAAACCCCGGTTAGCAAAGCTAACAGTCGTTTACGAACAAAGCAAAACACAAATCAGGCATATTGCGGCTCCTCGCTGCTGATCTTGTTCATTCATATAGGGGGCAAAACCATCACACATCCCAGGGCCAGGCTCCCAACGAGTCACACTTGTGGCTCAGCTGACCCCAGGGCCACTTCATCCAGGTTATGGGCTGCCCCTCGACGCCCCTCGACGCCATTTAGGGAAACCCAAGACCCAGACTGTGGAGTGAACCCCGTGGGAAAAATTGCAAAGCCACGTGGCGGTCCGAAGCCCCCGCACAGGCCTCTTCTACCTGCTCCTTCAACTCCGAGTCCACCCTGGAAAAGGCTGTCCGCCGGGTTTAGGTCTCCCGGGACAAATTCTAGGTACACCGAGCCTTCCAGGCGCTGGAGCAAGTAAAACAACCTCCGAAGGTGCCTATTTTGGCGCCTCAGGCCCGCACTCGCCCGCAGGGAGGCCACGTGTTCCAAAGCTGAGGAATTATCCCCAATAAGACGCCACACAGGCCAACCCACCCGGATGCAGAGCCTAACCCCACGAATTAGGGCCTCAAGTTCCGCCTCCTATTGTGTGCAAACAATGGGGGAGCACGGGAACACTCGTCCGCCCAGAACCGGGCCCCAAACCCCAATTTTGAACCGGTCGATATCAAAGGCAGCGTCTACATACAGGCCCCCCCCCACAAATGCTAAGGGGAAGCAGTACCTGCGGTTTCCAAGCCCTGTATGAAAGAAGGAGGCAGTGCAAGGGGCTTTGGAGCAAGGAAAGGGGGCAATTTTGAAGCCAATTTGCTCCCCATTGACAGTGGGCCTACCATCCACTCAAAAAGGGGGCGAACTGGCGCAAACTCCAAATAAACCGACCCTCGATCCTCAGGCGTGTTGGCGGGTAAGGGGCAAGACCGCAGCATGGATCCAAAGGCCCAGCAAAGAAGCCCCCTGAGCCCCTTACAGAAGACCCCTGCACCATCGCCAGACAGCACCAGCCACTTGCCCAACCACTGGATTTCAGGCACGGGATCCACAACACTGTTAGTGCTGATAACAGCCCCTGCCCTATGCAGAGCATCGCACAGGCGCTGTGCCACTGATCCTACCGTGGTTTTTCTGTAGCCGACAACCAGGAAATCGTCCAAATAGTGCAGGACTATGACCCCATTGGTATCCACCGAACTGGTCACAAAGGCAAGCACGTATTGGCATATGACCGGTGAAAAACGCCAACCAGAAGGAAGGCACGAAAAAGCGTAAGATTTACCGTTGGTGCGCACTCTAAAGCTACTTTTATAAGGCTCCGGCAAAGTCAATGACCAAAAAGCGTTGGTAAGGCAATGTGACAGGCCAGGAGGGGTGCACCCAGTTCCGCCAAAAGACGCAAACCGTCAAGTTCACGCAGGAAGGGGTCGTTCAGGTGGCCTAAGCAGGGTGTCCCCAGCGAAAGCTTGGGGAGGCCCATACTGTGGGCTTGTATAAGGAAAGCAAGATCTTCCACCGAGAGCAAACTAAAACGCGGTGGCCCAAAACGCTGGCACTTATTCAGGCGCACCAAATGCACAATCATGGAGGCCTTCACCGCATTCTTGGGGATGGGGAACAGGTAGCCGTTGGGCCCCACGGGACCCCCCCCCTCAGCGCATTGCCGGAGGACCCTGTCCCTAACCAAAGCACGTGCCATAATGAGACCCTCGGGGGAGATCTCTGGCATCTCCCCCAAATCACGAGCGGTCACCTCCTGAAAGTCGAGCGGGGCAAGGGAATCCCACAAGAATTCCGGGATGGGGATATTGCCCACCGGCCCCAGCCCCCTATCCAACACAGATGGGTCGAGGCTTAGGAGGAGGGTAACCGGGGAGGTGGAATCCCGTAACACACAGGACCATACATCCCCTCTTGGGGAGTCCAAAGCTGCAATTAATTGGTCATCTACATCCACCATACCCAAGTCCCTTGCTACCCGCCCCCCTTGGATGAACAAGAAACGGATTCGCCGGTGTAGCGGGTCCCTCAAGTTACCACTCAGTCTCAGGCCTTGAGAAATTTCGTCCTGCCACCGTTGACCTCGCTCCGATTGGATCAGGCCTTCCACGGCCCTTTCCCGAGGGCGCTCATCGTTTACTGGCGCTGCCGGCCGCACGTCGAGCCAGCGTTGCCAGGTGCTTGGCTCCGAGTCCCGCGGTGGTTCGGGGCCTCGTTCTCCACGTCGTGAAACCCCGTGGTCAACCCTGGAATCGTCCTCCTGCCAGACCTGGCCCGGAAGGTCTCGCTCCCCCACTGGTTTCGCGACCCTCGGGGGAGATCTCTGGCATCTCCCCCAAATCACGAGCGGTCACCTCCTGAAAGTCGAGCGGGGCAAGGGAATCCCACAAGAATTCCGGGATGGGGATACTGCCCACCGGCCCCAGCCCCCTATCCAACACAGATGGGTCGAGGCTTAGGAGGAGGGTAACCGGGGAGGTGGAATCCCGTAACACACAGGACCATACATCCCCTCTCACGGAGTCCAAAGCTGCAATTAATTGGTCATCTACATCCACCGTACCCAGGTCCCTTGCTACCCTCCCCCCTTGGATGAACAAGAAACGGATTCGCCGGTGTATCGGGTCCCTCAAGTTACCACTCAGTCTCAGGCCTTGAGAAATTTCGTCCTGCCACCGTTGACCTCGCTCCGATTGGATCAGGCCTTCCACGGCCCTTTCCCGAGGGCACTCATCGTTTACCGGCGCTGCCGGCCGCACGTCGAGCCAGTGTTGCCGGGTGCTTGGCTCCGAGTCCCGCGGTGGTTCGGGGCCTCATTCTCCACGTCGTGAAACCCTGTGGTCGACCCTGGAATTGTTCTCCTGCCAGACCTGGCCCGGAAGGTCTCGCACCCCCACTGGTTTCACGAACAAAACAATGCAACAAGACAATGGCATATTGCTCCGTACCCTTGAAGGTTCGGCACAAAGGTTCTTGGGACCATAGAAACGCTGTTGTTCATTGGGCGGGCGGGTGGGCCTCCTGCCTGTTGTTGGGCGGGCGGGCGGGACTCACAAATAATAACAAAAAGCTAATAACAACAACAAAACTGTGACACCCCTGTTCACCTGCGGCAAACAGAAGTTTCACGAACAAAACAATGCAATAAGACAATGGCATATTGCTCCGTACCCTGGTCTCTTTGTTCGCATATTGGCCCGCATGCTGTCGCGGTCCATTCACCCGCAGACAAGCCTGTGGTGAATTCGCACTTGCAGCCCCCCCCCCCCCGCCCCCCTGAAAGCAGGAATCTATCAAGCTGCACCCAGGGAACCGGTACTGAGATTACGGAAGGAACCCTGAAGACCCTTTGGAAAGCCCAAAATCCACACAGGGGTCGGCAGGCTATCGTAGGCCGTCAAGGCCTGAAAATGGTCCAGCGCACCCCTCTCTGCCGCTGAAATATTCCCTGCCCATTCAGAATCAACAGGGGACAGGCAATCAGCCGGGTTAAGGTCGCCCGGGGCCCATGACAGGTACACTGTAGCTTGCAGCCGCCTCCAGACATAGAACAAACATCGCAGGTGCCTGTTTTGGCGCCGGAGACTCGCCTTGGCACGAAAGGAGGCTACTTGTTCTAAAACTGACTCGTTATCGCCCACAAGGCAGAAGGCTGGCCACCCGATGTGTTCACAGATGCGCACCCCCTTGACCATAGCCTCTAGTTCAGCCTCGTGCCGGGTGCGGACCCAAGGGCTACAGTGAAGGACACGTCCCCCCGGGCTTTTAGCCCACATGCCTACTTTATAACGATCGACATCAAAAGCTGCATCAAGGAAGATGGTCCCACGTTCTGCCAGCGAGAAGGGAATCAAAGGCACAGTTTTCCATCCCTCTAACGCCATTACCAGGCAACGACACAGGCTCTGCAGGAGGTTCAGTGGGCAGTTTTGCACCCAGTTGGGTCCCCACACGCAGAAACTCCACCACCCTGCCAAAAAAGGCATGCAGCCCACAGAAGGTCTGATGGCCCAGGTAAACCGCCCCATTATTCGCCGGGCCTGCTTGCGGGTCATCGGAAGTACCACAGCCCTGAGCCATAACCCCACAAGCGCAGTCCAGCCCAGAGAGTGGGGCTGGACTCCTCCACGCGTCCTGGAAAAGGAGAGCCACTTTCCTAACCACATGATCTCTTGCGTGGGTTCCAGAACGCTCTTCACACTTATAATGGCACCGGCACGTGTCAAAGCTGGAATCTATTCCCATCCCTGACTTCATTTGGGACGCGTTGGCCCCATCCGATTTTTGGTTAGTTTCAAATCGGGACCTGGGGCCCATGCGACAGATGAGTGAAGAGGGCCTGCCTATGGCACAGGCTTTGGTACGAGATGGTGTCCTGAGTTTGTGGGAGGGAGGGGGTAAGCCTAATGGCTACCTTTTTCCGGTTCCAAAGAATTCTTCGAAAGCTTCAATGATTGTACACCTCGTCAGGTTTAATAAGGAGCATACTTTTCGACCCTCTAGCTTTGCTTTGCCTACCGTGGAGGATCTAGCCTTTTTAATTCAAGTCCATAGCATGCTTTTACCTCAATTGGCTTTGGAGGGGGGGGGGGGACTATTTAAAGTTCCTGTCCGACCCCTTTCTTCTGGCCTTGGAGGACCGGAAAATCGAGGCGGGTCCGGGGGAAGAGTTGTTTGCATGTCATGTCGATTTAACCAATGCCTTCTGGTCCCTTGGGTTACCGGCCCACTTACGTGGTGCGTTCAGGGTGCAAATTGATCGCAATGTGTACGGCTTTAACTGCCTTCCGTTTGGTTGGCAATATTCGCCTATTATGTGCCAGACAGTGCTGGGGTATATCCTGGCTTCTCTGGGTTTCTCCAACGTGCTAGTTTTGCACTATCTAGATGACTTTCTGCTGGTCGGATACGGTAAACCCCGTGTACGTGAGGCCGCGGCGACGCTTTGCGGCCACCTGTCCAATACCACGGTCCAGGACATCATGGCTCAGGCCAACAAGAATGGGGAGTGGTGAGGTTGAATCCTTGAAGACGCAAACCCAGACTTCTGGCGTAAGGGAGTCCAGAGCCACCAGAACCCTGTTATCAAAGCAGTTTACCGTCGGATCAAAGGCCACCCTAGCGCCACGCATGAGAAGCAAACGGATGCAGCCACGCAAAAGTGGGCGTAAGGCACTGGGAAGCCTGAGCGCCCGAGCAGCATTATCTATCCACGACAGGCCCCTTGGCGAGTCTAGCAGGAGCTCCACCGCCTGTAACCGCGGGCATGAGAAGTCCAGCGGAGCTTGCCGCTGCCCGTCG
Organism: Eutreptiella sp. 'Long Island Sound 2002'; assembly: GCA_964036045.1. Taxonomy (NCBI): domain Eukaryota; phylum Euglenozoa; class Euglenophyceae; order Eutreptiales; family Eutreptiaceae; genus Eutreptiella; species Eutreptiella sp. 'Long Island Sound 2002'. The sequence goes on from OZ038382.1 coordinate 23,250,955, forward strand.
GACCTTACTTGCCATGTCCTTGGGGCTGACCTTGACTGGTCTATGAGGTCTGTGGCTTCCCGTTGTACTGGGACGCTGACGACCGGCGAATTTGGCTGAGATTCCTCCGCTCCGACTGGTTTCGGTCTCGGAGTCATCAAGATCGATGTACTGCACTCCTGAACCCCCTTCGTCTGTGGTACCGGAAGCACCGCCCGTGGGAGAAGGCCGCTGACCTGCATCTGGGAGGGCTGGTCGATTTGCTGCGACGGAGTGCGGCTCGGAGGAGGCCTGCCCTTCCAACAAGCTCATTAAAGCAGGGTCTAAGGCTTTATTCAAACCTTCCGACTGCACACGGATTTTATCAAAGGCTCCTGTGGTCATGTTTATTTGGACCTGTTCTGTCAGCGTGTACCCGATGAGGTTCTCGATGAGCGCTTCTTCTGTCCCTCCAAATCCCGAGGCACTGGCAAAAGTCTGGAGCCCCCAGATGGCGAAGGGACTTGGTTAGCCTCATTTTTGCCTTAGGCCAGGATGCTGCTGGGGTCCCCTCTCGCAGTCGTGCACTCCGGCCATGAGGTAATCCTGGAACTCCATGCAATCCGCCATCTTCCCTAGGAAAAATTTCAAAAACAATATGGAACAAATAAAGCAGGCAAATAAAACCCCAGTTAGCAAAGCTAAAAGTCAGAGTGGGCCTCGTGGTGATGGGGTTCAGTTGCAAGCTGATTTCACTTTGTCAAGAGCCATCAATGTGTGAATCATTCTTGCTGTCCCTCAGCAGTGATAGCTGATGTTCCCTCCCCCAGCAGCTCGGTCCCAATATTCAGTCTTGATCAGGGTTAGCCCTAGTGTTAGGGTTTCCGAGCCCGTGGAACCAGTCTTGGTTTTATAACCCTTTTTAGTGTCTAGGGTGGACCTACCAGGTTTAGCAGCAAGCAACAAGCAAGCAGCATGCGCGAAATGGGCAAAAATCAGAATTCTGTCGTGGTGCTTCAGATTCGGGTGAAATTGTGGTGCATAATACCTATGGGTGTGAAGTACAATCACACAAAGGTTGAGCAAGAAACTCAACGGTGGCGGCCGGGAACGGGATTCGCAAGTGGCGGACCTCAGTTTCAAAAGCTGCAGTTTAGGGCCACAAACAGCCATTTTTGGGCCAAAAAACACCAAAAAACCCCTGGAACACATTCAAAATGGCCAAACGAAGGGAAACGGTGGGTACACTACAGGTGCGGCTTGACTTCCCCGTGTTAACGAGCTCTTTGCGGCCCTCTAACTCCATAATATGTCCCGGAAACGGCCCAAAAAGGCCCCCAAAAGCTCCAAATGCCGACACCCACAAACCAAGAATAGGTCATATCTTTGGCTCCATGGCTCAAAATGCAATTCCGAGGGCACCTACCCCACCCACAATCCCCCACTTTTTGTGCTTTCCACCCCTCAGAATTGCCCAAACGGACGCCTAGACCCCAATACCTGGGCCCACTAGGCTGCAGCAAGCTGCAAGCTCAAGCCCAAACAGGTGGGTGCCCAAATGGGTCAACAGGGTCTAGTAGGGGCAAAAAGATGACTTTTCTCAAAAATGATCCTAGATCATGTGCGACGCTTGTGGTGGCCCATTTTGGTCGTCCGAAAATCCCAAAAATGCCTTGAAAATGGGCTGTTTTGGGACCAAAAATGGGTCAAAAATGCGTCACAGACGCATTTTTCCAAACCTCATCCTAGACCATTTGGGGTGCACAAACGGGTGAAATGAGCCCATTTTCAGCCCATTTTGGGGTATTTTGGCCCCTGAGAAGTCCAAAAAACCTTGAACGTGGGCCTCGTGGTGGTGAGGTTCACTTGCAAGGTGATTTCACTTTGTCAAGAGCCATCAATGTGTGAATCGTTCTTGATGTCCATCACCAGTCATAGCTGATGTTCCCTCCTCCACCAGCTCGGTCCCAATATTCAGTCTTGATTAGGGTTAGGGTCACTGAGCTGGTGGAAGCAGTCTTGGTTTTATAACCTGTTTTAGTGTCTACGGTGGACCTACCAGATTTAGCAGCAGCAAGCAAGCAAGCAGCAAGCAAGCACTCAGCAAGCAAGCAGCAGCACGCGCTAAATGGAAAAATATCAGATCTCCATCGTGGTGCTTTGGATTTGGTTGAAACTTTGGTGCATGATAGGTATGGGTGTGAAGTACAATCACACAAAGTTTGAGCGAGAAACTCCACGGTGGCGATCGGCAACGCGATTCGTAAGTGGCGGACCTCCGGTTCAAAACCTGTCAAAAATGGCTTGAAAATGCCTTTTTTTGGCCAGTTTAGGTGCCTAGGATATGCGTGAAGGGGTCCATCTGCATTGGAACTAACCTAAATGATAAACAAACACCTTTCATCATCGGTCAGTGTGTTATGTACCCGATTAGCTTAGATTAGAGGCCGCAACGACCTCTTTTTGGGCCCAAAATACCGCAAAATCAGCCTGGAAAGCACCCTTTTTGCATACCTTTTCAAATCACACCTTCTCGTGCCATGTTTTATAGCCATGGATTGCATTGGGCACCCTTGTGGTGATTAATCACGATGAATGGGATCATTTTGAAGCCTTTTCTACATTGTCATCACCCTTCAATGCCCCATTTTGGCACCGCAAGGTGGTGTTCAGCGCGCACGGTGCACGTGCTAGGGTAGGCACGGGGGTCATCTGTGGGTCCAAAAATGGTCCAAAATCATTTTTCCAAATTTGTTCCTAGACCACTTGGGGTGCTCAAACAAGTGTTTTTGGCCCGTTTTGAGCCCATGGTGGCCCGTTTTGACCCTCCCAAATTCCCAAAAAGCCTTGAAAATGGGCTTTAGGGTTAGCAGCAGCAAGCGGCAGCAGCAAGGAGAAAAATCAGAACTCTGTCGTGGTGCTTCGGATTCGGCTGAAATTTTGGTGGATGATACCTATGGGTGTGAAGTACAATCGCACACAGTTTGAGCAAGAAACTCAACGCTGGCGGCCGGGAAGGGCATTCGCAAGTGGCGGACCCAGGTTTCAAAATCTGTCAAAAATGGCCGAAAAAATGCCTATTTTTTGGCATTTGCGGGTGCCTATCAGGTCCTTGGGGAGGGGCATTGGCAAGGAAACTGATATACACACGATGAACGATCACCTTTGGTCACTGTCTAGTGGGTTGTACACCCAAGTAGTGCGTCCAACGACCTCTTTATGGGTTCAAAATACCGCAAAATCGGCCTTGAAAGGCACCCTTTTTGCATAATTTTTCAAGTTGCACGTTCTTGTAGCGTGTTTTTTAGCCATGAACTGCATTGGGCACCCTTGCAGTGCTGAATAACGATGAATGGGATCAATTTAAAGCCTTTTTCCACATTGTCATCACCCTTCGATGCCCCATTTTGGCACAACAGAGTGGTGTGGAGCGCGCACAGTGCACGTGCTAGGGTAGGGTTACATGGGTCATCTGTGGGTCCAAAAATGGTCCAAAATCATTTTTTCCCAAATTTGTTCCTAGACCACTTGGGGTGCTCAAACAAGTGTTTTTGGCCCCTTTTGAGCCCATGGTGGCCCGTGAATGACGCTCCATAATTCCAAAAACCCTTGAAAATGGGCTTTTTGGGGACCAAAAAGGGTCAAAAATGCGTCAAAAACGCGCTTTTCCAAAATGATAAATACACCGTTTGGGGTGCATAAACAAGGGAAATGAGCCCGTTTTGAGCCCATTCTAAGCGATTTCGGCCCGTCACAAAATGCCTTGAAGGTGATGTTCCTTTCCCCACCAACTCGGTCCCAAGATTCAGTCCTAATTAGGCTTAGGGTTAGGGTTAGGGTCACCGAGCTGGTGGAACCAGTCTTGGTTTTATAACCCTTTTTAGTGTCTAGGGTGGACCTACCAGGTTTAGCAGCAGCAGCAGCAAGCAGCAAGCAGCAGCAGCAAGCAGCAAGCAGCAGCACGCGCGAAATGGGTAAAAATCAGATTTCCGTCGTGGTGCTTCAGATTCGGGTGAAATTTTGGTGGATGATACCTATGGGTGTGAAGTACAATCACACAAAGGTTGAGCAAGAAACTCAACGGTGGCGGCCGGGAACGGGATTCGCAAGTGGCGGACCTCAGTTTCAGAAACTGCAGTTTAGGGCCAAAAACAGCCATTTTTGGGCCAAAAATGCCCTGGAACACATTCAAAACGGCCAAACGAAGGGAAACGGTGGGTACACTACACGTGCCGCTTGACTTCCCCGTGTCAACGAGCTCTTTGCGGCCCTCTAACTCCATGATATGCCGCGGAAGCGGCCCAAAAAGGCCCCCAGAAGCTCCAACTGCCGACAGCCACAAACCAAGAATAGGCCATATCTTTGGCTACATGGCTCAAAATGCGATTCCGAGGGCACCTACTCCACCCGCAACCCCCCACGCTTTGTGGTTTCCACCCCTCAGAATTGCCCAAACGGACGCCTAGACCCCAATAACTAGGCCCACTAGGCTGTGGCAAGCTGCAAGCTCAAGCCCAAACAGGTGGGTACCCAAATGGGTCAACAGGGTCCAAAAGGGGTAAAAATATGACTTTCCGCAAAAATGATCCTAGATCATGTGCGACGCTAAAACAAGTGTTTTTTGGACTGTTTTGAGCTTGTGGTGGCCCATTTGGGTCCTCCAAAAATCCCAAAATGCCTTGAAAATGGGTTGTTTTGGGACCAAAAATGGGTCAAAAATGGGTCAAAAACACAGTTTCCAAAACTCATCCTAGACCATTTGGGGTGCACAAAAGGGTGAAATGAGCCCATTTTGAGCCCATTTTGGGGCATTTTGGCCCCTCAGAAGTCCAAAAAGCCTTGAAAGTGGGCCTCGTGGTGATGGGGTTCAGGTGCATTTCACTTTGTCAAGAGCCATCAATGTGTGAATCATTCTTGGTGTCCCTCACCATTCATATCTAATGTTCCCTCCCCCACCAGCTCGGTCCCAATATTCAGTCTTGATTAGGGTCACCGAGGTGGTGGAACCAGTCTTGGTTTTATAACCCTCTTTAGTGTCTAGGGTGGACCTAATAGGTTTGGCAAGCAAGCAACCAAGCAGTAAGCAAGCAAGGAGCAAGCAAGCCAGAACACGCAAAATGGGAAAAAATCACAGCTCCGTCTTGGCGCTTCGGATTCGGCCAAAACTTTGGTGAATGTTACCTATGCGTGTGAGAGATAACCACTCAAAGTATGAGCCAGAAACTCAACGGACGTCGCAAGTGCCGGAACTCCAGTTCAAAATCTGCAATTTAGGGCCAAAATCAGCCTTTTTGTGCCCAAAACTACCGTGGAACTTGCTGAAAGCAGCCAAATGAAGGGAAATGGGTCCGCGAACCTCCCCCAAAAGGCCCCAAAAATCCTCAGAATTTGTTGCACATTGGCCGCCGACAGCCCCAAACCAAAAACAGACCATATCTTGGGCTACATGGTTCGCCATTTCGAGCGCACCTAATCCACCCGCAACCAACCACTTTTGGTGGTTTCCACCCCTCAAAATTGCCCTAACCAACGCCTAGACCCCCGTACCTAGGCCCAGTGGGCTGCGGCAAGCTGCGAGACGTAGCCCAAAGAGGTGGGTGTCAAAATGGGTCAAGAACGTCCACCGGGAGAGTTTTTTCAAAAATGATCCTGGACCACATGGAATGCCAAAATAAGTGATTTTGGCGCGTTTTGAGCCTGTGGTGGCCCGTTTTGGCCCGCCTAAAGTCCCAAACTGCCTTGCAAATGGGCTGTTTTGGGACACAAAAATGGGTCAAAAATGGGTCAAAAATGTGTTGTTCCAAAAATGATCCTACACCATTTGGGGTGCCCAAACAAGTGAAATAAGCCTATTTTGAGCCCACTGCAAGCCATTTTGGCCACTCCAAAGTCACAAAATGCCTTGAAAATGCGCTGTTTTGGGACCAAAAATCAGCCAAAATTGGAGCAAAAATGGAGCAAAAATGTGTTTTTCCAAAGATACCTTTGGACTATTTGGGGTGCACAAACAAGTGGAATGAGCCCAGTTTGAGCCCATGTTGAGCCATTTCGGCCCTTGAAAATGGGCCAAATTGGGACCACAAATGGCTCAAAACCGGGTCAACACCATGGTTTTCCCAAAACGATCCTAGCCCAATTGTGGTGCCCAAACGGATGAATACACATCATTTTGAGCCCCTTTTGAGCCGCTCTCATCCACTGTCCAGTGCATACGTCATTTGTACTTGAAGTCTCCTACACGATGTTCCTTCCCCCACCAGCTCGGTCCCAATATTCAATCCTGGTCAGGGTTAGAGGTGCCCTAGACACAACCAAAACATGTTCGGACCCACACAGGGTCACAATGAGCAGTGGCGACAGGCGCCTCCAAAGGCAAACCACCTAATCCCAAGGCCTTGTGCCAAATCCCCCGGCCCAACCCCTCTGTCCTAACACGGGCAAGGTTCTGCTTCAGATGGCAGAAGGGTCGCCGTGTTTGCACAAGCCCGTGTTACCGCACGGCACTATCACAGAACACATGTTGCAGACATGAGCCCACCCCACACCTCAAAACATGACAATACAAAGCATTTCTCTTCATGTGCGGAACTCAGGTACCACCCACTTCTTTGCTCTTGGAATTACAGCTACACCAACTCTTTGACACCCATATTGACCCTTCCTGCAGCCTGCACGAAACTACAAGCCACAGCCTCTAATCGTTTGGAACCGCAAAAGCAATGGATGCAAAAAAGCCCCCAAATTGCGGAAACACAGGGTCGCTGTGTTGGGATAAGTCCATGTTAGGACAAGGGGGCCGGGCTAGCCCTTCACGTCATGAAGAAAAGCACAACAAATGCCATGCAAAGTGGAGCATCCCAACTCGTGCCCTTGATGGGTAGCACCATCTGTGAACACCTTATGCCTTGGGGAGCGGCAGGGGGGTGATGACTGTGGTTCCAAACAGTACTCCTAAAAATGCAGTATTCTCTTCACAAAACACAAATTCTATTTGGGGTGCGATTGCTTTCCATACGCATACCCGAGTCAACCCGAGTCAACCCTAACCCTAACCACGCAACGTCTGGTGCTCTATCAGTAGTCAAAAGTAGTATGCACAATACCTCAACGCTGCCATCCAGTGTACACACTGAATAACACTCCGCTGGTCCGGGCGGGCCGGGCCATACTGTTTTGGTGCATGTGACGTGTGACGAAAAAAACAAACATTCGTCGGTGGATGGCGCTCCAGACGCACATCAGACGGATACAGGGACAATCAAGGCCAAAGCAGCGCCTGCTGGCTGCTCCCCTTCCTCTCCGCCATGGTATGCCTCGTACACATACGCGATACCACATCCACACCTGCACCTCTCGGAGTACGTGTCACCGTTTGGGTCGGCACAGGGCTTGCGGTCACACTCGCCGTTTCCGTATCAAAGTTCGTGTTACCCCCGCCATCGATGGTCGGCGGACAAGTGCCCCTGCTGATCAGTTCAGAGACCTTCAGCAGCGATTCGAACTCTCGCATGTACGCCCAATGGTCCACTTTGGGCTCACTGGCAATCCCCTGTAGCTCCGTCAGACTCGGGTTCCCCACTCCAACGGCGAACATGATGATGCCCTGGTCCTTCTGCTGCTGCGCCGATGATTGCGTAGTCGATGGAGAGTTAGACACCCCATCAGTAATCACTTCGATCAGCCGCGTTCGGTTGGTCCCATTGCATCCCTGCTGCATCTGGCCCGCCAGGTCAATGGCCTCGCATGTGTTGGTCCCGCCCCCAGTGAAGACAATCGCGTCGATGCACCCCATCAACTCGTCTTGCTCATGGGTCAGCGGACACACCACCTCCGCGGCCGAGGAAAACGCCACAACCCCCATGCGGTTGCCGTCCCAGCCCGTGAATTGCGTCCGGTTCACTCGATCCTTGACGTATGCAACCACATGCGGCCAGTTGCTGGTCCCGATCGATCCTGATCGATCTACCACAAGTACCACATCAGCAGGACAGCAGCTCACCGTCTCATTGCACACCCCCGGACAAGGGGTAAAAGACGACCTCAAGGTCGTGGGTGTGGCCGTGATGGAAGGAGTTGGCGAATGGCTACCTGTGAAACAATCAGGGGGGCAACATGACACTGCCTATAGCTACTCAGAAATGCTGCAACTTACCTTGTAAATCAAAATGGCTACATAACCCCTCCCTTCTGGGTCCCCATTATAGCAAAAATAATTGAAAAGTGACTTCATGACCCCTGCCTACTCAGGGTCCCCAAAGCGCAGAGAAATAAAAGTGTCGACGCTTTTGCCTCCCGTCCCTTCATGCAAACAACGGCCAGCACACCAAAAATTGGAACCAACGAACAATGCAAACATGGTCCCCACCCCGTCAACAAGGCATCATTCGCAGTCTCCTAGCATGAAAGCCTTGGTCAGCATATGAAGTAAATCTTGGCCCTAAATCCTCAATATCCTAAAGTCGGAGAGGCAAATGGCTGTGTTCCTGCAGTGTGTGCATGTGGCCAGTGGCCACCCCGCTTTGGAGGCATTCACTAATGGCAACTTTATCCACGCCCAAACAAATGGGCCGATGGCAAGTGGCTGTATGAACAAAATTATGCTGCATTCTGGTCCTAGAGCCACGGGGTGCTTGGTACGACTGAGTAAGAAATGAGGTAAAGCTAAGCCAAACTTGGGAAACTGAGTGAAAAAGAGGTGAAATTGAGGTCATTCCGTTTTCATTCTATTCTTGATGGTAGGCGGTACTTTTGTTTAAGAGGATGAAGGCCTTGTTGCCCCGGTGAACTGGCATGCATGTTATGATACATCATTTTCAAAGCACAGCGATACATCTAAAGCCATCAGATGTCGACGTACCTGCACACATGCGGTTGAACCATCCTTCATCGAAAAGGGCCAGCTGCAAATATCCCGTGGTCAACTTGCAGTTACCGCCATAGCCCCCACAGCGCACGGTACAATACTGATTGTTGTCTGTACACTGCAGTGTCATGGCATTATACCATCCGTCCGATGTCCACTGCCCACAGACACATGAGCCTCCCGCTGCATCGGTGCATGAGCAGCTGCTCACTCCGTCTACTGCGAAGGGAGTCCCTCGAAGGTCAATCACTGCCTTTCCCAGTTCAGAGTACTGTCCTGCACAATCCGTGGCCTGTCCATATTGCAGCATTGTCGAGCCGGCTTCCAGAGTGGCGAAGGTATGGTCCGTGGCATTGACTCGAAGTGTTGTGTAGTCTATTTGGATCCGCGTCCAGATGACTTTCGAATCATATGCTCCATTCTGATAACCGGTGGCACAATTGCCTCGATTGGCGTTCGTTGGGTCATTACTGGCGATGTTGTTGGCGTTTGGAAGCACGTAGAACTCGTCCAGGAGGCATTCTGTCGAAGAGGGTAGGTCTGAATGTGGCATGCCTGTGTATGCTCATCCCTTCAAGAAGGGGGGAAGGGGGGGTCACCGTGTGAAGGAGGCCCCCGCCTGTTCAGGGCCAGATTGCTCGCTGGAGGCGGAGGGGGTTCTCCTGCCCCACAGCCCCGGGATCGCCGTGTTTGGACAAGTCTGTGTTAGGCCAAACGGGGGGGGGGGGGGTTTGGCACAAGGCCTCGGTAAATTGGGTCGTTTGCCTTTGGCAGCGCCTATTGGCCTCTCGCCACTCCTCTGTTCTGACTCTCTGTGGGTCCGAACGTGTTTGGGTTTTCCTTCCATTCCCCATGCCCAAATTCCTTTGGGCCCTCCCTATTCCTTCTGCCCTGGGGGGGCGGGGGGGGGTGCCTGGGTGGCGGCGGAGCGTGTTATTGTGGGTAGGGGGTAGGTGGGCCACGGGGGTGGGGGGGGGGGGGTGATTCATTTTAGTTGCCAGAGGCCTGGCCCCTCTGTCGCACTATGCTCTCAGGTGGGGGCGGCTCCAGGGGTTGGGGGGTAGGAGAACCCCTTCCGCCTCCCGCGAGCTATCAGGCCCTGAACAGGCGGGGGCCTCCTTCACACGGTTCCCTCTCGCCCCCCCCCCCCCATGGTCTACCACCGCCGCGCCAGCTGAGGCCAACATGCCATCAAACAGTATGCAACTACGCCCAGGACAGACTGGGATATGTGGGCCAGCAGGAGCAAGTGGCCAACATCACCAACACCACACACACCGACACTCACAAGGAGCCCGCTTGAGCCAGGATGTTCCTTCTCAAGGGGAAGCAGGGGACAGGGTGCAACGGTGCCACTACCCCACCCCCTCCTGCACCCCCTTCTCGCCTGCAACCGCATGGCGCGTGAACACCATATGGACAACACGCTCACCCACAGACCACAGCCCGCCCAATGCAGGACCAGACACCGCAAGGCACGTCCATTTGCGACTGACCATCGGTTGTACTGAGCACCACAGAAGCCACCGTGACCACAATGACCGCAGCACCACTGGCGGCCCCGTTTTTGTCGGCAGAACCAGGGCAGCCGGTCATGGTGAACGCTGGCCGCCACACAATGTCGCCGGCGGAAACCGCGATTGTCATCCGTGAAATGCGGATGTGTTCTGATTCAGAGTCTACACTTGTGACCTGGTTTGCGTGCCACCAAGTCAGGCGGTGATTTACGGTGGATCTATGGTGGGTCTCCACACACAGAACCACTATCTTCGAGAGTCACAACGGCTGAATCGAAAAGAACTGAAGCTCCAACTTGAATCTCCACATTTGTCCCTCAGAAAGTACCCCCCGGACCCCGCCCCCTAGTCAAACAAGACAAGTCATCGAGGGGCTAGGGTTAGGGTCACCGAGCTGGTGGAACCAGTCTTGGTTTTATAACCCTTTTTAGTGTCTAGGGTGGACCTACCAGGTTTGACAGCAGCAGCAAGCAAGCAACAAGCAGCAAGCAACAGCACGCGCGAAATGGGTAAATATCAGATCTCCATCGTGGTGCTTTGGATTTGGTTGAAATTTTGGTGCATTATACCTATGGTTTCCCATGCCGGCAGCACAAGCACCAAGAGTATTGCGGGAACAGCCAGCGGAGGGCAACAAGTCCATCCTACTTGAGCTCTCAAACCCAAAGGGTCTGAACAATAGGAACTGGGCGGGTTAGGGTTGGGTGGGCACTCATAAAGGTAAAAGACCTATACACAACAATAGGTGGCATGTCCCAAGGGGACCCAGGGGAAACAACCGACAGTCGTTTCCCATGCCGGCAGCACAAGCACCAAGAGTATTGCGGGAACAGCCAGCGGTATATATTCCCACAACCTCACACCGTCTTGGCGGGCATAGGGTAGCCATACTTTTGGGCCTAGGGCTTACCCTCACGTGTGTGATCCTCCCCCCCTGTTCCCGGCCCTGACACATACAAACACCGACCCTCTGCGTCACACATCCCACCCCTCAGCTGCACACCTGTAGTGCAATACTAACCGCTACCCCAGCTATAGCAAAAGCGGACGCTGGCAAGGGGCACGTTCTGCAGACTGGCTGCATACTAGTCCAGGCGCTTGCGGTAAACCACGCTAAGGCCGCACACCAAGTGCGGCGTTCGGGCGGCACAAGCTTACAACATGGGGCCTGGTTGCAGAGACAGAAACAACTGCTGTAAAGCCCAAAAGCCGACAGCAAAAACAAAGGGGCAGGGGAACACGGCCCAAAGAAAATTGCTGTACTACAGCACTTCAGGGAGACATGCATCAGCACCAGGCGCAACCCCACAGCCGGCGGAATGCCCACCGTTGTGATTCTTTGAGGTGCTGCAGGGTGCGCCCTGTCGCCGATGCCCACCCCCTCGCACAACGCCAAAACCAGACCCTAGGCCTGACAAGACTGAGCCTGGGGCCACAAAAAACGCGAACACTCACCCCCTTACTAGCAGGTCCTTGGGACAGGCGGTCTGCCTCCGCCTGGGCACAAAGGCCTTGATCGAAGGTGAACCCTGCTGTCCCCATTCCAGTTGAGGAGGAGTGGTTGGTGGCACACAGGTGTGGCTGCCCTGCATTTGAGGGGAATGTGTGTCTCCGCCATCGAGCACAGCCTCCATGAACTACAACACCTCGAGCCTCGCCTCCCCAAAACACATGACATCTCTGGTTTTGGCCCGGGCTCGGAGGTTGAAGTCCAGCAGCCGCCGGGCCGCATCCGAATCGTCGATCCAGCAGATCTTCAGGTCTGGGGGGAATGCCGCTTCCTGATCCAACGCGGTGCTGCACTGTTGCCCATCCGCGAAGGTATCGGTGCGGCAAGCTCGACGTCGGCCATCACCGTCTGGCCGCGTTATGTTAGTGACGCCGTCACGATGAGGGCCTGGCACGCCGACAGGGAATGCTGCAGCCCGACCCGATCGGACAGGGCCCCCACGTTCTCTATGGCTTCCCCGCGGAGCACCATGGCAATGTAGTCGCCGGTAATCCGAGGCCGCGACGGGCTCGCCTGGTTGGACAGCCGGACCGTGAGCCTCACGCTTTTGTCGTCCTCCAAGCTGGCCCCACCGTCCACAGGGGCCGTGCTGACCGTCAACTGCACTTGGGGGTCCTGCGGGCGGCCATGCTTGAAGGCGTTGTTGATGGTGTTGCCAAGGACCAGGCTGTACAACGTCTCATCGAGCAGCACAAGCTCATTTCACCCGTTTGTGCACCCCAAATGGTCTAGGATGAGGTTTGGAAAAATGCGTTTTTGACCCATTTTTGACCCATTTTTGGTCCCAAAAAAGCCCATTTTCAAGGCATTTTGGGATTTTCGGAGGACCAAAATGGGCCACCACAGGCTGAAAATGGTCCCAAAACACTTGTTTTAGCGTCGCACATGGTCGAGGATCATTTTTTTGAGAAAAGTCATCTTTTTGCCCCTACTGAACCCTGTTGACCCATTAGGGCACCCACCTGTTTGGGGTTGAGCTTGCAGCTTGCCGTAGCCTAGTGGGCCTAGGTATTGGGGTCTAGGCGTCCATTTGGGCAATTTTGAGGGGTGGAAACCACAAAGAGTGGGGGATTGTGGGTGGAGTAGGTGCCCTCGGAATCGCATTTGGAGCCTTGTAGCCAAAGATATGGCCTATTCTTGGTTGGTGGCTGTCGGCATTTGGAGCTTCTAGGGGCCTTTTTGGGCCGTTTCCGGGACATATTATGTAGTTAGAGGGCCGCAAAAAGCTCATTGAGACGGGGAAGTCAAGCCGCACGTGCAGTGTACCAACCGTTTCCCTTCGTTTGGCCGTTTTCAATAGGTTCCACTGCTTTTTTTGGCCCAAAAATGGCTGTTTTTGGCCCTAAACTGCAGCTTTTGAAACCGAGGTCCGCCACTTGCGAATTCCGTTCCCGGCTGCCAGCGTTGAGTTTCTTGCTCAAACTTTGTGTGATTGTACTTCACACCCATAGGTATCATCCACTAAAATTTTACCCGAGTGTGAATCACCACGACGGATGTCTTATTTTTCCCCATTTCGGGCGTGCTGCTTGCTTGCTGCTTGCTTGCTTGCTTGCTTCTTGCTTGCTGCTAAACCTGGTAGGCCCACCCTAGACACTAAAAAGGGTTATAAAACCAAGACTGGTTCCACCAGCTCGGTGACCCTAACCCTAACCCTAACCCTAACCCTAACCCTAATCAAGACTGAATAATGGGACCGAGCTGCGGGGCATCAAGAATGATTCACACATTGATGGCTCTTGACAAAGTGAAATCAACTTGCAAGTGAACGCCATCACCACGAGGCCCACTTTCAAGGCTTTTTGGACTTCTGAGGGGCCAAAATGCCCCAAAATGGGCTCAAAATGGGCTCATTTCACCCGTTTGTGCACCCCAAATGGTCTAGGATGAGGTTTGGAAAAATGTGTTTTTGACCCATTTTTGACCCATTTTGGTCCCAAAACAGCCCATTTTCAAGGCATTTTGGGATTTTCGGAGGCACCACAAGCTCAAAACAGTCCAAAAACACTTGTTTTAGCGTCGCACGTGGTCTAGGATCATTTTTGAGAAAAGTCATCTTTTTGCCCCTGTTGACCCATTTGGGCACCCACCAGTTTGGGCTTGAGCTTGTTGACCCATTTGGGCACCCATCTGTTTGGGCTTGAGCTTGCAGCTTGCCGAAGCCGAGTGGGCCTAGGTATTGGGGTCTAGGCGTCCGTTTGGGCAATTCTGAGGGGTGGAAACCACAAAGCGTGGGGGGTTGCGGGTGGAGTAGGTGCCCTTGGAATCGCATTTTGAGCCATGCAGCCAAAATTATAGCCTATTCTTGGTTTGTGGTTGTCGGCATTTGGAGCTTCTAGGGGCCTTTTTGGGCCGTTTCAAGGACATATCATGGAGTTAGAGGGCCGCAAAGAGCTCGTTGAGACGGGGAAGTCAAGCCGCACGTGGAGTGTACCCACTGTTTCCCTTCGTTTGGCCGTTTTGAGTGTGCTCCGGGGCTTTTTTGGCCCAAAAATGGCTATTTTTGGCCCTAAAGTGCAGCTCTTGAAACGGAGGTCCGCCACTTGCGAATCCCGTTCCCGGCCGCCACCGTTGAGATTCTTGCTCAAACTTTGTGTGATTGTACTTCACACCCATAGGTATCATCCCCCAAAATTTCACCCGAATCTGAAGCACCACGACGGAAATCTGATTTTTCCCCATTTCGCGCGTGCTGCTGCTTGCTGCTTGCTGCTGCTGCTTGCTGCTTGCTGCTGCTGCTGCTAAACCTGGTAGGTCCACCCTAGACACTAAAAAGGGTTATAAAACCAAGACTGGTTCCACCAGCTCGGTGACCCTAACCCTAACCATTATTATTACATGCATACATACCCTAATCAAGACTAAACATTGCAACCGAGCTGGTGGGGGAGGGAACATCAGCGATGACTGGCGAGGGACATCAAGAATGATTCACACATTGATGGCTCTTGACAAAGTGAAATCAGCTTACAAGTGAAAGGCATCAGCACGAGGCCCACTTTCAAGGCTTTTTGGACTTTTGGGGGGCCAGAATGCCCCAAAATGGGCTCAAAATGGGCTCATTTCACCCGTTGGTGCACCCCAAATGGTCTAGGATGAGGTTCGGAAAAATGTGTTTTTGACCCATTTTTGACCCATTTTTGGTCCAAAAAAGCCCATTTTCAAGGCATTTTGGGATTTTCGGAGGACCAAAATGGGCCACCACAAGCTCAAAACAGTCCAAAAACATTTGTTTTAGCGTCGCACATGGTCTAGGATCATTTTTGAGAAAAGTCATCTTTTTGCCCCTATTGGACCCTGTTGACCCATTTGGGCAACCAACTTTTGGGGCTTGAGCTTGCAGCTTGCCGCAGCCTAGTGGGCCTAGGTATGGGGGTCTAGGCGTCCGTTTGGGCAATTCTCAGGGGTGGAAACCACAAAAAGTGGGGGGTTGCGGGTGGAATAGGTGCCCTCGGAATCGCATCTTGAGCCATGTAGCCAAAGATATGGCCTATTCTTGGTTTGTGGTTGTCGGCATTTGGAGCTTCTTAGGGCCTTTTTGGGCCGTTTCCGGGACATATCATGGAGTTAGAGGGCCGCAAAGAGCTCCCTGATACGGGGAAGTAAGCCGCACATGGAGTGTACTCACCGTTTCCCTTCGTTTGGCCGTTTTGAATGTGTTCCAGGGGTTTTTTGGCCCAAAAATGGCTGTTTTTGGCCCTAAACTAGAGTTTTTGAAACTGAGGTCCGCCACTTGCGAATTGCGTTCCCGGCCGCCACCGTTGAGTTTCTCGCTCAAACTTTGTGTGATTGTACTTCACACCCATAGGTATCATGCACCTAAATTCTAGCCGAATCTGAAGCACCACGACAGAATTCTGATTTTCGCCCATTTGGCGCGTGCTGCTGCTTGCTGCTTGCTGCTGCTGCTGCTGCTGCTAAACCTGTTAGGTCCACCCTAGACACTAAAAAGGGCTATAAAACCAAGACTGACAATATGGAAAAAGGCTTCAAATTGATCCCATTCATCGTTATTCAGAACCACAAGGGTGCCCAATGCAATTCATGGCTAAACAACACGTTACGAGAACGTGCAACTTGAAAAATTATGCAAAAAGGGTGCCTTTCAAGGCCGATTTTGCGGTATTTTGAACCCATAAAGAGGTCGTTGGACGCACTACTTGGGTGTAAAACCCACTCAATAGTGACCAAAGGTGATCGTTCATCGTGTGTATATCAGTTTCCTTGCCAATGCCCCTCCCCAAGGACCTGATAGGCAACCCTAAATGCCAAAAAAAGGCATTTTTTGGCCATTTTTGACAGATTTTGAAACCTGTGTCCGCCACTTGCGAATTCCGTTCCCGGCCGCCAGCGTTGAGTTTCTTGCTCAAACTCTGTGTGATTGTACTTCACACCCATAGGTATCATCCACCAAAATTTCAGCCGAATCCGAAGCACCACAACGGAGTTCTGATTTTCCCCCATTTTGCGCGTGCTTGCTGCTTGCTGCTTTCTGCTGCTAAACCTGAAGCCCATTTTCAAGGCTTTTTGGGAATTTGGGAGGGTCAAAACGGGCCACCATGGGCTCAAAACGGGCCAAAAACACTTGTTTGAGCACCCCAAGTGGTCTAGGAACAAATTTGGAAAAAATGATTTTGGACCATTTTTGGACCCACAGATGACCCCCGTGACCCTACCCTAGCACGTGCACCGTGCGCGCTCCACACCACTCTGTTGTGCCAAAACGGGGCATCCAAGGGTGATGACAATGTGGAAAAAGGCTTCAAATTGATCCCAGTCATCGTGAATAATCACCACAAGGGTGCACAATGCAATCCATGGCTATAAAACATGGCACGAGAAGGTGTGATTTGAAAAGGTATGCAAAAGGGGTGCTTTCCAGGCTGATTTTGTGGTATTTTGGGCCCAAAAAGAGGTCGTTGTGGCCCCTAATCGGGTACAAAACACACTAAACGATGATGAAAGGTGTTTGTTTATCATTTAGGTTAGTTCCAATGCAGATGGACCCCTTCACGCATATCCTAGGCACCTAAACTGGCCAAAAAAAGGCATTTTCAAGCCACTTTTGACAGGTTTTGAACCGGAGGTCCGCCACTTGCGAATCCCGTTGCCGGCCGCCACCGTCGAGTTTCTCGCTCAAACTTTGTGTGATTGTACTTCACACCGACGGTCTGGCTCACATGCTGGACAATTGTTTGCCCTCGGTCCCCTTGGGACATGCCACCTATTGTTGTGTATAGGGTTCTTTACCTTTATGAGTCTTTCTACGATGGAACCCCATGGCGCACCCATCCTTGATCCACATCAGTGCTGCTCTTTCTAGCATCTTGAACCACACCCTGAAGAACACGATGACGGATGCCGCGGCTGACATAGAAATGTTCCTCATCAACACTGATTTGCCGGAGCCTGCCATCCGCCACTTGAGTCTGTCGATGGCCACGCTGCGGCGGGGGATGCGCGCATGCCGTCACCGACAGGCGTACATCAACAAGGAAAGCGGGGGCTACCAGCCCTCGCTGCAACCGGTCCAGTTGGGCACGTTGGTGGATGAGGTCACTGCCGGCCTCGTGGTGATGAGGTTCACTTGCAAGCTGATTTCGCTTTGTCAAGAGCCATCAATGTGTGAATCATTCTTGACGTCCCTCACCAGCCATAGCTGATGTTCCCTCCCCCACCAGCTCGGTCCCAATATTCAGTCTTGATTAGGGTTAGGGTCACCGAGCTGGTGGAACCAGTCTTGGTTTTATAACCCTCTTTAGTGTCTAGGGTGGACCTAACAGGTTGGGCAAGCAAGCAGCAAGCAGCAAGCAAGCACGCAGCAAGCAAGCAAGCACGTGCGAAATGCGAAAAAAATTACAGCTCCGTCAGCTCCGTCATGGCGCTTCGGATTCGTCCAAAATTGTGGTGGATGCTACCTATGGGTCTGAGCGATAACCACACAAAGTATGAGCCAGAAACTCAATGGTGGCGGCCGGGAACAAGCGTCGCAAGTGTCGGACCTCCATTTCAAAATCTGCAATTTAGGGTCAAAATCAGCCTTTTTTTGCCCAAAACTACCCCAGACACTGCTGAAAACAGCCAAATGAAGGGAAATAGTGGCTCCTCTACACATACAGCTAGACTTCCCTGTGCCGAAAGGCCCTCTAACTCCACAATATGTCCGCGAATCGCCCCCAAAAGGCCCCCAAAAGCCCCAGAATTTGTTGCACATTGGCCGTCGACAGCCCCAAACCAAAAACAGACCATATCTTGGGCTACCTGGCTCCAAAACCGCGATTTCGAGCGCACCTAATCCACCCGCAACCAACCACTTTTGGTGGTTTCCACCCCTCAAAATTGCCCTAACCAACACCCAGACCCCCGTACCTAGGCCCAGTGGGCTGCGGCAAGCTGCGAGACATAGCCCAAAGAGGTGGGTGCCAAAATGGGTCAAGAAGGTCCAACGGGTGAAAAAAAAGTGTTTTTTCAAAAATGATCCTGGACCACGTGGAATGCCAAAATAAGTGATTTTGAGGCGTTTTGAGCCTGTGGTGGCCCGTTTTGGCCCTCCTAAAATCCCAAACTGCCTTGTAAATGGGATCTTTTGGGAAACATAAATGGGTCAAAAATGGGTCAAAAATGTGTTGTTCCAAAAATGATCCTACACCATTTGGGGTGCCTCAACAAGTGAAATGAACCTATTTTGAGCCCACTGCAAGCCATTTTGGCCACTCCAAAGTCACAAAATGCCTTGAAAATGGGCTGTTTTGGGACTAAAAATCAGCCAAAATTCGAGCAAAAATGTGTTTTTCCAAAGATACCTTTGGACTATTTGGGGTGCACAAACAAGTGGAATGAGCCCAATTTGAACCCATGTTGTTGAGCCATTTCGGCCCTTGAAAATGGGCCAATTGGGGACCACCAATGGCTCAAAACCGGGTCAACACCATGTAGTGTTGGACTCGTTATGAAACCACACTTATTGCCCGTGCTACAGCTTGGCACATGGGAGTACACTGGGGTCCGGAGAAATGTAGGGAGGGCGGATTCTGCAGCCCCAAAGAAGATTTGTTCCCTGATGCTGTACAACGCAGGGCTGGTGTGAAGTTCCATCGTGGTGACCTGATCCTCTTTGCCTCCACACTGAGACACTGAGGTCTGGCTGCGCTGCAGGGGGTGGAGAAGCAGGTTGTTCTGTTCCATTTCCTCACCCCCGACAAGCGTCACAAGTGGGTCGATGTTGAACGGTTCATCCTTGACCCACTGCCAGGGAGCAAGGGTGAACTCGTTATGACACAGCACTGCCCGCCTTGATCAACACACCCACCTCTCCACTGAACACATCCTCACCACACCATTTGCCTCACATCCTCTGCTGCCCGGAGTTGACTTTGGTGGGCTCAAACTGCTTGAAAATTTGCTCAAAACCATGGTCCTTCTCACCCTTCACAAACAACCATGATGATCATCTGCCGAGTCTACCATCACCAGTAGCCATTGCTGCCTCCCTTGCCAGCAGTGGCACCATTGCTGTTATCAGGCCCTCATGAAACAATCATGGCAGTGCCTCTTTGTCGATCTAGATCATTGCCATCGTCAGAAAGATCTGCTCCAATGGGACTCATCCACTGCCAGGGCTGGGACGGGGGAGCGGCGTGCCAGCCAGAAATGAGGCCCTTTCACTGCTGTACGCGCCGGGTGCCGGGCTCGGCACCCCCTCTCTCCACAACCCTTCTTCCCTATTGCAGGTAGTCAAAAGACAATCTCGCTTGTCACTACCGCTGCTCAATGCTCCGGTCTGGACATTACCGAACTGGGGCAGCAATGCCTCGATTCAGAAGGGTCGCGTATCATGGAGACTCCGCACCCCAATGCGGCAGGGCACAGGCATACAACTGTACCTGGGGCTGAAGGCGTGGGCGTGCCGGTCCATGAGGACGAGGGAGTAGGCGTGGCGGTCCCTGACGATGTCACGGTAGAAATGGCGGTGCCAGAGGCTGTGGGACTACGCGTGGCAGTGCCTGCGGCAGTGGGAGTAGGTGCGGCGGAAGGCGTGGCTGTCCCTGAGAGACAGCAGAGCAAGGCACAGTGTCATCCGTGGCATCATGCGGCCCAGGAAGTCATGGCCCGCAGTTCCGTGGGTCGAGGGTTCGAGGTTGCCCTATGCCGTGTCCCTCCACACGCATTGCAGCTGGCAGCTGGCAGAGGGGCTGCCCACACCCACCACTCAGCGGCATTCCCACGCATGAACACGGCAGATCCTCTGCAACAGAGGTACGGGCCGGGGGAGGGGCTGTGTGAGTTCCTGCCACGAATGTATTCAACATTGGCTGATGGACAGGCGATCCCACTTGCCTCTGGGGCACGCATCACCACGTAATTTCTTATGGCCACCGGCCGCTGTATTGCAGAAAGGGACTAACCACATGTCCTCCATGTTGACCTCATTGTGTTTGGTCTGAAGAGTCCACTGACCAGTGCCCATTTGCGCTTTTGGCCTCACGGCGGGTGCGGCTTTGGTTGTTCTCGAAGTGTGTGAGGGATTTTTGGGACTTTGCGCGGGGCGAATCGGGGGGCAGCTCAGAACAGCCTAACACCACCGGTTTCAGCACCCAAAAGATCCAGGAACAACGTTGGACATGAAGGCAATGCATCCCATGTGACTTCTTACTTTGGCGGGGAGCTTTGTGCATCGGGTGCCGGAACCGTCCTCCTCCTCAGCGAACGATGTTCGACGCTGTTTTCGACCAGCGATTGGCGTTTGGAGATTTGGTGGATTCGGCAGAGGTGTTTTTGTTTGGCGGGGTGGGGGGGGGCTTTTGGATGTGCACTTCGGTGCTCTCTATCTCGACAGTATTATTCACTAATTCTGTTTGTGCATTCCCTCATCAGCCATCGATGACACACTATCTCAGAACGACACCTGCATGATTGGATAAAGCTGCCCAGAACACACCGATGTGTTCATTGCAATACGCTCCCTCAGGGCTGTTGGGGTGCTGCCACCAACTCTTGTCAGAGGGGTGACCGGGGTGTCCTATCACCACCCGACCCAAAGATCAGGTGGCGCGTATCCAAACGGTCAGGAAGGCCAGGGCCCCGAGTCTCTACCCCATCCGCGGGTATCGCTCAAGAGGCCGACGCATATGAGTCCCCGGTGCATAAAAAGACACCCCCAGACCTTGACAACGGTACTGCCATGGGTGCCTGCGGATACTTCGTCCCAGATCCTGCCACAAAGCCCCTGCCAGTCCCTCATACGACGCGCTTCCACGAACAATCACTGAGCAATGGGTGCCAGCCGTGGAATGTCAGCTGAGCTGAAGCACATGGTTGGGGCCCCCCTGTTCCGTGGGACTCTCCGTGCAGGCAGTTCTCACCAGTGGCATGTGTACCGTGGCAGGCACGTGCACAAGCAGACACCCACCTGTGATATTGTGAACCACGATGGATCCATCATCCACCTCCTCAAATCCTTCCTCAGCTGCCTTGGACTCATTGACCCATACAGTCAGGTTGCACGTCACTCCCACGTCTATCAGGCAGTTTTGCTGGAAACGCCCTTCTGGGCACTGCTCTCGGGCATCCGCCTCCAGCTCCGGACAATCCTCAAACGGTTCCGGGGGCTCGTCCGGCTCGTCGGGGTCTCCGCTGGCGCATTCAGCGGCCGTGAACAACGCATCGGCATCCGAGGCTGACAATTTGAAGGAATGTGCAAACTCGGTCTGGTATGCACCCCCGTACGGCCCACCCCACCAGTTGGCAGGGTAGTGCCCCGCCATGCCGCTGGAGTTCGTGAAGATGTCTTCGAAGTCCGCGTCAGGATTGAAATGGCCACACAGACCCTCCACGTTGCCACAACACGTGGCGGGTAGCTTCACCGTCAAACTTCCCGCCACATCGCTGAGCTGGACGACGACCACGGCTCCGCCCCCGAACGTGATCGTGTTGCCTGCAACGGTGACACCCGCTGGGATCGCCGACATTCCGTTCCTGAAGATCTTGACGACTCCATGCCAAGACTCAATGGCGAACGCGGTGGTCACCGAGATGCCCGGACGAATGGGCTGATGGCAGCTATGCACTTTGAAGGTGTTCAAGCAGTTGGTCAACACGAATTCACCCTGTCCCATGGGGTGCGAGTTGTGTCCAGCAAATGTTATGACATGCGGATCACCCCACGTCGTGCAGGCCATAGACTTACCGTATGCGACCAGGGGTTCGCAGCCTGCAACACAAAAGCGAGTATCGACAATGGACTGCTCAACGGGACCAGGAAATTGCGTCACTATGCTCGCGGCGGATACAATCAGAGCTCACGAAAGTGACGCCGATAGTTACGTCCAGACATGCGGTGCTGGGGCATGTACCCGCACTACCAACCAATGGTCCGAACTACGTTAGGCCAAAACCGGCGTACACTAACCGGCTCAGTTCACTTCAGTATGCTGGAGTAATACTGTTTTGCGGCCCACCCAGCGCTGCACATCCCTTGGAGGAGAAGCATGCACTGGCTGATAAAACAACCTGCGGTGTCCCTTCACTTTGACTGCCACAGTGCTCAAAGATCGTTACCCACACTCCTCCTTACAGCCCTGTGCATGCACCTCGCAACACACATTCACGTCCATCCTCCACATACCTGCCGATGGTGATGACGGTGGCCATGGCGATGTAGATGATGCGGAGCAACAGACATCTGCAAAACCACACCCAAACACAGACACACAGACGAACGCAAGAAGGCAAAGCAACCGAATACCCGTACGCACACGCAATATTGCAGGCACGCAGGCAGGTACCGACCAATGACTGTCCCCTGACCGTGTACGCAGTACCGCGTTTCTGTTCCTACAGCACGTTATAACACCAACCAGCTGATGGCCGTACCATCAAGCAATACCCACCATCAAATAGTACACAACAACGTCCACCAGCGCAAAACAGCACCGGCCCACACAGAACAGCACGCTCAATGCCGCTGCCATACCTGGTGCGCCCCCTTACGTCCGTCAAGGGAAAGCACAGAAGCCGCATCCCACAACAGATACAGCAATGGACAACAAAGCAATTGAGAGAAAGAGGGGGGAAGAGCAGGGGGGGGGGGAGAAGGGGAGAGAGAGAGAGAGAGAGAGAGAGAGAGAGAGGTTGGCAGCGAGAGACGGAGAGACAGAGGAAGCGGAGATCTGAGACATCGGAAACACGTGTCTGTGTCGAAAGTCCCAGTAGCGCTTCAGCTGATTTCAATGGCTTTCGGTTCATGGGTGGATGAAAGCGCACATTCTGCAACCCACTGCACGGTGTGTCGCCAGGACAAATATTCCCACAGCATTGAGCAGGACCTCAGAGCCGGACCACACACACACACACACACACACAAACACATGTGCAGGGCAAAGATGATCGCGCTTACACTTACACACCGAAGACAACTCACATACCTGATCCGGATATCAAGCCCGCAGAGTGTGTCCCCTTTGGGTCCTGTGGGCCTCCTGACAGTGAGACCCCTGCAGCAGACGCTGCCTTCTTTTGATAGCACACTTGATCCGACATATACACCCAACCAACACACAATTCGGTGCTCCTGCAGATACTGCAGCACTCTGCGCTGCTCTCCACTTGCGCCACCGTACTCTCGCCTCCTGACGTGGCCCCGATGTTCGCCTCCAAGACAGTTCCACAGCAATCTGATGGTCAAATGATACACATATGTCGTCAGCAATCAGTCCACTCATCCTCGCCTTATGAAACAGCACTGCGCGCCTTGATCAACACAAGCACCCCTCTACTAAACGCATCCTTTGCTCCTCCTACCACACCATTTGCCTCGCATACAAACCAATTTTCCGTTGGTACTGGTCACGTTTCGTTACCCTACGTGCGCATGCACACCATCTTTTTGAACCTGACTGCCTGCCTACACCGCACCCTGCATCCTTAGCGACTGCAAGTGTAAAGCATGTGCTGCTCTATGGCCAAAGAGGGAGGGAGTTGTGGGTCCGCAGGTTATATCTCCGTTGTCCATATTACGCTTGCTTGACGGGATACTCGATGATACTAGGCTTGACACACCACATGACAACACTGCTATGAGGGATGGGCGTGCAAGCTGGATTAAAGGCAAATACGTCCTAAAACGTTCAAGCTGCACCCAGGAAGACAGCATGTGGTGATATCAAAGTACACGCTACAAAAGAGGACGCGACTTTATGCTTGTAAGGCTACAGCCATGGTGCATACATCAGCAAAGTGTGCTTGCAAAGAAGAACGTTAGTACCACACAAACACAAATGTCTGGCTTGCCATGCCCGATGCGGCAAGAATATGGTGAGAACAGTGCTCACCGCTCAGATGCAGCACTCAGTGGACCTCTGCCCTGGCACAACTGCGGCTGGCCGAAAGCTTGCCTTAACGCGACAGCACCCCCCCCAGCCCTAAAACACAAACATAATGTACATACCGGTTATCAAGCCTGCAGAGTGTGTCCCCTGTGGATCCTGTGGGCCTCCTGACAGTGAGACCCCTGCAGCAGATGCTGCTCTCTTTTGATAGCACACTTGATCCGACATATACACCCAACCAACACAAAATGCAGTGCTCCTGCAGATATCGCAGCACTCTCCGCTACTCCCCACTTGTGCAACCGTACTTTCGCCTCCTGAGGTCGCCCCGATGTTCGCCTCCAAGACGGTTCCGCAGCAATCTGATGGTCAGATGATATGCACATGTGTGTGATCACAAATCAGCCAACTCAGCGCAAAAAATTAATTTTGCCCTTACAAAACTGTGCTTAGTCGCTTTGCGCGTACTATACACACCAGGTACCCCACCACGCTTGCAGTTATGATCGGCCTCTCCCACCGAACTTTGTCTTTGCTCACCAACAGCATCAAACTGTGTTGTGCAGCCGGTGCCAAAGAATATGTTAACGTGCACCTGCTTAGCACCACACAGGGTGCTGACGATAAACCTACAGACAAGTGGCTGTGGCCGGACCCGATCAAAAAAGCGGGTAGAAAGATCCAACAGCCAGAGATGCGGTACTGGCACATACCAAATGCAAGATGCAGGCCTGGGATGCGGTAGCCCCCATGCATTGTTGTGCCAGTAAGAAATTGCGCACCCACATCCCCGACATCACCCACCCAACGGTTTTCACGACGAGTGCCGGACTCCCCCACCCTCCTAACGACCCGGATCACCAGGTCCCGCAGAGCATCATCCGACTCGATTTCGTGATCTTTTCCTAAATGATGGGGGACTGGAATCATTTCCAGCATCCCCAAGGCAGCAGGGGCGTGCAGTGTGACCCGGTTGCGACCAATCGCGGTCCAACAGAGAACAAAAAAGGTTCATAATAATGTTACTCCTCCAAATTGAACAGCTGCTGATGCAGATCGCACCCCCTCCCCCCCAGCAGGTCCGGTGCTTCAAAGGCAGACAAATGATAAACCACGTATGGGGGGTGCGCAGTGAATGGGAATCTGCCCGCGCAATGGCACTGCTGAGCATTGACTATCACAATGCCTTCCCCACCTTATCGCCTGTCTTCATGCACAGTGTCCTTACTTTCATAAATTTGCCTGAAATGTTCATTCAACTTATCTTGCAGTCCCTATAAGGGGACTATTACTTTTTTGTAGGACACACCATCATCAAAACGTCAGTGTTCCAGCCGAAGGCAGGCATCGCGCAGGGTGACCCCGTCGCCGTTGCTTTTCTCATTCTGCATGTGAATAATCTGCTTTGCCTTCCGAGGTCTGGACTACCCACCACGAATCTACCTCTATGTGGATGATATGTTGTTGGCTTTTCAGGTCCTGTGTATGGCGGCCATGCTTGACGCCACGCTGGACATACTCAGGGCTTTCTCTGCAGTCTCTGGGCTGCAAATACACCCAGGGAAATCTGCTTCTGTTGTTAGAGGGGAGCTGCCGGGTGCAGCACAGCACGTCATTCAAGAATGTGCCTTTCAAAATTCACCATGAAGGAAAAATTAATCCTGCTGAAAACCTGGGTTCTCCCTATGCTGTTCTCCCTATGCGTCACAAGTGGGTCGATGTTGAACGGTTCATCCTTGACCCACTGCCAGGGAGCAAGGGTGAACTCGTTATGACACAGCACTGCCCGCCTTGATCAACACACCCACCTCTCCACTGAACACATCCTCACCACACCATTTGCCTCACATCCTCTGCTGCCCGGAGTTGACTTTGGTGGGCTCAAACTGCTCAAAACCATGGTCCTTCTCACCCATCACAAACAACCATGATGATCATCTGCCGAGTCTACCATCACCAGTAGCCATTGCTGCCTCCCTTGCCAGCAGTGGCACCATTGCTGTTATCAGGCCCTCATGAAACAATCATGGCAGTGCCTCTTTGTCGATCTAGATCATTGCCATCGTCAGAAAGATCTGCTCCAATGGGACTCATCCACTGCCAGGGATGGGACGGGGGAGCGGCGTGCCAGCCAGAAATGAGGCCCTTTCACTGCTGTACGCGCCGGGTGCCGGGCTCGGCACCCCCTCTCTCCACAACCCTTCTTCCCTATTGCAGGTAGTCAAAAGACAATCTCGCTTGTCACTACCGCTGCTCAATGCTCCGGTCTGGACATTACCGAACTGGGGCAGCAATGCCTCGATTCAGAAGGGTCGCGTATCATGGAGACTCCGCACCCCAATGCGGCAGGGCACAGGCATACAACTGTACCTGGGGCTGAAGGCGTGGGCGTGCCGGTCCATGAGGACGAGGGAGTAGGCGTGGCGGTCCCTGACGATGTAGCAGTAGAAATGGCGGTGCCAGAGGCTGTGGGACTACCCGGACCCTGGCACTCCACTGCATTGGTGCTACACGACGTATACCCTGGTACTGCACTGCACAACGCGGCACAACACACACACACACACACACACACACACACCGGCGCTGCATCGCATCAGTGCTACTAAATGCACACCCTGGCACCGCACTGTATCAGTGCTACAAGACACATACCCTGGCACCGCTACATTGCTCTTTAGTTATCATGAACCAGACATTCTTCATAACGCGTCACACATTGTTCGTATTTCCTCGGACATCATTCATTACGCTTCAGACATCGTCTGCCATGCTTTACATGCTGGCACTGCAACCCGTCCGTACTACACGACATGTACCCTGGCATTGCGTTGCACTGGTGCTGCAAGATGCACACTGCTGCGAGTTTGGATGTGATCATAGCACGTAGCTGAATGAGACGCTGAATAGAAACAAACACTTGAATGAATGGGGTGTCGGGACTGGGGATGCCCCGTCCTCTTTTTCTTCCCCTCCTACTGCACCCAGTCCCCCTCCATCCACTCTGCCCCTGCCTCCCCTTTCTGTCCTCCTCCTCCTCTCCCTTCTCCTCCGGCACGGGAATCCAGTCTGAGCGGATGAAAACCCAACGCAGCCCGCCCCTGCACCATAACTGAGCCCTGTGAACCAACGAACAATGCAAACATGGTCCCCACCCCGTCAACAAGGCATCATTCGCAGTCTCCTAGCATGAAAGCCTTGGTCAGCATATGAAGTAAATCTTGGCCCTAAATCCTCAATATCCTAAAGTCGGAGAGGCAAATGGCTGTGTTCCTGCAGTGTGTGCATGTGGCCAGTGGCCACCCCGCTTTGGAGGCATTCACTAATGGCAACTTTATCCACGCCCAAACAAATGGGCCGATGGCAAGTGGCTGTATGAACAAAATTATGCTGCATTCTGGTCCTAGAGCCACGGGGTGCTTGGTACGACTGAGTAAGAAATGAGGTAAAGCTGAGCCAAACTTGGGAAACTGAGTGAAAAAGAGGTAAAATTGAGGTCATTCCGTTTTCATTCTATTCTTGATGGTAGGCGGTACTTTTGTTTAAGAGGATGAAGGCCTTGTTGCCCCGGTGAACTGGCATGCATGTTATGATACATCATTTTCAAAGCACAGCGATACATCTAAAGCCATCAGATGTCGACGTACCTGCACACATGCGGTTGAACCATCCTTCATCGAAAAGGGCCAGCTGCAAATATCCCGTGGTCAACTTGCAGTTACCGCCATAGCCCCCACAGCGCACGGTACAATACTGATTGTTGTCTGTACACTGCAGTGTCATGGCATTATACCATCCGTCCGATGTCCACTGCCCACAGACACATGAGCCTCCCGCTGCATCGGTGCATGAGCAGCTGCTCACTCCGTCTACTGCGAAGGGAGTCCCTCGAAGGTCAATCACTGCCTTTCCCAGTTCAGAGTACTGTCCTGCACAATCCGTGGCCTGTCCATATTGCAGCATTGTCGAGCCGGCTTCCAGAGTGGCGAAGGTATGGTCCGTGGCATTGACTCGAAGTGTTGTGTAGTCTATTTGGATCCGCGTCCAGATGACTTTCGAATCATATGCTCCATTCTGATAACCGGTGGCACAATTGCCTCGATTGGCGTTCGTTGGGTCATTACTGGCGATGTTGTTGGCGTTTGGAAGCACGTAGAACTCGTCCAGGAGGCATTCTGTCGAAGAGGGTAGGTCTGAATGTGGCATGCCTGTGTATGCTCATCCCTTCAAGAAGGGGGGAAGGGGGGGTCACCGTGTGAAGGAGGCCCCCGCCTGTTCAGGGCCAGATTGCTCGCTGGAGGCGGAGGGGGTTCTCCTGCCCCACAGCCCCGGGATCGCCGTGTTTGGACAAGTCTGTGTTAGGCCAAACGGGGGGGGGGGGGTTTGGCACAAGGCCTCGGTAAATTGGGTCGTTTGCCTTTGGCAGCGCCTATTGGCCTCTCGCCACTCCTCTGTTCTGACTCTCTGTGGGTCCGAACGTGTTTGGGTTTTCCTTCCATTCCCCATGCCCAAATTCCTTTGGGCCCTCCCTATTCCTTCTGCCCTGGGGGGGCGGGGGGGGGTGCCTGGGTGGCGGCGGAGCGTGTTATTGTGGGTAGGGGGTAGGTGGGCCACGGGGGTGGGGGGGGGGGGTGATTCATTTTAGTTGCCAGAGGCCTGGCCCCTCTGTCGCACTATGCTCTCAGGTGGGGGCGGCTCCAGGGGTTGGGGGGTAGGAGAACCCCTTCCGCCTCCCGCGAGCTATCAGGCCCTGAACAGGCGGGGGCCTCCTTCACACGGTTCCCTCTCGCCCCCCCCCCCCCCATGGTCTACCACCGCCGCGCCAGCTGAGGCCAACATGCCATCAAACAGTATGCAACTACGCCCAGGACAGACTGGGATATGTGGGCCAGCAGGAGCAAGTGGCCAACATCACCAACACCACACACACCGACACTCACAAGGAGCCCGCTTGAGCCAGGATGTTCCTTCTCAAGGGGAAGCAGGGGACAGGGTGCAACGGTGCCACTGCCCCACCCCCTCCTGCACCCCCTTCTCGCCTGCAACCGCATGGCGCGTGACCACCATATGGACAACACGCTCACCCACAGACCACAGCCCGCCCAATGCAGGACCAGACACCGCAAGGCACGTCCATTTGCGACTGACCATCGGTTGTACTGAGCACCACAGAAGCCACCGTGACCACAATGACCGCAGCACCACTGGCGGCCCCGTTTTTGTCGGCAGAACCAGGGCAGCCGGTCATGGTGAACGCTGGCCGCCACACAATGTCGCCGGCGGAAACCGCGATTGTCATCCGTGAAATGCGGATGTGTTCTGATTCAGAGTCTACACTTGTGACCTGGTTTGCGTGCCACCAAGTCAGGCGGTGATTTACGGTGGATCTATGGTGGGTCTCCACACACAGAACCACTATCTTCGAGAGTCACAACGGCTGAATCGAAAAGAACTGAAGCTCCAACTTGAATCTCCACATTTGTCCCTCAGAAAGTACCCCCCGGACCCCGCCCCCTAGTCAAACAAGACAAGTCATCGAGGGGCTAGGGTTAGGGTCACCGAGCTGGTGGAACCAGTCTTGGTTTTATAACCCTTTTTAGTGTCTAGGGTGGACCTACCAGGTTTGACAGCAGCAGCAAGCAAGCAACAAGCAGCAAGCAACAGCACGCGCGAAATGGGTAAATATCAGATCTCCATCGTGGTGCTTTGGATTTGGTTGAAATTTTGGTGCATTATACCTATGGTTTCCCATGCCGGCAGCACAAGCACCAAGAGTATTGCGGGAACAGCCAGCGGAGGGCAACAAGTCCATCCTACTTGAGCTCTCAAACCCAAAGGGTCTGAACAATAGGAACTGGGCGGGTTAGGGTTGGGTGGGCACTCATAAAGGTAAAAGACCTATACACAACAATAGGTGGCATGTCCCAAGGGGACCCAGGGGAAACAACCGACAGTCGTTTCCCATGCCGGCAGCACAAGCACCAAGAGTATTGCGGGAACAGCCAGCGGTATATATTCCCACAACCTCACACCGTCTTGGCGGGCATAGGGTAGCCATACTTTTGGGCCTAGGGCTTACCCTCACGTGTGTGATCCTCCCCCCCTGTTCCCGGCCCTGACACATACAAACACCGACCCTCTGCGTCACACATCCCACCCCTCAGCTGCACACCTGTAGTGCAATACTAACCGCTACCCCAGCTATAGCAAAAGCGGACGCTGGCAAGGGGCACGTTCTGCAGACTGGCTGCATACTAGTCCAGACGCTTGCGGTAAACCACGCTAAGGCCGCACACCAAGTGCGGCGTTCGGGCGGCACAAGCTTACAACATGGGGCCTGGCTGCAGAGACAGAAACAACTGCTGTAAAGCCCAAAAGTCGACAGCAAAAACAAAGGGGCAGGGGAACACGGCCCAAAGAAAATTGCTGTACTACAGCACTTCAGGGAGACATGCATCAGCACCAGGCGCAACCCCACAGCCGGCGGAATGCCCACCGTTGTGATTCTTTGAGGTGCTGCAGGGTGCGCCCTGTCGCCGATGCCCACCCCCTCGCACAACGCCAAAACCAGACCCTAGGCCTGACAAGACTGAGCCTGGGGCCACAAAAAACGCGAACACTCACCCCCTTACTAGCAGGTCCTTGGGACAGGCGGTCTGCCTCCGCCTGGGCACAAAGGCCTTGATCGAAGGTGAACCCTGCTGTCCCCATTCCAGTTGAGGAGGAGTGGTTGGTGGCACACAGGTGTGGCTGCCCTGCATTTGAGGGGAATGTGTGTCTCCGCCATCGAGCACAGCCTCCATGAACTACAACACCTCGAGCCTCGCCTCCCCAAAACACATGACATCTCTGGTTTTGGCCCGGGCTCGGAGGTTGAAGTCCAGCAGCCGCCGGGCCGCATCCGAATCGTCGATCCAGCAGATCTTCAGGTCTGGGGGGAATGCCGCTTCCTGATCCAACGCGGTGCTGCACTGTTGCCCATCCGCGAAGGTATCGGTGCGGCAAGCTCGACGTCGGCCATCACCGTCTGGCCGCGTTATGTTAGTGACGCCGTCACGATGAGGGCCTGGCACGCCGACAGGGAATGCTGCAGCCCGACCCGATCGGACAGGGCCCCCACGTTCTCTATGGCTTCCCCGCGGAGCACCATGGCAATGTAGTCGCCGGTAATCCGAGGCCGCGACGGGCTCGCCTGGTTGGACAGCCGGACCGTGAGCCTCACGCTTTTGTCGTCCTCCAAGCTGGCCCCACCGTCCACAGGGGCCGTGCTGACCGTCAACTGCACTTGGGGGTCCTGCGGGCGGCCATGCTTGAAGGCGTTGTTGATGGTGTTGCCAAGGACCAGGCTGTACAACGTCTCATCGAGCAGCACAAGCTCATTTCACCCGTTTGTGCACCCCAAATGGTCTAGGATGAGGTTTGGAAAAATGCGTTTTTGACCCATTTTTGACCCATTTTTGGTCCCAAAAAAGCCCATTTTCAAGGCATTTTGGGATTTTCAGAGGACCAAAATGGGCCACCACAAGCTGAAAATGGTCCCAAAACACTTGTTTTAGCGTCGCACATGGTCGAGGATCATTTTTTTGAGAAAAGTCATCTTTTTGCCCCTACTGAACCCTGTTGACCCATTAGGGCACCCACCTGTTTGGGGTTGAGCTTGCAGCTTGCCGTAGCCTAGTGGGCCTAGGTATTGGGGTCTAGGCGTCCGTTTGGGCAATTTTGAGGGGTGGAAACCACAAAGAGTGGGGGATTGTGGGTGGAGTAGGTGCCCTCGGAATCGCATTTGGAGCCTTGTAGCCAAAGATATGGCCTATTCTTGGTTGGTGGCTGTCGGCATTTGGAGCTTCTAGGGGCCTTTTTGGGCCGTTTCCGGGACATATTATGGAGTTAGAGGGCCGCAAAAAGCTCATTGAGACGGGGAAGTCAAGCCGCACGTGCAGTGTACCAACCGTTTCCCTTCGTTTGGCCGTTTTCAATAGGTTCCACTGCTTTTTTTGGCCCAAAAATGGCTGTTTTTGGCCCTAAACTGCAGCTTTTGAAACCGAGGTCCGCCACTTGCGAATTCCGTTCCCGGCTGCCAGCGTTGAGTTTCTTGCTCAAACTTTGTGTGATTGTACTTCACACCCATAGGTATCATCCACTAAAATTTTACCCGAGTGTGAATCACCACGACGGATGTCTTATTTTTCCCCATTTCGGGCGTGCTGCTTGCTTGCTGCTTGCTTGCTTGCTTGCTTCTTGCTTGCTACTAAACCTGGTAGGCCCACCCTAGACACTAAAAAGGGTTATAAAACCAAGACTGGTTCCACCAGCTCGGTGACCCTAATCAAGACTGAATATTGGGACCGAGCTAGTGGGGGAGGGAACATCAGCTATGACTGGTGAGGGACATCAAGAATGATTCACACATTGATGGCTCTTGACAAAGTGGAATCGGCTTGCAAGTGAACCCCATCACCACGAGGCCCACTTTCAAGGCTTTTTGGACTTCTGAGGGGCCAAAATACCCCAAAATGGGCTCAAAATGGGCTCATTTCACCCGTTTGTGCACCCCAAATGGTCTAGGATGAGGTTTGGAAAAATGCGTTTTTGACCCATTTTTTACCCATTTTTGGTCCCAAAACAGCCCATTTTCAAGGCATTTTGGGATTTTCGGAGGACCAAAATGGGCCACCACAAGCTCAAAACGGTCCAAAAACACTTGTTTTAGCGTCGCACATGGTCGAGGATCATTTTTGAGAAAAGTCATCTTTTTGCCCCTACTGGACCCTGTTGACCCATTTGGGCACCCACCTGTTTGGGCTTGAGCTCGCAGCTTGCCGCAACCTAGTGGGCCTAGGTATGGGGGTCTAGACGTCCATTTGGGCAATTTTGAGGGGTGGAAACCACAAAAAGTGGGGGGTTGCGGGTGGTGTAGGTGCCCTCGGAATCGCATTTTGAGCCATGTAGCCAAAGATATGGCCTATTCTTGGTTTGTGGCTGTCGGCATTTGGAGCTTCTGGGGGCCCTTTTGGGCCGTTTCCACGACATATGATGGAGTTAGAGGGCCGCAAAGAGCTCGTTGACACGGGGAAGTCAAGCCGCACATGGAGTGTACCCACCGTTTGCCTTCGTTTGGCCGTTTTGAATGTGTTCCAGGGCTTTTTAAGCCCAAGAATGGCTGTTTTTGGCCCTAAACTGCAGTTTTTGAAACTGAGGTCCGCCACTTGTGAATCCCGTTCCCGGCCGCCACCGTTGAGTTTCTTGCTCAAACTTTGTGTGATTGTACTTCACACCCATAGGTATCATCCACCAAAATTTCACCCGAATCCGAAGCACCACGACGGAGTTCTGATTTTGGCCCATTTCGCGCGTGCTGCTTGCTGCTTGCTGCTTGCTGCTTGCTGCTTGCTTGCTAAACCTGGTAGGTCCACCCTAGACACTAAAAAGGGTTATAAAACCAAGACTGGTTCCACCAGCTCGGTGACCCTAACCCTAACCCTAATCAAGACTGAATATTGGGACCGAGCTGGTTGGGGAAGGAACATTAGATATGAATGGTGAGGGACACCAATGAGTCACACATTGAAGGCCGTTGATAGAGTGGAATCAGCTTACAAGTGAAAGGCATCAGCACGAGGCCCACTTTCAAGGCTTTTTGGACTTTTGGGGGGCCAGAATGCCCCAAAATGGGCTCAAAATGGGCTCATTTCACCCGTTGGTGCACCCCAAATGGTCTAGGATGAGGTTTGGAAAAATGTGTTTTTGACACATTTTTGACCCATTTTTGGTCCCAAAACAGCCCATCTTTAAGGCATTTTGGGATTTTCGGAGGACCAAAATGGGCCACCACAAGCTCAAAATGGTCCAAAAACACTTGTTTTAGCATCACACATGGTGTAGGATCATGTTTGAAAAAAGTCATTTTTTGCCCCTACTGGACCCTGTTGACCCATTTGGGCACCCACCTGTTTGGGCTTGAGCTTGCAGCTTGCCGCAGCCTGCTGGGGCTATGTATGGGGGTCTAGGCGTTCATTTGGGCAATTCTGAGGGGTGGAAACCGCAAAAAGAGGGGGGTTGCGGGTGGACTAGCAGCCCTCGGAATCGCGTTTTGGACCATGTAGCCAAAGATATGGCCTGTTCTTGGTTTGTGGCTGTCGCCAGCCAATCTGCACAAAATTTGGGGCTTCTGGGGGCCTTTTTGGGCCGTTTCCGGGACATATGGTGGAGTTAGAGGGCCGCAAAGGGCTCGTTGACACAGGAAAGTCAAGCCGCACGTGCAGTGTACCCACCGTTTCCCTTTGTTTGGCCGTTTTGAATGGGTTCTAGGGCTTTTTTGGCCCAAAAATGGCTGTTTTGGCCCTAAACTGCAGTTTTTGAAACTGAGGTCCGCCACTTGCGACAGCTGTTCCCGGCCGCCACCGTTGAGTTTCTGGCTCATACTTTGTAGGGTTGTCCCTCACACCCATAGGTATCATCCACCAAAATTTCAGCCAAATCCGAAGCACCACGACGGAGTTCTGATTTTTCCCCATTTCGCGCGTGCTGCTGCTTGCTTGCTGCTTGCTGCTGCTTGCTGCTGCTTGCTGCTGCTGCTGCTGCTGCTAAACCTGGTAGGTCCACCCTAGACACTAAAAAGGGTTATAAAACCAAGACTGGTTCCACCAGCTCGGTGACCCTAACCCTAACCCTAATCAAGACTGAATATTGGGACCGAGCTGGTGGGGGAGGGAACATTAGCTATGACTGGTGAAGGACATCAAGAATGATTCACACATTGATGGCTCTTCACACAGTTAAAAAATAGCTTGCAAGTCAACCCCATCACCACGAGGCCCACTTTCAAGGCTTTTGTTGGACTTCTGAGGGGCCAAAATGCCCCAAAATGGGCTCAAAATGGGCTCATTTCACCCGTTTGTGCACCCCAAATGGTCTAGGATGATTTTTGGAAAAACGCGTTTTTGACCCATTCTTGACCCATTTTTGGTCCCAAAACAGCCTTTTTTCAAGGCATTTTGGGATTTTCGGAGGACCAAAATGGGCCACCACAAGCTCAAAATGGTCCAAAAACACTTCTTTTAGCGTCGCACATGGTCTAGGATCATTTTTGAGAAAAGTCATCTTTTTGCCCCTACTGGACCCTAATGACCCATTTGGGCACCCACCTGTTTGGGCTTGAGCTTGCAGCTTGCTGCAGCCTAGTGGGCCTAAGTACGAGGGTGCAGGCATCCGTTTGGGCAATTCTAAGGGGTGGAAACCACAAAAAGTGGGGGGTTGCGGGTGGAGTAGGTGCCCTCGGAATCGCATTTTGAGCCATGTAGCCAAAGATATGGCCTATTCTTGGTTTGTGGCTGTCGGCATTTGAAGCTTCTGGGGGCCTTTTTGGGCCGTTTCCGGGACATGTCATGGAGTTAGAGGGCGGCAAAGAGCTCGTTGACACAGGGAAGTCAAGCCGCACGTGCAGAGTAGCCACCGTTTCCCTTCGTTAGGCCGTTTTGAATGTGTTCCAGGGCTTTTTAAGCCCAAAAATGGCTGTTTTTGGCCCCAAAGTGCAGTTTTTGAAAGCGCGGTCCGCCACTTGCAAATCCCGTTCCCGGCCGCCACCGTTGAGTTTCTTGCTCAAACTTTGTGTGATTGTACTTCACACCCATAGGTATCATCCACCAAAATTTCACCCGAATCTGAAGCACCACGACGGAGTTCTGATTTTTCCCCATTTCGCGCGTGCTGCTGCTTGCTTGCTGCTGCTTGCTGCTGCTGCTGCTAAACCTGGTAGGTCCACCCTAGACACTAAAAAGGGTTATAAAACCAAGACTGGTTCCACCAGCTCGGTGACCCTAACCCTAACCATTATTATTACATGCATACATACCCTAATCAAGACTAAATATTGCAACCGAGCTGGTGGGGGAGGGAACATCAGCGATGACTGGCGAGGGACATCAAGAATGATTCACACATTGATGGCTCTTGACAAAGTGAAATCAGCTTACAAGTGAAAGGCATCAGCACGAGGCCCACTTTCAAGGCTTTTTGGACTTTTGGGGGGCCAGAATGCCCCAAAATGGGCTCAAAATGGGCTCATTTCACCCGTTGGTGCACCCCAAATGGTCTAGGATGAGGTTCGGAAAAATGTGTTTTTGACCCATTTTTGACCCATTTTTGGTCCAAAAACAGCCCATTTTCAAGGCATTTTGGGATTTTTGGAGGACCACAATGGGCCACCACAAGCTCAAAACAGTCCAAAAACATTTGTTTTAGCGTCGCACATGGTCTAGGATCATTTTTGAGAAAAGTCATTTTTGTGCCCCTATTGGACCTTGTTGACCCATTTGGGCAACCAACTTTTGGGGCTTGAGCTTGCAGCTTGCCGCAGCCTAGTGGGCCTAGGTATGGGGGTCTAGGCGTCCGTTTGGGCAATTTTGAGGGGTGGAAACCACAAAAAGTGGGGGGTTGCGGGTGGAATAGGTGCCCTCGGAATCGCATCTTGAGCCATGTAGCCAAAGATATGGCCTATTCTTGGTTTGTGGTTGTCGGCATTTGGAGCTTCTTAGGGCCTTTTTGGGCCGTTTCCGGGACATATCATGGAGTTAGAGGGCCGCAAAGAGCTCCCTGATACGGGGAAGTAAGCCGCACATGGAGTGTACTCACCGTTTCCCTTCGTTTGGCCGTTTTGAATGTGTTCCAGGGGTTTTTTGGCCCAAAAATGGCTGTTTTTGGCCCTAAACTAGAGTTTTTGAAACTGAGGTCCGCCACTTGCGAATCCCGTTCCCGGCCGCCACCGTTGAGTTTCTCGCTCAAACTTTGTGTGATTGTACTTCACACCCATAGGTATCATGCGCCTAAATTCTAGCCGAATCTGAAGCACCACGACAGAATTCTGATTTTCGCCCATTTGGCGCGTGCTGCTGCTTGCTGCTTGCTGCTGCTGCTGCTGCTGCTAAACCTGTTAGGTCCACCCTAGACACTAAAAAGGGTTATAAAACCAAGACTGACAATATGGAAAAAGGCTTCAAATTCATCCCATTCATCGTTATTCAGAACCACAAGGGTGCCCAATGCAATTCATGGCTAAACAACACGTTACGAGAACGTGCAACTTGAAAAATTATGCAAAAAGGGTGCCTTTCAAGGCCGATTTTGCGGTATTTTGAACCCATAAAGAGGTCGTTGGACGCACTACTTGGGTGTAAAACCCACTCAACAGTGACCAAAGGTGATCGTTCATCGTGTGTATATTAGTTTCCTTGCCAATGCCCCTCCCCAAGGACCTGATAGGCAACCCTAAATGCCAAAAAAAGGCATTTTTTGGCCATTTTTGACAGATTTTGAAACCTGTGTCCGCCACTTGCGAATTCCGTTCCCGGCCGCCAGCGTTGAGTTTCTTGCTCAAACTCTGTGTGATTGTACTTCACACCCATAGGTATCATCCACCAAAATTTCAGCCGAATCCGAAGCACCACAACGGAGTTCTGATTTTCCCCCATTTTGCGCGTGCTTGCTGCTTGCTGCTTTCTGCTGCTAAACCTGAAGCCCATTTTCAAGGCTTTTTGGGAATTTGGGAGGGTCAAAACGGGCCACCATGGGCTCAAAACGGGCCAAAAACACTTGTTTGAGCACCCCAAGTGGTCTAGGAACAAATTTGGAAAAAATGATTTTGGACCATTTTTGGACCCACAGATGACCCCCGTGACCCTACCCTAGCACGTGCACCGTGCGCGCTCCACACCACTCTGTTGTGCCAAAACGGGGCATCCAAGGGTGATGACAATGTGGAAAAAGGCTTCAAATTGATCCCAGTCATCGTGAATAATCACCACAAGGGTGCACAATGCAATCCATGGCTATAAAACATGGCACGAGAAGGTGTGATTTGAAAAGGTATGCAAAAAGGGTGCTTTCCAGGCTGATTTTGCGGTATTTTGGGCCCAAAAAGAGGTCGTTGCGGCCCCTAATCGGGTACAAAACACACTAAACGATGATGAAAGGTGTTTGTTTATCATTTAGGTTAGTTCCAATGCAGATGGACCCCTTCACGCATATCCTAGGCACCTAAACTGGCCAAAAAAAGGCATTTTCAAGCCACTTTTGACAGGTTTTGAACCGGAGGTCCGCCACTTGCGAATCCCGTTGCCGGCCGCCACCGTCGAGTTTCTCGCTCAAACTTTGTGTGATTGTACTTCACACCGACGGTCTGGCTCACATGCTGGACAATTGTTTGCCCTCGGTCCCCTTGGGACATGCCACCTATTGTTGTGTATAGGGTTCTTTACCTTTATGAGTCTTTCTACGATGGAACCCCATGGCGCACCCATCCTTGATCCACATCAGTGCTGCTCTTTCTAGCATCTTGAACCACACCCTGAAGAACACGATGACGGATGCCGCGGCTGACATAGAAATGTTCCTCATCAACACTGATTTGCCGGAGCCTGCCATCCGCCACTTGAGTCTGTCGATGGCCACGCTGCGGCGGGGGATGCGCGCATGCCGTCACCGACAGGCGTACATCAACAAGGAAAGCGGGGGCTACCAGCCCTCGCTGCAACCGGTCCAGTTGGGCACGTTGGTGGATGAGGTCACTGCCGGCCTCGTGGTGATGAGGTTCACTTGCAAGCTGATTTCGCTTTGTCAAGAGCCATCAATGTGTGAATCATTCTTGACGTCCCTCACCAGCCATAGCTGATGTTCCCTCCCCCACCAGCTCGGTCCCAATATTCAGTCTTGATTAGGGTTAGGGTCACCGAGCTGGTGGAACCAGTCTTGGTTTTATAACCCTCTTTAGTGTCTAGGGTGGACCTAACAGGTTGGGCAAGCAAGCAGCAAGCAGCAAGCAAGCACGCAGCAAGCAAGCAAGCACGTGCGAAATGCGAAAAAAATTACAGCTCCGTCAGCTCCGTCATGGCGCTTCGGATTCGTCCAAAATTGTGGTGGATGCTACCTATGGGTCTGAGCGATAACCACACAAAGTATGAGCCAGAAACTCAATGGTGGCGGCCGGGAACAAGCGTCGCAAGTGTCGGACCTCCATTTCAAAATCTGCAATTTAGGGTCAAAATCAGCCCTTTTTTGCCCAAAACTACCCCAGACACTGCTGAAAACAGCCAAATGAAGGGAAATAGTGGCTCCTCTACACATACAGCTAGACTTCCCTGTGCCGAAAGGCCCTCTAACTCCACAATATGTCCGCGAATCGCCCCCAAAAGGCCCCCAAAAGCCCCAGAATTTGTTGCACATTGGCCGTCGACAGCCCCAAACCAAAAACAGACCATATCTTGGGCTACCTGGCTCCAAAACCGCGATTTCGAGCGCACCTAATCCACCCGCAACCAACCACTTTTGGTGGTTTCCACCCCTCAAAATTGCCCTAACCAACACCCAGACCCCCGTACCTAGGCCCAGTGGGCTGCGGCAAGCTGCGAGACATAGCCCAAAGAGGTGGGTGCCAAAATGGGTCAAGAAGGTCCAACGGGTGAAAAAAAAGTGTTTTTTCAAAAATGATCCGGGACCACATGGAATGCCAAAATAAGTGATTTTGAGGCGTTTTGAGCCTGTGGTGGCCCGTTTTGGCCCTCCTAAAATCCCAAACTGCCTTGTAAATGGGATCTTTTGGGAAACATAAATGGGTCAAAAATGGGTCAAAAATGTGTTGTTCCAAAAATGATCCTACACCATTTGGGGTGCCTCAACAAGTGAAATGAACCTATTTTGAGCCCACTGCAAGCCATTTTGGCCACTCCAAAGTCACAAAATGCCTTGAAAATGGGCTGTTTTGGGACTAAAAATCAGCCAAAATTCGAGCAAAAATGTGTTTTTCCAAAGATACCTTTGGACTATTTGGGGTGCACAAACAAGTGGAATGAGCCCAATTTGAACCCATGTTGTTGAGCCATTTCGGCCCTTGAAAATGGGCCAATTGGGGACCACCAATGGCTCAAAACCGGGTCAACACCATGTAGTGTTGGACTCGTTATGAAACCACACTTATTGCCCGTGCTACAGCTTGGCACATGGGAGTACACTGGGGGTCCGGAGAAATGTAGGGAGGGCGGATTCTGCAGCCCCAAAGAAGATTTGTTCCCTGATGCTGTACAACGCAGGGCTGGTGTGAAGTTCCATCGTGGTGACCTGATCCTCTTTGCCTCCACACTGAGACACTGAGGTCTGGCTGCGCTGCCGGGGGTGGAGAAGCAGGTTGTTCTGTTCCATTTCCTCACCCCCGACAAGCGTCACAAGTGGGTCGATGTTGAACGGTTCATCCTTGACCCACTGCCAGGGAGCAAGGGTGAACTCGTTATGACACAGCACTGCCCGCCTTGATCAACACACCCACCTCTCCACTGAACACATCCTCACCACACCATTTGCCTCACATCCTCTGCTGCCCGGAGTTGACTTTGGTGGGCTCAAACTGCTTGAAAATTTGCTCAAAACCATGGTCCTTCTCACCCTTCACAAACAACCATGATGATCATCTGCCGAGTCTACCATCACCAGTAGCCATTGCTGCCTCCCTTGCCAGCAGTGGCACCATTGCTGTTATCAGGCCCTCATGAAACAATCATGGCAGTGCCTCTTTGTCGATCTAGATCATTGCCATCGTCAGAAAGATCTGCTCCGATGGGACTCATCCACTGCCAGGGCTGGGACGGGGGAGCGGCGTGCCAGCCAGAAATGAGGCCCTTTCACTGCTGTACGCGCCGGGTGCCGGGCTCGGCACCCCCTCTCTCCACAACCCTTCTTCCCTATTGCAGGTAGTCAAAAGACAATCTCGCTTGTCACTACCGCTGCTCAATGCTCCGGTCTGGACATTACCGAACTGGGGCAGCAATGCCTCGATTCAGAAGGGTCGCGTATCATGGAGACTCCGCACCCCAATGCGGCAGGGCACAGGCATACAACTGTACCTGGGGCTGAAGGCGTGGGCGTGCCGGTCCATGAGGACGAGGGAGTAGGCGTGGCGGTCCCTGACGATGTCACGGTAGAAATGGCGGTGCCAGAGGCTGTGGGACTACGCGTGGCAGTGCCTGCGGCAGTGGGAGTAGGTGCGGCGGAAGGCGTGGCTGTCCCTGAGAGACAGCAGAGCAAGGCACAGTGTCATCCGTGGCATCATGCGGCCCAGGAAGTCATGGCCCGCAGTTCCGTGGGTCGAGGGTTCGAGGTTGCCCTATGCCGTGTCCCTCCACACGCATTGCAGCTGGCAGCTGGCAGAGGGGCTGCCCACACCCACCACTCAGCGGCATTCCCACGCATGAACACGGCAGATCCTCTGCAACAGAGGTACGGGCCGGGGGAGGGGCTGTGTGAGTTCCTGCCACGAATGTATTCAACATTGGCTGATGGACAGGCGATCCCACTTGCCTCTGGGGCACGCATCACCACGTAATTTCTTATGGCCACCGGCCGCTGTATTGCAGAAAGGGACTAACCACATGTCCTCCATGTTGACCTCATTGTGTTTGGTCTGAAGAGTCCACTGACCAGTGCCCATTTGCGCTTTTGGCCTCACGGCGGGTGCGGCTTTGGTTGTTCTCGAAGTGTGTGAGGGATTTTTGGGACTTTGCGCGGGGCGAATCGGGGGGCAGCTCAGAACAGCCTAACACCACCGGTTTCAGCACCCAAAAGATCCAGGAACAACGTTGGACATGAAGGCAATGCATCCCATGTGACTTCTTACTTTGGCGGGGAGCTTTGTGCATCGGGTGCCGGAACCGTCCTCCTCCTCAGCGAACGATGTTCGACGCTGTTTTCGACCAGCGATTGGCGTTTGGAGATTTGGTGGATTCGGCAGAGGTGTTTTTGTTTGGCGGGGTGGGGG
Organism: Eutreptiella sp. 'Long Island Sound 2002'; assembly: GCA_964036045.1. Classification (NCBI taxonomy): domain Eukaryota; phylum Euglenozoa; class Euglenophyceae; order Eutreptiales; family Eutreptiaceae; genus Eutreptiella; species Eutreptiella sp. 'Long Island Sound 2002'. Next base: position 23,292,926 of record OZ038382.1, read on the forward strand.
GGGCTTTTGGATGTGCACTTCGGTGCTCTCTATCTCGACAGTATTATTCACTAATTCTGTTTGTGCATTCCCTCATCAGCCATCGATGACACACTATCTCAGAACGACACCTGCATGATTGGATAAAGCTGCCCAGAACACACCGATGTGTTCATTGCAATACGCTCCCTCAGGGCTGTTGGGGTGCTGCCACCAACTCTTGTCAGAGGGGTGACCGGGGTGTCCTATCACCACCCGACCCAAAGATCAGGTGGCGCGTATCCAAACGGTCAGGAAGGCCAGGGCCCCGAGTCTCTACCCCATCCGCGGGTATCGCTCAAGAGGCCGACGCATATGAGTCCCCGGTGCATAAAAAGACACCCCCAGACCTTGACAACGGTACTGCCATGGGTGCCTGCGGATACTTCGTCCCAGATCCTGCCACAAAGCCCCTGCCAGTCCCTCATACGACGCGCTTCCACGAACAATCACTGAGCAATGGGTGCCAGCCGTGGAATGTCAGCTGAGCTGAAGCACATGGTTGGGGCCCCCCTGTTCCGTGGGACTCTCCGTGCAGGCAGTTCTCACCAGTGGCATGTGTACCGTGGCAGGCACGTGCACAAGCAGACACCCACCTGTGATATTGTGAACCACGATGGATCCATCATCCACCTCCTCAAATCCTTCCTCAGCTGCCTTGGACTCATTGACCCATACAGTCAGGTTGCACGTCACTCCCACGTCTATCAGGCAGTTTTGCTGGAAACGCCCTTCTGGGCACTGCTCTCGGGCATCCGCCTCCAGCTCCGGACAATCCTCAAACGGTTCCGGGGGCTCGTCCGGCTCGTCGGGGTCTCCGCTGGCGCATTCAGCGGCCGTGAACAACGCATCGGCATCCGAGGCTGACAATTTGAAGGAATGTGCAAACTCGGTCTGGTATGCACCCCCGTACGGCCCACCCCACCAGTTGGCAGGGTAGTGCCCCGCCATGCCGCTGGAGTTCGTGAAGATGTCTTCGAAGTCCGCGTCAGGATTGAAATGGCCACACAGACCCTCCACGTTGCCACAACACGTGGCGGGTAGCTTCACCGTCAAACTTCCCGCCACATCGCTGAGCTGGACGACGACCACGGCTCCGCCCCCGAACGTGATCGTGTTGCCTGCAACGGTGACACCCGCTGGGATCGCCGACATTCCGTTCCTGAAGATCTTGACGACTCCATGCCAAGACTCAATGGCGAACGCGGTGGTCACCGAGATGCCCGGACGAATGGGCTGATGGCAGCTATGCACTTTGAAGGTGTTCAAGCAGTTGGTCAACACGAATTCACCCTGTCCCATGGGGTGCGAGTTGTGTCCAGCAAATGTTATGACATGCGGATCACCCCACGTCGTGCAGGCCATAGACGTACCGTATGCGACCAGGGGTTCGCAGCCTGCAACACAAAAGCGAGTATCGACAATGGACTGCTCAACGGGACCAGGAAATTGCGTCACTATGCTCGCGGCGGATACAATCAGAGCTCACGAAAGTGACGCCGATAGTTACGTCCAGACATGCGGTGCTGGGGCATGTACCCGCACTACCAACCAATGGTCCGAACTACGTTAGGCCAAAACCGGCGTACACTAACCGGCTCAGTTCACTTCAGTATGCTGGAGTAATACTGTTCTGCGGCCCACCCAGCGCTGCACATCCCTTGGAGGAGAAGCATGCACTGGCTGATAAAACAACCTGCGGTGTCCCTTCACTTTGACTGCCACAGTGCTCAAAGATCGTTACCCACACTCCTCCTTACAGCCCTGTGCATGCACCTCGCAACACACATTCACGTCCATCCTCCACATACCTGCCGATGGTGATGACGGTGGCCATGGCGATGTAGATGATGCGGAGCAACAGACATCTGCAAAACCACACCCAAACACAGACACACAGACGAACGCAAGAAGGCAAAGCAACCGAATACCCGTACGCACACGCAATATTGCAGGCACGCAGGCAGGTACCGACCAATGACTGTCCCCTGACCGTGTACGCAGTACCGCGTTTCTGTTCCTACAGCACGTTATAACACCAACCAGCTGATGGCCGTACCATCAAGCAATACCCACCATCAAATAGTACACAACAACGTCCACCAGCGCAAAACAGCACCGGCCCACACAGAACAGCACGCTCAATGCCGCTGCCATACCTGGTGCGCCCCCTTACGTCCGTCAAGGGAAAGCACAGAAGCCGCATCCCACAACAGATACAGCAATGGACAACAAAGCAATTGAGAGAAAGAGGGGGGAAGAGCAGGGGGGGGGGGAGAAGGGGAGAGAGAGAGAGAGAGAGAGAGAGAGAGAGAGGTTGGCAGCGAGAGACGGAGAGACAGAGGAAGCGGAGATCTGAGACATCGGAAACACGTGTCTGTGTCGAAAGTCCCAGTAGCGCTTCAGCTGATTTCAATGGCTTTCGGTTCATGGGTGGATGAAAGCGCACATTCTGCAACCCACTGCACGGTGTGTCGCCAGGACAAATATTCCCACAGCATTGAGCAGGACCTCAGAGCCGGACCACACACACACACACACACACAAACACATGTGCAGGGCAAAGATGATCGCGCTTACACTTACACACCGAAGACAACTCACATACCTGATCCGGATATCAAGCCCGCAGAGTGTGTCCCCTTTGGGTCCTGTGGGCCTCCTGACAGTGAGACCCCTGCAGCAGACGCTGCCTTCTTTTGATAGCACACTTGATCCGACATATACACCCAACCAACACACAATTCGGTGCTCCTGCAGATACTGCAGCACTCTGCGCTGCTCTCCACTTGCGCCACCGTACTCTCGCCTCCTGACGTGGCCCCGATGTTCGCCTCCAAGACAGTTCCACAGCAATCTGATGGTCAAATGATACACATATGTCGTCAGCAATCAGTCCACTCATCCTCGCCTTATGAAACAGCACTGCGCGCCTTGATCAACACAAGCACCCCTCTACTAAACGCATCCTTTGCTCCTCCTACCACACCATTTGCCTCGCATACAAACCAATTTTCCGTTGGTACTGGTCACGTTTCGTTACCCTACGTGCGCATGCACACCATCTTTTTGAACCTGACTGCCTGCCTACACCGCACCCTGCATCCTTAGCGACTGCAAGTGTAAAGCATGTGCTGCTCTATGGCCAAAGAGGGAGGGAGTTGTGGGTCCGCAGGTTATATCTCCGTTGTCCATATTACGCTTGCTTGACGGGATACTCGATGATACTAGGCTTGACACACCACATGACAACACTGCTATGAGGGATGGGCGTGCAAGCTGGATTAAAGGCAAATACGTCCTAAAACGTTCAAGCTGCACCCAGGAAGACAGCATGTGGTGATATCAAAGTACACGCTACAAAAGAGGACGCGACTTTATGCTTGTAAGGCTACAGCCATGGTGCATACATCAGCAAAGTGTGCTTGCAAAGAAGAACGTTAGTACCACACAAACACAAATGTCTGGCTTGCCATGCCCGATGCGGCAAGAATATGGTGAGAACAGTGCTCACCGCTCAGATGCAGCACTCAGTGGACCTCTGCCCTGGCACAACTGCGGCTGGCCGAAAGCTTGCCTTAACGCGACAGCACCCCCCCCAGCCCTAAAACACAAACATAATGTACATACCGGTTATCAAGCCTGCAGAGTGTGTCCCCTGTGGATCCTGTGGGCCTCCTGACAGTGAGACCCCTGCAGCAGATGCTGCTCTCTTTTGATAGCACACTTGATCCGACATATACACCCAACCAACACAAAATGCAGTGCTCCTGCAGATATCGCAGCACTCTCCGCTACTCCCCACTTGTGCAACCGTACTTTCGCCTCCTGAGGTCGCCCCGATGTTCGCCTCCAAGACGGTTCCGCAGCAATCTGATGGTCAAATGATATGCATATGTGTGTGATCACAAATCAGCCAACTCAGCGCAAAAAATTAATTTTGCCCTTACAAAACTGTGCTTAGTCGCTTTGCGCGTACTATACACACCAGGTACCCCACCACGCTTGCAGTTATGATCGGCCTCTCCCACCGAACTTTGTCTTTGCTCACCAACAGCATCAAACTGTGTTGTGCAGCCGGTGCCAAAGAATATGTTAACGTGCACCTGCTTAGCACCACACAGGGTGCTGACGATAAACCTACAGACAAGTGGCTGTGGCCGGACCCGATCAAAAAAGCGGGTGGAAAGATCCAACAGCCAGAGATGCGGTACTGGCACATACCAAATGCAAGATGCAGGCCTGGGATGCGGTAGCCCCCATGCATTGTTGTGCCAGTAAGAAATTGCGCACCCACATCCCCGACATCACCCACCCAACGGTTTTCACGACGAGTGCCGGACTCCCCCACCCTCCTAACGACCCGGATCACCAGGTCCCGCAGAGCATCATCCGACTCGATTTCGTGATCTTTTCCTAAATGATGGGGGACTGGAATCATTTCCAGCATCCCCAAGGCAGCAGGGGCGTGCAGTGTGACCCGGTTGCGACCAATCGCGGTCCAACAGAGAACAAAAAAGGTTCATAATAATGTTACTCCTCCAAATTGAACAGCTGCTGATGCAGATCGCACCCCCTCCCCCCCAGCAGGTCCGGTGCTTCAAAGGCAGACAAATGATAAACCACGTATGGGGGGTGCGCAGTGAATGGGAATCTGCCCGCGCAATGGCACTGCTGAGCATTGACTATCACAATGCCTTCCCCACCTTATCGCCTGTCTTCATGCACAGTGTCCTTACTTTCATAAATTTGCCTGAAATGTTCATTCAACTTATCTTGCAGTCCCTATAAGGGGACTATTACTTTTTTGTAGGACACACCATCATCAAAACGTCAGTGTTCCAGCCGAAGGCAGGCATCGCGCAGGGTGACCCCGTCGCCGTTGCTTTTCTCATTCTGCATGTGAATAATCTGCTTTGCCTTCCGAGGTCTGGACTACCCACCACGAATCTACCTCTATGTGGATGATATGTTGTTGGCTTTTCAGGTCCTGTGTATGGCGGCCATGCTTGACGCCACGCTGGACATACTCAGGGCTTTCTCTGCAGTCTCTGGGCTGCAAATACACCCAGGGAAATCTGCTTTTGTTGTTAGAGGGGAGCTGCCGGGTGCAGCACAGCACGTCATTCAAGAATGTGCCTTTCAAAATTCACCATGAAGGAAAAATTAATCCTGCTGAAAACCTGGGTTCTCCCTATGCTGTTCTCCCTATGCGTCACAAGTGGGTCGATGTTGAACGGTTCATCCTTGACCCACTGCCAGGGAGCAAGGGTGAACTCGTTATGACACAGCACTGCCCGCCTTGATCAACACACCCACCTCTCCACTGAACACATCCTCACCACACCATTTGCCTCACATCCTCTGCTGCCCGGAGTTGACTTTGGTGGGCTCAAACTGCTCAAAACCATGGTCCTTCTCACCCATCACAAACAACCATGATGATCATCTGCCGAGTCTACCATCACCAGTAGCCATTGCTGCCTCCCTTGCCAGCAGTGGCACCATTGCTGTTATCAGGCCCTCATGAAACAATCATGGCAGTGCCTCTTTGTCGATCTAGATCATTGCCATCGTCAGAAAGATCTGCTCCGATGGGACTCATCCACTGCCAGGGATGGGACGGGGGAGCGGCGTGCCAGCCAGAAATGAGGCCCTTTCACTGCTGTACGCGCCGGGTGCCGGGCTCGGCACCCCCTCTCTCCACAACCCTTCTTCCCTATTGCAGGTAGTCAAAAGACAATCTCGCTTGTCACTACCGCTGCTCAATGCTCCGGTCTGGACATTACCGAACTGGGGCAGCAATGCCTCGATTCAGAAGGGTCGCGTATCATGGAGACTCCGCACCCCAATGCGGCAGGGCACAGGCATACAACTGTACCTGGGGCTGAAGGCGTGGGCGTGCCGGTCCATGAGGACGAGGGAGTAGGCGTGGCGGTCCCTGACGATGTAGCAGTAGAAATGGCGGTGCCAGAGGCTGTGGGACTACCCGGACCCTGGCACTCCACTGCATTGGTGCTACACGACGTATACCCTGGTACTGCACTGCACAACGCGGCACAACACACACACACACACACACACACCGGCGCTGCATCGCATCAGTGCTACTAAATGCACACCCTGGCACCGCACTGTATCAGTGCTACAAGACACATACCCTGGCACTGCTACATTGCTCTTTAGTTGTCATGAACCAGACATTCTTCATAACGCGTCACACATTGTTCGTATTTCCTCGGACATCATTCATTACGCTTCAGACATCGTCTGCCATGCTTTACATGCTGGCACTGCACCCCGTCCGTACTACACGACATGTACCCTGGCATTGCGTTGCACTGGTGCTGCAAGATGCACACTGCTGCGAGTTTGGATGTGATCATAGCACGTAGCTGAATGAGACGCTGAATAGAAACAAACACTTGAATGAATGGGGTGTCGGGACTGGGGATGCCCCGTCCTCTTCTTCTTCTCCTCCTACTGCACCCAGTCCCCCTCCATCTACTCTGCCCCTGCCTCCCCTTTCTGTCCTCCTCCTCCTCTCCCTTCTCCTCCGGCACGGGAATCCAGTCTGAGCGGATGAAAACCCAACGCAGCCCGCCCCTGCACCATAACTGAGCCCTGTGACATTGTGTTTTATGCCATCAAATGCCACAAACTGGCAATCTTGAGTAACAACGGTTGGCTCGCCCAACGATGTTGTTTGTGTTTGCATGCAACAACTTTTGGTCACTGGAGGGGCCGCATGGCTCCAGCCAGCCAGCCAGCCAGCCAGCCAGTCATCCACCCAGCCAGCCATGGCTCGCCAGCGGCATGGAGCATAGGTAGCCAGGCATGCACCACCGGCCTGCCAACTGATTTTTTTTTGCGGGAGCCGGGGGGGGGGGGGCATGACTACTACACCATGCCTGCTAATACATAACCGAACAAACAAAGCGACTGATATGACTATGATTGATGCACTCCACCAGGTGGACTTTTTTGGGGGCCCCCCATTCTTGGGTCGGGGGTTCAAAAAAATTAGGTACTGGAGCCCAACTGTGTGGGGGCATACATATGGAAAAATTGGGTATGAACTCATTGCTGGTAGGATCCCAAGCAGATTGAGAAGAAGAGGTAAATTAAGGATCAAATCCCCACCTCCCATTAGTCCCACCCACCCCTTAGACTTGTTTATCCACCAAAGAAACGAGAAAAAGTCAGGCATATGCTCCCAATTGCAATCTTATGGGGGTATATGGGGGTGTTCCATTCTACGTTTAGGTAAAATGGCTCTTCGTAGCACTCTGCCTCGGATTGTGGAAAGTTTTGTTTCCGTGGCACCGGCACTGGCGGTCACAGGCATTCGCGGGCGGTGACCGTCCCAATAGATACGTGAGGGGTAATCTTAGCTGTAGTGTGCTGTAGTGTGTGCCTCTTTTTGTTTTTAGAAACACATTATGTGTCCTCCAATGCTTCACTCAAGGTTTTGGCCGTTGGCGAAACGATCGTCTCTTCAAACTGACCATCCTACAAAAACTATAGCATGCACCATTCTACACACCGTTGGAAAAGCTTTGATTGAAGAACAAAATCAGTAGCATCAACAAAGTCACGCGTTTCCATTTGTAAAGAGCATCCACAACCATCAGAAGCTCTGGCAAGGAAACGTGTTTCAAGGGCTCCATGCAAACCCCCAAATCAATTATTCTCTAAGGATCACCTCCAAGTGGCCTTGCTTGCCCACAGAATCAATAAGCGAAGTGGTGTATCATGGTTTCGAGCCCGTACCAACGGGCGAGGCAACGGTTTCTGCTGTGGCAAAGGATTCGTGCCTTTGGACGTTGCGCATTCCATTGCGGCAAAGGATTTGGTAAAGGGTGTTCCAAGGGATCGTTGCGCTTCAGCTCTGGTTCGGGAGATTCGTCATCCTTGGGCTCAAAATGGAGGGCCATCGGAGCATGCCAAAATTGCTCGATCACCCATCATTCCGAGGTGTTCAAGATCGGTCGTGTTGGTGGCGGAGACATGCCCTCAACGATGCCATACGCATCATTCAACATGGATTTCATCCAGGGTTGATTGGAGCAACCTCCGGTTCCCCCCTCGCGCAATGGAATGGAATAGAATGGAAGAAACAGCGGCGCACAGAAATTTGCAGGAATATTTGGGCGTGCAAGCCGTGCGGCAAACACCAAGAAAACAGATGTGCTACGGAAGGTATTGGATGCCTTGGTTTAAATTGCTAAAACACACGCCAAGCTTTTTTTCCGTTTGTCAGCGAAACACCAAATTGTTGGGAACACAAGTACCCGTTTTAAAAAAAGGGGGGGAGGGATGCCAAGATTGACCTTCGCAACATATATTTTCACATTGCATTGCACGAAGACAAGCATGAATTTCTATGCCAACAGCCACGGATCGCTTTCAAAGCGCAGGTTTTGGGTTGCGTCACCTCCCCTTTGTATCTTGCCCAGTATGAACATATTTGCCACGAATTTTCAGCATGAAAGAATTCTTGTTCATCTGCCTCTATCACAAATTTATCACGGCGCCGCAGGCGCCCTTGTGCGCCGAGCGTGTTCAGCGTATTTCAAACCATTTGCGGAAAGCGCATGCGTGACGATGAACCTCCCATTAGAGGCGTCACAACGAGTGGAGGCATTGGTCATCCTCGGAGACTTCGACAAGGGTCAGTTCAATGTCCTCTACACGAATGCAGGTCGTACCGAAAGGAGCTCGAGTACCGTCTGCCATCTACCTTCTCCTCCACGTTGAACGGGCAAGAGCGAACGAAGAGTAGTCAATGAATAAAATCAAGTAAGAACTTGCATGCGAGCTCGCGTGCTTTGGAGACTCGGGCAGTGTTCGCTTTGCGTTTTTCGTGACTGGTTGGTCGGAAGCTTGGTGGCCAATTCCGGATTTACGCATTCGTTCACTCGCTAGTATGCTCACTCCCCCAACCACGTGGCCACTCATTAACTCACTCATTCCGTCAAAAAATCACTTACTCACACTTGCACTCTCACTCACGCATGCACCAACCTGTGCAATCACTTACTTTGGCCCGACGCTCACATTGCCCCATTCACTCACTCACTCACTCATCATTCATGGACTGTTGAACCACTCACCTTGGCCATTTGCCCACCGCCCGCTTCAGCCAGCTGCTCAACCATTGGCTGATTCACCCACGCACTCACTCCCTCATTGCTCCCTGGTTCACCCACTTACTCACACGCTCAATCGCTCTCTTCCACTCACGCACCCACCCACCAACACACCCACTCACTTTCAATTCAGACAGTCACTCGCGCACCCGTGGCGGTTTCGTGTTAATGCTAAAAAGCAACTCAAAGATACGTTGTTGTATGAAACACAAAATAGCTTGTGGCTTTACAATTGACCAATCATTTACCATTGGGTCCATGATCTCAAAAACCAAATTGAATCACTGACCAAGAAGAAAAGTCGCAAACGATTGCAACATTGCTTGTGCTGCACAACATTGTCCAGCGCAGCAAAGCAAGAGAGCATTAAGGGGGGGGGGGGGTTGATGGCAAAAAAAAAGGAAAGATGGTTTTAGATAACACAATGCAGGTTTTAGAAAATCGGAGTAGATATTTCCAAAGTGAGCAGGTTTAAAAATCGTGCAGAATTTTTGACGAGAGCACTGCAAAATTTCATGAGAGCAGTGAACCCCAAAAAAAACAAGTTAATGGGGCATTTGAGGTATAATTTGCAGTGCTTGCTTCGGCAAAATAATGCAAACCATGTCATGGAAATTAGGGTTTCCCTTAAGGTAAAGTAAGGTGAACGAGCACAGGAGCCCCCACCCGCTTGGACGTTCTGCATGTTCCTGTGCCGCAGAATGCGTTGGACAATGATGTGCCCCGTGGTCTCACCATCGCGCTGTAGGTGCGAAACTTGTGTCCAGTCAGCCTGCTTCAGCCTATGGCTTTGCACATTACAAAAAACGGAGAAATGTTTTCTTGTACAAGGGGTTCAACAATGATACTGCTTCGTGAGTTTTTACGAGCATGTTGCCCTGTAGGCCTTTGTCTTACGGGTCTCACCACCATGTTGCCACGTGGGCGATGATTTCCAGGTTAGACCACGACCCAGCTTCGTATCTGCTTACTCTGCAATATCCCTCAGTGCCCTCCCTGTCCAAAATCACATGACAACGCGGTTTGTCGGCTACAGTAACAACAAAAGAGAATGCATTTGTGATTTGTGACCCCAGAGAATCATGGCGTGAGTAAGATTAGCAAGTGCAACGACAATTGTTCATAAAATGCGTGGATCGTCGATACGCTGTGGTGCTATGTTGTCATAATGTACAATCTGTGCTGCGTGCTTCTGCAGGCCACGTGCATTAACTCAACAGAGTACACAGCAAGACAGTCGTTGGGTCATCCATTTAACGTATGCCTCAGCCTCAAGAAAGTGTCGGTGGACCAGGGTCGGAAGGCTGTTGTCGCGGACCACCATCACATCGACCTGCAAGGTTACGAACGCATTGCTGCATTCAAAACGCCAGAAGAAAGTAGTTAACTACAACCCCAAGAGGTCTTCAAGCGGCGGTTTGTGACAACAAAAAAGAGAAAATGCATACAAGGCATTAATGGCTGCTCTCCGACAGGAAAGTCGAACAGTAAGGAACCAGGTATATATTTCCTTGTAAACACAAAAGTGGTCTATCACCTCGTCAACTTTTGCTTGCTCAATCCGAAGCAGACCACTCGCCCACAATTTCACACAGGATGAGCTTTCTCTGGGGCAACAGATGGCGTCTCCATGTGCTCATGGGTGTGCTTGTGCCTGCTGCTGTGGGAAGTTCCAGACCCATCCTCCCTCCGCGTGCATCGGAGCTACACGCTACACGTGGACCCGCAGGCCATCTCACAAACAATGCATGTTGCACTACTTTTTGGGGTGCTGCATGTTTTTCGCCTAGCATGCAATATGCATTGCCGTTGGAGTATGGCCGTCGAACAGCTGTGTCAACTCCAATATATCCAACTTTGAACACACCAGACCTTGAAGCACAGTGTAAAGCCACATTGCCTCACAGGGCACTGCCCTTTTTGTGAGGCTACTGAGGAGTGGGGTGCGCTGGATGCAGACAAGACTAAGAATGGGACCAAGACAAGCTCTTGATCCTGCACAGGAAAGCGTTTCGGCGGCAGGTAAATGGGAACGGCGTATTCTCTTTGAAACGAAAGTTCTCCTTGCAATCATCCAGGCAATCATTTGCCAGTGAAAAACGAGGTCAGCACGGTAGAGTGCTGTCCCAACCAGAAGGATCTTCGATCCTGCTGGCCTCTACATCATTATTTTCTCGATAAATCTTCTTCACTAATCCCTCATGCTCCTACGATTCCCCTGACACAGACTGCCCGCGCCTAACGCCACATGCCACTCTGTACTCGAGTATTCGAGAATGCGTTGCTGGCCAAAACTGCGCGTTATTGAACGCAGCTGGCTACACCTGCTGCCACATCTATCCAACTACAACAGTTTCACCTTCATATGCGCTGGCATCCAACAATAATTGAGAGCTGCAACCGCCAGTACTGGCATAGATCGGCTGTGCAGTCAATAACAGCCGAAGATGTATTGCTAAATTTAGAAACATTGTTCAAGAGGCACGTAGTCGCGTGGCACACGAAGTGTAGATGCGGTTGAAAGGAAATCCAGTGGAGCCGACCACCCCCTTCCTCAGATCCCGACCACAGTTTGACTACAGCACTACTAGGTCTGCAGCGAAGATACCAGGGACCACTCAACGGTCAACCCTAAAGGCTCCAGCCTGCTCCAACACATCCATCTACCGCGGCCTTCAAGATTTCTGCTGATGCAGTGGACCCATCACCATCTTGTTGTCGCCTGGCGTTGGACGTGGCGATTACCAGTGGGGCAAGTATGCCGGAAACCAGGTCGATTGGTGTCCCCAATGGACCTCTGGCGTCCTGGCAACATCCTGCACCTGAAATTTATGAATCCAGGGTGTATCTCTGGCTCCAGAAAACCTCTGCCGGCTCGTGGAATGACCGCCGGACCCCCCGGCAAGAATCCGGTCACGGGAGTACGCATGCAACTGTTGGCAGCAAAGAAGAAGGGCATGGGCTCGTCAGTGCTCCGACGGTGTACTGGAGGAGTGCGGAAAGCTACAGGCAGGGATGCGTGAGACTCCATTTGGTGGGTCTGGCCAGGATTGGTGGTGGCGGGTCGTCGCACATTGCGCGCATCGACTCTAGTGTAATATCTGCTGCAGTCTCGGTCCCTGGCGCCTTAGGGTCACGATTACACAGGTCTGGGTGGGACGGGTCGCAGCTCAGGGTATAAACCATACCCTCACCGGCAAAATCAAACCCCCAATGCCCGGAAATGCAGCGCACCACCGATGGGTGACGCTGGAGGATCCGGAACCCTCTGGCCCTGTGCCCCAAAACCTCACAGCCATGGGAATAGCCGCATGCGCAGCCATGGTCAGCGCTGGGAATGGGCCCCAGATCTATTCTGAAAGCCCCTCTTCCCCGAACAGCTGCAGCGGCTGTAGAGTAGCATGCGGTTCACTGAGCACAGGCACGCTTGTGCCGGACTTGCGGCGCTTTTGCTGCTGAGCATTGTAGCCCTTCCCCTTACCCACGACGAGATCCGGCGAGAACGCCAGCTTGGGCTTGTGGGGGACAGGGGAAATGAGCACCTTGGCACCTGCAAAGGGAAAGCGTGGGACTGAGGGGGTATGGCACTGAGGGGGTATGGCAATGAGGGGGTATGGCAATGAGGAGGCCATTGCGTTGCCGCCTGCTCGGTCCTCAGGTCCTCCATAACCATCTTTATTGTACGCAAAAAAAAAACAGAGTGAGCATGTAAGTTGCAGGCTGTGCTTCATGGTGCACGTGCACCAGCCCGCCATGGGAGCGGCATCGGGCTGCATGCGATTCACTGAGTGTAACTCGCACCCCACCCCGAAGGGCGTGGGATGCGTGGGCTAGGGGCGGCGTTCGAGGCAGGGAGGAGCCGTCAGAAAGCAACCACATTCGTTCCCCAAAATCGGTGCCTCGTGCTGATTATTTGGGGTGCGTACTGTGTGTGTGTAAAATATTTGTCAAAATGGTTTCACCGGCGCGTCCTCTGCCACACACCACTCACTTGTATTTGGGCGCACTATTGTTGGGCCTTGATGCAGCGGAGGATAGAGAGGAGAGTGGAGGGACAAAACCGAAAACATCGCACTACACCCAGCACAGCTACTCCTGGGGGCCGTTTCGGGTCTAGTGCGACGCACCAAACTATCGTTCGGAACCCCCCGAGACAACCGCATCAGCTACCCCCACAAGAACAGACATGATATTCACGGAGAAACGAGAATTCCTTTTTCGGGGGACCAGGAGGAGGATGCCCAAGGGCACACGACTCGCCTGGCAAGAGAAGAGGGCCCGAAAGGGGGGGTTAAGGGGTGGGGTGTGCAGGGTCCGGGGAAGGGGGGGGAATAAACCATCAACAGTTTCGTAGGTTTGCCGGTTGGTACTTCCGGCCTGACGTACTTGGTCGTGGTTTGTGAACAGTGCCTCTGGGCTGTGGGCGGTTGGGAAGAAGTTTGAATGTGGTGGTCCGGGGTCTTGGGGGCGGGGAGATTCAGGTTTATGGGCCCAAACCGAGCAACCTGGGGCAAATAAGCGTGGCCCAAGGCCAGGAAGGGTGCCGGGGAATCGCGTCTGGAAGCCCACGATTCGCCCCAGCCCCCTGAACCGTGCTCAAGGGGCTGCGACGACGCCCGCAAAGAAAAGATGGGTTGGCTACGGGTGTTCTCGCAATCTTCACACTATTCAAGCGAATGCCAGCCAGAGGCGACCCCAATGCCCCCCAAGGGCCAGTGACATATCAAGAGCGCTCCCCATGCAAGGCACCTGGCTGACAGCACAGATTCCCTCGCAGAGGGATGCAAATGGTAGCACGCAGCCAACTCACCTTTGACTTTATGAGGATCTACTGCTACGCAGTTGGACGTGGGCAGAGCAGCGGCACGGACGTGCAAAATATTCTTGACTTCTGCGAAGTGCGCAGGCAGAGTCAGCACAGAAAGCATCGGAAATGCGGTATACTCTATTTTGTGTGCAACACGCCCTATCACATATACCGTATCCTCTGTTGTGTGTCCCGTGCGCCCTAATATACCTGTACTGCATCGTCCTCCATTTTTTGTAAAGCACGCCCTCTGAAACGTACGTGCACTGTGTTGTGTGTACAGTACACCCTGTGCTGCATCCTCGATTTTGTGAACACATCGCCCTTTTTCGTGTATTGTATCATCCTCAATTTGTGTACTGTCCCGCCTACTATACATACTGCATCATCCTCCATTTTGTGTGTGGTGCGCCCAACTTTATGTACTGTAGCCTGTGCTTTGTGTATGGTGCACTTAAGATGTGTAATGTGCCTCTGTTTTGTGCATAGTACGCCACATCACATGTGTCGAACACTCTGCTTTGTGTACGGTACGCAAGAGCACATGTCCTGTATACTCTATTTGATGTACGGTGCACTACATCATCTGAACCGTATCCTCCTGTATTTTGTTGTTTTGTACGGTACACGAAGTGCCGGGCCACTGGGAAAGAGGCGGCAGAGGGTTATCACTGCGCACTGGTCCTGCATCACCTTCCGTTCGATGGCATGGTGCGGAGAGTGCAATTGTGGGCTGCGTCGCGCCCTATTGTGTGTTCTGTGTCCTCTATTTAGTGTACGCGGGGATATCGGTTCCCCGCATCACAGACCACTCTCCATGCAAAGCCCCCCACCCTCTGCAGCAGGAAGGGGGGCACCCCCAGCGGAGTTGCTGTCAGCCCCTCTCTCTCAACAGGTACGTTCCCCAGTACGCTCTGCTCCCTGACAGCTGTGACAACACTGGGTCTTGGTCGGGAAGGGTGAGGGCGAACCCCTCGCCTGGGCTGAGGTTCTCAGCCACATGTTGGTGGCTCACAAGGATACGGCCCCATGCGTTGGGCAACTGAATATGAGCCTGCCCTTCTCAGGGCAGGAGGAACAAAATAGCTCGACGATCAGGGTTGTGTTTGGCTCAACACCCCTCCCTGCACGACTAAGGCAAACAAAAGATGAGCACATGGGGCATTTGATGAGTCCATCCGTCGCCTTCGGAAATCGCGGAATCCATGCTTCCATGTCACCTCCTTCGGCCACGCAGTACTGGGATACTTGTACCCCTTACACTGGTAGAGGTGTGAATCATCTTAGACCCACTGACATCAGCAAGGAGTTCAACTTTGGTAAATCAATGGTGAGTCCCAAACCGGCGTACAACTGGGCTCACAATGGAAAAAAAAACCTCTTTTTCAACTGCACCTTTAATTTTGTTGAAGGAATGGGGTGGTCTGGTCCAGTCGCCTGCCAAGCATCCTCCACAGACTGACTCTGAACCTGACAGGCTTTTGGAGCGTGGGAAGGGGAAGCCTGAGTCCCAAGTGTACCAGAAATAGCACAAAAGTGTTTCCCAGTATGAGACTTGATGTTCCCCCGAAGGATTTTTGTGCCGGATGCCCGGGGGCCGGTTGGACCCCAGGGGAGGGGGAGCCTACTCCTTTCAAAATTTTTATACTCAAGTATCACTGCTCTGACCCCAATTCGCATATGTTGCAGTGCGCCTCACACGCCTCGCAGTGAATAGGGGCGCCCGACAAGGCAAGTCCGTTGGTCATGCACCGTGCACACACACACACTACGCATCCACTCGGACTTGACCACTGTTGCTGCCAACCCCTGATGACAAGGGTCGTTTTTGGAGGCAGGGGATCTCATAACCTGCAGCATCGTGTATCACAGCTTCAGTGGCTTTGGACTGCGCCCCCTCGATGCAAGAGATCCACGCAGTGTTGGTGGCACATGGGAACACCAGATCCAGTGCTAAGGCACACAACTCTTTTGCTTCTCCAATCACAACATGCGAGCCGCGATAGCAGGCTTCTTTGCAACGGTCGCGGCTCAGGACACGGATGACCAGCGCTGTGTGGATGGGTTGAGCACCCACTCGTGCCTCGAATCGCTGGCGCAGCACGTGCACGTCGCCCGCCTGCTGCTTGATTTGCTGCAACGGTGAGGGCAGGACTGGCGGCAAATGGACACAAGCCCCCTCCAAAAAAAAGTCTGGTTGTTGGCGGGGGTTCTGGGAAGCTTTTTGGGGTAAGGTCGAGTACTTAGGCATGAAGCCCATGGCTCCGTGGGTATTCGCAACGGGACGTCAGGAAGAACCCTCCGTGTGAGCCCTGGACTTACACTGACATCCAATCGCCTTGCTCCCGCAAAAGCACTATCCGTCCTGATCAGGCAAGCGTTTCCCGGGTTTGGGAGGCTGGGGCCGACCCACCCACCGACCAGGCAATCGATCCAAATGGGCGTAACCCCGTTCTCCTTTCGAGGCTGTGGGGTGGGGTCTTGGTCGCACGTCACTTTTTGCGCCCGGACCTGCTGGAAGTGGTCGCGGGCCCCGGCAAACACATTTTTGCGCGTCACTTTTTGCGCCCGCATCTGTTGAGCTACTACCCACGACGCAACAAAACGACTGTGCCTCTACACCGCCGGGGCGGGGGAGGTGGGGGGTCACAGTTTCCCCAAAATGCTAAAAATCCGACAGAACCCGCCCAGTCTCCCAGGGGCGGAGGGGGGTAAACTTTCGTCACTAAGTGAGGGCCTGCTTCTGATGTGTTGGCCAACCGAATCACGTGTGTTCCCTGAACTGATCACGTGCCGTAACACATGCAACTTTGAAGTGTTGAAAGTGCCAGTGTATGCCAACTCAGCCCCCCGCAAAAAACAAAAACCAGATCCCACCGCCCTCCCCTCTTGTGGCCAAAGCCCCGGTCCGAGGGGCCCAAGACCACTTGGGATGCACACATTCTTGACGGGAGAAGGGTGAGGGCTGCCAACTATTCACCCCCCAGCAACGGGAGGGCCCACTGATAAGATGGGTTTCCTCACAACCATTGACGGTTCTTGTGCATCATCTCTGTTTCCTCACGACCCCTCTGAAAGAATGTGGGCTGCGAGATTCAAAGAGGGCCGCCCCCGCTAACCCCCGTTGAATCTGGCAGCCACGGACTTACGGTGCATTTTTCCGTGCCCACCGCGAAGGCCCGTGGGTTAGGGGCCCTGCAGCCAGGGGGCTGGGGGGGGGGGGGTAGCAGAGTTGACATGAGCCAGGGTCCCCCGACGATTCGAAAGTACCGGGACACGCACCGCGTATCAGGATGCCACCTACCCCACGTTATCTGGATCACACACGTGAGCGGGGGGAAATGTGACGCCAACCCCCTAGACACGGCACACCTGCTGCAGCAGTGTCACGCAGCTGAGGACATCGTTTTTGCACGACGCGTTCTGCATTTTGATAGGTAATGATTCCTTCAGACGATCGACGTCATTCAACGGGATCTCCAGCATCTCTTGCCCCACGAAATCACAGACCATCAGCTGCAGAAATAGGGAGTATGGCCTCATCAGGCCCCAGAACACAGTGCTGTGGGGATTTCCGAGTCGCCACGAGCTCTGGGAGGCTGTGCAATTTTCAACGTTCACCCAGGCCTATCTCAGCTCAGCCATTGACAGGCTGCAACCGCAGGCAAACCAAACAAAGAGCGGCCACGCCGCAGGTTATAGAATACCGCATGCCACTGGTCATTCAGAGTGGTCGAATGGACAAAGGTGATGCCGATCTTCCGACAGATTCAAAGCGTCGTCCGGGTTGGGACCAAACGACATCACACCGTACACCGCGCACCGCACCAACCACATCACGCCGCACCGCACAGCACAGGATGCCCCGCATGGGTCCGGATCCATGGGCGTGTTGCATGACGTCTCTGCCCTTTAGCCCAGAGTCGTGCCTGGAAGAATGCATACCTTTGCCCTTTGCAGCTTGCTCCAGAAGTCTTGGACTCCAATGCACTCCTCCGACATGACAGCGTAGTCGAAAAATGCCCAATGAATGATGTACCTTGGATGACACGATCATGGGATGCCCAGATTGGCGGGAGAAAATGGCAGAGATGCATGTGATGCATGGCAACATGCCCGTTTTAGTCTTTCTGCCCCAATAGATGCATGCTCCTTTAGCGTTTTGGGCGTGCCCCCGCCGTATTGTAAGCATTTGTGAAGCATGCTTACACTACGGCATGGGGCAAAACAGAACACATCCAGCACAGATACCAGCCCACTTCAGATCAGGCGGACCACTTCAGGCTGACAGACAAACGATGAAGACAGCGCTTCCCGCGGACTGACCCGAATGGAATCCGAGGGTCGGACTATCAGCGGCCTCTGGGCTGCAAAGTCTCGGACTGCCCACAGCCCCCTCCACGCCGTTGCGATTCGAGGGTCCACCCAGAACCGCCAACATCCTAGAGAAAACCCTCTTCGACGCTGCGGAGGGTTTTGGAGGGCTGTGGATGACTACGGTCAGGCTCCAGCACAACATAACGCGACTTCATACTGTTTGTTGCGAAGTGGGCGATGTGTGAAGACGGATTGTACAGCCCTGCGCACGACCGCGTTGTATAGACGGGAGAGGCCTTGGACCAAAACAGCCCCAGAATGCCTCGTCAGCGCCCGCTGCAGCGCAGGATCGGCCACCACTCCATAAAGGGCGTCATCCGAATGCTGTATTTCATGAAGCACCATGTCGAATGAATACGTGGAGGTGCGGCTCACGATCTTCGATGGTCTTGGGGCCCCGTATGGGAGAGTCTCGTACCGTTTGACTCTGAGGGACAGAGGAGCACAGCACGAGCAGCAGTGGGTACGGAAAGGGGACGGCTACCCCCGGTTTCTTCCCGATGCCCCATTTCCTGTCCTCGTACTTCGCAGTGAGCACTGCCCTGGAGTCCATGGAATATGAATGTGCAACCAATGTGCCCCGCGATGACCCAAAAGAACCCACGAGGCGTGATGCAACGCGTACCCACCCCATCGGGGGGGGGGGGTTCGGTGTACTGCCCAACACCCGCGGTGTGAAGAGGGTCGGGGCTGGTGTGGGGGCTTCGGCTTCTTGTTGTTTGGCATGTTTGAATTCCCCATCTAATTCTGAGCATTTTGGTAACACATAAATGGGGCTAAAGTTCGAGAGAAAAATGCACATAGTTTCGAGATTTCACTGTTAGGCGCCGCACCCGATCGACGTAGATTTGGGGGTCTGGAAAAAGCGAGGGGGGGGCTTGTGGAAGGGGGGGGGGGCAGGGAAGTATTAGAAGTGGGGGAGGGGGGTCTGGGTCCCAAAATTTTGTGTACCAAAAATGGCCCGATCAGATTTTCCTTATGGTAAATTCCATTTTTTCCCACGACGCTCACTTTGGTCGGGGGGGGGGGGTCCCCCCCTCCTCCTGTGGCGCACGGCCATTCTGATACTTCCCTTGGGGCGGAGGGGGTTTCCAACTTAACGGCCCCCGTTACCCATCCCCACAGTTCTCGTGCTTCCCGACCTCTGGGATGTTCATCGGGGACATCCCAGACCCCGTGATGCTTCCTCAGAGGCGGTTTCAAAGACTGAACCTGTTCCTGGGAGGCGTCACGCTCCGGCTCGCCCTGCTGCTCAGCGCCCTCGAAGCCGCAGTCACGTGGCACGCAGCCCGCCGAACACCGAGAAGATGGTGAAGCCCTCTGGGCCACGGAGGCTCATCCAGTGCGCCCTTGGCAATGAGGCAGAGAAAAGGCGAGAAGGGCGTCAGGGCAGTGAGCCACCCACTGAGACTGCCACCGAGGCGCTTGCCAGCTCGGTTTTGGACACCAGGCCCACTTCCCCAATCCCCCCCCCGTGATCCGCGTTTCCCCTCCAACCTTTGAGCGCCGGGGGCGTTCCAGCTCCCGGTACATCTTGCTGGTGACCGCGTCTGTTCCGTTGCCGTGCCAATGAGGGGGTTAGGTCAAATCTGTGCCATGCCGTGTCGCGCTGGAAGTGCTGTGCTCAGAGGCGTGGCAAAGAATGCGTGGTGCGCACACCTCGTCCCAGACTTTCGCCTGCCAGCAGACTGGGGCTTGTCCTTGAGGATCACAATGGCACATACGTTGTGCAGCTTGTAGTTGCGCGCTGTAGGGGTGACCTGCAGCATCGGGTTCGAACAACGAGCAACGAGCACAAGATGAGGAAGTTCGGCGGAGAAACTTTGGGGCCTCTTCAGGGCTGTGGTCAATGAGGCACAAAAGAGCCGGTCTCCGGCTCTTCTTTCACCCGTAATATGTAGAGGCAACGAAGCTGTGCGTGGCGTATCTCCGAGAGCAATCGGGCTTAGGACTGCCCAGGGGTGAGGACGGCTCTCACGATGTAGAGGCGGCGCCACCTCTTCATCGACAATAGCATCATCACGTGGGTGTGGTTGGGCGGGCTCGCCCCCACTTTGTGCTTCGCCCTCTTGCCCTGCCTCCCAGGTCGCTAGGCTCCCGGGGAGTGCTATGCCATCAGAGGCGGCCTTAGGTTGAGCTCGGCTTTAAATTTACCACTTGTCGTCCACTTGGGGTGACAGAGAAGGGGAGGTAGAGGCGCCCATTTTCGTCCCGTTTCTCAATGGTCTACCCCTTTGTGCATAGGCTCGGAATGAGCAGTTTCTTCTATTTTTTCGGACAGCCGGATGCATTGGATTGCACGGGTATGGTATTGGATTGCAGGGTTACAATAGTTGGCATAAAGGCTTTTTTACACAAGCTCTAGTCCGCTGTTCGTTTGCAACGTTATGGGCAAAGAGGAAAAACAAAGGCGCAGGCTCCCCGGCGGGGAATGGAACCCCGGTCTCCCGAGCTTTCCGCGGGGATACCACCAATATACTACAAGGGGCTACTGATCTCTATGCAGCCCCATCTAGCTCCTATCCACCCAATGGCCAATCAAATGGCTCGGCGAAGAGACGAAGGCTTTTTTGACACACGCAACGTAAAATAGTCGTGGTAGACAAATGAATGCAATTGATGGTCAACCGAGAGCGGATGGCTTAACCTACAACAGCGTTAGCCGGCGCTTTGTTGAGGTCCAGGGAAGAGAATGGGATGAGAAGGGAATGGCGGACCCATGGAGGTTGAGAAGAGGTTGAGAGGAGGTTGCCGAAGGTTTGGAGAGGAGGTTGGAAGGGGTTGGAAAAGCATGGGGGGATGTAAGAAGAGTAGAGGCGGATGTCCTTGGACCTTTGACTGTTATGGAGGGTTCGAAGCACACCTCCAAAATCACATCGTCCTTTGTAATGTGGAAGTACTCACTCTGTTGGACAAAGCGCTTCACGTCCCCGCGGGAGGGACACACCAACTGCCCCACTTGTGAAATGTGCGAACTTGCGGCATTCAGCGTGATTTCACCCCACGCCAAAATGAAGGCATCCACGGTGTGCGGTTGATCAATAGGAGTGGCTAGAAACTACAAGGCAAACAAAGAAATGGGTGTTCGTGGTCGCAGTAGATGCATCGAGCAAGATTTCTAGTGGGTTCCGCGGGGGAAATGGGGCAAAGTGGAAGAAACGGGTATGGAACCAGCCCCGCTTTATTGAGGGGTGCATAGGGTTGTGCCGGGTTGTTGAGGGTTGTGGAGGGTTGCTAAAGGGTTTTATGGGTTGTTGAGAACACGTGGCATCATCACAAGAGTATCTTCCAAGGGGTGCACATTTCTTGGGGTCATGCTGGACAGCTGGACAGCCCCCGCCCCCATGGAACACCGAAGAGCAAGCATGAAGTTTTGGCCGAAGCCAAAGTAGCTCAACAAGCCGTCCATGCCCTTTGACAAGCCTCGGGAGGCTTAATACCGTGACAAAAATGTCATTTCAAACCGGATTCCGTTCCTCCGGGTGCCTTGTGTCCACTCTTGGGAAGGCTTAGGGGAAGGCTATGCAAAACACGGCGCTCACAAACAAATGGCTCCACACTACCTTGATGACTACTTGCTTGTGTTATCTCCGTTACAACCCGGTTTCGCTTTTGGGCTCCTTCTTGCGTCTCCAAGTTGTGTGGTGGCCAACTTTAATGGCTCAACCTAGCAACCTAGCAACCTAGCAACCTAGCAACCTAGCAACCGAGTGTCACATATTTGTGTGGGCTATCAACTCCAAGTCCACATGCCAAATCAATCAACACGACATGCATAGACGACACCTCCGCTTCTACACCATTTTTCAAAAGTTGTTATGGTTGAGCAGTCATGCCACGTCCCGTCCTGTCACGTCCCATGAACCACCCCTTGGCCAATGCGGAAACATGCAATAGCAATTGAAACCTCTTTTACACAGGAGAGCATGTGGCTCACTTTTGGGGCCACTTCTTCATCAGAAGAGTTCTCGTCGCACTCCGTGTACTCGATTGCCTATGGGGAATTTGTGGGCGGCAAGAGCATGGAATCACATAGCACCATGACCGCGACAACACGATGTCCTAACCACAAATACGCCGAGACACACCGTTTTTCGGAGCTGCGATGGAGCTGTCCGCCGACGTTTCATACCTTGAGCTGAAAAAACAAGTGCGGCGTGCATTAGATACATTAGATGCCCCTTTTCTCTCATCGTTCATCTTTGTTTGCACTTATGACGTGCTTCGGGTGGGGTTTCCGCGAACGCCCTACATCCTTGTATCAAGGATCGACGAAATCCGACTCGCCAACTATACGTGCCCCACCACAGCGGCGACATTGCACACCACCAACACGCACAGGTGTCATGTGCTCTCATTGCGGGGCCTTCACCACTATGCACGACCCTCAAGTTGCGAAAACACTTGACATACACCTTTGGAACATTCGCCAGCCACTCTTTTTCTCCTTGTCGTTGCCAAGGTTGTTGGACCACACGTTTCGCCGTGGGCATGGCGTCCCATATAGCTGCGCGACTAGTGAGCAAAATAGCACTTCCCAAGATCCCAACGACACGGGAGGTGGAGAGCAAGAAGGCGGGGCACAACAGCTCCACACGTTAATTGTTCAGAGCGTGACTCCCTAAGCTCGTTTGCTGCCCGGCGGTTGGCGGTCAGCCCTATGTTGCGTGAAGAGTTTTTAAAGACTTTTTCAATATGGCAATATTGGGCTATCTGGAGCTGAATCTTGCACTAAAGTGATCGTCGTCTTACGTTAAGCGACAACTTCACGAATGGCGCGCACTAGTCAGAACAAACCCATTTAGGTGAAAAATAGATATGCACTCAAAAATTGGCACTTTTATTTATCCTCGTATACGTAGTAATGTATGTTCGTGAAGACATTCGGAAGGACTCGTTAGCAGGGGGGAGAGAATATGCGACAATGTGAGAATTTTCGGTTGAGAATAGGAATGGCCGGACCCCCCCCCCCTCCCTCCCTCCCTCCAACACAGGTCGGTGGCCCCACACTCCCGCCTGCACCCATGTACCCCCGTAGCAAAAGACACAAGCACCAGATAAAGAGCAGCATCCTCAACACACTGCATCTCCTATCGAAAATCTGTAACCTTCTTGTCATTCCTACTCAAGAACCAATACATTTCCAAGTTGTCCTCAATTTTACGAGTTGTGTCATACATTTCCTGTGACGCAATGAGGTCACACTTTGGAACCTTACAACGAGTCAGCCAACTAATTTACGGATTGCAGCAGTGGCTACAATGTCCAACTTGGTCTTCATAGTTTGAAAATTGGCGCCATATTGGCGCTACGCAAAAAAAGTACGAAAAAACGACTTTTTCCAAAACGAGCCTAAACAGGTCGGAAACGCAAGGCAATACAACACTATCGACGGGCCGATTAAATCACAACTATGCTGATCTATTGATTTGTCGTCTTACAAGCCAGCAAACACGCAGCAGAAAAGAACAAGGTTCCAGTTCGTTTTTGGTTTTCCGGCAGTCCCGATGACGGACTTGAGAATGGGAATCGCCGGAGCCCCCCCCCCCCAAAGTTCTCAGATTGTCGCTCATTCTCCCCCGGGGCATTAAGTGTGGTTAGGCTGCCACTCTATTGACACAAATCGTCGTGGAAAAATTCCTGATGACACAAAATTCCAGGACACTCCAGGAAAGGAGCGGCAGCCTTCCCTTAAGTGTGCAAGCATCGACGTAGCATGCAAGAGAACAATGAGCCTTCCAGTAGGTCGCGATGGGGGAAAATGCTTGGCGTGTGAAGATTCGGGCACTGCCTTCACTGCCTAGGGAAAATGCGCGCGAATTGCGAGCTGATGCGAGCTCGCAGAATCGGTCGCGTGTACACGAGTTTTGCACGCAAAGCGATCCCCCCCAGCCTGCAATGAGGGTTAAATCGCCGCCACCCAGCTGTCGCTGGGTTCCCGGCGGCGATTTAACCCTCATTGCAGGCTGGGGGGGATCGCTTTGCGTGAAAAAATTCATGAGATAAAAAAATCGCAACCCTAACCCTATACCACTGATTATGATTTGCCTCTCCATAGGCAGTGTCAGCTCGCAATTGGCGCGCATTTTCCCTAGGCAATTCCTTCCGGGAATGGCTATGCAGGACTACGGCTTAGGACTACGCGTAGGACTAAAGGATCTGCCCACATCTGGCGCCTGCGCTTGAATTAACTGAAAATGGGGAAAAAAATGGAATTGATTTTCTGATTTAATTGATTGCTGGGGCTGAACAGCGTATTTTTATAAATGCCAGCATCAAGCGCATCTGTTCTACTATTTTTCAGACACAGATGTCAGACACATCATCTGAGCTCAACTACAGTCCCCTTCCCTTGTCCCCGGCACCATCGGAGGTCCTCGAAGAAGACCCATATGAAGCGTGCTCCGATGAGGAAGATAATGATGAGGAAGATGCCAGCATGAAGTTTCCGGAGATGGGTGCCACTTGGGAGCCGGTTGTGCATGCGTTTGCCGGCTCTAGTCACCAAGAAGTTTGTGACCGCATGGAGGATTGGGCGGATGAGAACGGCTATGTTCTCAGTCGTCGTGGCGATAAAAGCAAAGGCCAAGCATATTTTTATTGCGCCAAAGTAGGCCGCCAAAAACAGCACAATCGTAACGCAGCCCAATCCGGGGTCCTTCCCGAGGATAGTAGGACGGTGCCAACATATGCACCGGAGTCAAAGGAGGATTGTTGTCCCTTCAATGTGTACATTTCTCGCCGGAAGGATGGCATGCGCGAGGTGTGGTCCGTGAGTCCCAAAGGACTCCGCCTGGACCATAACCATCCACCGCAAACGGCCAAGCAAAAAAAATTCCTTGGTCCGGTGAATTTGTCCCGTGAGGATGCCGATTTAATCATGAACTTGGGACAAGCCTTCATGCCCCCCCGCAATGTGGTACATTTCATGCGGAACCGCGGAGTCGAGATCACCGCAAAACAGGTGCAAAACATTTATGATGACAAAGGGTACTCCTCAGCGCTGGATGCCCATGAGTTGGTCAACCGCCTTGAGGAAAAGGGCAAACATGGGTGGTACACCCATGTGGTGAAGGATGACATTGGGAAACTATCCCATG
Source organism: Eutreptiella sp. 'Long Island Sound 2002' (assembly GCA_964036045.1). NCBI lineage: Eukaryota > Euglenozoa > Euglenophyceae > Eutreptiales > Eutreptiaceae > Eutreptiella > Eutreptiella sp. 'Long Island Sound 2002'. Next base: position 23,318,380 of record OZ038382.1, read on the forward strand.
TCTTCTGGATGAGCGTCGAGCAAATTGCTATTGCCCGGCGCTTCCCATATCTAATCCTCCACGACAATACCTATCAAAGCAATAGGTATAACCTCAACATTGGCCTCTTCGTGGGGGTTGTTCATGGTGCTGACCAATGCTGCAAAAAGGATACATGCAGTAAAGTGTGCCAACGACAAGAGGCGCGCTCCCAAACCCCACTCCAAGGTTGTGTCACCTAACCCAAACAAAACCCAAACACGCTCCTATACACATGTGGGCCCGTAATGGGCCATTGCTAAGGGGGTGTTCCTAGCCGCGGCTAGCCGCGGCTGGGCGGGTTGGACCCCCCCTCCCCCCCCCCCTCCCCCCCTCCCCCCCCGTGGCTGGCCACGGCTGGCCAAAAATGGCTGGGGGGGAAATTTGGCCAAAATCAAGGAAAACGAAGAAAAAACGGCCACACTTGGGGTCCCTAGGGGTGCAAGCCAACCCCTTTTGACTTGTGGCTATATGTGCTACTGCATTTGGGGCTACTAGGTTGTGTGGCCTCTTTTGAAGTGCGAAATGACCACCCTCCCTCCCATGCTCAATATCAAGTGCAGCTGAAGATACACAATGTGGCAAAGACATAATGCAAAGACAATCATCAATGTCTCATATCGCATTGTTGTGAAGAGGAGCCCCAAACAACGGGCTACCATGCGAAAGTGAAATAGAGAAATTGGGGTGAAAAATATATATCGTGACAAAAGAGGGTGCAAATATGGGACTATGGCTATGCCTCTACCACAGTGCCCTCCTCCTCTTCATCTCCATACACCGAGCCCTCGTCATCAGCAGTGACCTCTTGATACGTCTCAACATCAACAACATAGTACCCTCTCTCATCCATGGAATGGGGGATAATTTCCTTTTCAACCGAACAATAAGGAACAAGGATGTTACCTCCATCCCACTCAAGCACCGCAGACCCATCCTCTTTTTCCTCCCGCAACCGGAGACAGCGAATTGTGATGTTAAACCTTGTCTCCTTTGTTCGCTTTTGAAAAATAGAAATGGCCATACGGAGCCGGTTGTCCTCCGGGTCGCGGTACGTGAGCATTTGATCAAAAATGAAATTGGTTGGCACTCGCTTTTGCTCTTTCTTATGCTTTTTACATATCAACTCCCCCATGTCATCATCATACTCCTCCCCTTGGGGTGTGCTACCCCCACGCACACGCTTTTTGAGGCCATACCGCATTTTATCCTTCTTCCCCTTTCCAAAAATGGGGGTGGCAAAACTTTGCGCTGCCACTTTGGCGGCTGGAAGCTTGGCCTTTGCAGGGGTGCCGGTGTATCCGAGGGATGGGTGCTTCCTAAATTGCTTGATGTACTCCTCTTGTAACTTGACAGCCTTATCCGTGTCCGTTTGAAATGGATCGGATGACCATGTAAGGTCCAATCCCTCGACCGTTTTTAATGGGTTAGGCGTGACAACGGGGAACACGGGTGGTTGCATGGGTGCAACCGCATGTGGCTTTGCAACGGATGCGGTTGAGGCACGGGATGGGATGGGGAGAGGCCCGGTTGAGCTGGAACCTGTAGGTGGTTGCATTGGGGCAACCGGAGGTTGCATTGGGGCAACCGGCTGTGGTGGTGGTGGTGGTGGTGGTGCAATGCATGCGGATGGGGTCCGGACACATACGCAAACAAGCCCATGTGAGTGGTAATTCCCTGGAATTTCACCACTGCATTCTTGTACTTGGGCTGATATCGGCCACGGCCGGAAAAAACACGAATTGGGAATGTGTCCCAACTACCGATTGTGCCAGGGAAATGTGGCACCTCATTGTTTGGATGGCGGAAATGATCCGGGCTAATTTCCGTCCGCATCACTTGACACAAGTGCCGCAAACCACGCGTGACATGTTGCATTGCGGCATGCTTTCCAATGCGCGGCAAATGTTCGGGATGAAACTTGCGCAACATCCAAGAAAATGGATATTGCTTCATCCAAACCAAAACGTAGTAAAGTGTGACACGGGGCACGAGAAAAGGCTGGCAATACTTGTCCCAAATGAGTTCAGCCAACCAAGCGTGCACACCAATTGTCCGCAGCACAAATGCCTTGCCGTTGCATGACTTCTCCCAGAAGTTCAGCCCCGGGCACGTAGCCGCACGCACTTTTGCACGTACGTGGGCAAATGACAAATTATCACTCATTAGATAGAAAAACCTAAAATGGGACCAATCAAAATGACGTGGAAAAAATTAAGAAAAAGGTGGATAACACGGCACAAAAATTGACATTGCACGGAATAGACCTTGTTAGCATGCAGCATGCACTACTCATTAAACCAAACGCCTAATTGAAACAGACGCCTAATTATGCACCAACCGTGGAAAAATGTTTTGGCCTCTCTATACCATACCGTACATACAGTGCCAGTAAGGCTGGTTTGCGAATGGTGGCGCGTCCCGTCTTTAAACCCCAACGCGCCATGGGGCTCGGCCATTCTACATCCCCGGTCCTGTCGACGCATGTGAATTTGTTGTGCAAAGATGCCAACAAGTTCACACATTTTTTCCTATCTAAAAAACACATGCACTGGGGCAGCTCCATGCATGCTCGCTGACCTTAGTTGGACACGGGGACGCTACAACACACTGCAACGGCAGTTGTGTTGGTGATTGTGCAACTGGACCAAACATCCCATAACCACATCCCGATGCATAATGCAACTAATTACCTAATTACCTAATTACACAAACATGACAAACGTAGGTGCATGGAAATTGTACCAATACCTGCTGCAGAGACACATCATCATCATGTAATCTTGAGAGCAAAGGCAAAGAGGCAAAGAGGCAAAATGCAAAAGTGCAAGGCCCAACGCAATATGGCTAGACGGTTGGGTGGCTAGGTGACAAGGTGGCTGGGTGGCTGGGTGGCTGGGCGGCTGGGTGGCTGGGCGGCTGGAGCCCCCCCCGCCCCCTCCCCCCCACTGACCGGAACCCGCCCTAAGGCCTCAAAGACAAGAGGCGCGCTCCCAAACCCCACTCCAAGGTTGTGTCACCTAACCCAAACAAAACCCAGACACGCTCCTATACACATGTGGGCCCGTAATGGGCCATTGCTAAGGCCTCAAAGACGAGAGGCGCGCTCCCAAACCCCACTCCAAGGTTGTGTCACCTAACCCAAACAAACCCAAACACGCTCCTATACACATGTGGGCCCGTAATGGGCCATTGCTAAGGCCTCAAAGACGAGAGGCGCGCTCCCAAACCCCACTCCAAGGTTGTGTCACCTAACCCAAACAACACCCAAACACGCTTCTATACACATATGGGCCCGTAATGGGCCATTGTCACGGCACGGCAAAGGAGATGGGAAAGGCACATACCTGACTCCTTACGTTTCGCTTCTTCCTCACGGTCCTTGGCTTCCCGGCGCTCCATCCTCTGAATGAGCTCCTCCGCACCCTTTCTCCCTAAACAAACCAACCAACAAATGTACAATGTGCGGGAGAAAAAAAGGGGCAAACAAGAAAAAATGCACAATGAACACAAAAAGGACAAGCAAACAAGTGATGCCACCACGGGGATACCTCGCTCGCTTGGCGTCTTGGGTGCACCCTCGGCGCGTGGCTCCGGCGAACGGCGTCTCCCCTCCCAGTCCTTCTTCCTTTGCTCCATTGTTGCTGTAAACAAGGGTTGACGGTGAAGGAACGGAACCATGTAACACGTGCCATGGTGCAATGGTGCGTAGCGGGGCATACCACGTTCCGCCTCGGTTCGTGGTTCCGGGGAGTGCTTTGGCGTGCCCGGTGGAGTTGGACTTGGACTTGGACTTGGAGTACGAGCAATGTCAGCCAAGCGCTCAATCTCAATCTCCTTTTGCCATTGCGCGTGTGGGTCGTCTGGTTGAGGTTCGCGCCATGCCACATTCCATGGGTCTTCGGCTTCTTCCATGGGTCTTCCTTCTTGCGCTTCTTCTCCTTCTTCCATGGGTCTTCCTTCTTGCGCTTCTTCTCCTTCTTCTTTTCGTTGCGCTTGAAGTTGGTGGCGTTGTCGTTCGCCAAGGCTGTCATACCAATTGACATGCCACGGTTGGGCCCCATCAAAGGCGACCTCATCCTCTTCTGCAACACAAAAAATAGGTAGGATGGAGGTAGGATAGGGAAAGCACGCATTTTGCATGAAAATGACGTGAAACGCACAACCAAATCGAAATGTTTGCAACCACATACCATCCGGGTGGGCCCACCAATATTCCGTGGGAGTCTCCGCATCCTTCTCGTACGCCTCCTCCGGCAACTCGATTTCCTTGCCTCCCTTCCCAACTTTTCCCTTCCATGGCTTCTTAAATCCTTTGGGGGGCAGCACATGAGGGTCGTGGGGCGGCGATGGGGGTACTTGGATGGGTGCGCTGATTGGGTGGGGACCCGGAGCCTGGTTTGCGGCCTCGGGGTCCTGCCAGTCCCAAGCAGCAGTGGCAGTGGCTTTGGCAGACATAGTTTGCGAAATGAAGAGCTACAGAGCGCCAGGAAATGCACATCCCTTAACCTGGCACGCGATGCATATGTCCCCCCTGTCAGAAATGTACTGTGATAAAACAAAAAGGTTTTCAGTTCTGTCAAAATTTGACGGTGGATGCGCGTGCGCAATGTGGGCAGATCCTTTAGTCCTACGCGTAGTCCTAAGCCGTAGTCTTGCATAGCCATTCCCATTCCTTCCCTAGGTAGTGAAGGAACGCCCAAGATTGGCGAGAAATCATGTTGGAGTAAGGGAGGCAAGGGAGGAGGAGCACGGTTAACGAACAGACCCAACTGTGTAACTATATTGTTTAAGCGGCATGAGGTATAAGGATGGTCTCAGCGAGGGTTCCTTACCTTTATTTTTAATGTGGGCCACGACAGTAGTTCTCTACTTTCTAGCGGGGCAGATGTATTTCGGCCATTTTCCCAAGAATTTGCTTCGCAAATGTAGGTCGAAGCATCCAAGAGGGGATTTAACTAGCACCCCAAGTGACATCATGTGCTATGCTCGCCATTTGGCAAGTCCCGCCTTTAGCGCACTTTCTGAGAGCGCTGTGTTCCCAGCGGCAGATCTGCCGATTTTTAGCACCAATTCTGGATCTTTTTACATCAATCGAGAGCCTGGCTCTCAATCTGTAGATCTATCCAGAAAAATCCAGCAGATCCCCAAAAAATATTGAGAAATCGACGCGACTGTGACCCACGGGCGGAAAATGCTCGGAGTTCGGCAAATCACCCTATTCAGCTTACCATTTGTTTGATTGCGGACATCCGAATTTTTTATCGTTTGTCAGGGGATAAATTTTCCGTTCAGTTTTCTTATGCGAAGGCCTACTGGCTATTTCTTCATCTGCATTCCGCTGAAAAATCTGCGGTATCAAGTTTAAGTAGCTCCCAAATTTCTCATGAATACTGCAATTTTGAAGTGGTGTCTAGAACAAATATGTTCTAGGCACACATTGTGGGGGGACAAGCGTGGCAGGTTCAACTAGGATGCAACAACATGGAATAGAAAAAGACGCAATCATAGTCGGTACCACGTAGCATCAGGCTAATTGTTTGTCGCGTCATGGTTGGGACATCTTCCACAGATCTTGCATAGATTGAGCAGCGTCTGTGTTCCTTCCACAAGGAGGCCCTGGAGACTAGGCAGGGGGGGGGGTATTTTTCACGTCCATGTTGGGGCTGTGTTAACACAATACAGTGGGGGGTGGGGGGGTATTTTTCACGTCCGTGTTGGGGCTGTGTTAACACAACACAGTAGGGGGTGGGGGGGTATTTTTCACGTCCTGCGTTGGGCCTGTGTTATCATTGCCTGTAGGATTTGTGTTGTGTTGTGTTGCGCTGTGTTGTGTTGTGTTGTGTTGTGTTTTTTTCGTGTTGCATTGTGTTGTGTTGTGTTTTGTTGTTTTGTGTTGTGTTGTGTTTTTGTTGTTTGTGTTGCTTTCCATGTGTTTTTGTTGTTTGTGCTGCTTTCCTTTTGTGTTATGTTGTGTTGTGTTGTGTTGTTTTCCTTTTGTGTTGTGTTGTGGTGTGTTATGTTGTGTTGTGTTGTGTTGTGTTGTGTTGTGTTGTGTTGTGTTGTGTTGTGTTGTGTTGTGTTGTGTTGTGTTGTGTTGTGTTGTGTTGTGTTGTGTTGTATTAATGTATGTTCGTGAAGACACTCGTAGGGACTCGTCAGTGGGGCATTAAGCGTGCAATCAGCAAACATGCAAAAGAACAAATCGGCACACACCCATAGACTGAGAAGCAAGGGTGCAATAGCGTGTCTTTCGTCCCAAACAAGTGCGTGGCCTCAGCCCTCGCATACCCTGAACACATGGCAACACTCAGCCATGCTGCCGCACTCAGTATTTGAGAGAAACAAACGCACAGCGCGCACCGCGCATTGCACCGCACGCGCATCGTGCGCTCGTTTTTGGTTCGTGTTTTACACATTCTTGGCAGATTTTCAGAGTGGCAGGGACGCGGTGGCCTAAGGGGTTAGCAACCACGCAGGCCTCCACTCTACCTTGCCACCAATGTCATGGCGGTTGTAGCTGCCCACACCCCCTACCGGGGGGCACAAAGAGACCTGCTTGGCACAGTCCGCACCGAAGAGGGTGCCCCACAGGGTGCCCAAGCCTGCGGACCATTCATTTCGACGTGTTTCCCAGTTCGAACCTCACGGGTTGCTCATCCCCGTAAGGTTGGTTTGCTTGTTGTGCTACTGCATTGAGAATGGGTCCGCTTCAATCCATCACCAAAGCCGCTGGGTTCGTGCCTCCGTATTGAGAATTGGCCTGCTTCAATCCATCACCAACAATGGTGTGAAGAGATGTTATCACACGCATGTGTTGCATGGTGCATACAGCTCCCAGTTGGCGTTATGCCGCTGGGTTTGCGCCTCCACATTGAGATCTTGTTTCCTGCAATCCATCACCAACAATGGTGTGAAGAGATGTTGTCACACGCATGTGTTGCATAGTGCATACAGCTCCCAGTTTGCGTTATGCCGCTGGGTTCGTGCCTCCGCATTGAGAATCTTTCCGTCCAGTGGAACCACTACTTTTCTAATGCCATTCGTTGTTGACGACTTTTGGGTGAATGCCTCCGGTGGTGCCTCATTCATGGCTACCAAGGTGGGCTACCCTGCATATGTGTTGGAGTTTGTGTATCAGAAATATCTCAATGGATGTCGCCTTGTCACGGAGCGAGGTGGGTATGTTAAGCCCAACCGAGTGATGTTGTGGGTTGCGGTTGCGTACTTTAAACAACACCTGAAAGTTAGCAATTTCGATACTATCGCACCAAGACATAAGCGTATGGGGGATCGCACAGTGCGGCATTTAGTGCGTATCGGTGTCACATACCTCAATGGGGCCATGAGAGAGATCAGCGAGTCGCACTTCACGCATCCTCCGGTCGGTATCTGTGCCTATGCCACGCACGGTGTTGAGTATTGAGCGAATGCTTCATTTTTGCAATGTTATCGCACCCAACGGGACCCAGGCGATCAACGCTTCGATGCTTTGCTGCTGGAGCTCCAGCCTGTTGTTGCATGGTGGTTGTGGTTGTAAACCCACCCACCGCTACTGGCCAGTACCAAATCTTCTTCAGGACTACCATACTATTCATGTCCGTGGCAAGGGCCCGGGATACAGCAGCCACGGATATCTGCCGATATCCCGGGCATATGCCACGGATATCTGCCTATATCCCGCGGGAGGTAGCCAAACCCTAACCCTAACCGAAGAAAACTGAAAATGCACTTGGCAACCAAACAAAACTGTTGAGCAACCAAAAGTGCGGTTTGCAACTAGAAAACATCATCACCATCATCGTTAAGAAATGGCAAAAATTCAAGAATGATAATAACAATGAAATAAAGAAGAAAAAAAACAATAGGAATAATTATACAATAATTGTGCCTATGCCACGGATATCTGCCTGTATCCCGTGGCATAGGCACGGATACTGATAAACTAATTACCTAATTACCTAATCCCCTAATTACCTAATTACACAAACATGACAAACGTAGATGCATGGTGAGGAAATTATACCAATACCTGTTGCACAGACACATCATCATCATGTGATCTTGAGAGCAAAGGCAAAGAGGCAAAATGCAAAAATGCAAGGCCCAACACAATATGGTGGCCAGACGGTTGGGTGGCTGGGTGACAAGCTAGGTGGCTGGCTGGGTGGCTAGGTGGCTGAGTGACAAGGTGGCTGGCTGGGTGGCTGGGTGGCTGGGCAGCTGGGTGGCTGGGTGGCTAGAGCCCCCGCCCCCCCCCACTGACCGGAACACGCCCATCACCATCATCATTAAGAAATGGCAAGAATTCAAGAATGATAATAACAATGAAATAAAGAAGAAAAATAACAATAGGAATAATAAGAATAATGACGATATACTTAGAGTATCACGAAGAAGTCAATTTAGACCATGCAACCGTTGCCATCATTTAGTGTCTTTCTTCAACATGAGCGTGAGATGTACCGTTCGCGAGCCGCATTTCTTTGCTTCTGCACTCAGTGGGCCTTTAGTCTGCATGGGCGGCCCCAGCCACACTTGCAAAGGCCCCCACAAGCCGGGATCTCACAGGCACCCCATCTCCTTTTGACTCTGCTAGGTTTGAGGGACCACCCACGAAGGTTCGCAAAGTTCAGGTGCCAAGCTTCGGTTTCCTCCAAAGCATGGATCGTGGGCATGTGATACATGTATGACCGAAATGATTGGTTAGCAGTAATTGGCACCTGACCATGACCTCATGATACTTGCTTATTTATGGCTAAGTGTAGGGAACAATGTCCCTTTCAGACAGATTGGCATCACATTTTCGCATCGATAGAGAGCACATTGTGTAGTGCTCCAACTTGGATGTCTATCCACATGAGGGATTTGGGGATTAGGGTGGGGCGGCTTGAAACCCGAACTTTTGAATGCCAACCAAATAAAACCACATCATCAATATCCCAGCCCACAATCTCTCCGTCACTCCCAAAACACAAGGTTTTGTTTCGGTGGGGTCTCAGGCCAAGTTCGCCTTACTGGTAAGGGTGCTCAGAAAGATCTGGGGAACAGGTAGTGCACGAATCTTATGATAGCCCCACAGAAGGTGTGGCACCAGACGAGGCATGTGAGGAAGTAAGCTGTGCCTGAGAACTCTGTGTGCATTGGGTACTGCGACACCCAGAGGCAACCAAAAATGCCAAAGGCAGGAAGACCGGGACGCTGGAGCTGCCAAACTGACCTCCTCTGCAAAATAAGTTTCACTTTGACCGGCTGATCCCCCCCCCCCCGCCGCCCCTTTGCGCACGTTCCGCCCAGGTTGCAGTCGACGACGGTAACGCGGGGTCACCGCGTGGACAAGGTCGTGCCTCCACGTAGACACGAAGGGGCGCATGTTGGCAATGGCCTGCAATCACCTCAGACCAATCGGAATGGCCAGGCAGAAACAAGTCTCACAGGCACGCTCCAGCCCCTCTTTCCCTGTCTTCCCACACCATGGCTCCACGTTACGTCCTGGAGCACAAAACTGGCGGGTGCCGAGACACTACCTGGCAACGGGGGTACACCCCGCCCCCCTGGCCCCCTTGCACAAGTCAGGAAGTCAACGGTATGACGGAGTTGCGGTACTTGGACAAGGCCGTTCTTGCGCACAGCCCGTGGTTCGACAGGACATGCAGAATTTGTGACCTCTGGACCTCTTTCTGAGTGTCTGCATTTGTGAGCAGTTTGTTGCCCGGTGCTTTGGCTTTGTAGCCCACACCCCAACCACCCGATATAACTTCTACAATCCGCACACACCCACGTCACGTTGCACTTTTTACCGCAAAAACTGTGTTCAGATAAACAACAGTACAACGAGGTTGCGGTTCTTACACAAGGTCGTTCTTCGGCAAGCAGAGGGAGCGGGGGTGGCGTAAGACCATCCCAACCACCCCTATTTGTGACCTGTCGGGTGTGAACTGGGGTGTGCGTGCCCAAGGGCCCTGTGTCATCAGCGCCATCATGGGCACCACAAGGTTCTGCTGCGCACCGCGAACGGGTGTTGGAAATTCGACGCTCAACTGCGTGGATCAGCGAGACCAGTTGGCGAGCCAATGGTAAGGCGAGGTGTGTGTCTCGGTGTGCGCTGCGCGCTTATGCGGTCCCAAGAAGCGCTGCCCGCATTGGGCGAAAGATGCAATACCAAGGCGTACAGGCTTTTGGGTGGGGAGAACAGTGGCAGACCGGCCTGAACAAAAAAAAAAATGCGTCGCTTCTTGCAACCTGCTTCTTGCAGGTTGAGGGGGGGGGGCAAACGGGCAGCCAACCCACCTTTGGCTGGAGGCCCCACCCCGCCTGTGGTGTTAGGGGTTGCGCAACATGGTACCAACAGTCGCTTGTATTTGTGGCCAGTATGCCGGCTGAGACTCTGTCGATCGCCCCCCGCCCAAGCAGCCGTAAATCAGCGCCCCCCAACCCCCCAGCTATGTCGTGGAGTTGTGGGTTGCGCAGCACACTTTCCCAAATTCGAATCCCCTCCCATGATCTTATTAGTCACCCGCGTCCGCGTGTCTTTGCTTTATGGCTCACGGCCGCGCAAGCCGCTTTGGATTGCCCCCTGAGGCTGCAACCCGCTCTAGTCCCGCCCCCTTCCACAATGACCGCTTTGACCTTGACGCTCGTGTCCCAGCTCTGAAACAGTGGGTTGTAAACCTGCCCACCTCGGACCCCTGAAGCCGATTCGACGCATTACACCTGGCGCGTCTGCTAACCCGCGTGGATGGCCGCGTCGCCACCATAGTGGACCGGCCAACACCAACCGCCACCCAAGTTTTGGCCAAGGTTGAGCTGGCCCTGCAGCAAGCGCCCACACAACTCGCCCCCAAGCTGCGGCACGATATCCTGAACATGCCACTCCCACGCATCCCCGAGTTGCACGTGTGGGCGCTAGTGCTGTACAGCGCGGAGCTCTACGAGGGAGAGGGAGAGGAGGCAAGGCCTGCACCATATCAACTGTACTCGGAGCTCAATCGGGTGTGTCGCGACTATGGGACCGTGCCCGAACCCTCAGAGGAGCTACGGGCCGATTGGGAGCTGTTTCGTCCTTTCGCCCATCACTTGCAAGCGGCTATCCAAGCTCTACCAGCCGTGCCCATGGTTTTGTTCCGGGGGGCCACACACGTGGTGGATACGGAGAGATATCTTCCAGGGACGCGCCTGACGTTGGGCGGCTGCATCAGCGCCAGCAGCGACCGGCTGCAGGCGGTGGGGTTCGTTGACAAGGAAGAGGGGCTGCAGGCGCCTGCCGGCAGCTACTTCATGATCCTTTCGGACGAAGCGCGCCCCATGTTCCACCTCTCGGAATTCCCGGAAGAGATGGAGTACCTGCACCCCCTCAACAGTGAGCTGGAGGTGTGTGGCCTGGTGCCCGCCTGCCTTTTGCAGTTGAACAAATCCAGGGTCACTGTGATACTCATGAAGCGTGTGGGCAACGACCTTCACCTGGATCCCCACATCTGGGCTTTTGAGGCGCTGAGGTTCATCTTCGACCACTTCCTCGCCACGTACGTCCCGCCGCGGGTCGCGTTGCAGCCAGGACCGGCGCCGGGGGTGGCGTTCGCGCCACAGCTGGACGCATTCCTGCGGGGGCCCCACGACGTACTCCTGCTGTCTGGGGGCCGCGGCATCGGCAAAAGCAGTCTGGCCCTCTGGCTGTCGGCCCACATCGGCTTGCAGGGGTGGATAGTGCTGTACCTGTGCTTCAGTGTGGTGGACGACCCGTTCGCACAACACGGCCTGGTGCGGGGGGTTCAACGGATGTACGGGCTCTCGGACACAGCCATGGCTGAGCTGCAGCGGCGCCCACTGCTGTTGGTCACCGACAACCTGGAGGCCCGCGTCCCGCCCAACCCCCAGCGCCACCGGGACTGGTGGGCCCTCAACCACTTCGAGGAGTGGCAAGTGAAGCTCGTGGTCACCGTGCAGCTGCCCAACGTCGCAACCTACGCGCGGTGCCTGGGGCACAATCGGAGGGTGCTATACCTCCAGCCGTTTGGGCCGGCCGAGATGCAGGAGTACGTCTGCCGACGACTGCCATCCTCTCAATTCAATACCCAGCCTCAAACGCTCCAGCGGCGGGACTCTGCTGCTCTGGACCCTCACTTCCCGGATGCAGGCACCACCAACGATGGAACCTTGAGCACTGGCACCACCAGCAGTGGAACCTCCGGCACCACCAGCCATGGATGCACGAGCAGCGGCACCACCAGCAGTGTACTAGCAGACGTGGAGCACCCGTCCCCGGAGGCTGCACGGCTGCTACAGCTGCTCGAAGCCTGCTCTTTTGGTCATATCTACACCTCCCCGTTCGTGCTGCGGATGGCGGTGGATTTGTTCGAGGCTGACGCTGCCGCCTTCCCCTTAGGCCACGCAAACTGCCCACCCCCGTGGCACACTTTTGCCCGGTTCTATACCCAAAAAGAGCAGTGTAAAAAACTCCCCTTTTTTGAACGTGTATTTTCGCGGCCGATGAAGTTAGGGGTTCAAAACACCCTTTCTACACTACTACTTCATGATGATTGAAAATGCTGATCTCAAAAGTATGTTTCCCATGATTGCAGCTGGGGCCAGCACCTTCCTTGACGAAAAGTACTTGTGGGATGTCCCGCAATTACATTTGTTGGTGATATTCAATCGTGCACATGTTGGTTACTATAGTCACCGCGTATTGGACATGTCTTGTTACTTTGTATCTTTGGTATCAAGTTTATCATTGAAGCAGCCGGGGCCAGCACCTTTGCAAGCAATTTCACCTTTCCTTGGTTCTCTTTGGCAGAAAGGTGCGGGTGCCAGCACTTGCTGACTCAAATGGTCTTCTCGAATCCCTTTTTGGCTCAAAGTAGCTGGTGCCAGCACCTTTCAATGCAATCGAGTCTCTGAGATGATGTTCCGGACTATGAGTGCTGGCACCAGCACCAACTCCATTGAGCAACCTGGTTAGTACCATTCCCATATCCATTCCACCGATGTTTATCTTCATAAGGTACGTGCATCTCATTGAAGGATAGGGAGTGTGCTGTGTTTTGCCACCATGTGCATCGTGTCTTTTACTTGCATGCATCACCAGACTTTTGTAATGAAATTTTCCTACTCCGTTGTTCGGCATCTACTACGTACTGGACATTATTCAAATGGGTCTTCTTTATTACGTGATGCCCATGCTGGCGAGCCGGGGGTTCTGATGTTAGTGCACCTATTGGCACAGGTCCGCTGCAACCGTCGTACTCGTAAGACTGTACCTCAAATTGTTGTTGCAAGTAAGCAAAATAGGAAGCCTCGTTGGTTGTCCGTTTTCACGAAACAGTTATATATGCTATGGTCTGTCCTGCACAAGGCTGCACGTCCAACTAGTAAGGTATCACGGAAAGACACACTTACAGGTCAACCTTTGACGCAGGGTGTTCGCCGTGTTTTAGCAAACTGTGGTGTTGTTACCAATCGCCCTGTACCACTAACTGCCAAGGCTACCTCGGCTGCACAACAACTGTGGTCGTCCATGTCAAACCACCAAATGGCTATGTGGTTTGATAACTGGTGGTGGAAGAGGTCTACTATTGACCCAGAGCATCCCAATCCCAGCATGAACCTGACAGTGTTTGCAATGTTGCACACTACAGACCTATGTCCCTTCCCTGGGCATCCGTCTTTGGTAACCGTGTTGGGACAGCTGGACTCAGCTGTGCATTCCACTGCTACTGCACTTCGCTCCTTGAACGATGTTACACGGGTTTCGCTTGATGCGGAGCCTGAATTTATTCGTGTTCCCCTCGATATGAAACGGGACAACGTTAGGTCACTACAATTCCGGCCACTGTTGTTGACCGATTTGACTACCGGTGGGAACCTTGATTTGCTACACATTCTACAAGAGATCCAGGACATACAGCGGCACACCCGGCGCCCCATGCCCCTAATAATTGATATGAAAATACATTTTTATTTACTGCGTTTTTTGTACGGGGAGTCATATGTGCAGTACAATTTCCATGAGCATCTGTCCATGTTGCCTTGTATGTAGGGTGCGTGGCACCCTTACAAACACACTGCCCTTGAGGTATACAAGGCCTTCTTTCCTATCTTTGCTGCCTTGGAAAACTGTAATTTGCAAGTGGGTGCCATGGTGTACCACCACCGTAAGCTGCTCCACATTGAGAAAGTGGTAGCAGCACTACTACTTGTAGGTAACTCTGTACGTGTACGTATTCAACGCAAATTGGAATGGTTGCAGCTGGCACCAGCATCTCTCTCATCAGTTCAAGTGGATACAGCTACCCGTTGGTTGCAAGGACTGCAGTCCTTGCTGTTTAGTTATGTCCCTGCGCTTTTTGCGTTAGGCGTACAGGTACGCAACTGCAACTGGTCAGGGCGACAGCCAGGCACTGGTCAGGCAGCCCACACAGTTTTGCAATGGAGCCTGTTGCTACATCTGTTTCTTACTGGCGATTGGGACGCCAAAACAGAATACGTTCGCAGTTTGAGTGTCACACTTGCAGTGTGGCAGGAGTGGATGAGTAATACCCTAGGTTGTCTCTTTGCTGAAGAGATTGGTGAGGCCCTGTTGTCCCGGCTCTCCGCCCGGGTCAAGCTCCATCCAACTGCATTATCGCAACCCGCTCTAATGGACTTGTTCCTCAGTATGCCACACCCGCGCATGGGCACCAAAACCCTTCGCGGCAAGCTACGCACTGGTCTGTGCGATCTTTTTGGAGCACGCCTCCGTCGCTTTATCGCCTTGTGTACCAGTCCCCAGCTTTTGTTTGCCCCATTTAACACAGCTAAAACCACTGCTTTTGTTGGCCTTCTACCTGAAGGACACACGTTTCCCAAGCCCATCCCTGTTTCTGTTAATGAGGCTGCTCTGCGAAAGGTTTTTCGCAGGAGTGTGCTGTTATTATTATCCAACCGGTCCCCTCCGGAAGGTGTTACTGAGTACTTGGATCAATGCAATTTTAGGAGAGACCCTGCAGAGGTTGCACAGCTCACTAGCCTAATGGAACGGTTCCGCACACGGAACAGGCGCGGGAAAGGGGGGGGGAAGGGCAAGGGTAAGGGTGCCCCTGATGCTGATGATGCTGATGTACCAGATCGGTTTGTGGGGGTAGAGGATGACCACATATCCGTGTCCAGTGCTGATTCCCTTGGCTCCCTGGGGCATCTGCATGGTAGTTGATGTGGATACCATGAGTGATGCCCCCCCCCCCCCTGGTTTTGCTTCAAGAGGAAGACGAATTCAGTTTCCCTCCCAGTGACGAGGAGGAGGGGGCAGTGTTCCAAGAATAACCCGCCGCCCCCCTGCCTAACTATAGGGTAGGGTTACGCTTGTCTGCATGAGTAGCTAGTGCCAGCATTCCCTCCTATTGTTCCTGCTTTCCTCGCTGCACATTGCACACACACCGTTGTCTGTTGTCTGTCGCACTGTTTTCTGTTCGGTCTGTTTGGTCTGGATGCAATGGAATCAAAGTCTGGCACGTGTACTGACCAGTCACGGAAACATGATCATTTGAGACGGCCGTCTCCTTCCAGGGCTTTGGAACAAGTGCGCAATTTACCAGTGCCATGTCAGTAGTAGCGAAGCGGATGCCGCTGTCGGGGATTAATTGACTGCGATGTGCGCTGCCCTTCGTATGGACAGAGCCACTGACACACCGCTCAATTTGCGCCATTTTCTGCTGAAACTGCTGTTCCATTACCGATTTCTGTCGATTTGCCACACCATTTCCCTTCAAATGAGACTCTTCATCATAATGTCAGATGCAACCCCTGCTGAGGGTGCTGGTGCAATGTCACCTCTACCAATGACACCGTCAACGAACGGGGGATTCCTAAGGCAGTCTCAGGATGTGACGGCATCACAGCCAGTTCCAGCGCCAGGTGGTAAAGGAGGCAAGAAAGACAGTGCACTGAAGATCAAGCTCGCGGACCACTGTGAAAAAAAGGAGGTGGAAATACCCTTGGAGAAACTGCGATGGGACGAGAAGATGCAGTTTGGGCAGATACGAAAGTGGTCTGAGGATGAGATACTGAACAAGGTCAAGGACCTGAAGGAGCGACCGCCGACTACCCTTATCCGGATTGTAATATGGGGTGATGGAAGTATGCTGCCTTCTGTGCGCACAGTTTGCTGTTTCGTTACCAATAACGTTCGTCGGTGCTGGTGCCAGCATCGCTTGTCCAAAATTGCCGTTGACTTTGATCATTTGTGACCGGGTGCAATATCAGGTGGGATCTACTGGATACTGTCTGGCCAGCACATAGTGGAGGCTGCTCGGCGCGTGAAACTGGAGCTGGAGAAGCGAAACTTGCCCCCTCCCCGATGGTGTTCCCATTTCTTGGCGACTGTTGTGCGGCCTGAGACCCCGTTGACCATTCGTGAGTCCCTGGCAGGAATCAGTCAAGCCAACCAGACAGCACGAGCACCAACTTTGTGTGAGAGAGTTCAGCGACTGGTGGTGGAATACGAAAGGGATACCGAGGGGAACTTGACTGCCAGAGAGCACCTGACGAATTTGTGGGTGAAAGGTGGATTCAGCGCTCAAGATGGCACACTGGTGTGTGCCTGCCCGTCAGCACGTCCGTTTGTTTGTGGTTTCATCGCCCTGTCAACGTACTCCGCCATCTGTTGCCCGGTGTGAATCCTGTGGTACCCCTTGTAGGCCAATATGATAAAGCAGTGGTCTCCTGTGGCTCTGTTGGTGAGTACTTGTGGACGTGAAGCAGCGTTTGCAGTGCAGATGCTGGAGGCCCGCGGTCATAGCATGACTGTGAATCAAATGCGTTGCTTCGAAGGACAGGTGCCCCCCGATATCCGGACAATCTGCAAGTTTATGGCTGACACGGCCAATGGTGGAGCACAGCTCAAGAAGATGGGAAAGCGATTGAAACTGGATCGGTTATGGAGTTGGCATCTGTGTCATCCTGAGAACAATCTCATCCATGAATCTCGCCGTATGTTTGCCCTCCCATAAAGATGCATCTGCGGTGGCTGTTCGATTGCAATTTGTTGTGAGAGGTGCTAGGGCCAGCACCCATCGTTCGGAAATGCCGTTTTGGTGCCTGCAAACACTGGGGTCTCAAAGTTTGTACTATGATTGCTAAGGTGGACTGGGTGAACGAGAAAAGTGTGAATCCCTCCTGGCAAGCCGAAGTGACTTGTATTTCAAGACATACACGTGGCGTTGGACAGAAGAGGACCCTTTTCCACCGTGGAAATACGTTGTCAGTGCGCCGATTTGGAAGGATGTCAGCTATGTTGGTCTGCGAGAATCCTTGTCGAAACCACTGGTGTTACCAACCGTCCAGACGAATCAGGACAATTTCTTCACCGTCGACCTGCACATGGGTGCCACGGAGGAGAATTCACAGGTCTGTGTGCTACCCCGGTTGCAAAGCGATTCACTGACGTCACTGCTTGGCCTTCACTCGGAACTTCACTTGGAACATGAATGTGTTGCAGTTGGAAGGGGACTCGGACGGAAAACTACTGGTGCTGCCAGCTGCAATTGGCTCGGCCATCCCAGCAGCAGTGGCTGGTATCTCTTTTACAATGGTGTACATTGAGCCCCCCCGTGGCTTTACCCTGGGCATCCATGCATTGGTCAGTACAGTGCTGCAGCGTGGCGTTCTTGTTGTTGTTGCCGGTGAGCCTGGTGATTGTCGTGGCATTGTGGACAGTCTTCGTGAACAGCACCAAGATACGGGGTTCTGTGCTATTAAGCTGTCAGTGTACCACCTCAACAAGAAGTCACCACAATTTACTATGGGGTGTACTGAAGTGAATCTTCTCTCGAAACATCCGCTGCCACAAAAGGTATCTAGACCACACTGCGACCCTGGTTGTTCGGACACGCGCTCAAAAATCACAACAAAATGGTCGTTTCACCTCGTTGCAGCTGGGGCCAGCTCCTTTCATTGAAGAATTGCTTTTTTCCCCCCTTTAAGGTGCCTCGATACATTACTGTGACGGATTTCCCAAGTGGGGGGTACCTGCCCGTGGAGATTGTTGGTTACTTGCTGACGCTGGCTGGTGAAATGGTGGTGTACCAAGAAATATGGCTGCTGCTATTGTCCTCCTCCCACGCATTGCCCGGGGCCCTCACAGTTCGATTTCATATTCCTGTCAATGTGGTGGTTGGTATCCTTGGGGATACGGCAATTCAGGACTTTGTCACACATGCTGTTGCTGGATGCAAGGAAGCTGATGGCCTGCCGAATATTGACTGGACTGGGGTGACAAATCAGATGCTCCATGGGGTACCCATTGATTGCAGGGGAAAATTCCGCAAGCTTGAGGACGTAGAACAGGGGGACGAGGATGAGGATGGAGAGGAAGTGGCCGAGCATGAAGCAGAGCCGTTGGCCCAAAAGCCGAAGCCCAAAAAAACCGGTGCCAAGCGGAAGCAGGATGAGGAGAGCAGTAGTTCGAAACGTGCAACTCCAGGGAAGGCTACGAGCAATGGGGCACAGCAGTCTGCGACTGGCGGGGAGAAGTCCAACAGTGAAGGCGCCGCTGGTGATCCTGCTGACACTGTGAAACCCAAACGACTTGGATTTACCAATTGGACTGCCCGGATCAACAGGGCTGCTGCAGCAAAGAAGTAATCATGTTTCTTGATCCCATAAAGGCTGGTCCAGTGCTTTGCACTACAACGCTGTCAGTGTTCGTCTTGCACAGTCATGCACTTGTCCGTTGGTTTTGTTGTTACACAACACTCACAATACCTCTGCTTGGTTTGCACCTACTATTTCTTTGTTTTCCTCAGGAAGTGCTGGCACCAGCTACTCTTTGACCAATTGCTTGTATTCATTGCCATTTTTCCAGGTGTTGGTGCTGGCCCCAGCTGCTCAGCTGGATTTTCATGTAAACAGCCCTGTCTTTCAGGTACAACAATTTACAGGTGAATTTTGCATATACTTCGCAGCGGTGACTCCTATGTATGGTTGTGTATGTGCATATGATACTACTAGTGTATTACAAAGCATACGATTCGAAGTTCCCAATGTGGAAATAGAGACACTGTGTCAGCGTGCTTGTTCGTGTCCACAGTTGAGGGGGGGTCCAGAACAGCGTGATTTTACAGCTTCCTGTTTACATGGTGCAATAAGCCCTACATGTGCTTTTCCTCCGATATCACACCTTCAATCCAGGAAATGGGAACTGGGTTCAATAGATGAAAATGAAAGAAACGTGTTTGAGACCCCCCAAAAAGGCCCTGTTTTTGTGCCTACAATAAGACACCATCAAAATGAGCCCACAGACCCCCCCATCTGGTGCTGGCACCAGCACCAGACGAAGATGCTGGTCTGCCACCTATGCTTCCGTGAAGGTGGGCAGTTTGCGTGGCCTAAGTTCCCCGCCATTGGCAGCTCCGCAGAGCTGCACTCCCGGTGGTTTGCGTGGCATTTTGCTGCCCAAGGGGGCGACGCTGAGACGGACCTGCTGCAAGCAGAGACCCTTGCTTGGGATCTTCACGCCCGAGGTCTCGTGGTGGAGGACCTTGTGGGAACACGGGGCACTTCAGAGTGCGGCTGGTTCCGGCGCTGCCCGGTGTGGCTGGAGGACTACAACCACAATTCCCTCTTCCGCTTCTGCGGCCCTACCCTGCAGCCATACCTTGTGGCCCAGCGGTTGATGAGGACACTGCTGGCCCCACAGACCGACCGGATCGATCTGCTGTGCGGAGAGGTATCGCTGCCGGAGGATACTCTGGTGCTGCATTTCTTCACAGAGCTCTACCGCGAACGATGCAGCGACCCAGAGCGCGCTCTGATACGCCAGCGCCTGTTGGCTCTGTTGGCCGTGCCACGTGTCGGAGAAGGGGCACGATGGCCATCGTTGCAGCAAATCCCCCTGCTCCCCTGCGGTCTGCAGTCCTGCTCACAGCCTGTTCTTCATGCGTTTCCTTTCCCACATTCGCACTCCCGACATCCGTCCTCCTCAGAGAGTCACTTGTACAACGTGCTGCCCTCCTTTGCTCCACCACACTCTCTTCCTCGTCCTCCACTATATTTTTCCGCTCACTCTCAGCCTTGTGTGCACTCTGTAATCCTGTCGCAACACCACTCTCAGCCTCTGGCACATGCTTATCAGTACTATCAATCTCAAACCTCAGGGGCCATGTATTCCACCTCCCCGTCCCCGTTTCTGCGCTTTTCCCCACCTCAGTTCGTTCCCCCCATTATTCCTGACCCTCAAGGTCTCCTCCATGTGTACTCTCCGTGCAACACACTCTCTCATTTCCATCCTTCCCCGCTACCTCTGGCTGGACGTTCTCATCAATCGTTGCCTGCCCTCTGCCTTCCCCTCCACATCCCCCGTTCGTCAACCGCCGTGGACCAACACACTGCCACTGCCAGATCACTGTTCAATGCGATATGCACCGTGGATATCATGCACTCACATTGAATACCACATACCCTGCAGCCCTGCATTGTTCTGACCATCCCTTACCTCTGACAATCCTCTACCTGGGTGGGGTGGGCACTGTGCAGGGGAAATCGTGTGGCAGCCGAATGTAACGTGACAAATTCTGTGTCAAAGCTCTACAAAGGGTACACAAAATTTGCACAGTAGTCAAAATTTGTTCATGACAAATAAAGGAGTGCTTAAATGGCTGCCAGGACCCTGATTGCCATACTATTGTGAGACCAGATCTCAGTTTGGGAAAGGTGCATCAAAGAGGCTACGAAAATATGCCACACATCCACATATGCCACACACATCCTAAACTTTCAAAGAGCATTTGTTTAAGAAGGTTTGTTCCCCGCACAGTCCCCCTCCCCAATGCGCACATCCTCCTTAGACGTGCAAACCTCCACAACAAACCATGTGCTCAACTGAACCCCCAGACATGTATTTCACACCCAGAAACGCTGGCCTAACGAATAAATATGATACACACTGGAGATCCAAGTGTTCACCTCGCTTCGGCAATGCTCAATTTGTGTAACCACCGATAGGATGATCTCCTAGTGTGCGTGTGTATGCGCACCGCTACGGTACTCACTGTGCCGCGGTAATGGCGCCTACCTTGTGCTGCCAAACAGGTGGACCCCCCAAGGGGCGAGCGGGTCGGGTCTACAGTAGACATTGATGACACCAGCAGGGCCTGTACATGCTTCCGCTTCACCATAGGATAGGAAAGGAAACAGAGAAACGACAGGGGGTACACGCTCTGTATATACTCTCGTTGCGGTCAATGGAGGGACGGTTCATTCGTGACACATCATGCTGATTTACATGCACTGTCTCCTTCACTGTCCGTCAGAAAGGCGCCTAGCCTCCATGACTTTACTTTGATGTTGGCCTGACGAGCTGTTTTGACGATCACTGCCATGCTATCGCTGTGCGCTTGATCTCACCTCACGCAGTGTGTGTGTGTGTGTGTGTGTGAATGAGGGAGAGAGAGAGAGAGAGAGAGAGAGAGAGAGAGAGAGAGAGAGAGAGAGAGAGAGAGAGCGAGAGGAGAGACAGAAACTGCCAGCGTCCCGCTACAGCCCGCACCGCCGACACTTTTTTTTTTGCCTCATATGGTCCTTGGGCACAGGGTGTGCAAAGCAAGTGCAGTAGTTGGAAGATGCCCATTGATAGCGGACTAAAATAGGAGCAAAACAGGTTCCCTAGGCTATTGCCAATCGCCAAATTTTGCCCTCATTTTTTGCTTCTTCTGCTTTGGCTCAGAGGTTTGTAATTGCGAATAAAGGAGGGATTCTCGTCCAATTGTTCTATCTAAATTGCACACTTCTTCTGACTAGAGGCCTGTGTGCGGTCGGACACCTTCCAAATGCACGTGAACACTTATTTTGTCTAAAATCCACACCCTCTATGGGGTTGGTCATCTTGCGAATGCTCTTAAATTGTTCCTTTCAAAATTCACACATTCTATGTGGCATGGCACATCTTCCAGTGCACTGGTCCACTCACCACATCTACATTCTATGCTCTGCACAAGGTTGCGGACCTTCCAAATGCACCACTCCATCAAATGTTTGGAAATTCCAAACGTTTTGTGCATGCTTGCACATCTTCCAATTCCATTTGACTACTCATTCCATGTACCACACAGTTGCCAAACAAGCGTGTGGCACTGCTGCTCAAACCTCAGCGCACATGACCCACATGTATGCACCTCTTTCCCTGAGAGGGACACAACCTCTACCTTCTTGGGTCCCCTGACTGGGGAAGGGTCAAAACATACCCTTTGCCGTCTTGGGGTCCCAAGGGCGGAGAGGAGATAATCCCTGCCTTCTTGGGTCCACAAAGTGGGGAGGAATCAAAATGACTACTTAACCCTGTTGTCTTGGGGAGGAAAATATAGGTCGCATATGGAAAAAAGCGTAACACGGGTGCACTTTTTATTTTAATCTGCCACAACCTGCTATTAGAAAAAGCGGGAGATGCGGACCTTTTTTTTGTCGTTGGGAGGTGCATACACGTTTTTGTTGCTACAACCTGCATGTGCTTTTGGTAGTATTAATTTTGACCTTCATTCGTTGTTTTCCTATGATTTGCCTGAGCACCCCACTCAACGAGACCACTTGTGGGGAAATGAAATGGCTGCGCAACCCGTGCCATCTCGGGACAAATGAAATGGCTGCATACTCCTTGCCATGAAAAATGAAATGGCCCGTGACCCCTGCAGACTCAGGGAGAAATGAAATGGCTTCACAACCCAAGGTCTCTCTCTCTCTCTCGTAACCCGAGGTCTTGGGGAAGCATAAAAAAAATGGCTATGCAACCACTGTAGTCTTGGGGAAAAGTGAAATGACTAAGCAACCCCTGGCGTCTCACGGAAAAGTGAAATGGTTGTGTAACTCTTGCCATCTCGAGGACAAATGAAATGGCTGTGCAGCCCCTGCCATAAACAAAATTGTAACGAAATTGTAAACAAAATTGCTACATAACCTTTGAATAAACCATTGTTGCGGAGACCGGTGACGTTGAGGAACCCTAGAGCTACAACCCTGGGCCTCAGAGTCGTGGAGGAACCCCTCCACGACACCGATCAACAAGAAGGTGACACAAGACATAGAGGGCGCCTTAAGCGCAGTGCGCGTGCAGTGCGCGTGCAGTGCAACTATTTGGGCATTTGGCCATAGTAGAAGCCCATACTTTGTGGTACTTTGGGCATCATTGTTGTTTGGTAGTAGGTTTTGATGCATTGGGGATATGGCATTTTTGGATGTTCACCTTGTTTCACCCATTTCTACCTTTTTGCACACATTTTTTACCCATTTCCACCACATCTACTCTTTTTCTCGGTTGATTGATATGGTGATACACTTTCAGGGTGCCTGCTACAGGACATCATACTTCCCTCCTCATTTCTCAGGCCCACTTTCTCCATGGATCTCAGTATTGGGGATAAGGTGTTCTACACCCGCTCCAATATCCTGCAACCTCCTACCATGGTGGTTGGGACGGCTTAAGACGGACTCCTCCACTTGGAATACTACCAAGATGGGTTGAGAGTGGTGAATCGGCAATGCAAGATGGAGTCCATCTCCTTTGCCATCCCAAGTTCTGCCCTCCATCTCCGCCACCCAACACACAGTCAAGTCCCCGCCCAAAGGCCCCTGGTCCTTCACCACTGCCACAAGAACCGGGAAGGTCCCCCTCAAGGTCCCCTCCAGTCCAATTCGGTTTTCCTAATTCTGAGGGTGTTTCCAAGGGGCGTGCCTGGGGGCTCTTCATGGGGAACATAGTCTAAAACTAGCACGCAGTGCGCACGCACTGCAAGGATTCCCCCATAGTACTGGGCACCAGTACATGTACCCCGCAGCCTTTAGGGAACAGCCCCAAGGGGCACAAGTCCTGTCCCAAAGCTGTTTTGAGTGGGGTCGAAGCCTATTGTAATGCTGGAATGTGCGCCAATAGCTGAATCGAAGAATCGTAGAAAGGACAATGCTGCTGACCGTTCACACACGACAAGCTCCCAGTCAAGCCCTTAGTCCGGCGCAATGCCCGCTGGTGTTTTCAGGGTCCACCCCAAAACAGATAAGTTGACAACCCAAGACCTGCTGGATCCTGATGCTCCTCCAAAAATCCTTTTTAATTGTTTCTTAGAACTGCAATGCTTGGCTCTTCAGTTATTTTCATGGGCACCAACAAACGTCTCAACGTGGACAAAGGATTGTGACGCCCTTCATGCATGGTATTTTGAATTGGGATTGCCAAACAAGTGATTCACTGTGGCGTTCCATTATTTCCTGCGTCATTACCATGAAAGATTGGAGCAGCATAGCAATGTTTTGGGGTGTGCTCAGAGGGGGTTGAGCACACCCACCAACCGCATAAGAGTAACACAACACAAAATGGAAATGCCCAGTTGAATCATATCGCTGTATGCTGCATCCTGCTTTGTTCTTTGGACACATCTCTATAACTACTGGGAATCCAGTTGGCTCAACAGAGGGTTTGGTCCATTTGTTTGGACAATGTTCCTTTGCTTGTTGGGGGCGGGCGGGGGGGAGGGGGGACTGAATTTGGTGACCTCTTGGAACGAATGGGTTCTGTGGTGGTGGTCTTCCCACCGATTGACCCTCTGGTGAGGACGTGACGGTCTACAGACAGAGCACAGGCACACCAGGCCAGATAACCTTTACTGCTTGCGCATGCTCTCAGGTGCTGTGCATCTGGTATGGGGAACTGTTTTGTGTTGCATGACATGCTAGTCGTGTACTCGGTGCCTACTTGTGCCATATCCGTCATGTGATTGCACTCCATCAGACTGGCTTCAAAGTAACACGGCATGACTGGTATCGAATTGCATGCTGCATGTCAAAATTCGAACATCCACCACAGTGTGAGGCAGACTGTCAGCCAGGAGAGTGCGAATCCTTTCTTCAGTCAGCCCTGCAGCAGGCCCTGCAGCGCTTGGGCTACCCTGGGCACAGCACCTGTGTGTGTGGGGGGGGGGGGGGGATAATTGGGCCCCCCGCACACAGCAGCACGGGGAGGCAAGTGGTGGACGACGAGGACAACACGTGGAGGGCTGGCACACTTGGGCCTCACGCACATGGAGACACGGCGAGGAATGTGGTGGAAGGCCTGAGCGTGGAGGGAAGTGGGCAGTAAAAACCGTAAAACGACCCCCACAACAACCAGCACAACCCCAGTGTGCCAATTAGTGGGCTCCGCTAATGCGGAAATGACACCATAAGGAACACGGGCCGCAGCGGCCGTCAGGACACAGCGACCCGACGCAGCACACGAAGGGAAGAACGGGAGGCTGTCCAGGGCCCAGTGAAGAAACAGCAGCCCGACGGATATCATGCCCGAGGAAACACGGCGAGGCAAATGGTGGACAACCAGGATGCGGAGGGGAGTGGACAGCAAAGACCCGACAAACAACCCCCGCAACAACCAGTACAACCCCAGTGCACCAACTACTGGGCTCCGCTAACCTGCAAACGACACCATCAGGAACACAGGCCGCAGCGGCCAACAGAACACAGCGACCAGACTCAACACGCAAGGGAAGAACGGGTGACTGTCCAGCGCCCCGTAAAGAAACAGCAACCCGGCGGAATGTCACAGGGGGGGGGGGGTGGCAACCAGCAACAAGCAACTGGGCTGCCTGAACCTGGGGGGAGAGCAAGTGCAGGGATGAGTCCAAGGCAGCCTTGGAGACGTTCTGGGTGCGGTCAATGAAAAGGCGCAGAATATGCATGTAAACAAAAGGGGGCATCAGGCAATTGGACTGGCAGAGTTCCAACCGAAAACGGGTGACAGTTCAAGACCCCACAGGCCACTGATGGATGAAATGGAATTATGACCCAAATTGTCTGGCATCCCCCTGTTTTCGGAGCCCAGTGCAAAATCCTGCGCCCCTAAGCCTGGACGGCTGAAGGCCCGCCATTGCTGCTCGAGGTAGTGGACTACCCGAAGGCTTTTAAGGAACATGCTTTTGCACATCCTTTGGCGGCCCATCCCCCACCCTCCACCACCCACACACCCATCCACACATTTTCTCAGTGTCCATTTTTTTCGGCTTATATGGTCATCGCAGCCCCATGGACCTGCGGACTTTGACAGAGTTCAGCACCCAAGTCTCCTCCCGTGGTCAGGTCCCAGACATTGTCAGGCAGGCAGTGCTGGAACTGCACGCAGCATGTACCAAGCAGCAAGAAGAGGTCAAGGCGATGCGTAACGAATTGGCACTGAAAGTGTCCACCTCGGAGCTGGACGCAACAGGTGTTGAGCTGCGGACCGCGCTGCGCAAGAAAGCCGATGTCGAGTACGTCAACCAGCAGTTGGACAACAAGGCCAGCGTTTTGGACATGTACAACGCTTTGAAGCCCAAAGCCAATGCAACAGATGTCACACAAATGCTGGCAGAGAAGGCCTCTGCGGACGTTGTTGCTTCAAAAGCTTCCAAAAACTCTGTGGCCTCGGCTCTGCGGAAGAAGTGCTCCGAAGTCGAAGATAAAGTGCGGGCTGATCTGCGGGGTCTGGCGGCGCAGGTGGCATCACTGCAGGCCAAAGTGGATTCGGCCCACTACATCGCCAACGGGCACGGCCTCAAAGACACCCTGACCGAGTCATTGGCCGAGAAGGCTGAGGTCCTGCACCTCCGCAGCACAATGCAGGACACAGTGCAGATGTTCATGGTCGAGAAACAGAGCGCGGATGCGCAGCTGCGCGCCTTGGCCGCGTCAATGCAGGAGATGCAACAGCAGTTGCTGAGTGCCACTAAGGCCTCCGCAGAAGGCAGCGTCTTGGAAATGAAGCTGAAGAGGGACCTTCAGGCACTGAGGGACGCTGTGGCTGATGCAGACCTAAAGACCCAGCGAGACCGCATCGTGACTCTGGTCCAGCAGGAAGTCGGGTACCACTTCTCAAGATTGGCTGAGATGCAGGAGAAGATGCAGATGCTGGACGGCAAAGTTGGGGAACTGAGCGAGCGCGATGACCGGGAGCAGATGCACACGTGCCTGGGGCAGCTGCAAAACGCCCTTGATTCCAAAGCCGAAGCGCGTGACCTGGTCTCGATGCGTCGTGCATACCAGCGGGAGATCAAGGCTTTGCTGACTCAAGCTACGGCCCCGTTGTGCCAAAAGCTGCAGGCCCTCATTGCCTCCGTGGACAGACTTGAGGGGGAGCTCGAGCGATTTACGGACCAATTGGACCACAAAGTCAGTCATGCGGACTTCCTCGCTCTGGTGGACACCAAGTGTGATCGGGATGTGTCATTGCAGGTGGCGGACTTGAGCCGGAGGCTGACTGAATTGTCCACATCATATCGCATGTCTTCAAATGAGTTGTCCGACGGTTACGGAGAACTGCTGAAGCAAGTGTCAGGCAAACCGGACCGAGAGGACGTGATGCATCTCATGGCCAGTGCTCAGAAGGATATTGCCCCGCAGGAGCTGCTGGCGCAAGTCAAGGATTGGGTCATCAAGTGCACCGACCCCTCGAGGGGTCTGGAGGCGGTGCACAAGCGGCTGAAGACCCTCAGTGTCACCACCGAACAAGTGTCTGAGACCATTCTTGATCTCCGAAAGCGCATGGACGTCAAACTGGACGCGGTGGATGCAAAAACGGTTTTGCGACAGCAGCAGGAAACAGCGCTTCTGCAGATGTTCGAGGACGAGGGCCTGGGCGACGTCCGGAAGATGAAAGAGCAGCTGGAAATTGTCTCTGGTCTTCAACGGGAGCTCAGTATGCAACAGCAGCAGCATCACTCACAGAGCAAACATTTTCAGGATCTGGACACTGCCGTCCACACTTTGACGCAGAATATGGAACTTTTCCGTGCGTCTCTGGTCGGAGAGTTCACTGAGTGCCGCCGGTGCATCGATGCCAAAATCCAGGAGTGCGAATCCAGTCTAGCGTCTTTTATCCAAGGACAACATGAGCAAGGGCCGCAAGTGCAAGTGCATCAGAAACTCACAGATGTTGAAGAGGCCCTGCAGACCATGAGCCGCACTGTGGATCATTTCCGGGCGTCTATTGGAGCGGAAGTTGCAGAATGCCAGCGAGCCGTGGCTGCCAAGGTCAGCATTCAAGACTTTGATTTACAACTCACTGACAAACTAGACATTGAAGCCTTTGCTGAGCACTTCCAGCAGTGCATGTGCAATCAGCAGTCGGAGGCTGAGCAACGGGTGACCAGGGCCGAATTCCTTAAAGAAGTGAGTAGATTGGACCAGTCGAAGTTGGATAGGGCTGAGTTGGAGCCACTGTTGGGCCGAAAGGTGGACCTTCAAATGTTTTGTGAGCGACTGGCGGCCAAGGCCAACCACACGGACCTGCATAACTGGGCTGAGGACTTGAACCGTGAGATACAACGGCGGCTGCAGGTCAAGACAGATTTGAGGCAATTCGAAATGCTGGCGAAGGAAGTGGACAGCAAAGTGGACGTCGACAAGCTGCACACGATGATCAGTCACAATGCCGCTCTGACCAGTGCCGTGTTGCGGAGCGCGGCAGCGCCGCTCATCGACGAAGAATCTTCGCTGCATTTGTCCTGGAGCTCCAATACAACGCACGACGGGCTCTCTTAGCGTAACAACGGAAGCGCAGACGCGTACTCGAGGGAGGGCGCGAGGAGAGTGTCCTTTGCATTCGGCGCAGATCGAGCAGAGGCGCATTAGCGTCAGGCTGAGGATTGGAGACCTCTTTCGCATCAGCATTGGCAGCAGCACCTGCATCGCCTCTTGCGTATGACCACATGCACTTCAGGGCTTTGGCGTTCCCTCTGATATGTCGGACCAGGAAACACCCCAATTTTTGTCCCCCGACCGGACTCCTGAATCTGAGGTGGGCTCTGCAGCCGGGCGAGGGGGTGTAACCCGGGGTGTAAGTGTAACGGCGGGGCCATAAGATGCGTGGGAGTATTAAGGGGGGAATTATTGCATTTTTGAAGTGATTTATCCGGGAAGGTGCACATTGCAATTTTGGTTGCTGCGAGTGCGGGCAATACGGAGCCCTTTGTTGTGAGTCGCATGAAGTAAGAGGGCCAGCCCGGGTGGCACTGCTCAGGGGAGAGGCTCCGACGAACCAACCAACGTTGGTTGTAGGGGAGTAGCAGGTAACTCCATAGTGGCATCCAGTCACAGTGTTTGTAAGACGAGGTGTGTGATCTGATTTGCGTCAGGGGACAGAACGCAGTCTTGCCTGTTGCAAGCAGATCGGGATGCTGAGGGATGAGTACCGCCTGGGGACCCCATTGGACCTGCAATTATTTGTCTAAAACCAACGCATTCAATTTTTCTCATGCGTGAGTATCATGGTAAAGAAGAGGACATTGATTGCACCTCATTTTGGAGATCCGCCACTTTTGGATCACTTGGCGATCACGGAGATCAACGCACAAAGCTAGGACAGCCTGGGTGATAGTTTCTGTTCTGTGTCACAGGTAGGGCTAAGGTGACAATGTCCGGGCAAACTCCCAAACTGCATTGCCGTTTGGGACGTCACAGAATTCGCACAAATGAAGATGAAATCACCATGGGTCCGCCTGTTCAGATACCCGACCCCAACAGTCCCAAACCCCTCCTCCGGGCCTCCGGCTAGCACATAGGTCCTTACCATTGTTGACCAGTATCTCGGCCCCAAAGGTGCCGGAAAAATTTTTTGGGCAAATGCGAGGGACAAAAAAAATTTTCACTCTATGCGTGTATACTCAAAATGCTCAGATGTTGATGGATAATTCAAAGGTAATGACGAAACATCGAAGAAATGTTGGCCTATGCTGCGGTTTGAGCCTCTACCCTGCCTTCTCAGTCTGTAACGAGCAGATACCAGTAGGGTACCGCACATCTATGACATGCATCCGCTGATCTGTGACATAGATATCAAGGAGTGTTTTTTTTTGAAAATCCTGAGAACATCCAAAAGGAAGGTATTTTGGGGCCTGCAACTGAACAAAACAATTTTTGACTCCAGGGCCTCCGGCTACCACAACGCTGTTGGGGTCGGGAATTGCAACAGGGGCCCCCCATGGATATGACACCCGTCAAAGACCCAGATGCGGACTCATCCCACGTGCACTGTGTGCTGTGCACAAATGCAGCCGTTTCGAACCCCCCAACCAGCTGTTGTGATTGGTTGTCTCAGAGCAACCCTACCTGACCAGGTGGTCGGGTTGGCAGTTGATTGATAACGCCTGATGGCCAACCGTGGTCTACCGACAGCGGTTGCCAACTCGCTGATGGCAGTTGTGATGCAACTCATCACATCGCGCAGCTTTTTCGATTGTTCGATTTGTTCTTCCGTAACAACTGCCATGTTACGCCATAAACCTTGTGTCTTGGCATGTTTGCCAGCATCTATGCAGGGGCAAGCTAGGGTGGACGCTGCACAGGATTATGTTGTTGGATTTTCAATGACCGATGGTCAGCATGTACATAGACAGAGCCCACAATGTGCAACCCGATTTTAATCTGTCTTCAGGTGAGGGCACAAGTGCGCGCTGTTTTTCTCAAAACAGAACCGACGTCCCCTTTGCCAAAGTCATCAGGTGATGCATTGGGAGATCTAACCACTTTCAGAAGAAATGCCTGACTCCCGCCCTGGCTGTGGTGGGGGTCACGCACTGGGGCTGGAATGCAGGTCCCATGCAAGCCAGGTTCGGGCTGATGCTAGCACTCGGCTCTTGGTCATTCCCAGGTCCCTCTGTACATAGAGTTCCCTTTCTGTGAATTTATGTCATATAATTGTGTTGCCATGCCATTCAGATTTGACGGGGACAGCAAGATGGACACCCCTCTTGCATCCTCTTCAGAGCCATGCACCCATCCACCGCGAAACCCTGTTCCCTGAAGGCCGTGTCGTGGGGTGCGCAAAAAGCGTTGGCTGGGCCGACCTGAACCGGGGGTACAAAAGGGGGTACCGGGGGTACAACCAGACGGAATGTCACACAGGGGGGGGGGGGGGGGTATGTGTTTATGTTTTGAAATCTGGAAAAAAAAGGCCATTTCAGAAATGTATGGGATAAGGGGGGGGGGTGTCACATTTTTTATCACAGCGCAACACATCGGATGCTTCACACAAATATTGCACTGTACGGTTGAGCCATGGTAGAAAGTAGTTCATGCAGTGGCCCCATTTTATGGTGTATTTCTGTCAATGTGTATACTTCACGTTCTTCGCCACATCCACGTCAATGCATGTGGCCAAAAGCTCCTGCTGGGAAGCCTTTGTGGGGTATATTTTTCGATCCAAAAACTGCTGCAAAAGCAGTGGCCTCAGTGGAATCTGGTGCTCCTTGTGGGTGCAAGCAGGTTGCTGTGAACGGGAAGTACGAGGCTTTTTTGCCTGAGGTCGATGCCGAGTCACCTGCACCCACTCTGCACCCCCAGAGCGAGTCCTTTTACGCACCAAATGCTTTTGTGGTGCATCGGGGGAAGCAACAGCACGTCGGGTAAATTTGTATGCCCACATGGTAGCTGCCTGTTGCCAAAAAGAGGCAGCAAGCAACACAGGCACCGTCCAAAACGGACAAAAATCTCAAACTTATTGTCAGTACAGCAAACGTGGGGGTGCTCCAAATCGCCATTTTCAAAGGGTTTTGAATAACCCCCCCCCCCCTCCCCACGGGCAAGAGAGAATGGAAGGGGGAGAGTAGGGGAGAGACCCACAGAGCGAGAGACCGGGGCTAACCGGCGCGAAGGGAGGTGGTGGGTTCGAGCTGACCAGGGTTCGAGCTGACCAGGGTGGGTTCGAGCTGACCAAGGTAAAAGGGACGCCACGGCGGCACGGAACTGCAGTTAGTATAGCGAAGCGGGGTAACGAAAGTTCTGCCACCGGGCCCCCAGCACTCCCCCCCCCCCCTGTCTCTGGACTTGCTTCCCATCCTACCTCCTCCCCTCCTTAGCCTTTTTATAATTTAAGGCGGGGGTACATCGGGTCATCCAATGGGCTCGGCTAACAATGATGGGGCATGGGACTGGAGGCGTCTAAAAGACGAAGACCCCGCAGCAAAATCCACAGCATGGGCCCACCTGATTTAGACGCCCTGGATGGCCCGTATGATCCCGCATCAGCATCGCACAGAGGTGCTGGTGGCGGGCGTGGTAGGATGGTCTCGGGATGGAGTCAGCTGGAGTGCGGTGAAGCTGGCCAGGACCTTCCATGAGACGCTGGGGATCTCATTTCAATCCCCTGATCCGCAGCGGTACGTCGACGCGCTGCTGTATGGGTTGACACTTGCCTGGGGAGTCGAGCTGACTGCGTTCAGCCTGTCTGCGGAAGAGGCGGCCGTCGGGTTCGCTGTCTGCGACTTGATCGCCAAGCCGCCTGGAAAATCGATGAACAGGAGAGGAGGAGTGGGGATCAAGGGTGAGAGACACTCTCCGGGGAAGAGCGCAAAGCCCGAGACCAACAGTGGCATGGCCCTGGACGAGGAGGCGGGCGCCGGAGCCGATGATCGCGAAGGAGGTGGGGGGCCGGCCGCCGCTGAGGAAGGCGAGGAGGAAGAACTGACGTATAAGGAGCCCAGCTTCAAAAATGCCAGTTGGATGAGAAAGAGGCCCGGGGCCCCGCGGTGGACGGTCAAACTGTGCCGCCTGGTTGAAAGGTTAATGGAGGCCGAGGAGTCTGAGACTGCGACGGAGGTGTCCACGATCATTGACAATGTCTGGCAATTGCTCCTTGATTGCGACAAATCCGGTAAGGACGCGGTCAAGGCAAAAATAAAGGAGGTCAAAAAGAAGAACAAGAAGAAGGCCAAAAAACAGAGGCGCAAGGAGAAAAAGAAAGAGATGAAGGAGCGCCGGTCGTCTCGAAGGGGAAAAGGGAGGCGCATGTCCTCCGACTCGGAATCGTCGTCCACGGACAGTCGCAGCGACAGTGCGTCTGATACCTCATCTACAGCAAGCTCCAGCTCATCAGGGCGCCACTCAAAGCGTAAAGGCAGAGGTGGCACGCAGGGGAGCACAAGTCAGCCGGATTTCAAATGGATAGATGGACAGCGCCACTTCCGCAGCAAGAAGACAGGAGACTGGGTTAATTGCGAAAACCCTCCAAAAACGGCATGCCCGGAGTGTGGTGGCCACCATTGGTGGTTTGACAGGGAGAAGCACGGGTGTAAAGGCCGAAGAGAATGACTGCGAAGCCATGACGCTGGAGACGGGGCTGCAGGGGACACGCAGGACGACGAGGAGAGCGAGCGCCTATGGCCGTGGGCGGCAGCGCGCGACAAACTCGAGGCGGCGATGGCTGATGAGTACGGGACGAATTTTGATGCCACTACGGTGCGGGGCCTGGAGGATGGTACCCTCGACGTGTATCTGCGGCAGCTCAGGCGACTGGCAAGGCTGGAGCGGATGCGACTAGGCGACGGTGCTCGGGGTGTACTGGAGGTCAGACTCATGCAGATTGTGCAGGGCGACTTGTCAGAGAGCGCCGCAAAGCTCGTTCTGGCTGCGGCGAGGCTGGCCGAAAATATGGCGTGGCTTGCCCCGGCGGTGCGGACGTCTGATTGGTACTTGGTTATGTCTATCGACCAGCGGCGGTGCAAAGAGCAGCGGGCGGAGGCGAAGGAGTGGGCGCAACTGGAGGACTTGTGCAGGCTGTGTGCGGCTCCCTCCAACTTCGCAGAATGGGAGGCGGTGGCGCTGGCGTGCATATCGTTGGGACACTGCCTGCGGGGCTCCGAGGCGGGAGGTGGGTTGGGACAGGAGGATGAGGGGTTGCGATTTTTTGGAACGAAGTCCAGGAGGGGGGTCCAGAGACAGGAAGTGGGGCCCTGGGTGCGAGCATGGTTGCAACTCCTGGCAAAACTCAGAGCGCTCAAAGGATTCCACCCCGACAGAGGGGCGTGGCACGAGTACAGGGAGGCGCTGGGGAAAACGTTGGTCAGCCTGCTGGAGAGGGGGGAGGGAAAGAAGACTGTCCGGTGGCATAGCACCGTAGGATGGGCGCAGCGCAACTCCGGAAAATGGGGGCACCGCTCACAACAATTATGCTGTGGGGGGGCTGGAAGTCAGGGAAAGTCGCGCAGATGTATAGCGAGGCCCCTCCGAGGTGGAAGTTTGCCCGCTCGGGAAAAATCCCATGGCCTGTGTGGGGGGGGGGGGGGCAGAGCCGGGCTACTGCACGAAGCAAGGCTCTACGCTCTCTTTCTGGCCGTCATGGATACGCCGGGAGATCGCCTTCGCGGCCGGGGAAGCTTCCTGACTTGCTGGGGGATCGCCTGAGGGGGGTGAGGGTGCACGCAAACGAGGTAGGACAGTGTCCCCGAGTGCGAGTGCTTCTAGGGCGGTTGCGAGATGCGGCGAGGGTGATAAGCGAAATGCGGGGCGTCAAGGTGCACAGGCAAGAGATGGTGCGTAACCTCATTACAGGAATGGGTGAGGCAGTGCTCAGGCTGGAGTGTGGGGAGGAGGGTCTGGATACGCTGTGCAGTGTGTTAACAAAAGTTGGGGAGGGGGACTTAGACGAGGAGGACGATGGATACTACAGTAGCAGCGACGAGGAGGGGGTGGTTACCGAAAACATGGCTGCTCGGGGGGTGGGGGAAGCGGGGTGTGTGACAGTGTCAGACAAAATCTGGAACAGCTTGGTCCCTCGTGACTTGCTGGGGGTGTATTGGAGGCAGTTACGGGGGGAAAGTGCGGGGATTGAAAAGTCACATGGGGGGAAGTCCAGGCCCGTGGATGCGATGCTGGAGTCCCTCAGAACTGAGACTAAGGGACTGCGCAGAACAAAGCTCCCCGAGATGGCAAAAATGTTCTTTACGTGGAAGAATGCGCTCAAATGCCGAGCCATTCTTGATGCGCGGAGAGTCAACGCAAGCGACCCCCGGAAGCTCCCGAGATTCCGACTGCCAGGGCTGGAGGCCATCCGCCACTGGATGGGACATGCGCGCCCTCGGTGTTTGGGGGGGGGCAGGTGCCGTGTTTTTTTGGCAAAGCTGGAACTGCAGAATGCTTACTGGAGCATCCGCCTCCCCCCCGCCTGGCGCAGTGTTTTTGTGGTGAGGGGGCGGTCGGGTAGGCGTTTCCGGTATGCGAGGCTGCCATTCGGGTGGGCCTATAGCCCAGTGATATGCCAAAAGCTGGTATCCTCTGTTATCCGGGGGGCCTTGTCGAGACATGGTGTGCGGGGTTGGGTGTATCCGGATGACATTTTACTGTCGTGTAGGAGCAAGAGTCGTCTGCGGGGGGCTGTGAGGGACTGCATTCGCAGGCTGAGACGTGCGGGTTTTATTGTGGGGGCAAAGTCCGAACCGGATCCGACTGAGAGAATCGGTTTTATTGGAAAGCAGATTGACACCAAGGCTGGGACAATCAGCAATGCGGTGGGTGCCTTGGTTGGTGCCTTCAGGGCGTGGATCCGGGGGGTGGGCGGGGGGCGCTTGCCCTCAAAGGTTATGGAACGCCTCCTGGGTAAACTGTGTTGGCTGAGCTGGCCCAACGCGGGTCTGGGCGCCTTACTGGCGGGGGCGTATCGAGGTTTGCAGAGTGAAAAAGGAGTGTTTGGTAGGGGGGTCTGTAAGGGAGTGGCGATAGTGCTCCTGTTCTTCTGTGTCCCCCAGCGGTGCGACCCTCCAGGGCCTGGTGGACGAGGGGCCTTGGAGGTGTTTCCGGATGCAGCTCCAGAGGGCAAACGTTTTTGTCTGGGGATTGTTGGGGGGGGGGATTACTATCGATCGGAGGTGTGTCCGCCCTGGGTGGACTCCCTGCAGCAGGCGGAACTGTATGCGCTGTACATTGTCATTAAGGTGGCATCCTATCGTGGTTTTGAAAGAATTCGTGTGGGTTCAGACAGCAACGTAGCTACGTCTCAGATTAATGCGCTAAGGGCGTCGATGCATGCCGATTCTCAGCAACGAATACTCCGGCGCCTGTTTTGGCTAAGGTGCTGGACTATTGTTAGTGTCGAGTCCTTTAGGGTGCCGTCCCTTTTAAACGCGGCCGACCCCCTGAGTAGGGAGACAGGCTTCCAGTCTCGGAAACAGGCCGTTGCCGAAGCAGCAAGGCGTCGTGAGATGTGGGAAAAAGCCGTCGACATCAAGTACATGGGTCTGATGGAGATGATTCGCCCCCCGTGGAGATTCAAAGGGGAGGTGGGGGGGGACTGATGATACGACTGCTACGGGGACAAGTAAGAAAAAGTGCTTTTCCATTGCTTTGAGGCATACTCTAGTTGTATTAGAGATGCACTGAGCATCCATGCATTTTAATCTTAGTATTGGTCCAACCAAAACTGGTGATAACACATTTTGACCTATGGAACCAAACACCCAATCAGGATATGGAGTGGACCCCTCAATCCCCTTTCAATGTGAAGTAAAACATCTTTTCCTGAGTTGACTGAGCACTGACATGCCTAAAGTAGAGCCTATGAATTTATCTATGTTTTTCCATGAATTCTTAGCTATCCTAGTGGTATGCACCCTAGGGGGCTGGGCACCTCTTTTTGAGAGGTCCTGGGTTCAATTCCTGGTCAGCCTAGCTAAGTAGGAAGATCCCATGTGACATGGCAGTGACCTCATCGCCACATACCATGCCACCTCAGCACATATGGGACCCAAAACAAAGACTGCACATCTCCTAAGATGGCACTATGGAGAGAGAGAGTGATCCCGAGGCAGTTTTCTAACTCTTTTCCTAAAACATTTCAGCTATCTTTGTGAATATGCATTCATTTGTGACCTGAGCTGTAGTTTCTGTGAATATCCAATCATCTTTCACTGTTTACACTGCAGCCCTTCATGCTTTGATCCTGAATTACCTTCTCCTTGCATACTATTGGCTTGGGCTATCCTGGATTGCGTTGGCTTTACTGTATTTCAACAAACAAAAGCTTTTCATCATCCAAAACCAGCAGCAGGACACCCTACAGCAACAACAAGCAGCAGGAGAAGCAAAAAAACAGTGCTGAAAACACTATAAACTTTTCTGGTAGCAAGAGGCAGCCTGTCTCTGTGCACCGGCAGCGACCCCGCGCCGTACAACCAGTGCTCCGAGCTGGCAAACATAAGCAGAAGGGTGGATTAAGATGGACCCAGGAAGAGTGGACGCCGACGTGCAGACAGCGCCAGCGCCTGAGGCACCGGCAAGGCCGGCGCCTGGCACTGTACCTTCGGTGGAGCCCTTACATGGGCCAGTGGATACGGCGGAGGACTCCCTGGATGGCCTCCAGACGGCCTTCGGGGCCCTGACGGTCGAGGAAGTGGTCTCTCAGCCTCAGCCTGTGAAGAGGAAGAGAGAGAACGAGAGCGAGAAGGATGCTGGAGAAGGAGCAGACGAAGGAGAGGAGCAAGGGCAAGACCCGACGGATGTCCCTACCTTCGAAGGCGCACCAAGCGCTTCTGGCCTCCAAGCATCACCCTCTCCCATAACCACCACACTCCCAGCCGCCGCAACATCCACCTCCACAACCAACTCGCCTATGGCAGAGGGCACAGGCTTTACTGGCATGCCTCACTACCCCGCCTATGGCATGGGCCCACCTACCACTGCGCTCCTTGAGGCAACTACTGCCAGTGAGCCGGTGGCTTCCAGCTCTGCGCCGCGATGGTATGCGGCTGACCATCCCCATCCACTCCACGCCACTAGAACCTACATGGAAGTTCCTGGGTATGCTCCTGGGTGTGCACCTGGGTATGCACCCCTGAGTGGGTTGAGGAGAGGACCAGAGTCTCTGGGAGGCGGGAGTAGAGGATCGGGAAGATCCTCCAACAGGTCCCTGACGCGGTCGGAGATCAACGAGGTGCTCCGAGGAGCCACTTCGCAAATCGTGAGCGACCTCACGCAAGAGATCAGGGAGAAACTGCAGCCCCTGATGATCCCGTCCCATGCGTCACCTACGACGGTGGGAATGTCACCCCACCGAGTACAGGCTAACCACCTGGCGGCAGGGTTGACAAATACCCTGGGGAGCCTGAGGAGCCGACCGATGCCGACTCCTGCAGCAGTACCGAGAAGTCCATTCGTCCCGAGAACGGCCCAGCCGCCCTACAGCCATGTGACGAACTCGACGAGGGCCGAGCTGGACCAGCTGGGGCTGACAGCCCTAAGGGCTATGGTGGACGTGGAGCCTTATGGCTCCAGTGATCTTGGCGGAGACCCCTCCGACGACGGGCCGCCGTCGATGGATTCTTCTTCGCCATCGGATGACGAAGACCCTGAGGACCCCGAGGACCCCAAGGGTAAGAAGAAGAAGAAGAAGAAGAAGAAGAAGACCCGACGCCCTGAAGGACGCCGAGCTCAGGAGGCGAAGGCTATTGCCACCTCCAAGATAGTGGTCAACCTGCCTGAGTTCACAGGCAAGGATCTCAGCGAGTTCGCTGAGAACTTTGGCCGGTTCCTACGACTGACCGGCCAAACCCACGTGAGTGGGCGAGTGAAGTGCGACCTGCTCCTGCAGTGCTGCAAGACCAAGTACCTGGAGAAGCAGGTCAGGCAGATCGTCACTAACTCCGCCACCTTTGCCGACGTGTTGGTTGCCTTGGAGAGGCAGTACCCGACCTACAAGACCGACCTCTCCATCAGGGCCGAGATCCAGAACCTGCCCGTGCTGCCCAACAACCCCAAACCTGGCAGGGTCTCCGAGCTGTTGGCTGATCTGGATCACTGGGCTGGACGAGTGACGCCCGGTTCCTACAGCAGCGACGACCTGCTGTTTTGGTTGTGCTCCAAGCTCCCCCGAGAGCTATGGGACGAGTGCCGTTTGACGGCTGAGCGCAAGGCTAGATCCCTCCGCTACGAGGATCTATGCGTGCTGCTCCTGGAGATGGCGCTGGAGAAGGAGAGCGACCAACACCTGAACCACTACCGTCCTAGTGGTGGAGGTTCTGGAGGCAAAGGGTACCAAGGGTCCCGACCTGGGCAGGGGAATACCCCCAAACACGCCCACGCCCGCCTAATGGAGAACGTGAAGGAGCTGTTCTGGTGTGATGCCAGAGATGAGCAGGGCCACCTGCAGCACGCCTCTGACTGCGAGCAGCGAGACTGCTTCGTCGTCCAGGGGAAGCAGCAGGAGAAGATCACCGGCGCCAAAGTGAAGCTGCCGGATCATTACCGCTGCACCATCACGTGTGCATTCTGCGGTAAGCGGAAGCACTACGAGGATGAGTGCTACCATAAGCAACGCCTATCGGCGAAGCTTAAGGGGGAAGATCCTGGCAAAGGCTCAGGCAAAGGTGGAGGCAAGGCCAAAGGCAACGACTCCGGCAAGGGCAAGTCGAAAGGACGTGGTCAAGGTGGTCAAGACAAGGGTCAAGGTGGACGAGGAGGAGGCGCTAACCGCCAGCCCGACAACAAGAACAAGGACAAGAACGGAGGTAACCCCAACCCTAATCCAGGGGGGAACTCCGAGCCCTCTGGAGGGCAGTCTGGACCTACCACACGCTCACAGACGCAGGCCCAGCAAGAACAAGGAGCCAAGCGTGAGCATGAAGGTGGTGATGACGGCAACGCCAAGAAGAGAAGCCGTTTCATGAGGATGGCCCGCAAATTGCGGAACAAGGGGTTCGAGGTGACCTGTCCCGCGGAATTCTGACGGGGACGCTCTGGTGGCACCCAAGACCTGGTGTTTTGGGTACGTATCCGACTAGGGGGACGTGAATACCTGGGGGTACTGGATACTGGCGCCACAATATCTATAGTGGCCAAGAAAATTTTACCTTGTGGGAGCCTGAAGAACACCATGACCACCGCCGCTATACGCATGGGGGATGGACATGTGGTGCACAGCTGCGGGGACTGTGAAGTGGAGGTACCTACGGGCTCTCGAACTATCGCCCATCGGTTCTATGTGATGGACACTGAGGCCTTCGACTTTGTACTGGGTACTGACTTCTTCGTGCAGCACTCCCAGATACAATCCCTGACGCTGCAAGCGCCCTACCTCCTGTACGTGGACCACGGCAGTGGCAGAGAGTCTGTACCACTGAAGCAGTCGGAACATACCTCGAGTTACCTGAGACTATCGAAGGAGGAGCCCTCGAACATGATGGCGGCCTCCAAAACTGAGGACTATCAACTATTGGGGGAAGTCCTAGACCAAGGTCTGAAGGAGTTGGGTTACTCTCGAGAAGACCTAAGTGTGGAGCTGTTCGCCAGCGACAAGCAACATGTACTGGACCTATACTGCAGCAAGGGGAAGAACTGCAGTTACAAATTTTACTGGCCCTCTTTCGGGATGGCCTACGGGAACCCCAGATTCAGTGAACTGGGGAAGGTGCTGACCAAGGTGGCCTTGGAACGTTCCCGTATGGTCCTGTGTTCCCCCGATTGGGGAGCCCATGGGGGCAACGAGTACTGGCGAACCCTCCTTGACAAGCTGACTATCAGCTCGGTGCGATTACCTGATGAGGCCATCTACGTGCCTCTGGGACGCAAGACGCCCATTGGGAAGCCCGGATGGGGGAGTATGCTCAGCGTGGTGGACGGAAGTCTTACCACCATCCCCTGGGAAGACCTGGACCCTACTCTGGTCCAGGCTATACAACGAGAAAGCGATGGACTCGCCTTGGGTGACTTGAAGGATCGACTACGACCTCAAGATGCTGTTGAGACTACACCCGGAGGAGATGAGTACGTCGTGACTAACACTAACGCCCCCAACTCCCCCTGTCATGTACCTGTACCTGATGGAGTCTCTGAGTGTGGACTATCTGAGCTACCTAGCTCTATCCACTCAGACGACGAAACCGAGCACGACGCCTTCTTCGTGCAGACCGCGGTGGAGGAAGTGGAGAACGCCGAGTACGTCGCCCCACTAAAACCCCTACTCTCCATGAGGGTGGAAGACCCCGTGGATGAGGAGCTGGACCCTCGATCCAGGCTCAGGGAGTATGTGGATTCCAAGAGGAAGATGGTGGCAAAAAAGCTATGCTACGCGAAGCCTACCCGCAGTTCATGGCCACTGAAGCAAGGACCTATGGGAGACCTATCCCAATTGAAGGAGGACCTCGAACAGAAGATCACCACCTGGCAAAGGGAGGTTGATCTCAAGCTCATGAAGAGCGTGTGGGGCGCCCATGTGAGGACCCCCGAGGAGGACGGCCTCTCGGAGGAATGTGTATGCGAACCCCCTCGAGCTTGCCTATGTTGCCATCGTCCACCGGAGATGGTTGAACAAGACCTTCTGTATGCCTACCAAGGGCTGAAGGATACTACCGCGGGCGAAGAGTCGGTGGAGGACCACCTCCCGACGTCTATTCAGGGGGCAAGCAACTTACACTCCGACGAGGACATGGAGGACAAGATCAAGGTCTTGGACCCGCGGGTACAGAAGCTGATAAGGACCTATCTGGAGGTGTTCGGAGAACTACCCCCTCCAGCCTCATGCGACAAGCTGGTACAGATGGACCTGAAGCTGAAACCCGAGTTCGTGGGTCACAAGATCCGGAGGAGACCCTATCCAGCTCCTAAAGAGCAGGCCGACGAGATTGAGCGACAGATACAAGAATGTATCGACGCTGGCCTAGTCCTGGAGTACAAGGACGGGGACTACCCCCTACACTGCAGCCCCTGTTTCCTGATGGCTAAACCTGGGTCTACAGCCAAACGGCTGGTAGTGGACTATGGAGAGCTGAACAAGAAGACGTTGAACCACTCAGGGTCCATTCCCAATATGGAGTCTACCCTGGAGAAGATAGCCTCCTGTCGCTACATGACCAAGATGGACAAGCGAAGTGGATTCTGGCAAGTGGACCTGACGCCCAACGCGCAGGAACTACTGGCCTTCATCACCCCTCAGGGGAGGGTATTCAAGTGGAAGGTCATGCCATTCGGCGTGGCTAACGCACCCGCTCTGTTCCAAGAGCTGATGAACAAGATCTTGTCCATCCTACGAAGGAGACCTAAGGTGCAGGAGCTCATATCCCGTGGGGCCCAGATGGAGGCTCACATCGACGATGTATGCCTCGGGACCAATACCCAGGAGGATCACCTAATCCTCTTGGGTTAGTTCTTTGCGGTCTGCCAGGAGAACCACACACGACTCAAGCTGGAGAAGTGTGAGTTCATGCAGGAGACCATGCAGTACCTGGGGTTTGACGTTGGCTATGGGTGGTGGACCCCAGCGGCCTCAAAGGCCAAACCCCTGATGGATGCCAAGGTACGACCCGAAGACCCCAAGAAAGGACTTCATGATGTACGCAGTTTCATTGGGGCGTGCAACTTCTATCGCCGCCACATCAAGAACTTCACCTATACCAGCGCCGTTCTGACGGACTT
Source organism: Eutreptiella sp. 'Long Island Sound 2002' (assembly GCA_964036045.1). NCBI lineage: Eukaryota > Euglenozoa > Euglenophyceae > Eutreptiales > Eutreptiaceae > Eutreptiella > Eutreptiella sp. 'Long Island Sound 2002'. Next base: position 23,360,551 of record OZ038382.1, read on the forward strand.
GATCAAGAAGAGTACTACTTGGCGCTGGGGCCCACAAGAGCAACAAGCGTTTGACGAGCTCAAAGACAAGGTAGCCAACGCTAAGTGCTTGGGCGTGCCTAGGGGACAAGGGGAGATTATCCTGGTGACCGACGCCAGCAATGTGGGCGGTGGTGGAACGTTGTTCCAATGGCAAGCACTAGAGAAGGAGGAGTTCGAATCGGCCATTTCCCAATGGGGGACGGAAGGTCTGAACCGAGATGGAACCCTCAAGCACAGCTACCCTGACGACAAGTGGGTCCTAGTACCTCTGGGCCACTGGAACTGGAAGTGGAACCAGGCCAGGGGGAACTACTCCACCTATGAGCAGGAACTGCTCGCGGGAATGCTGGTGCTATCCTCACAAGCACGACTGTTGGGGAGTAACCCTGTGGTCTGGCTATGCGACCAAGAACCGGTCCGCAGTTTCCAGAAGGGTCCCCCACCTGAGAAGGCCAAGCTACGTCGCTGGTGGACCTACCTCAGTCAACTACGGCTGACGGTACACCATATCCAGGGAGTGAAGAACGAGTGTGCCGACTACATCAGCCGCAACAACTTCGACGCCCTGATTGGTGCCCGGTCTGAAGCGCTGGCTAAGGAGGCGTTCAGCCGTATGGACGTACACCTGGACTTGAACATGACCATGATACGCCCCCTGGATGGACTCCAGCAATCGGAGTACCTACAGGAGTTTGGGGATATCTACCGGCGCCTGGAGAAACGCCTTGAACCCCTCCTGGTCAACCAAGACCAGTGGAAGCGGGACAAGAGCTACCTCTGGCACGAGGACCGCATCGTGGTGCCTAGTGACCGAGTCCCAGCGCTGCTGAAGTGGACCCATGAGTCCAGTGGTCATGTGGGTGCTGACCGTACCCTGAGGCTGTTCAAGCAGTGGTTGCACACTACGTGGACTGACGACCAGCTGCGGAAGACGCTCCTGCCTATCGTGGACAAGTGCCCGTGCAGGTCCTGTAAACCAGGGGATATCAGGGACAGAGGTCTCTACTCGACCCTGCCCATCCCTCACTGTGCTAACAGTGTTCTATACGTGGACTACACGGAGATGCCAAAGTTCGGGGGCTATGACTTCGCCCTCGTGGTAACCTGTGGGTTGACCAGGTTTACCAGGGTGTTCCCATGTACCAAGCACATTACCGGAGAGGAGACTATCAAGATACTCCTGGAGGAGTGGTTTTGTGTCTATGGGGCGCCCAAGGAGATCAACTCCGATGAGGACGTACGAGTACGCTCAGATACTGGCTGGTACAAGAGGGTCCTGAGATCCCTCAATGTCCACGTGTCTACGGGGATTCCCTACTCTCACACGAGTAACCCCCTGTGTGAGCGACAGATTCGTGTCCTGAAGGAGAACGTCAGGATATGGTGCAAAACTGAACGCACCAGAGACTGGGTGAGACTACTCCCCGTCATATCCTTGATGATGAACTCCCAAGAGAGTTCAGCTACTGGCTACTCGCCACATGAGCTATTCATGGGGCGCCCGGCGTGGTTCCTACATGCCCCCTATCCAGAGGACACCCATTCTTCTGTGGGTGAATGGGTCCAAGAGCAACAAGCGAAGGTGGACAAGGCCAAGGCTATGCTCCAGAGGATGAGGGAGCGTCAGTGGAACAAGAAGAACAAGCACCGTGTACCGGCCACCTACCAAGAGGGGGACTGGGTGTTGGTGCACCACAGTCGACTACCCGCCTGGCCACGCTCTACCAGCGATGACCCATACTTCGGGCCGTACAAGATTCTATCTGTGGACGGTCACCGTATCACTGTGCGGTGTTCTCCCCGACTAGGGGGGACCCTGGTGTGCGCTGCTCAACACCTGAAGCGCTACCATGATCCTGAAGACCTCTGTGGGGAGGTGTGGGAGCTGAACGACGACGAAATCGCCGCTCTGGACCTACAAGGGGCTGCCAGCCCTATGGAAGTTGAAGGTGAACTCCCCGACATGAACGCCGAGGAGATGGCTAAGGAGGGCTTCTACCTGGTGAAGTCTGTCCTACGCCACCGCTATCGCCAGGGTTGGCGCTTCCTCACCCTCTGGGAAGGGTTTGGAGTCGAAGAGGCCACCTGGGAGCCCTTCTCTGCATTTGTTCTACCTGAGGGACGCCTAAACTCAGTTCTGGTTGACTACTTGTCCCAGAACAACCTTGGTGAGTTGCTGAGGCTCGCTGAGACGCTTGCCTCCAAGACTAAAGCTAGGGACTGAACCTTACCCTTACTTGCCAAAGCGTATGTGTGAGTGTGCTAGTCCTAAGGTCCTGAGAGCAAGCCGCAGAAGTGGTGTCCTAATTATACCCAAGTCTGCGCCCTTGCTAAACCTGGAGGGTTGGCTTATTGCTGCCACGGGGTACGCCCCGGGTCTCCCCTCCCCTATGCGCCCAATTTCTGTGCTGGCGCAAAACCTTGGGGGAACACCCAGCGTACTAATCCAGGTATTGTTTTCCCTACCTATCTGTCTACTACAGGGAGGGGTGGCCAAAAGCTATGAAGGCATACAAAACGCCTGTTTGCTATGTGGCCAAAACACTGACCTAACCACTGCCACAGCCCACCAACCCCGCTAAAATTGCAGGAAAAGGGTGGGACAGTGACACACCCCCTACAGGTCCTACACACCCTACAGTGGCACCATCCTGGTGGGCGAGCACTGGGCAACTGGCTCTAGCCCCCACTCAGGACTACCACTCCTACACGCACACTCTACTGGGCGTTGCGAAGATGAACGTCTCTTGGGTCCTAGCGACCCTCCTGTGAAATGGCAAGAGAACACAGCGCTACTAAGCAACTGTGGCCTGACAGGGGACGCCACAACGCGTTTCCCCTGTTAGGGCTTGGAGGGAAGGAGTGCTCTCGCGTGCAAGGCGCAGATGTCGATGAAGTCGGACTCCCTGCTCTGCCACAGGCGGAGCGGAGTTACTTGTTTGTGTGATCTGCGCCCCTGTTTAGCAGGGCATAAAAAAATGCTGCTGCACCACTCACCCTACCTGCCCACCTGTAAAACAAAGGCAAATGAAAGGGCGTTTGCGGCGGAGGAACCAAGGCACACTCCAGGTATTATACCCTTCTCAGTGTGCCCTATAATACACTGTCCGCAAACACGCTGCAGAAGCAGCTACCCTTGTCAAGCAAGCAAGCGTTAAGGGACTCCTCAGGTTCTCTTAAAGAACGTACCGAGGAGGCCCTGGGTAGCCTAAACAAGGTTTACCGTGCGCACTTCGCGTGGCCTACCCTTTAATGCGTGTGTGCATGCACGAGTATGCGCGAACCACTTGGGCAAACCTGCCCATCTCAGTCGCAATCTTGACTCCACCAGGGGGTGGCCCCGCCTGGGCGTACCTACCTTACCTACCGCTGGGAAGTGAAGCAAGGTGAGAGAACAAAAGGGGCGCACGCGAAGAACGTTGCTATGCACTTGTGTGTATGTCTAATCACCCTGATCTGACCGCTAATCATCTGCAATCTTTCTAATCAATCCCTCTACCGCGTCCTATCGTGGTTATCGTTGTGAACGCTGCTACACGACTCGTTCACGGAGACACGAGACGAGCAATGTGTATGCGGCATGCAAGACAAGCATACCTGTGGTTTATACCTGATTCATTGAAGTCTTTTCGATTGATTCTCGAATTCTTGAATTTTTGAAGCTTCTATTAGTGTGGGTGGAATCTGTATGTTTATTTATTAATGTGTGTCTCGTCATTTTCAAGACTACGTGATACATACGTTTATAATTCCATTATTTTTCCATTTTCCGGCGCTTCGCTAGGAGCCGCTCCTGCGCGCCGCCTTTTTATGCGTATTAATTTCTGGATTTAAAAAATCCAGAGATGACTATAATTTCTATAAAAATGTGCTTCTGATGCACAATTGGATTCTACTCAGGTGTGTCGTTTCAGAAAAATTCTACGCCGTCATTTGACGGATTTTGGTGTCGTCGCTTCGTTTTTGCGTGGATTCGTCCATAATTCTCCCATTCCTGCCTCTGCAGATACCCACGCGCAGCCTCGCTGAGTAGGCCGTGTTCGGGCCGAAACGCAGGTGCCTGGAGAGACTGAGCAGAACCAAGACCCCACCAAGGGGCAATTTTAATTTTCTTTCGACTCCCTTCGCCCTAAGACAGGTCACAGGTCGCCAGCAGGTTTACGAGAACCCATGCGAGTGTGTATAATGTGTCTTGCGTTTGGGTTGTGTCGACGCTGCGTCTTGGAGGGAGGGATGCATATGCACATGTTTGGCATGCTCCCATACTAACCCAAACAAGCCACAGGAGCCCCGGCAGCGCCATGAGCGCTGAGTCTTCTGTAGGAAACTGTACAATCAGAGCAGCAAAAGGACGCCAGCCATGGTGAGCGCCCATTTTTCAGTGTGAGGGAGACTGTAGGTATTTTAAAGTAGGTGTGGAAACCAAGGGAAGGCCAAGAAAAATTCCCTTTTTCCTAAAATGCGACAGTGGTGGCCACCACAGCACAAGGGGGGAGTAAGAAAAAGTGCTTTTCCATTGCTTTGAGGCATACTCTAGTTGTATTAGAGATGCACTGAGCATCCATGCATTTTAATCTTAGTATTGGTCCAACCAAAACTGGTGATAACACATTTTGACCTATGGAACCAAACACCCAATCAGGATATGGAGTGGACCCCTCAATCCCCTTTCAATGTGAAGTAAAACATCTTTTCCTGAGTTGACTGAGCACTGACATGCCTAAAGTAGAGCCTATGAATTTATCTATGTTTTTCCATGAATTCTTAGCTATCCTAGTGGTATGCACCCTAGGGGGCTGGGCACCTCTTTTTGAGAGGTCCTGGGTTCAATTCCTGGTCAGCCTAGCTAAGTAGGAAGATCCCATGTGACATGGCAGTGACCTCATCGCCACATACCATGCCACCTCAGCACATATGGGACCCAAAACAAAGACTGCACATCTCCTAAGATGGCACTATGGAGAGAGAGTGATCCTGAGGCAGTTTTCTAACTCTTTTCCTAAAACATTTCAGCTATCTTTGTGAATATGCATTCATTTGTGACCTGAGCTGTAGTTTCTGTGAATATCCAATCATCTTTCACTGTTTACACTGCAGCCCTTCATGCTTTGATCCTGAATTACCTTCTCCTTGCATACTATTGGCTTGGGCTATCCTGGATTGAGTTGGCTTTACTGTATTTCAACAAACAAAAGCTTTTCATCATCCAAAACCAGCAGCAGGACACCCTACAGCAACAACAAGCAGCAGGAGAAGCAAAAACACAGTGCTGAAAACACTATAAACCTTTCTGGACATATGGACGCGCAGTCGCGCGGCAAAATGTGCTGTCCGTCGAATAGTGCATCTGTCCTGATTGCTTTGTCCAGGGGGAGGGGTGGGGCAGGCAGAACTGCAGTTAGTATAGCGAAGCGGGGTAACGAAAGTTCTGCCATCGGGCCCCCAGCACTCACCCCCCCCCCCTTGTCTCCGGACCTGATTCCCATCCTACCTCCTCCCCACCTTAGCCTTTTTATAATTTAAGGCGGGGGTACATCGACCCACCCGCCCGCCCTGTGTCTTGTCCCGGCGCCTGCCAGGGGTGATGAAAGGATAGCCCTTCATTTGTTACTCTGTCACTGGTGCTGTCCGTGGAAAAGTGCATCTGTCCTGATTGCTTTGTCCAGTGGAAGGAGTGGGGCAGGCAGAACAGTCGAGAAAGGAAAAAGCAGGGCGCCGTAGCGCCCCTGAGCCACAGGCTCGACACGTTGTCACGTGTTGAACAGCCGAAGCAAGACTGGGGCGGCGAGAGTGCGGCCCATGTGAGGATGACGGAAGCAAGTAGGCATGAGTGTATAGGCGGCATGCGCATGCATGGTGGGGAGCTGAAATGGTATGCGCCACACGCAAAATAGCAATGATTTGTTGAGTCGCCTGACAAACGGAGCACATGCTGAAATGCTGAGATGCCTTTGCGCCAACCAAGGCGCCATTGCGCCCGTGAGGATTGAGTATGACACATCCTCACGAGCCAGAGAGCAAGTGCATGACAGGGTCACGACCTGCAGAGCAAGGGTTAGAGACTAACCGGCACTGTGGGTGGGTGGTGGGTGCGAGCTGACCTCAATGTCCAGAGAACCAATGCCAATGCACAGCCAGCAACCACCGGTGTGGTACAGAACTGGTCTACGCTGCAGTGCAGCAAGGAAAACACTGAACAATGTGGTTATGACCATGCGCCTGTGACACGGGGGCGTATGCGAGCCCAGTTTCCGTTGCCTTATGGCCTCCTCACGGGAAGTGGGTTGTGTCAAAGGCAGACAGCCACATGCTCAACCATATTTCGGCGGTTTGGTCGGGATTGGAGGGTATGTTGTCGGGAGTCCTAGTTAGCTTCGATTTTTCTACTCCCCGTGTCCAATGGACACTTCGGTTCGGACTGTATTAATTTGGGACCTGAGGTAAACTGATCGATAACTATACTAGTGACCAATTTCTATACCACGACATATAAATGGAAACGTTTCACAACAAAAAGTAGTTTAATGAGTACTTTCACATCTCAGGACCATGAACTATTGATTAGATTTCTTTTTTATGACTGGGTAAGGAGGTTCTTACCCTCTAGGGGCCCGGGTGTGCCTTAATGAGGGTGCAACTACCCGTTTTGATCAATTTTGAAAAGGACTTTTTTTTGAAATTTTTTGTAAAAACTTTGAGAAGCATGTAGCATGGCCCACGCATTGCTATTTGTCATTGTTCTACTGTTTGACATATTTTATTTAACGTGTTGTTGGTGCGCAAAACACATTTTCTACTTTATATACTGCCCAAAATAGTTTCAACAACCACCATTTTGAAAAAGGAAAATCTTTGTTTTTCCTTGTTTATTTGCATGAAAAGGCCACACATGCACAACACCCCATCCCACAAGTATGGCACGTAGAATTCGACTGATTTGTGTGGTTGCTGGGTCATCTCAGAACCCCTGTTCATGTGTCACATACAAATCAAAGTCATCCGTGTCCTCCGTGCAGTCCTGAGATGTTGCCCCAAAGGGGTCTTGTGGGTCTTGTTTTGGGGGGGGGGGGGGGCATTGGGCTGCAGCCTTCTGCTTTTCGCAGCTGGTTTTGGTGCTGCTTCTGAGGCTGCCTTTGTGCCGGCATTTCGAGTGATATGGTGTCCAAGTTTCTTTTAGGGTGCGGCTTTTGGTTTTGGTTTTGGTTCCTTTGCTTGACTGGCAGCTTCAATGAAGGTCTCAGAAGTCACAAACCCACCCAAGCGCAGGTTCCATGATCATTCTTGGTGGCTTGATTGATCTCTCTCGCTGTGCACTGCACCCCAGCATCACTTTAGGTGGTGCTGCTTCTGCTGATGGGGCCCCTGCACCCAGTGACGGGACTCGTAGAACTTCTAGAGCTCTGAGAACTGGCAGGGCTTACATGCCTAGCAGGGCACTCCACAGGGGGGGGGGAGGTTTTTTTCAACCGGGCAGCGGGCAGGTGCTGCAAAATGGATCAAAAGGGCTGATGCCACAGGATTTGAAACCACTCAGTATGTTTTGGGGTGTCACTACTTCCACAAAGGCTTTTGCCCACAACTCAACGAATGAGGCAGGGCTGGCTGCCTTGCCTTTGCACTCCCTCTGTCGCTCCTTTTCCAAATGCGTGAAAGCCCGTTTCAAGGCTCTGAAAACTGTTCGGTTCAGTGGCTGTATGACATCAGTTAAATGGGTTGGCAGGACTACGATATCCACTCCCAGTTCTTTGCATTCAATTATATTGGACAGGGTGATGTGGGTTTTTAGCCGTCTACGATCAACACTACACAGCCATACTCATTCCGTTTCCGGTGCACCTATGCTACAAACACTTCTCTCACCCACTCCATGAAGGTGGCAGCATGTGCCTCCTTTGGTGTTCTTCTGTTTTTGCTTGTTGTCCTGAGCGGTGCTGTCACTACTGGAGGCTGCTTTTTGGTTGTTCTTTTTGCTGTCACCCTGAGTAGCTTTAATGAACGCCACTTGAGACTGCTAGTGATTGTCGCAGCCTCTCCCTCCATCGTTGGTGCTGCCATCTCCTTCGCTCTTTTGCAGATCTCGTCTGTTGTTGGACTCATCGCCTTGTCGCATTGTTCGTCGATCCAACCCATCAGCTCTGCTTCATTGATCCTTGGCTTCACTCCTCTTTTGATGACGATGAATTCACCTCTCTTAGAACAACAATTAATAAGACCTACCACAGGGGGGTTCCTTGGACTTGTCGCGTTGCTGAAGCGTCTTGTGTCGCGTTCGTGAAGCCTCCGTGGTACTACGAGTGACACCTAACGAGTTCCAACGGACGAGCTTTCGTGGCAACATACAGAGCACGCTTGCATGCCTCTCCGAGGGTCACTCTGTTTACACCATGGTCTCTTGCACGCTGAGTCTTCTGTTGAGACAGGCTCTCGATGACGGCTTGCTCCAACGGCGACGCATGTTTTGGCAAAGGATAAACAGCTACTGGGCAAGAGGGCGGTAGTGGGGTTGCGGTTGCTTTAATAGTACTCGGCTTGGCCTCTGGCGCAGTGCTCAAAACCTCCGTCAACCTTCATTTGCACCTTCCTTTTGCGCCACGCATTCTAATACATCAATTGGTAGCCAAAATTTCGAAAAACAATTCTTTCAAAAAATTTTCCAATTTCATGCACTATTCACAAACCTTTTCTCCAATGAAGCGTGCCCCAACAATTGGTCCGACGCGGTAATCCGCGATACGCACGGTGTGGGATTTCAGCCCTGGTTCTTCTGCAACATTTAGATTTTTCAAAAATGGATTTACAGTTCTAAACTATCATATTTCACCTACTAATCTACCGGTTCTTTGATAGTTAGCATTGATCGCATCCATCTGCTACATTTGCACATTATCGGCCTAGTTATTGGTCCGTTTACCTTATGCTGCAACTTTTTCAATGAATTTGACTTTGTACAATTGTGCAAGCGGGTAGAGGCAAAGGTAAAATTGTTGATTCATTTTCACTGTAGGGGTCCCAAAAAAAGAAACAAAAACAAAAGCGCAACAAAAAACGAAATGAAAAAATACTTTAAGGCACATAAATGGTGACATAGAGAGTTTGGGAACACGTTCTGTGTTTGTGGCCTACACTCTGCAACTTGACCCACCACCCTAGACCCCCTCTCAACAAGGGATCTCCAGGGAGTCGGAGCACATACACAATGGGCAGACAATGCTGGGGTAGACATACACGCATACAATGATTTCCTAATATTTTCAAAGTTTTAGGCCACAAAAACAAGAAGACACATCTGGGAAAGTGCAGTGTTTTGAAAAAGTGTACACTGTTTCAAAAAATTTCAAAAATGAATTTGAGACCATGTGTCATGCATGGAGGGTGAGTAGGTAAAACAAGTCACAACTGTTTCTGAAAAAACTTGCCCACTTGTTGGGCATACAGCATGGGCGGGAGGCGGATTCAAACCCCTAAACCTGCACCGGACTCTAAATTCAAAAGTTTCCAAATGTTTTGGAAAAAATGTTTCAAACGTGTCACAAAAAAGATAGAAAACATGTTTGGGTGCACAGTAAATGAGTATTACAAAAGAAATGGCAGGTGAAGCTGGTTCGGATCCCATCTGCATCTTTGTCCCATATGTCTACTATCTCTGCGATCCCAGCAATTATGGGTATAGTTTCAGCAGCGTTTCGAATTTCAATGATTTCTCCGATTTAGGGTATAACTTCTGGGGAATTCCGAATTTATACCATCTATAATTCACAGGATGGAGGATTGAACACTTTTGGTTCGGACGAGGCCTACTGTGTGTGCGCGCGCCCTTCTCGTGTTCCTATTGGTGTGCGCGTGCTCTGTGTTCTGCAATGCGGGCCGATCGTGTGAAAATTCTTCCCAACGGGTGCTAATAGTGTTAGTTCTATCCTGTTGCGGAAATGGAAGCGAATCGGAAGCTAGGGCAACTCCAGTGGGTGATAGAAGGCCCGGTACTGCGATCTGGCTAAACCTTGGTGTGGTGCCTCCGCCCACAACACCGGCTGTCGGCCTTGAGGGGACTGGTACACGTTGATGGGCGCATCTGCTTCGGCAGTGCCACGCCTACGTGTATGGGGGATCCCAAGTTGTAAGGCACTCGGCCTCTATACCTCGACGGCAAAGCACAGTGAAACGCACGAAGACCAAAGACCTTGATGTTCAAATCGACAAACCCTTTGTCCAGTTCTCGATCATCTCCTTCATGTGGATAAAATACCCTAAATTACAATGCAATAATTGTGAATGATAATCTACAAAAGAACAGCACTTTTCATGCACTGAAAATCCTTCATTTCTGCACGCGCGCGACGCATCCTAAGCTACAGGACTCGCGATCTCAACCTGGGCATGCGTGCCCACACCTATGATTTTAGCAGCTGTCTTTTCTCAAAATTCAAAAAGACAGCAAAAGGAGTTTTTTCGCGGGAAATGACCTATTTTTTTGGTTTCTCGGGCCCCAAAATAGGGGGGGGGGGTTCCACCTACCCGATTTTTGTCCAAAAATATCAAAAACCCTGAAATTTGCCCTTTTTTCGGGTATTTTTGCCTGCTCTGGCATTTTGCCAGCCTACATCCCCCTCCCAAGACACTGCCAAGTGTCTGAAAAACCGATATATACCCCTACATGGGCAAGCATGCCCACAGAAAACAGAGCACATAAAATAACCGATCGATAAAAAAACCTCACAGAAAAATGTGCTCATGGGATGACATACCCGGTTTACTCCATCCCATCTCTGAACTACCGCAGGGCCCTACCCACAGGTTACCTCCGGTTAATCCCTGTGGCTGATAGGCACCCTTGGTTTCACACGGCGATGTATTTACAACATGAGACTGTGCAGAATAATGGAAACTTGAAATTTGTCCTACCCCAGGGCCCGAAATCTTGAAATGAGACCCCTCTATCCTTTTCTCGCACAAAACTGACACATAACTGAGTGGGGGCTGCTGCCCTCTAAAAAACCCAAGTTGACAGTTGAAAAAAGGTTCTGAGAAAGCCTTTTAAATTCTAATCAAAGAATTCTGACTAAAACTTCTTAGCCTAAAACTCAGGGGGGCAGTTTTCCAAACCTACTTATTGCCCATGCCAAATATCTGTTTTTCTGCACCAAAATCTCTTGCTCAGAAGTTTGGAAAAACAAGAACACACAGGCAGCACAAGCAAGGCAAGCAGCATAAAGAGAATGAGTCTGCTACTGAAACGGTGTCCACAACGGACTCCACTGAGTGCTGAAGACCCTCAAGTTGAAATACAAAAAGCTGCCGTCCGAATTTACTTAAGGCACTTAATGTAGTCTCTGGTAGTTAATTACTTCTTAGCTTCATTGTTGTCCTGCCACTCCTGAGAGAGCAGAGACAAGAGCAAAACCAATACAAAGGGGGCTGGTGCAGAAAATACGAGGAAAACTGAAGAGACCTGGCGTCGCTAGGCATCGCTTAAATTTTCCCACTCTGGACTCTGAAATCTGACCTATGGGAATCCACCTGAAAACAAACAGCACGAGGGCAAGTATAAACAAGGTTAGGGCAAAAGAAATATCTGCTATCAAGCAGGCTCCACACTCCCCACACAGTGGTATGGGACAAAAGAGCTGAAGCATAACCGAAAAGAATTCTAGTCGGCACTTACCTACAGTGGCAGGCCAATGAGCATAGAAAAGAAAGGCGACGCCTCGCCATGGCATCCAGGCCGCGGCCTGCCAACCTGAACCTCAGTGGAGGTGTCAAAGACCTACAGGTTACAAACCAACACAGGTCACCCACAAAGCTGCTTACCCACGCACTCAAGGAGTCATCGCGATTACCTATCATGTGGTGGGGGGGTTTTCCACTGCGCCCTGAAAACAGTGCCAGCTCCAGGCTGCGCAAACAAACAACACAAAAAACGGCATGGAGGACCCTGGCTTACCAAGCCACAACAGCGGCCCCCTCCCAAAACTGAAGGCACACTCGTCAGTGCACCCCATGCACACAGACCAGGCAACGTTCTGTTCAAGGGAAAACAGAGTTTCAAATTGCCTTATGATTAATCCTGCAGTCAGGGCAGCCACAAGCTGGCCCAGAGCCTCCTACCAGGCTTCACGGTGTTAAACTGAGCCACAATGTGACTCACAGTAAAAAACCTCAAAGTGGACTCCAAAGTCAGACTCAGAAGTCACAGAAAAAATATCCTGTTATCAGCAAACAAAAACCACCATGAGTAGACACCATCACAGCCAAAAGGCTCAAAATGAGGCCAGTGTAAAACTGGGCCTATGGATCCAGAATCCAAAAACCAGAACAAGGCTGCATATCAACGCTAGCCTCTGAGCACAAAAACAGTGTTGTTTCAGCGCCGGAGGCGCTGGGTGTCACATTCAGGTCATTTGAATCCACTCCAAAAAACACAGTCTTGTCGAGCACTGGAAAAAGGGGAAAAAACAACAGACCAAGGGCGAACGGGTGCAGCACCTTCCTACCTATGAATGAGGCGCAAGGAAGGCACGTGTCGGTTCAAAGCTCTCGGAATCAAGGAACAGAGCTGTCCAGTTCTACAAAGATCGCACAACTGTCTGTGGTAATTTTGCTGACACCTCTGTATCCAAAGAAAGTTTTATGGTGTTTTCAGCACTTTGTTTTTGATGTACTTCTCCTGCTGCTTGCTGCTGGTGATGTGATCCTGCTGCTTGTTTTTGATATTGAAAATGTTTTGGTGATATAAAACCAATCAAGTGCAACCCAAACCAGAGTAGTCTGCAAGTAGAAGATAAACAGGATCAAAGCATGAAGGGCTGCAGTCACAAAGAGTTAGATGAAGAAAGATATCAACAAAAGACCACAGCAATAGACATTCAATGCAACTCAGGCTGAAATATTTTACATGATTGAGAAAAAATGTTTTGCACTGAACGGCGCCTGCTGATGGCTGGCCAGGCCGGATGATTGAGAAAAAATGATTGGAAAACTGCCCCAAGGGCTCACAGTCTCCATAGTGCCAACTTGAGATGTGCACTCTTTGTTTTTGGGTCCCATAGGTGCTGAGGTGGCATGGCTTGGGGCGCTGAGGTCACTGCCATGTGACATGGGAACTTCCTACTTAGCTAGGCTGACTGGGTATTGAACCCAGGACCTCTCAAAAAGAGGTACCCCAGCCCCTAGGGTGCATACCACTAGGATAGCTAAGAATTCATGAGAAAACATAGATAAATTCATAGGCTCTGCCTCAGTATATCAGTGCCTCAGTCAACTCAGGAAAAGATGTTTTAGTGCACATTGCTTGGGGATTAAGGGGTCCACACAACGTCGTGATTTAGTGTTTGGTTCTATAGGTCAAAATGTGTTATCACCCATTTTGGTTAGGCCAATACTAAGATAAAAATGCAAGAGTGCTTAGAGCACCCCTAATACAACTAAAGTATACCCTAAAGCATTGGAAAAGCACTTTTTCTTACTCCCTCTTGTGCTGTGGTGGCCACCACTGTCGCATTTTCAGGAAAAAGGGATTTTTCCTTGGCCTTTCCTTGGTTTCCTACTTTAAAGTACCTATAGCTTCCCTAACACTGGAAAAGAGCGCTTTACCATGGCCAACGACTCTTGCTGCATTGTTCATGACAATTTCCAACAGAAAACTGCAATAGGGTTGGCTTTCCCCCTTTGGGTTACCCCCCACGGCATCGGTCCCAAGACCGATCCAAGCCCCCCACACACACAACATACCCTTGGGGTGGGATGCAGTAGATCCTAGGGGTGCTGAATTACTCCTTTTATGGCCTGGTGCGCGCGCGACATAAATCGCGATCGGGCGTGAGCCTACTGAGTTTTTATTTTCCAATTCTGATTTCTGTGGGTCTGAATTTACGGGATCGTGGATTTCTGTGGTTTTAGACCCATACAATTTGATTGGTGCTCTTGGTTTGGTGTGAGGGGCTGATTTTGCCATTCACACATGTTAGAGGTCCGACACACACGAATCTTTGTCGCCGTAGCGTTGCTCGTGGTGTAGAGTACTCAATTGTGTCGCTTTGATATTAGTAAAAAACTGAGTGTCTATTTGTTGTGCTCTTGTTTGTATGTTTCCTTATCTATTTCATAGATAAGCACAAGATGACATTATGTTATCAATAATTCAGAAGTGGATTTGAATTTGGCCTTTGCGGTATACCTCGTGACCTCCATTGTGCATTGGGTGCATTCGGCAACCTTGGTGGATTTTATTTTGCAAAAGTGGGGCGTGTGTGTCACTTCACCAATATCACCACCACAAATAGACACCAAGATAACAATCTTGTGCTTATGGGTGTGACGAGACACGTCCCCTTTGGCTTTATCAAGGCTTTGGACATTTCAAGAAGGGTGCTCTCTTTCTATTTCTTTTGCAATGAGCGAATCGGTGGAATATCACGACGAGCAAGCCTCACAATCCATTGATTGTCAAGATGCATCAGTTACAACGAAGGTAATCACGGAGAAAGGTCGGTAATTTGATTCGTCTATTGAGGCACTACTAGAAAGATGTCCTTGATTTATGGCCTAGATTATTTGATGATGTCCTGCAGGTTTTGTAGTTGAAAACCCAAACCAAAGCAGCAAGTAGAGCAAGAACAGGATGTGGATCGAATCAATGATTGGTTTTGGAATCCAGTGTAACACAGAAGGGCTGCAGATAGACAAAGCAGGTTTATACACATAGATTCAATCACAAATGGATAATACAAAAGATTTTATATGAAAAGTGGTCTGACTCTTGCCTCAGAGGTTGCATTAGGCACTTCATGTGCACTCTTTTGGGTGAAATGGTGCTGGTTAGGAATGAGGGGCATAGATGTCAGGACCACACAGAAAATGACTTGGCCAAGCAACTGAATTCAGGAACAGTTACAAAGTAGGACCACAATAAGTGGTAGAAACAATTGAGTATAGGGGTCTTGGGGTGGGAGACCACTAGGCTTAACCTCCAAGGCCTAAAGCACGAAATGCCTGTTTTTTTTCGGTATATCCTCCATGAAGGAAGGTACCTCCGCTCAGTTGAGTGGTAGGGGTGAACTTCATGGGGGGCTAGGGTCACAACCCTAGTTACTTTGAGAAAGTGTACTTTAGGCAACAACAGAGAGATACAAACACTTAAGTTTGTCTTAGCATCAACAAAAGGGTTTTAAGGGGGGCTTGGCCTGGATCAAGCCCTCAAAGAAAGACATGGCAGTTACTTTTTCTTACTCCCCCCTGGAGTACTAGTTAGCTAAGCTAGTAGGACCAAGGACAAAGGCTCAAATATTCCCAACATTACCTCAGAAAATGCATTAAACTTACCAAAACCATCGTCATCACTTCATAGAAGCCTATCATACTGTAGGTACCCTTGAAAAACAGTGTAATGTACCGTGAATGATGTCCCTTCGATCGGGCATTCCTCAAAAGTCGCCGGCGTGCGACGAAAACTTTTGGAAAAAGTTTGGGGGTAGTGGGGTTTGAACCCAGGACTCCCTCCCTAGAGCACATATGCTTGCCCACTAGGGTACCGTCGAACGCTCTAATGCGGACGGCCATTGCTGTATAAACAGCGTTTTAGTATACGTCCTGACCAAGGGCCAGGGCGGAGCAATACTCCCAATGGAGGACACAAACCTCCAGGAGCTGGAAAAAATAGAAAATGTAACCAGCAGGGAGCGATTCCTGCGGTTTAGCGGAAGGGGTTGCGATTTAGCAAGTGAAATCGTTAAAAATCGACGAAACCACGCGGGAAATCGTCATTTTTACACATAACTCAAAGTCGCAGACAAGCGCAAAGGAAGCCGACTCCAAGAAAAGGGTTGCGCAAGCGTAAACAGCTTTTGAAAAAGAAGGTATGAGCCGTAGTTTTTAAAGTTCTAAAGGAAATTTTTGCACAGTTGCATCAAAATTTTTATAAACTTTAGAGAAAAGTCTTCAAATTCAATCCACACCACAGAGCAGGTCAACAACCCACCTCTCAGGTATGTCAGTGTCATCTCACACGCATGCATTGTGTTCGTGTTGGTTGTTTCGTCAAAACGTTAGGGTTGTCAACGCTGTGTTCGTTGGGGGGTCGGGTGCTCCTCCTCGTGCTCTGCACAGGTCTGCACAGGAATGAAAGGTATGCGATGCAAATGGAGCGCGCAGCGCGCACGTAGGGTTAGAATATGCGCTGTGCTCGCGATGCATCTGCCTAATCGAGGCATTCACACGCTGTGACGCTTTACCTGTACCCCAAATTCACCCTTGTTTTCTTCTTCACAGGTAAGTAAAGAAAGCGTTTGTTCGTGTGTGGCCGTGGCGTTAAAGTAGGGTTGCTTAAAACGCTTAGGCTTGTTTTGTGTCCGCTTCATTCGGCATTCACACGATGCATGGTGAGTAAGGTAGGTTAGCCCAGGAGGAGCTCACCTCTTGGTTGAGTCAGTATGGATATGGTTAAGCCTCCCTTCCCTGCGTGCACATGATGCATTAAAGGGTAGGCCACGCGAATTGCGCACGGTAAACCTTGTTTAGGTTACCCAGAGGCTCCTCGGTACGTTCTTTAAGAGAACCTGAGGAGTCTCTTAACGCTTGCTTGCTTGACAGGGGAGCTGATCCTTCAGCGTGTTTGCGGACAGTGTATCATAGGTCACACTGAGAAGCGTATAATACGTGGAGTGTGGCTTGGTTCCTCCGCCGCAAACACCCCTTCATTTGCCACTGTTGTACAGGTGGGAGAGGTTCAGGGTGATTGGTGCACGCAGCAGCTGCCTTCGGCGGCTATCCTTTTTTCTGCCCCAGCAAAACAGGGGCGCTGATCACAAGTCAAATGACTGTCCCTCAGCCAGGACTGGTGAGGGCAGTTCGACTTCAACGACATCTGCGCTGTGCACGCAACAAGAGCACCCCTTCCCTCCAAGCCCTAGCAGGGGAAACGCGTTGTGGCGTCCCCTGTTAGGCCACAGTTGCTTAGCAGCGCTGTGTTCTCTTGCCTTCTTCACAGGAGGGTCATTAGGACCTGAGTGATCTTCGACAGCAGCACCCAGTAGCGTGTGTAGGGGTTAGGGTCAGCAGGCCTGGCAGGAGTTGAGTGCAAGTGATGAGTGCTCACCCTGCCTTCGAAGGCCGGTGCTGGCGTTAGTGAGTGTAGTGTAGTGGTGTCTCCTGTCCCGCGTGCTTTTCCTCGTGGGCAGGGGAGTGCGTTAGCTTTTGGCCTGTAGCAAAAATGGGCGTTTTGTATGCCCTTAGCACACTTGGCCACCCCTCCCCTCTAGTAGGTAGGGCTTTTGCCGTCTTACCCCAAGGATAGGCGCCAGCACAGAAATTGGGCGCCATAGGAGTGGTAATAGTACCTGATTAGGACCTTCGGTCCGACGTCGGCGAAGCCCGGTCTCCGGGAGCCACGCTGGGGAGAGAAGTGAGACACACACAGACATACGTAGCACACATAGGGGTATGGTAAACCCTGTAAGGAAGGGTAGAACCCCATGGGTCTGGACCAGTCAGGGGTCCTAACTGTGGGCTCGCTTGTCCCCAAGGAGGGAAGACACACCTTGCCTGATAACACCTTGCTTGTCATTCCCCCCTGGTGTAGTAAGCCACCGTTCTTCGTTCGCTCTCCAAGGTCATTACATTAGGGCAGTACCCATGCAACACATGGTCAACAAGGCACACACTCGCTGGGTGGCTGCAATCCTGATAAGCGGCCACCTGGCTCACGCTGGAAACCATAGGCATGGGTCTGCAGGGCACAGACAGGGTCAGTGCAGTGCTCAGTAAGCAGTAGTCTGTGAAAAAACCAATGGCCTTCGGCCAGGGAGTGGTTGTCACGGGGGGCTAACGGTCCTGTCCTGCGATGCAATGCGGGGCAACTTTGACAACTGCTCTTACACCCATACACAGGCACGTCTGCAGAAGAGTGCTCACTGCACCTGTCAGTAGACTGACACAGGGAGATTAGTTTCGCTTCTTACGCTGGGACATAGTCTCAGCACGGGTCAGGAGCTGCCCCTCGTTGTTCTCAACGAGGTAAGTGCGGAAGATGGGCTTGATACTCCCATCTGGTTGTATGAAGTCTGACATAGGTTCCCAGGTCGCCTCAGAAAACCCATAGCCATCCCACAGGGTTAGGAATTTCCATCCCTGTTTATACTCGTGGCGAGCAATACCTGCAACCACGTAGTAACCATCGACTGCGATCTCATCGGCAGTCATCTCTTCGAGTTCGTCTGCCTCCTCTGGACTGGCAGCGTTCTCTAGGTCTATACGCTCAACCTCACTGTCGCTGAGGCGCCACTCATCCCAAGACAAGTCGTCAGGGGAGTGATAGTGCCTCAACTGCTTAGGTGCACACAGCAGTTCACCACCTAGACGTGGACTGCACCTGACATGGATCCTGGATCCATCTATCCTGATGATATGATAGGGTCCAAAGTAAGGGTCCTGTAGGCAGTTACGTGGCCAGGAGGGTAGGCGTGAATGGTGTACCAAAACAAGGTCACCAACCTTGAAGCTGGCAGGTCGCCGTAGGCGGTTCCGTCGGCTCTGTTCACGGTCACGAATGTGTCTCAGGTTAGTACCAGCCTGGTTAGCCAGAGACTGCTTGTGTTCCAGCCAATCTCCCACAGGGCTCTTGAAGTCCTCAGGAAAGGGGGTTTTGAAGAACCAAGCAGGTCGTCCTCCATGGAACAGTTCGTGGGGGGTGAAACCCGTAGAAGAGCTCCGCTGTGATTTCATGGACAGCACTGCCCAGGGCACTAGGCGTACCCAGTCCTTGGTGCGCTCCTGTTTCATCAGGATTCTTAAGTTTTGCTCCACCACACGGTTCTGTCTCTCACAGAGAGGGTTAGACGTGTGGGTATAGGGCACACCTGTGGTTACCTCCACGTTGAGGGCATTTAGCACTCGTTTGTGCCATCCAGTGTCACTGCGGATGTGTACATCCTCATCAGAGTGCACCTGCTTAGGTGCTCCATAGGGTTCGAACCATTGTTCGACCAACATTTTCACAGTCTGCTCACCTGTGATTTTCTTATTGCAAGGGAACACACGGGTGAAGCGAGATAGACCACAGGTGACCACGAGGCAACTATCATAGCCGCCAAAGCGTGGTAGGCCGTGGATGAAATCCACGTAGGGAAGAAATTTAGCACAATAGGGTATGGGTAAGCTGGAGATCAGGCCCCTATCCCTACTGTCGCTCTGCTTGCTGGCATGACAGCCACAAGCATCCACAATGGTCTGCATACGCGACCTCAGTTCAGTCAGGGTTAGACTAGAGTAGAAACACTCACGGAAGAAGTCCACTGAGCGATTAGCGCCAGTGTGACCAGAACTGAGATGGGACCACTGTAGGCACCCATCCAGTCATGCCCCAGGCACCACAATTCGGTCCTCGTAGAAGAGGTACTGATTGTTTTTATACCACTGGTGCCCGTCAATGACACGGGGTTCGAGACCAGTGCTGAGGGTTTGGAGAATTTCTTCATACTCTGACTGATAGTCGGTTAGACTCCAACCCTCCAGAATTCCAGCAGTGCGCATGGACAGGTCAAGCTGGACATCCATACGCTGGAAAGCCTCTTTGGCGAGCGCCTCAGAGCTCTCACCAATAAGCGCATCGAAGTTGTTGCGCGATATATAGTCAGACAGTTCATTCTTAATCCCGGGGATATGATGCACTGTCAGCCTGAACTGGCTCAGGTAAGTCCACCACCGTTTTAGCTTTGCTTTTTCTGGTCGTGGGCCCTTCTGAAAAGACTTCACAGGCTCCTGGTCACACAGCCAGACAATAGGGTTAGATCCCAGGAGTCAGGATTGTGACGGTAGCACCAACATACCGGCCAGGAGTTCCTGGTCATAGGGCCTGTAGTTGGAACGCGCTTGGTTCCATTTCCAATTCCAGTGTCCTAGTGGTACCAGCCGCCACTCACTGGTAGGATAGTCATGTTTCAACGAACCATCACGGTTCAGTCCAGTAGTACGATAATGGCAGTGGGGTAGTTCAGCGGGGTTAAGCTCCTGCCATTGGTAGATCGTACCACCCCCCCCTACATCACTGGCATCAGTGATCAGGACTAGCTCGCCCTCAGGGCCGGGCACTCCCAGGCAGTTGGAGGAGGCAATCTTTTTTTTCAACTCCTGGAAACACTCTTCCTCTCTGGAGGTCCATCTCCAGGGAGTAGTTTTCTTGATCAGCTCAGTGAGGGGTGCAGAGGAGTAAGTAAAATTGTGGATGTGACGCCGATAGAAATTACAGGCGCCCACAAAACTCCTCACATCGTGTAGACCCTTCTTAGGGTCATCGCGAATCTGCATGTCCTGTAGGGGCTGCATCTTAGACGCGGCTGGTTTCCACCAGCCATACCCCACGTCGAAACCCAAATACTCCATCTCCTCTTTCATAAACTCACATTTTTCGAGGTTGATTCGGAGATGGTTTTCTTGACAGACAATGAAAAATTCACGGAGGAGAAGGACGTGGTCCTCTTTGGTATTAGTACCCAAACTCACGTCATCGATGTGAGCCTCCATTTCTGCACCCCGAGAAATCAACTCTTGTACTAGAGGCCTGCGCCTCAGTATGTACAAACTTTTGTTCATAAGCTCCTGGAAGAGCGCTGGGGCATTAGCTACCCCGAAAGGCATAACCTTCCACTTGAAGACAGGACCCTTAGGGGTTATGAAGGCCAACAGCTCCTGAGCTGCGGCGGTTAGGTCCACCTGCCAGAAACCAGAGCGTTTGTCCATTTTGGTCTTATACCTGCATTTGGCAATACGCTCCAGGGTGTTTTCCATGTTAGGAATACTCCCTGAGTGGTTCTGGGTTTTCTTGTTGACCTCACCATAGTCTACAACAAGACGTAGGACAGTCGACCCTGGTTTGGCAACAAGGAAACAGGGACTGCAGTGATGGGGATAGTCCCCGTGTTTATACTCTTCAACGTGGCCAGCATCAATGCATTCTTGGATCTGGCGCTCGATTTCTTCAACCTGTTCCTGTGGAGCGGGATAGGGACGACGCCTCACTCGCGTCTTTTCAAATTCTGGTTTCAATTTCAGGTCCATCTGGACCAGTTTTTTACAAGAAAGGGGAGGCGGCAAGGCGCCGAACACCTCCTCATAGGTTATCAGCAGTTTCTTCAGGCGGGAGTCAAGGTTAAGACTCTCGAGTTTCTGAAGGAAATCCTCCTCAGCATGGAGGTTGCTTTTTCCATGTTCTTTCTTTTTCTGCCGATCAGCAGTTTCGGCAGGTACAGTACCATCGTCCCACTCAGGGGGACATTGCTGCCCATAGTGTAGAGAATACCCTAGAGGTATCTCAGGAAGAGGCAGCGTATAGGACTCATCGTCCTCCTCAGACCAGATGGAGGATTTCCAGGTCTGTCTGAGGTATTGCAGCCGCTCTTGGCGCTCAATACCTTCGGCCTTCAGGTACAACAGCCGCCGGAGTTCTTGAGTGTCATGCTCAGACAATAGCATGTTATTAGCAGCAGGCCGCGCCAGAGCATCAGCACTCCGGGCCACGGGTTCACCTGTGTGCACAGGCTGCATGTGTAGCACTGGCTTCCCAACAGGGGAAGCGGGTTCAGAGGTTGACTCTAGATCTACCTCCTCTAGCAACAGCTGGGCTAGGAAAGCACTATGTTTTAGGTCAACACAGCTGGGATCAACGGAGGGAATAGTGCTGGCGATCTCAGACAGTTGGTCGTCAGCATCCTCTTTTACAGCTGCAGGTTCCAGATAGTCATCGGGAGACTCACACCCTGTAAGTGTGGCACATAGGTGCTCAGGAGATCGATTTTTGAGATCATAAAGGGTCAGGCCACGATTTTCGGCCATGACCTCTTTCAGTAGCACCTGGTCTAGGTCACACAGGGGTACAGGATTGAGAGATCCATCGACGATGGACAGGAAACTGGCCCACTCAGGGGCCTGCATAGCTGTGTCTGAGTCCTCAGGCACATAGATGGGGCCGTCGGGGAGTTGCACTCTTCCCACGGTCATTCGATCTAGCATACGGCGCCAGTAAGCATGTTCACCAGAGCAACCCCAGTCACGGGTGCACATAACAACCCTTCCTCCCTCATAAGCGATTTTGGTTAGAACCTTCGCGAGCAGGGAGAAGGGAGGGTTAGCATACGCTAGGCCCATTGCTTTCCAGAAGAAACGGAAAGCATTGTTCAATTGTTTCGAGCAGTACAACTGCATGATGTGCTGTTGTTGGCTCGCAAACAATTCCACCTGGATCTCATCCAGGTCTACCTGAAGGGCCGCCAGTCCATTTTCAAGAACGTGACGGGCCAATTGGTAGTTTTCAGTACGATAGTTCGTCTTGGATGCGTAGCGCAGGCCAGACTCTTCTTGTCCTGACAGCTCCAAAGGTACGGAGAATAGCCCACTGCCAAAGTCGCAGTGCAAGGAATAGGGACGCTGTAGGGACAGCATTTTTACCTGGGGGTTTCTTCGTAGAAAGTCGGTGCCAATGACGATGTCAAAGGCGTCAGTGTCGGACACTCTGCAGTGTTGGGTCACGGTTTCGTCGCCCAGACATATAGTCACATCGACCCCCCCCAAGGAATGGATGGTACGCCCATCCCCTACTCTTATGGCCACGGTCTTAGTTTTCTTGAAAGTCTTAAGCAGGCGCCGGGCCACTATGGAAAGTGTTGCACCGGTATCAAGCACTGCTCGAAAAAACCTGATTCCCGATTTTCACGAGGATCCAGAAAACCAAGTCCTCCTCTTCGGAGCCGCCCCCCTATTCCTCATCAGGGAACTTCACCTCCACCCCTGCAGCCATGAGGGACTTGGCCATCCAGGCCAAGCGCCTCTTCTTGGAGTTATTCCCCTCAGGGGTAGCGTTATCCCCTTGGGGGCGTTTCTTGGGGTCACCTGCGGCAGGAGCGGGTGTAGCAGCAGGAGTGGGTGGAGCAACGGGCGCTGATGAGCGCCTCTGGGGGTTAGGGGGTCCAGTTTTGCCACCCCCCTTGCCACCTCCTTTACCACCTTTATCCCCGTTCGGGGGATTTCTGGCGGGCGTCTGGGTCTTCTGGCGTTCCGCCTCCTGACGCTTGAGTTTGTCACTCTCGCGTTTCTTGATGTGGCATTCGTCCTCGTAGTGACGACGTTTGCCACAGTAACCACAGGTGATGGTACACCTGAAATGGTCCTGATGGGTCACAGTTTTCCCATCTTTGGTATGCTGCTGACGTTTCATCTGCAGCATACAGCCACTGCGGAGATCGCAGTCAGAGGCATGACAAGGCCCCCCTTTGTCATTGACAGGTCTGCAGTAGAACAGGGGGGGTGTACCTGCATCAGGTTTAACCTCATTCATGGCACGTAGGTTACCCCTCCCTTTACCACCTCCCTGGTTGGTGTTAGTGGGATTTTTATGCCCTTTCCCTTCGCCACGTTCGGGGGTAGGGGTACCACGTCGTCCCAAATGCTTCTTGAGGAATTTCTCCATGTGGGAGTCATTCTCTCCCTCAAGAGCTAGCTCAATCAAGAGATCCACCAGTTCATCGTACGAGTGGGTCCTGCTCTTCCTCTCAGAGGTGGAGCGGCAATCATCCCACGTACGTTGGGGGATCTTACTCATGAGCCACAGTTGGGGCTCAGTGGCTCCGTAGGAGCCCACGTTCATCCTCGAAAACAAGTACTCCAAGTCGCACACATATTCAGAAATTCGCGCAGCGGATGGAAACTCAGGGAGCATAGGTAGCTCCTCGATCTGTGTGCGTACGCTGAGGTCAGTCTCATAGACTGGGAATGTTTTCTCCAACCTCAGGAGTACCTCTGCCCAGGTAGAACAGGTTTTCACAATCTGTTTCACCTGTTTTTCCAAAAGTTTCTTTTTGCATGAGCGTTTTAGCAGTGAACATTTGGTGGCCACATCCACATGGGATTGGCCAGTCAACAAAAGGAACTCTGCAAATTCTTCTGCCCCTTCGGGCAGATTTTTGGGGTCGAACTCCGGCAGTTCCAGCTGGATGTTTGCCTGGGCAATTGGTCTGCCCGTCTTCCCACCCCCCGGAGTTAGGCCTGAAGGCGACACGCCGGCAAGAGGTGCCAGGGCTGACAGCCCTCTTCTCTCAACTTCTGTGACAGGCACGTCCTGTAGATCAGCCATAGGCACTGTCCTGGCACGGGGGTGAAAGGGGCTGCGGCAGGTGACCTTAGGCAACAGCCTTGAGACCCTTGATCCCTTGAGATCCTCGGCCAGGGTACTCAGTCCTGGAGAGAGAGAGGGCAACTCTGGCTTGGGTAAGGGTTCTGCAATACCCAGTTTAGCCTTAATGGCCTCCGATAGGCACGTCACATCTGGATCTTCTGATCCAGACAGGAGTTTGGCCAACAGCTCGGCCGTATGATCCAGAGCACCGTAGGTTGGCCTTGGATGATGTTGTTCTTCGACTCGAGTCGGGCCCACTTCGGGAGCCCTTGGGATTGGACAACATGGTCTTGGATACTCAGGTCTTGGTCGTCCTGGCAGGGATGCAGTCTCGGCTCTGTCGGACGGCGGACCAGAGTGCGCGTAGGACCCTAGGTCTGTACGTGGTCTGGATCCATGTACAGCCAATGGCTCCTCTCCATCTTCCCCACGAATGGATTTGTAGTACTCCTCATGTAGGGTGTACTCATCCATCTTCTTCCTCAGTTCCTCATACTCCTCAGGGCCTTCAATCGCTGTTCAGGATGAAGCCGGACAGTTGGATCTGGATACTGAGGCAGCTACACGTCTGTGGAGGTGACTGAAGCTGTCTCCACCGTGTGCTGCTAAGGCCTCGGTGGTAAGGCCTTTATTTTCTTCCGCCCTTCTGCGTTCTGGATCTCCTTGGGACCCAGATGCGCCACTGAGATGTTGTGGAGCTCGGTAAGGTGGTTCACTCATAGGGTGGGCCATGCTGCCCATTTGCACTTGGACAGTTCTGATGGGCCAGGTCCTGACGCTTGGCGTGGACATGATGAACTTGTTGTTGAGCTTTTGTGCTGCACTTCTTCTCAGGGTCGGTTCAAAAGGTCACAAGGGACTGCCTCTGCTACCGGAAAGATGTCCTTGATTTATGCCCTAGATATTTTGATGATGTCCTGCAGGTTTTGTAGTTGAAAACCCAAACCAAAGCAGCAAGTAGAGCAAGAACAGGATGTGGATCGAATCAATGATTGGTTTTGGAATCCAGTGTAACACAGAAGGGCTGCAGATAGACAAAGCAGGTTTATACACATAGATTCAATCACAAATGGATAATACAAAAGATTTTATATGAAAATTGGTGTGACTCTTGCCTCAGAGGTTGCATTAGGCACTTCATGTGCACTCTTTTGGGTGAAATGGTGCTGGTTAGGAATGAGGGGCATAGATGTCAGGACCACACAGAAAATGACTTGGCCAAGCAACTGAATTCAGAAACAGTTACAAAGTAGGACCACAATAAGTGGTAGAAACAATTGAGTATAGGGGTCTTGGGGTGGGAGACCACTAGGCTTAACCTCCAAGGCCTAAAGCACAAAATGCCTGTTTTTTTTCGGTATATCCTCCATGAAGGAAGGTACCTCCGCTCAGTTGAGTGGTAGGGGTGAACTTCATGGGGGGCTAGGGTCACAACCCTAGTTACTTTGAGAAAGTGTACTTTAGGCAACAACAGAGAGATAAAAACACTTAAGTTTGTCTTAGCATCAACAAAAGGGTTTTAAGGGGGGCTTGGCCTGGATCAAGCCCTCCAAGAAAGACATGGCAGTGACTTTTTCTTACTCTACTCGATGCCCTACACGACCAATACGTGACGCCGACTCAACACGCTTCGGTTCACAAACCCGGAGATGTGTTACAACGCATGACACCGAATCAAGAGTATAAGAAGCTTGTGCAACGTGTTGAAAAATTGGAACAAGAGCCAATGGAGAGCGAACATGATAAGGCCATTTCTTGCACTTCACCCAACCCATTGTGGGCGACCTATTTAATTCGAAAAAATCATTTTCCTGAACCCACTCCCTATTTCGAGGTCGCTCGACTCGAATTTGCATGAGTTCGAATTTATTTCGACCTCTATTGCACACATTTTTATGCTTTTTGTTGGCCTATTTTTGCCTTTTTGGCCATTTTGCATGTGTGCACATTATGCATGTTCCCCCAAGTGCTACAGGTGAGGTTGTTGAGTTCGAAAAATTATTTTCCAAAACCCACACCCTATTTCGAGGTCGCTCGACTCGAATTTGCATGAGTTTGAATTTATTTGAACCTCTATTGCACACATTTTTATGCTTTTTGTTGGCCTATTTTTGCCTTTTTGGCCATTTTGCATGTGTGCACATTGTTTGTGTACCCCCAAGTCACACAACAAGTTGTGCAGACTTTGAAAAATTATGAGGTGTGTACACCCACCCTATTTGAGAGTCACTCGACTCAAATGTGTTTGAGTTTGAATTTTTTTCGAATTTGATTGCATACTTTTTTGGGCTTTGTTTTGGTCATTTTTGACATATTTGGCCCTTTTTGACACTTCTTCACGTGTCACTTACCCCAAATATTTTTGGGTTGGGAAACTAAGCCCAAATAAATTTGACAAAGGGGCACACACCCTTTTTCGAATATGCCCCACTCGAATATGCATGATTTCCAATTTATTTCGAACTCAATGGTACATATCTTTCGGATTTGTTTTGGCCATTTTTGACATTTTTGGCCATTTTTAGCCTTTCCTCATGTGTCACTCCCCCCAAATTATTTTGGGTTGGGAAACCAAGCCCAAATAAATTCGACGAAGGGGCATACACCCTATTTCGAATATGCCCCACTCGAATATGCATGATTTCGAATTTATTTCGAACTCCATTGTACATATTTTGAGGCTTTGTTTTGGCCATTTTTGACATTTTTGGCCAATATCAACATGTATTGATATGCCACACCCCCCAAATCTCTTTTGGAGTGGTGCACCAAGCCCAAAATAATTCGAAAAGAGATCATGCACCCTATTTCGAATGTGCTTGACACAATTATGCACATGGTTCGAATTCATATGAGTGCATTGACCCCTTTTTTTAATTATTGTTTTCGTCACGTTTTGGCACTTTTTGATCAATATTTGGGCCATAGTGACCAAATTAACATATCAGGGTATCCATTGCCCCTATTTTGAGGATGCCGGTCGCGATAAGAATAGTTGTGAGGCTTGAAAGAATGCGAATGACACTTGAATTTCGATTTTTGTGTTAATTTCACATGCTTTCTCCTTGCCCAACCTGCTCACCGCATACACTCTTTGTGATTTTTTCCTCAACCTACTACATGCTCAAGGGGAGGTTTTTTTGTATCAACAAGGACTGTATATTAGATGATGACACCTTGGTTGAAGCCTTGTATGTACATGTGGGAGTGTGGTATGTGTTTGGACCTGAACTTTCCCTATTGCCTCCAAGTCTCGCGAGACCTCCTGTTTGTCACTATTTTTTCCCCCTATCTTTGGCAAGTAGGGCCCATCATCTTGGGATGTGGGATGCCACATTTAAGTTGGTCTTCTTCAATTTACTGGCGCGACTTGACTTTTCATGGACTCCACTCTCCCCACATCACACACACACAAGCATACTCACATACACGTGTGTTTGCCCCGCCTAATCTTCTTGTGAGATGTCATTTAAGCTTGATGGCCCTCTTCCTCTTTGCCTTCTCTGCATATGTCCAGCACCGAGCACGGGGCTTGGTGACTGCACGGCGCGTTCGGGGAACGCCCACAACCTCCATTCCTACGGGGACCGGTGCTAGATGGACCATTCCTGGTGTCCCCCCGTTGAAGCCGATCTACGCGCACCTGACGTGCGGTATATGCCGGTTACAGGTGGCCATTCACCCCTCCTACACGTGAGCTGTCTGTTGAACAGGGTCAGGGGATCCGCTGCACTTCGGCCGTGATGTGATGTGGAGCCGCCGACACACAAACAAATCAAGTCTTGGGTGTGCATTGAGCTTGTCTGGTTTGGTGTTTTCCTTCCCCCCCTAACCCCCCATGTGTCCTACGCTCTTCTGCTTGGTCACATCCACACCAACCTGTATGCCTGTAGTTCCATACCAGCCCGGAGAGAGCCATGGCCCATCCTCACGGCCATAAAAGATATGAGGTTATGTGAGTTGTTGTCTTTTGCGTCCTAAGCGCCCGGGAAGGCAGGTGCGGGCCACGTGAGCTGTCTGTAGGAGCTAGGGCAGCGCACTGCACTTCGGCCATGAGCCGTACCCCCCCCTGCCCATGATGCGCGGTCAATATTTTTTTCCCTCACTGGGTACCGCCGCAGCAGGCCCCCACCAAGACAGCCCACGCCGCCGTCTTAGGGGCAAGGGGCTCGCCGGAATGTGCTGTGGTGAGCCCTATGGCGAGATGCAGCGTGTAGGTGAACAAGACCCCCCCACCCAAACCTTGCTTGGTGTGCCGTTGAGCCGAGAGTGAGTCTTGTGGCCGGTACCCCCCCCCCCCCCATGGTATGCAACTGAAGGTAGTACTGCTGTGCGAGCTCTGTTTTCTGCCACGTCCATTTTGGTTGCCGACGGGTAGTCAAGTGCGGCTACGAGGGCGATGGAGGTAGGGTTGAGTTGGGCCCCCGTGTGTGACCTGCGGCAGATATCCCGCCAGGAGACGGCCACCTGGTGTTCAGCTTCCGCGGGCCCATAACACCCCATATATTCAGGTGCAGTGGTCGCTAAGGCCGTGAAGGCGTACTTGGGGTAGCACTGGGAGGGTGTGTAAGGAGGGTACACCTGCGGGTTGTGTTGCTGATTCCTGATTTTTGGCTTTTCTGGTGTTCCTGACGCCTGGTGTGCTGAATTTCTGTCACTCTGGACTCCTGGGGTCCTGAATTCTGTGACTGCTTGCTTTTGTGCTTGCCTGATGGCTGAATTTTTGTCTTTTTGTCTGAATTTCTGCCCGGTAGGGACCCAAGTGGTGCCGAGGCACTTGCGGTCTTGAACCCGCCCTACCACACCCACAACCACGCCCACAAAGGGACACATAACCCCCCAACATCACTGTTTGTGGTCAGCCAATCCTATATGGTTCTGGTTTCAGCCCAAACTTAGGGTTGCACCCTAAGTTCGGTCTTGGGAGGGGAGTGCAATAGGGTTGGCTTTCCCCCTTTGGGTTACCCCCCATGGCATCGGTCCAAAGACCGATCCAAGCCCCCCACACACACAACATACCCTTGGGGTGGGATGCAGTAGATCCTAGAGGTGCTGAATTACTCCTTTTCTCGCCTGGTGCGCGCGCGACATAAATCGCGATCGGGCGTGAGCCTACTGAGTTTTTATTTTCCAATTCTGATTTCTCTGGGTCTGAATTTACGGGATCGTGGATTTCTGTGGTTTTAGACCCATACAATTTGATTGGTGCTCTTGGTTTGGTGTGAGGGGCTGATTTTGCCGTTCACACATGTTAGAGGTCCGACACACACGAATCCTTGTCACCGTAGCGTTGCTCGTGGTGTAGAGTACTCAATTGTGTCGCTTTGGTATTGGTAAAAAACTGAGTGTCTATTTGTTGCGCTCTTGTTTGTATGTTTACTTATCTATTTCATGGATAAGCACAAGATGACATTATGTTATCAATAATTCAGAAGTGGATTTGAATTTGGCCTTTGCGGTATACCTCGTGACCTCCATTGTGCATTGGGTGCATTCGGGAACCTTGGTGGATTTTATTTTGCAAAAGTGGGGCGTGTGTGTCACTTCACCAATATCACCACCACAAATAGACACCAAGATAACAGCGCTCTTGGCGCTGCGGGGGTTCCTGTGGCTTGGTGGGGTTACAATAGGGCATGCAAAGACCATATGCATATGCATCCCTCCCTCCGCACCTAGTATTTTATGAGGTCCAATTATCCTGTAACTCATTGAGACACAAGTTGAGGGTCTCAATGTGTGTCTCAACTTAGCCACAACCTCACTTTGACAATTTGAGGAGCACCTTGACTATAAGAAACTGGGTTGATGCGCAGTAACGCTGCGATAGACTGTCAAAATATATTGAAAACTCAAATTCCAATTTTTCGCATGTCACCTTGGACCAATCAGCACGGTTTGTGTTTCATTTCACGTTAATTCGGGACAGTAACCAACCGCCGGCACTGGTAGCGTCACCAGATTTCGCCGCGGGCACCTGGAGAAATGAAGATTGAGACTCCAATGGAGTCTTTTTACGCCTTTTGAAACATGTCAAAAAGAAAGGTATGTTTGTAATAATTTTTCTTTCGCAACTGGCATTTTCCGTACCGTCATTTTCGCTGCGTTCCACCCATCTCAGCGACCTGACAGTGACAATGACAGTGTGCTGGACGATTCCGAGCGTGAACAGAGTCAGAGTCTAGGCCGGGTCATGGCCGAAGGTGTGTGAGTGAACGGACATGCGCTCTGTTGTGAACGGCGGCAGTCACAAATATATTGGATGTAGGTAAGTCTCCATGCAAGTCAAGCGCATCACATTCATCAGGACATGAGCGTGACACATCAAGGAAACAAGCGAGCCGCAAGCAAGGAAGCAAGCGAGCGCCGAGCGGCAAGACGTCAGATGACAACGACAGCGACAGCGACAGCGATGACAGCGAAGTTGCCGTTGGCGAAGCTCCAGTACAAGCTGAAAGTGTCTTGAAAGTGTGTTGAAAGTGTGTTCAAAGTTGACGCGCACGTTGTACCTCTCAATTTGCGTCTCAATGCCGACAGTGATTATTACTGTGACAGACAGCGAGTAGCGAACAGTGAATGGACAGTGTATCAAAGGGAAGGGCAACAGCGTTCGACAAGACCAGCGAGCGTACCGAAACTGAGTTGGAAGTGTGTTGAAAGTTGACGTGCAATTTGTGCCTCTCAATTCGCGTCTCAATCTCCACTGTGATTATTACTGTGAATCTCTGTCACTTACCCCTGCAGGTCCAACGTTTGCGAACAGTGATGGGGAGGTGTAATCAGAGGATGAAGACTCAACGCAGAAGAAGCGAGTGCAGTTCACTGTAACACGAGAACGGGCAGAAGAACTAGTCTCCTCCCTCTGCGGGGTAGTTTGGAAACAAAAAAGTCACCCCTGGTCAGAAGTGTGCACTGGTGTTGCTGCATTGACAAAAACAGATGGCAAAAAAATCCGTGAGGCAATGGAGGCGCTGGCGGCCGTGATAAAAGTACACTCGCAACTCCCAACGAACGGAAAGTACATCTATCGCATTGAAGAGGGGGGTGCTCGCCTTGGCTTTCAGATTGAGGCAGACACCTCCCACCCGCTTGCAATGATTGCAGTAGGCCCGAAAAAACCACTGACCTTTCACTCTTATGCCACTGGTACCAAGGGTACAAAGGTTCCTGAGGGCCACTACCTCTTCCAAACCATGCGGCCGTTTGATACATTCCAGTGCATCCCGAATGCCAGAGGGCACATATACCTGTTCTTCTTTGACTGTGAAGAGAATATGAAGCTTGTATGCCACACAAACACTTTCAGGGACTCTTTGAACCCAAGTGACCGCGGTCCAACTTTGGATGCGCTCAGGCGAGTTGAGCGCAAGCTGGACGCTATAATGGAGCACTTGGGTATTGAACAGTGAAGTGAACAGTGAGCAGAGTGGTGCCCGCGTGCATTTGCTTTGAGGATACATTTTTGAAACGAATCTTTTTCTGAGGTTAAGTTGAGAGACACGTTGGGACACTCAACTTATGTCTCAATGTTTGGGCAAGATTAACTGCAAAACATTGGAATTTGAGCTCGAAATTGATTTTGACAGTCTATGGCAGGGTTACTGCACATCACACCATTTTTCTTTCAATACTTATAGTCAAGGTGCACCACAAATTGTCAAAACTCAAGTTGTGGTTAAGTTGAGACACACGTTGAGACACTCAACTTGTGTCTCAATGAGTTTCGGGATAATTGAACCCCATAAAATCCTAGGTGAAGCTGCAGCGTGACACAACCCAAGGCCAGACTCTCATAGGACGCTCGATCTGAGTCCCCTGGAGCCTGATGGAGACACCTGTCCTGATACTGGGGCGAGGGGGCGACGATTAAATTAAAATTGCCCCTTGGTGGGGTCTTGGGTTCTGGTTCAGTCTCCTGCTGCTGCTTTTTGGCCCGAACAGCGGCCTACTCATCGACGCTTCGCGAGGATATCTGTACAACAGAGGAATGGAAGGATGAGGGACGAATCCACGCAAACGCGAAGCGACAACACCTAAATCCGTCAAATGACGGGCTAGAATTTTTCTGAAAGCACATACCTGACCAGAATCCCATTGTGCATCAGATGCACATTTTTATAAACTTTGCGGTCATTTCCTGATTTTTGAAATCAGGAAATTCCCACGCAGGGAAAGACGGCGCGCCGGAGCGGGTCCTAAGTAAGCGCCGGAAAACAAAGAATTAATAAGATTATAAACGTATGTCACGTATAATGAAGAAAATGACGAGACACACAAAAATAAATAAACATCGAGATTCCACCCACACTGACAGAAAGAATCAAAAATAAAAGAATACAAGAACCAACGAAAAGACTTCAATGAATCAGGTATAAACCACAGGTGTGCTCGTCTCGTATGCAGCATGCACATAGCACGTCTCGTGTCTCCGTGTCCGAGCCGTGTAGCACCGCTTACGCACAATAGAGGGATAGATTAGAAGATTGCAGATGATTAGAGGAAAGTTCAGGGTGATTAGACATACACACATATGCATAGCGTCGTGTTTCGTCTCCTCCACACTTGTTTTCGCTTTCTAGGGGTGAGTGAGGTAGGTAAGCCCAGGTGGGGCCACCCCCTGGTGGAGTTTCTGTTCGATTGTGGGTAAGATTAGGTATGATTTGGACAAAACCTGACCAACCTGTGCATGCTCATGCATTCACACACGCATTAAAGGGTAGGCCACGCGTACTGCGCACGGTAAACCTTGTTTAGGTTACCCAGGGGCTCCACCCTACGTTCTTTGAGAGAACGGCTGGAGTTGCTTAAGCTTGCTTGCTTGACAGGGCAGTTTGGGAACAGCGTATTATAGGGCTACCTGAGAAGCGTATAACACGTGGAGGTAGTCTTCGATCCTCAGTCTCAAACTGTCCTTCATTTGCCTTTGCTTTACAGGTGGGAAGGTCAGGGTGATTGGTGCAGCAGCGATTGTTTTTTCTGCCCTGCTAAACAAGGGCGCTGAACACACCAAACAAATAACTCCGCCTCTGCCTGTGGCAGAGCAGGGAGTCCGACTCCATCGACATATGCGCCGTGCATGCCAAAAGAGCACTCCTTCCCTCCAAGCACTAGCAGGGAAACGCGTTGTGGCGTCCCTGTTAGGCCACAGACGCTTAGTAGCTCTGTGTTCTCTTGCAATCTCACAGGTGAGCCATTAGGGCTCGTGACCTCTTCACCAACACCACCCAGTAGAGTGTGCGTGTAGGAGTGGTAGTCCTGAGTGGGGGCTTGAGCCAATGGAGCAAGTGCTCGCCCACCAAGGATGGTGCCACTGTACAGTGTGTAGGACCTGTAATGCGTGTGTCACTGTCCCACCCGTTTCCTGTAATTGTAGCGGGGTTGGTGGGCAGTGGCAGTGGTTAGGCTAGATTTTGGCCTTCATAGCAAACAGGCGTTTTCATGCCTTCATAGCTTTCCGCCACCCCTCTCCTGTAGTAGGGAGGTAGGTAGGAAAAACAATACCTTGACTCGTAGGCTGGGTATTCTGCCAAGGTTTTTCGCCAGCACAGAAACTGGGCGCTTGGGGGCGGAGAGACCCGGGGCGTACCCCGGGGCACCGGTAAGACATCTGCCAGGTTCAGCAAGCGTGCAGATTTGGGTATAATTAGGACACCATTTCTGCGGCTTGCTCTCAGGACCTTAGGAATAGCACACTCACACATACGCTTAGGCAGGTAAGGGTAAGGTTCAGTCCTTAGCTTTAGTCTTGGAGGCAAGCGTCTCAGCGAGCCTCAGCAACTCACCAAGGTTGTTCTGGGACAAGTAGTCTACCAGAACTGAGTTTAGGCGTCCCTCAGGTAGAACCAACGCTGAGAAGGGCTCCCAGGTGGCCTCTTCGACTCCAAACCCTTCCCAGAGGGTGAGGAAGCGCCAGCCCTGGCGATAGCGGTGGCGTAGTACAGACTTCACCAGGTAGAAGCCTTCGTTAGCCATCTCCTCGGCGTTCATGTCGGGGAGGTCCCCTTCAACTTCCATAGGGCTGGTCGTCCCCTGTAGGTCTAGAACGGCGATTTCCTCGTCGTTCAGCTCCCACTCCTCCCCACATAGGTCTTCAGGATCATAGTAGCGCTTCAGCTGCTGAGCAGCGCACACCAGGGTCCCCCCTAGTCGGGGAGAACACCGCACTGTGATACGATGTCCATCCACAGATAGAATCTTGTAGGGCCCGAAGTAGGGGTCATCGCTGGTTGAGCGTGGCCAGGCGGGTGGTCGGCTGTGGTGCACCAGCACCCAGTCCCCCTCTTGGTAGGAAGCAGGCACCCGGTGCTTGTTTTTCTTGTTCCACTGACGCTCCCTTACTCTCTGGAACATAGCCTTGGCCTTGTCCACCTTCGCTTGTTGCTCCTGGACCCAGTTACCCACAGAAGAATGGGTATCCTCTGGATAGGGAGCATGTAGGAACCACGCCGGGCGCCCTAGGAATAGCTCATGGGGCGAGTAGCCAGTCGCCGAACTCTCTTGGGACTTTTTCATCAAGGATATGACGGGGAGTAGTCTCACCCAGTCTCTGGTGCGTTCAGTTTTGCACCATATCCTTACATTCTCCTTGAGGACACGAATCTGTCGCTCACATAGGGGGTTGCTCGTGTGAGAGTAGGGGATCCCTGTAGACACCTGGACATTGAGGGATCTCAGGACCCTCTTGTACCAGCCGGTATCTGAGCGCCCTCGTACGTCCTCATCGCAGTTGATCTCCTTGGGCGCCCCATAGACACAAAACCATTCCTCGAGGAGTATCTTGATAGTCTCCTCTCCGGTAATGTGCTTGGTACATGGGAACACCCTGGTAAACCTGGTCAACCAACAGGTCACCACGAGGGCAAAGTCGTAGCCCCCAAACTTCGGCATCTCGGTGTAGTCCACATAGAGAACACTGTTGGCACAGGTAGGTAGGTAGGTATCTTCGGGATCTTGGGATGCCTCCTTTGACAATGCGGGCAGAAGGTCTTACCAAGGGGACATCCTGTCCCTCCCACTGCCCTATGTCAGGCGCCTCTTAAGCCGCTCCCGCATGTGCTTTGGAAGGCATTGTCGCGGCCACCCGGTTCATGTGTCCCGGCTGGGAGGGTGTCCCCGCATGTGTGCATGGGTAGGGCCACATGGCCCCTCCCTTGGGCGGCAGCTCTGGGGGCTGCCCAGCCTTGTGGAGTATCTCTCACCACAAGGTACGACCGCCTCACCCTTGTGGCTTGAGTTGCGGGGCCTCTCCGCTTGGCAGGCGACCCCGTCATGGACTGTGTACCGGCTCACCTGTCAACGGTCGCTTCCATGGCTCCGGGTGACGTTTGCCATGGTCCCCGATGCAGCCTGGCCGGGCTCGGACCAGCGGCCTTGGGGTACCGCCCCTGCTGCTGGCCTGCTGGGTCGACTGGGTCGCCCCCGTGCGCCCAACCCATGGGGTGTTGGTTCTTTCCTGTCCCTCGGCCGCCCTACGTGTGCATGTGTGTGCCGTGTCCTGGGCCACTTGGCTCCTGTTCACCGGTGTGCCCGCTCGGTGCGTTGCTTTGCTTGTGCGGTGTCCTGGGCCACTTGGCTCCTGTTCACCGGTGTGCCTGCTCGGTGTGTTGTTTTGCTTATGCGTTGTCCTGGGGCACTTGGCTCCTGTTCACCGGTGTGCCCGCTCCGTGCGTTGCTTTGCTTGTGGGGTGTCCTGGGCGGCATGGCTCTTGTTCACCGGTGTGCCCGCTCGGTGTGTTGCTTTGCGTGTGCGGTGTCCTGGGCCACTTGGCTCCTGTTCACCGGTGTGCCCGCTCGGTGTGTTGTTTTGCTTGTGCGGTGTCCTGAGCCACTTGGCTCCTGTTCACCGTTGTGCCCGCTCGGTCCGTTGCTTTGCGTGTGCGGTGTCGTGGGCCACTTGGCTCCTGTTCACTGGTGTGCCCGCTCAGTGTGTTGTTTTGCTTGTGCGGTGTCCTGGGTCACTTGGCTCTTGTTCACCGGTGTGCCCGCTCGGTGCGTTGCCTGTGTGTGCGGTGTCCTGGGCCACTTGGCTCCTGTTCACTGGTTTGTCCGCTCGGTGCGTTGTGTTGCGTGTGCGGTGTCGTGGGCCACTTGGCTCCTGTTCACCGGTGTGCCCGCTCGGTGTGTTGCCTGTGTGTGCGGTCTCCTCGGCCACTTGGCTCCTGTTCACCGGTGTGCCCGCTCGGTGTGTTGCCTGTGTGTGCGGTGTCCTGGGCCACTTGGCTACAGCACACCGGTGTGCCCGCTCGGCGTGTTGCGTTGCGCGTGCGGTGTCCTGGGCCACTTGGCT
This sequence comes from Eutreptiella sp. 'Long Island Sound 2002', assembly GCA_964036045.1. Lineage (NCBI taxonomy): Eukaryota > Euglenozoa > Euglenophyceae > Eutreptiales > Eutreptiaceae > Eutreptiella > Eutreptiella sp. 'Long Island Sound 2002'. The sequence continues at coordinate 23,397,009 of OZ038382.1, forward strand.
CCTGTTCATCGGTGTGCCCGCTCTATGTGCTGTGTGGCGTGTGCGGTGTCCTGGGCCACCTGGCACCTGTTCACCGGTGTGCCCGCTCGGTGCGTTGCTTTGCGTGTGCGGTGTCCGGGGCCACTTGGCTCCTGTTCACCGGTGTGCCCGCTCGGTGTGTTGCCTGTGTGTGCGGTGTCCTTGGCCACTTGGCTCCCGTTCACTGGTGTGCCCGCTCGGTGCGTTGCTTTGCTTGTGCGGTTTCCTGGGCCACTTGGTTCCTGTTCACCGGTGTGCCCGCTCGGTCCGTTGCTTTGCATTTCCGGTGTCCTGGGCCACTGGGCTCCTGTTCACCGGTGTGCCCGCTCGGTGTGTTGTTTTGCTTGTGCGGTGTCCTGGGCCACTTGGCTCCTGTTCACCAGTGTGCCCGCTCGGTGCATTGCTTTGCGTGTGCGGTGTCCTGGGGCACTTGGCTCCTGTTCACCGGTGTGCCCGCTCGGTGTGTTGCCTGTGTGTGCGGTCTCCTCGGCCACTTGGCTCCTGTTCACCGGTGTGCCCGCTCGGTGTGTTGTTTTGCTTGTGCGGTGTCCTGGGCCACTTGGCTCCTGTTCACTGGTGTGCCCGCTCAGTCCGTTGCTTTGCGTGTGCGGTGTCCTGGGCCACTTGGCTCCCGTTCACCGGTGTGCCCGCTCGGTGTGTTGTTTTGCTTGTGCGGTGTCCTGGGCCACTTGGCTCCTGTTCACCGGTGTGCGCCCTCGGTGCGTTGTGTTGCGTGTGCGGTATCCTGGGCCACTTGGCATATGTTCAAGGGTGTGCCTGCTCGGTGTGTTGTGTTGTGTGTGCGCCGTCCTGGGCCCCTTGGCTCTTGTTCTCCGGTCCGCTCGCCCGGTGTGCTGTGCGGTGTCCTGGGTCTCTTGGCTCCTGTTCACCGGTGTGCTCGCTCGGTGTGTTGTGCTGTGGGTTGCGTGTGCGGGGCGTCGCTGCGGGGCGCTCACTCGTCAGTCCGGACGGTGGCTGGTTGTAGCTGGCAGGGGCTGGGTACCCTCCGGGCGCGCACTCGTCCGGACGGACGGCGGCTGTTCGTAGCCGGCAGGAGCTGGGTACCCTCCGGGCGCGCACGCATCCATCCGGATGGCGGCTGTTCTGTAGGCGGCAGGGGCTGGGTTCGCTGCCGGGTGCGCACACGTCCGGACGGACGCTGGCTGGTGTTGCTTGGCACCTGTCCTCGTGCCGTGGTTCGTTGCGTGTTGTGCGCACTCTCCGGGTTTGCGGCACCCGGCGGCAGTTGCTGCTTGGCACCTGTCCGTGTGCCTTGGTTGTGGCCGGCGGCGTGCCTCTCTGGCGTGCCTCGTGGCCCCGCGTGGTGCGCCGCGCCTCGTCCGGTTCGGTCGCTCTCGGTGCTTCGGTCGGCTTTCCCGACGCCGTGGTGCCTTTCCCAGCCCCGGGGGCTTGCGCCCCCGGCTTTACTGGGTGGCTGCGCGGGGCAGGCGGAGGCCGGCCGAGAACCGGGCTGATTGTGCCTGCCGCTGGCCCCCGCCGAGGCAGGGGCGCTGGGCTCGCTCCGCGTCGTACCCGTTCAGGGCCCCGCGGTGGGGTTGTCCCTGGCGGGTCCCTTTGGCGTTGGTCTTGGGCTGCGTGCGCTGCGGTGGTTGGCGTGTGTGGACCCGGTCACGGACGCGTCCGGTTTCCCGTACCGTTTGTCGTTCGACGGGGGACTCGCCCGGTGCACTGCAGCTGTTTCGTGTGGACGCCGACACCGCCCCTTGCGGGTCGGAGGACGCCACGCCCGGGTCCCGTGCGTGTGTGCGTGTGGTTGCTCTTCTTGGCCTGGTCGGGCGGGCCGGCCTCCCGGGCGCGTTCTGGTGCGCCTTACCTTTTCCTTTGACGACTTTGTCTTTCTGCTTTGCTTGGCGCCCTCCGGGCTGGGGTTGCCCTTGTCTTGGTCCTTTGTTTGCCCTCCCCTCCCCCCTTTTGCTTTTTTTCCCCCTTTTTTTTTCCTCTCTTGTCTGCGCCCCCCTTGTCTCTGGCTTTCTCTGGTTTCCGGCCCTGGGTGCCCTGGGCCTTGGCGCTGTGCTTTGTGTTTTTTTTTTGCCTCCCGCCACTCGGCTCTTCGTGCGCTCTCGCCTGTTTTGTGTCTCCCGCTTGCTTGTTGGCTGCTCCCTGGTGGTTGCTGCCCCCCCCCACTCCCCTTGTGTGTCTCGCGGTTTCCGTCGCTGCCGCTCTCTGCTTTGTTTTTTTTATTTCCTTCCTGTGTGCGCCCCCGTTGTCTCCGGTGTCCTCTGGTCTCCGGCCCCGGGTGCCCTGGGCCTTGGCTGGGCCTTGGCGCCATGTTTTGTTTGTTTTGTGGGCCTCCCGCTGCCCCGCTCTCCGTACTCTCTCGCCTCATTTGTGTGTCCTGCCTGGCCGTTGGCTGCTCCCTGGTGGTTGCTGCCCCCCCCCCCCCCCCCGCTTTTGTGTCTCGCGGTTTTTGTCGCTGCCGCTCGGTGCTCCTTCCTTTTTTTTTTCTTTTCCCTAAGTTGTGTGCCCCCGTTGTCTCTGGCTTTCTCTGGTTTCCGGCCCCGGGTGCCCTGGTCCTCGGCGCTGTGCGTTGTTTGCTTTGTTGGCCTCCCGCTTCTCGGCTCTCCGTGCGCTCTCCCCTCTTCCCTGCTTTCCGCCTGGCTGTTGGCTGCTCCCTGGTGGTTGCTGCCCCCCCCCCCCCCTTTGTGTCTCACGGTTTTCGTCGCTGCCGCTCGGTGCTGTGTGCCGTGTGCTGTGCTGTGCTGTGTGTCCCTAGGTGCGGTGCTGCGCCGCGCTGCTGCGCGTTGTGCCGCCCGGTGTTGTGCTGTTGTGTGCTGTGTTTCTTTGTTGCGCTCGTTTGGTGCCGCTGCTTGTTGTGCCCTGCCCTCTGGAGCTGCCCGTCGCCCTGGGGCCCTGTGCTCTGCGGCGCTGTGTTTTGCACTGTTCCCCCGCGCTGTGTGCTCTGTGCTGTGTGTGTTTTGTCGTGGTGTGGTGGTGCGCGCTGTTGTTCGCCGCTCTGCTTTGTGCTGTGTGTGTCCTGGGGTGCTGTGCTGTGTGTTCCCTTTCCCCTCCGCTCTGTGCGGTGCTGTGCTTCGCTGTGCTGCTGCGCTTGCGTTGTGCTGTTCGTGTGGTGCGTGCTGTTGCTCGCGCCTGGTGCTGTGGTGCGCTGCTGTGTGTTGTGCTGTTTCCTTTGGTGTGCTGTGGTGCGGTGCTGGGTCTGGTGGCCCCTGGTTGTCTGCTGGTGGCGTGTTTCTGTGTCGGTGTCCCTGTCTGGCCGCGTGGTCTGCTTCCCTGTGGTTGGTGTGGTTTGCTGTGGTACCCTGCTTCCCTGTGTCGTGTTCTGTGGTGCTGTGCTGTCGCGTGGTGCTGTGCTGTTGTGCTCTGCTGTCGTGTTGCGGTGCTGTTGGTGCTTCCTTTGCCCCCCTATGGCCTGTCGTGCTGTGCTGTGTTGTGCTGTTGGTTGGCTGTGCTGTTTTTTGCCCGGCAGTGGTGTCTGCGTGCTGTGGTGCTCTTTCCCTTGTGCTGTGTGTTCCCTGTCTTCTCCGCCCTGTGCGTTGCTGTGCCTTGTTGTGCTGGCTGTGGTGCCCTGCTTCCCTGTGTCGTGTGCTGTGGCGCTGTGCTGTTGCGTGGTGCTGTGCTGTCGTGCTCTGCTGTAGTTTTGCGGTGCTGTTTGTGCTTGCTTTGCCGTCCTGTGGCCTGTCGTGCGGCGCCGTGCTGTGCTGTGTTGTGCTGTTGGTTGTCTGTGCTGTTTTTTGCCCGGTGGTGGCGTTTGTGTGCTTTGGTGCCCTTTCCCTCCCTGCCAGCACGCACAAAAAACATCAATTATCACCCTGTGTTACCCCGCGTCCGTCTCTGTGTCGGCTGTTCACGTCGTTGAGGAATCTGGTCTCTTTGTTCGTCGCTGTCATCTTGTTTGTCGGCGCTTGAGTTGATGGCGTCGTCCTTGCTTGCGTTCGTCTTGACTTGGTTCGCCTGCAGCGAGACGGAGGGCAAAAACGGCGAGGGTGGGGTGGAGAAGGGAAGGGGAGGTACATGGAGAAGAAAAAAGGAGGGAAGAGGGCGTGAGTTCAGGGGCGTAGCGTCATAGAAAAATATTTTTGAGTTTTTACGTGTTGCTGGCGGAGCGTTTTTCTTTACATATACGGCGTGTTAGCGGGTCTGGGGCACGGCGTTCTACTCGTAAGTTAGTTACGGTGCTTACGGCGTTGACTATTCACCTCTTTGAGGCCGAAAGTTGTTTCGTCGTGTTTGGACGCGTTTCGCAGCGCGCTCTTTTGCCTAGCCGTTTTTTTATGCTAATTAGCTTTATTTTCAGCTATTTCGAAAATTTTTTCGTAGTGTTTTACTTATCTTTTTATTTCGTTCTGGCACAGGCCGCCAGCGCGCGCGAACCGATTGGACCGGGGTGAGGACAACTCACCAAGGTTGTTCTGGGACAAGTAGTCTACCAGAACTGAGTTTAGGCGTCCCTCAGGTAGAACAAACGCTGAGAAGGGCTCCCAGGTGGTCTCTTTGACTCCAAACCCTTTGCAGAGGATGAGGAAGCGGCAGCGCTGGCGATAGCGGTGGCGTAGTACAGACTTCACCAGGTAGAAGCCTTCGTTAGCCATCTGCTCGGCGTTCATTTCGGGGAGGTCCCCTTCAACTTCCATAGAGCTGGCAGCCCCCTGTAGGTCTAGAGCGGCGATTTCCTCGTCGTTCAGCTCCCACTCCTCCCCACATAGGTCTTCAGGATCATAGTAGCGCTTCAGCTGCTGAGCAGCGCACACCAGGGTCCCCCCTAGTCGGGGAGAACACCGCACTGTGATACGGTGTCCATCCACAGATAGACTCTTGTAGGGCCCGAAGTAGGGGTCATCGCTGGTTGAGCGTGGCCAGGCAGGTAGTTGGCTGTGGTGCACCAGCACCCAGTCCCCCTCTTGGTAGGAAGCAGGCACCCGGTGCTTGTTCTTCATGTTCCACTGACACTCCCTCACTCTCTGGAGCATAGCCTTGGCCTTGTCCACCTTCGCTTGTTGCTCCTGGACCCAGTTACCCACAGAAGAATGGGTATCCTCTGGATAGGGAGCATGTAGGAACCACGCCGGGCGCCCTAGGAATAGCTCATGGGGCGAGTAGCCAGTCGCCGAACTCTCTTGGGAGTTCATTATCAAACATATGACGGGGAGTAGTCTCACCCAGTCTCTGGTGCGTTCAGTTTTGCACCATATCCTTACATTCTCCTTGAGGACACGAATCTGTCGCTCACATGGGGGGTTGCTCGTGTGAGAGTAGGGGATCGCCGTAGACACCTGGACATTGAGGGATCTCAGGACCCTCTTATACCAGCCGGTATCTGAGCGTACTCGTACGTCCTCATCGGAGTTGATCTCCTTGGGCGCCCCATAGACACAAAACCACTCCTCCAGGAGTATCTTGATAGTCTCCTCTCTGGTAATGTGCTTGGTACATGGGAACACCCTGGTAAACCTGGTCAACCAACAGGTCACCACGAGGGCAAAGTCGTAGCCCCCAAACTTTGGCATCTCCATGTAGTCCACATAGAGAACACTGTTAGCACAGTGGGGAATGGGCAGGGTCGAGTAGAGACCCCTGTCCCTGATATTCCCAGGTTTGCAGGACCTGCACGGGCACTTGTCCACGATAGGCTGGAGGGTCTTTTGTAGTTGGTCATCAGTCCACGTAGTGTGGAACCACTGCTTGAATAGCCTCAGGGTACGGTCAGCACCCACATGACCGCTGGACTCATGGGTCCACTTCAGTAGCGCTGGGACTCTGTCACTGGGTGCCACGATGCGGTCCTCGTGCCAGAGGTAGGTCTTGTCTCTCTTCCACTGCTCTTGGTTGACCAGGAGGGGTTCAAGGCGCTTCTCCAGGCGCTTATACATATCCCCAAACTCCTTCAGGTATTCTGCTTGTTGGAGTCCATCTAGGGGTCGTATCATAGTCTTGTTGAGGCCCAAGTGTACGTCCATACGGCTGAACGCCTCCTTAGCCAGCGCTTCAGACCGGGCACCAATCAGGGCGTCGAAGTTGTTGCGGCTCATGTAGTCTGCACACTCGTTCTTCACTCCCTGGATATGGTGTACCGTCAGCCGTAGTTGGCTGAGGTAGGTCCACCAGCGCCCCAGCCTGGCCTTCTCAGGTGGGGGACCCTTCTGGAAAATGCGGAACGGCTCTTGGTCGCACAGCCAGACCACAGGGTTACTCCCCAACAGTCGTGCCAGAGAGGATAGCACCAGCATACCCGCGAGCAGCTCCTGCTCATAGGTGGAGTAGTTCCCCCTGGCCTGGTTCCATTTCCAGTTCCAGTGGCCCAGGGGTACTAGGACCCACTTGTCGTCAGGGTAGCTGTGCTTGAGTGTTCCATCTCGGTTGATACCTTCCGTCCCCCATTGGGAAATAGCCGCATCGAACTCCTCCTTCTCTAGTGCTTGACACTGGAACAACGTTCCACCACCGCCCACATTGCTGGCGTCGGTCACCAGGATAATCTCACCTTGAGCTCTAGGCACGCCCAAGCACTTAGCGTTGGCCACCTTGTCTTTGAGCTCATCAAACGCTTGTTGCTCTTGTGGGCCCCAGCGCCAAGTAGTACCCTTCTTGATCAAGTCCGTCAGAATGGCGCTGCTGTAGGTGAAGTTCTTGATATGGCGGCGATAGAGGTTGCACGCCCCAATGAAACTGCGTACATCATGGAGTCCTTTCTTGGGGTCTTCATGTCGTACCTTAGCATCCATCAGGGGTTTGGCCTTAGAGGCCGCTGGGGTGCACCACCCATAGCCAACGTCAAACCCCAGGTACTGCATGGTCTCCTCCATGAACTCACACTTCTCCAGCTTGAGTCGTGTGTGGTTCTCCTGGCAGACAGCAAAGAACTCACCCAAAAAGAATTAGATGATCCTCCTGGGTATTGGTCCCGAGGCATACATCGTCGATGTGCGCCTCCATCTGGGCCCCACGGGATATGAGTTCTTGCACCTTGGTTCTTCGTTGTAGGATGGACAGGATCTTGTTCATCAGCTCTTGAAATAGAGCGGGTGCGTTGGCCGAGCCAAAGGGCATGACCTTCCACTTGAACACCCTCGCCTGAGGGGTGATGAAGGCTAGTACTTCCTGGGCGTTGGGCGTCAGGTCCACCTGCCAGAATCGGCTCCTCTTGTCCGTCTTGGTCTTGTAGCAACAGGAGGCTATCTTCTCAAGGGTAGACTCCATATTAGGAATGGACCCTGAGTGGTTCAACGTTTTCTTGTTCAGCTCTCCATAGTCCACTGCCAGCCGTTTGGCTGTAGACCCACGTTTAGCCACCAGGAAACAGGGCCTGCAGTGTTGGGGGTAGTCCCCATCCCTGTACTCCAGGACCAGGCCAGCGTCGATACACTCTTGTATCTGTTGCTCTATGTCATCGGCCTGTTCTTTAGGAGCCGGATAGGGTCTCCTCCGGATCTTGTGACCCACGAACTCGGGTTTAAGCTTGCGGTTCATCTGTACCAGTTTGTCGCATGAGGCCTGGGGGTGGTAGTTCCCTGAACACCTCCAGGTAGGTCCTTATAAGCTTCTGCACCCACGGGTCCAATAGTTTAATCTTGTCATCCATGTCCTCGTTGGAGTGTAGGTTGCTTGCCCCCTGGGTAATAGAAGCCGGGAGGTGGTCCTCCACCGGCTCTTCGCCCTTGGTAGTATCCTTGAACCCTTGGTAGGCGTATAGAAGGTCTTGTTCCAACATCTCCGGTGGACGATGGCAACATAGGCACGTTCGTGGGGGTTCACATACACATTCCTCCGAGCGCTCATCTTCCTCGGGGGTCCTCACATGGGCACCCCACACGCTTTTCATGAGCTTAAGATCTACCTCCCTTTGCGAGGTGGTGATCTTCTGTTCGAGGTCCTCCTTCAATTGGGATAGATCTCCCATAAATCCTTGCTTCAGTGGCCATGAGCTGCGGGTAGGCTTAGCGTAGCATAGCTTTTTCGCCACCAGCCTCATCTTGGAGTCCACGTACTCCCTTAGCCTGGATCGGGGATCCAGCTCCTCATCCAAGGGGTCATCCACCCTCATGGAGAGTAGGGGCTTCAGCGGGGCGACGTACTCGGCGTTCTCCACTTCCTCCACGCATGTCTGCACGAAGAAGGCGTCATGCTCAGCTTCGTCGTCAGAGTGGATAGATGTAAAACTTAGGGCATAGCCATGTCAAGAATCCATGTTTGTTGCCCATTTCTCCTTTGCACACTCATGTTGCTTCTTGTGTCTTCAGGTGTAAATTATCATGCGATCTCAGCATTTGATTCCAATCTCAGATTTCGATCCCAGAATTAATTCCGATTGCAGATTTCATTTTTATTTTTGCATTTTGGATGTTGCATTGATTTTTTTCAATTCTGCGGTTGGCCAGCATTTGTTCTAACATTATTTGGATTTTGATTCGTCGATTGGCTGCTGCTGCTGTGTGCGCAGGGCGTCCTTGGTCGCGCTGTAATGCAGGCCAGCCAATCGAATACCCTTCCAGTTGGTGCTAATAGTGTCAGCTCTATCCTGTTACCGAAATGGATACCGATCGGAAGCTAGGGCGACTCCAGTGGAAGATAGGAGCCCCGAATTCAAGTCTGGCTAAACCCCGGTGTGGTGCCTCCGCGCACACCGGCTGTCGCCCTTGGGTGCTTGCACTTGAGAGGAGAATGGTACACGTTAATGGGCGCATCTGCTTCGGCAGTGCCACGCCTACGTGTATGGGGGATCACGAGTCCCTGGAAGCTGGAGGAGTCCTAGTGGAAGAGGAGTTGAAGTAGAAGTGGCTGAGGTAGGCGCACTGCTGGTCGTGGGATACATTGGTTGTTGCCTTGCAATTGGATTCCATTGGGGTGCCACACCATATTTGGTTTTGAGGTCTCATGCATTCATTCTAAGAGTTGACATTACATTTTTCATTCATGCATGGTTCATTCATGGTGTGACTCAAATTTGGTGGTGCCCACGATTCCATGGTCAAGGTGAACATATAGTGTCTCCTCTCCCCAAGGTGGATTTGGTGCTTTCTCTCACTCTCCCTTTCTCTCCCAATTCTTCATACTGCTCAAGAGGTAAATTGAGCATTTAATGCCATGTGCCCGTTGTCTTTGATCCTTTGAGACTCTTGGGCTCTTTCATCTTTTTTTCAAGAGCCCGTGGCTTGGGAGTTATCCAATTAAGACATGCCGTGGTTTTGCCGTCTTATGATTTGACACAAGGATAGGCATTGGTCGAGCTTTCGCCACTCTCCCTCCAAGTGCATGTATGCTCTCCTGGGTCAAGGCTAGGCGAAGCTCTCTCCATATGCATGCTCTCTTGGGTCAAGGCTAGGCGAAACTCTCTCCCCATGCATGCCCTCTCTCATGGTGGATAGGTCAATCTCTCTCAAGGGATTTGTTTGGGGAATATCTCTTCTCGGGCATGGTTAGGCGATGCATGTACTCTCTCCGGCTCTCCGGGATGAGACCAACTCTCCATGCACGTGCTCTCTTTGGGTGGAATCATCTCTCCATGCACGTGCTCTCTTTGGGTGGAGGTTAAGTCTCATGAGTAGCCCGGGAGGCCATTGGCCTATTGTGTGGTTCTTTGCCCCATCTCATGGATCTCATTGTCAATGGTGTATTGCTCATTTGCTAATTTTGCTTTAGATTAGTTGTTGATCCTAAGAGCTAACCGGGTCATGGTTTGGTGCCTTTGTTGGTGCGTTTACATGCCCCATGTGACCATGTATGTGCATGTGCACTTCCTTCTCTCATGTTGGTGTAGTCAAGACGTCCGGAGACTCAAGTGGAACTCATTCGCTCTTTGGGGATAGTCCAACGGTGGTGTCGATCATTTGTATCCTCTCCTCCACCCCCGGTGGGACCATCCATGTCGGCGTGTAGAAGTAGTGTGAATTTTGGTTTACACTTTTGCATGCATGACTCAAGTCCATAGGATAATGCCCATGCCCATGAGCTCTTTGTCCTTGCATTGCATGTGGTCCGACCGGAAGAGTAGGTTGAGTCTTACTCGCGCTTGTGAATTCTTTTTCTTTTCTCAAGGGTGGACCTTTGCCCATGCTCGTCCCGTGTGGACCATTTGTACCCGTCTTGGACCCGTATCGGCTCATTTGTGAACCATTGTTGCCCCGTGGCTCATTTGTGGGTTTTTGTGGACCATTGGTGAACTTTTGGTTGGATCATTGTTGGACCGCATTGGATTCTTGGGTCATTTCGTCATTCGGCTTTCAGCTGGAATTGTTTGTGTCATTGCCGTGGTCTGAGGGACTTGAGTGGGTTGTGAGCTCAATCTCTGCTGGTTTTATTGGTTGGGAATTGGTTCGTTGGAATTTGTGAAAAATGGAAGATTCACCCGGTTCAAGTCACCTCGAGGGCGAATCGTTGGTAGCAGAGGCTTACCCGGGCGGGGATTAGCCTACGGCTCTGACACGGGCAGCGGGATGACTCTCGGAGAGGTCACGGCCATGATGGGGATGATCACAGCACGGCCAGAGGAATCGGGTTCCGACTATGCGACAGGGCATGAGTAGCCGGTTGGGTCTCCTTTGGACTTGGCAGTTGGGCTTAGGCAGGGCCAGCCAGCCTACCCAGTTGAGGAAGACAACAACATGGAGTCAGCACCATGGGGTTACCATTCCTTTGAGAGGATTCGGATGGTGAATCAATTCGGTGAGGCGGCCGAAAGGATTCTGATTCATGAGTGGACACCGGAGACTCATGATTTAGCAACCTTGCCGGCGCAGGTTGAGGAGCTAACGGGTGTGTTGAACTATCTCCAAAACTTTAATTTCGAGGCAGTTTCGACTTTTTCCGAAATTCGCCAGGTGATCCAAGCCCTCTCTCGCGAGCTTGAACTCCATGCGCGGGGAGTACAAGTAGATGGGTCAGCTTTGACGGCGCGGGTAGAGGCTTTGGGACAATTGTTGAACGAGGTAAACAACGAGGTGCAGGAACAGAGGTCCCAGTTGGACTCGAAGAGAGCGGAAATGCAATCGACTTTAGAACAAGCGACTGCAGCCGCTTTGGAATATCGCCAAGTTGCTGAACCACTTAAGGCGAAGGTGGACAATTCTCGCCAAGGGTGGGAGCAAGCCACCAATGAGTTGCAACGGCAACTCGAGGGAGTGTTGAATGAAGTAACTGGGTTGATTTCACACCGGGCCCAATTGGACAAATCGGTTGAGGAATTGATGAGTTTGGAAGGCAAGGTGTTGAATTGTGACCGGGTCACCACCAACATGGCTGAGGAAATCCGGCGGATAGGTCTCAACTTTGAGGAGGCCGAAAAGCAGGTGCATGGTGTGGAAGCAATAGTGGAAAGTCACAAGGCTTCTATTTCCCAGCATATCAATCCGGTACACAACTTGGAGCACCCTGCTGTTTCGTCAACATCCACAGCGGAAGTTGGAGAGGCGACGGTGCCCGCAACGGAGGTGAGACGCATAGCGGCGAACCTGGAGAGCACCAGTGCACAAGTGGCCACGCTCACGGGCTGAATGCACCATTGGGAAACTATACCCAAGCCGGAATGGGCGAAGGGTTGAGGCCCTGGAGTTACAGGTGCGATTGCTCATGACCCGGTTGGAACAAAGTGAGCATGAGGTACATGCGCTCAGGGAGGAGATCCAGACCTGACCCCATGGCGGTCCACCCGAAGGGATGCGGTCGGATTCGCATGTCATTGGTGAATTACAAAGAAAATTGGAGTCTTTGGAGAACAAATATCAATTGTTGAAGTATTCGGGCACGACACCGGTGAGTCCAATGGGGATCCCGACATCGAAGCCTGAACCACGAGTCCAAGTTTTTGGAGTGCCGGCACGGGAAGAGCGGGTTGCGGGAAGCCTACCGGGGTTTGGATTCCCCCCGGCCGAGGATGACCTGTCGTCCATGCGGTCGGATGACCGGGGTTTCCGGGGTAGAGCCCCACGAGGTGGACAGAGTGGGACCCACACCCACGAGGAACACACCTCGCCGGGTATGGGTGGTGATTGGCGGCATTGCGCCGGGTTGGACCTCCGCTATTTTGAGGCGGATGGTGATGGTTGGTTTATGCCATGGATGGTGTTTCAGTTGTTCAATCGACAAGAATCTCTTAAGGATGGAATTGGGCTTCCGAAACAAAAGCCGTCGGGAATTCTAGGGCCCATGGCGTTTGATGAAGTTTGCCCTGGACGACTTCTGGACGCCCGGTTCGACTGGGAAGAGCCACAACTTGAAGGAACGGTTCCTCGGTTAATTCCTCCCGGGGTCCATGGGAGGCTGGCAACCCCGGTGATGGACCCGCGAACTTTGGGGGACGTTCAAGGAATGTCCGTCGCCCCACAGTGGGATGGAAGTGGGACCACGGCCATTAAGTGGTTTTTGGACTTTCGTGCTTGGGAGCGCGATAGGATGTACGGGTTGATGGATGCCATGAGAAGAGCTGTCTTGCTTTCTCTTATTCCCGCCTCCCGGCCCAACCCACTGAAGGAAACGTTGAATCGGTACCAATTCCGGTACCAAGTGTGACGGGTTCATGCCCAGTTCGGGCTGCCCGCAGCCAGAAAGAGCGCGCGTGCGATCACGGTATTAAATACATAGTTGTACAGGACAGAAAGACATAGAGAAATGCAGGAGCGTATGTGCATCGCATTGTTTAATACCTGGTATTTTTATGGAGTACAAGGATCTTAGACATTCTGGGTAATTATCAGATTGATTTGGACTTGGTGTCGTTCTCCAGTGCATTTTGAGGGATTTGGATTTGAGTATAAGGGGACAGAAGTCAATTTCGATAACAAGAATGCCTATTTCTTTGGATACGGCATCAGCAGTCCAGTCCCCTGGCAAATTTTTCGTGTCTTTGAAGAACTTGAACTTTAGGTACCAGATTTACGGACGAGGCCGTGAGTTCAGTGTTGAGTTCACTGGTGGTTGGTGTGCGATAACGGTGGCGTTTGGTTCTGTATGCTGGCTGTCAAAAACGTCTCGTTTGAGTTCGACATCGGTCATGCCCTTTGTCAGAAGTTTGGGTACGTTCGTTCAACAAAATCGTGCAACAAATTCACGTTTGCGGTATGAGGGCGTGAGAGCGCTGTGGGACAGTGCTGTTCCAGCAAGGTGACTTTTGCTCAGCACTGCTGCAAAGAAGGAGCCCGGAGTGTGGACAGCGCTGCGGAGTGTGGACAGCGCTGCGGGCAAGCGCTGAATAACAGCGCACACATTGTGCGCTGCAGGAGAGCGCTAACAGTGAGCGCTGCTGTAGGAGAGCGCTGACTGGGAGCGCTGATGGGCAGTGCAGCGCGGCACGCAGAGGCTGGTGGACAGGGCTGAATGAAGGCGCAAACAACGTGCGGTGCGAGAGGGCGCTGCAAGAGAGCGCTAACAGTCAGCGCTGCTGCGGTGAAATCAGTGAAAGTGAGCGAGTCTATTGAGCGGCAGGGAGGGGAATCAAACTGTTAAGGTCATGCGGTGTGTGTTGCGTGTGTTTGTGCGCGCTTGCACCAGTGGACAGCCACGGGCGTGGCAGTTTTCCACTGCATAACCTGGTTTCAGACTCTGCTCATACTCTCTTCGCGTCAGATCCGCTATCTTGGTCAGTTGGGAGATCATCGTAGCGCTGAACAGCACTGAGCCATGCACACCTACCCTGAGCCTTGTGCTTGGGCTGTAAGGCGCTTCGTGCGTTCGGCTTGTCTTCAAGTTTTCTTTTTCCAGTCTTCGTCAGTTTTTTTGGTAGATCCTAGCTCAAATGAGCTAGACGAGAAAAATGGGTCCGACACTCAGTGCCTATGGCGCTCAGAAAGCACTGTTTTTTTGCTCAGTGGCTCACACTGATGTGCAGCTTTGCTTCAGTTTTTTGAATCTGAGGCAGCAGGCCCAGTTTTACGGTGGCCTGATTTTGAGCATTTTGCTTGTGGGATGTCAGCCCATTGTAGGACTGTTTTGCTGACAAGAGGAATTTTTTTCAAAAGACTTCTGAAGTTTTTTCAGAGTCACAGTGTGGCTCTTCTGTTTTTTAACTCTTTGCTCCTGTTTGGGAGCTGGGGTACATCCGTGCATCTGCCGGTGCTCCACTCCCTGATTTAATCTACGGGTAAACTTTATTAAATTTTTTGTACCCTCCCCATCCACTGTCCCAATTTGGGACTATTGTACCCTGCCACTGCAGAGCCGCATTGCAGAGCCACTGCTCCTGCAGTGACTCCAGCCCCCCCCACTTGGGGCATGCGTGCCTCAGTGGGCACATACATTCTAGCCAGAGTGTATTTGAAAATTCTGCTTTGTTGTTTTTTTACAAGAGAATTTTGGGGTGCAGCTTTTTTCCTGAGGGTATTACCCCACAGTGGGAGGGGGGAGTGGTCTCAGCACTATATGTGCTGCAGATCCGTGTACAGTGCTGCGTGCATTTTTTTTCCTGGGGACGCTCAGGAAATTTCTTTGGTGCATATGTTCATGGCATTATATATGCATGCAGCCACGTTTGCCCTGACCTCCTGAATTTCTGACCCTCAATTCCCTGCTTTTGCTTTCAGGATTTCAACTGGGGTCAATTCAGAAGACGCCATCAGTGAAAACAAAAATTTTTCCAAGAGCCCATCGCAGGTCTGTTGTTTTTGTTATTCTGTCTGCACCATCCCCCCTCCCCTTTCTTCGTCCTGTAGTTCGTGCTCCCTGTTTTTTGTCGTCCCCTGCTCTGCAGTTGGGAGCGCAGTGGAGTGCGGTGGACGAAGTGGATGCTCAGAAGTAATCTGAAGTGGGTACCCTATAGGCCCAGCAGCACGGTTGTACATTAATTTAACGGTTCTCAGCACAGTGGGTCAGTTCAGAACAGACTCACAGATTTGTTGTGTGCTGCTTGCCCTCTTTGTGCTGCCTGTGTGTTTGCTGGTTTTTTTTCGAAAACTTCTGAGCAGTGGTCTTTGGTGCAGGCAAAACAGGCTTTTTGGCATGGGCAGTAAGTAGAACACAATAAGTAGAACTGTTTGGAATTCCATTTTTGGAAAACTGCCCCTCTGAGGTTTAGGCCAGGATGTTAGAGCAGGATTTTGCTTTGGTGATGGGTTCATGCCCAGTTGGGGCTGCCCGCAGCCAGAAAGA
Source organism: Eutreptiella sp. 'Long Island Sound 2002' (assembly GCA_964036045.1). Lineage (NCBI taxonomy): Eukaryota > Euglenozoa > Euglenophyceae > Eutreptiales > Eutreptiaceae > Eutreptiella > Eutreptiella sp. 'Long Island Sound 2002'. Next base: position 23,412,075 of record OZ038382.1, read on the forward strand.
GCGCGCGTGCGATAACGGTATTAAATACATAGTTGTACAGGACAGAAACACATAGAGAAATGCAGGAGTAATTGTGCATCGCATTGTTTAATACAGGGTATTTTTATGGAGTACAAGCATCTTAGACATTCTGGGTAATTATCAGATTGATTTGGACTTTTTTTGAGACATGGCGGTTTCCCGCGCAAAACATCATCACAAACTGCTCACAATGCGAGGTTCCTCGAAGGACAGCCGCGGGAAAGGAACCCGTACAAAAAGATCATGCCACTGTAAATTTCCCTGGGTGCAAAGCACTGCCAAGTGAGGCACCAATAGCCTAGGGAGAGTGACAAATGGCAATCAAATATTGCTGGGCTACCAACAGGAGAGGAAGCAGTTTGAAAGGCGTGATGAAACTAAAAGAGATAGGGCATGACCAGAGTCCTGTTGGAGTAACAGTTCTGGATCGTCAAAAAAATACAGTGGTCTGTAAGACTGAAAAAGAACCTGAGCTCTGTGACAGATGGATCATCCTAGGGAGACAGAGTCCACAGGTAAGCATACATATAAACAGGGTAGAAGGGCTTGAAACTGGGAGGCAGGGTCATCTGCAGAAAGACAAAAAAAAATGGAAAATAAATAAGGGCCTGGGTATGCAGGTTCCAGTGAAAATGGGGTGCCTATTTGTCTGGATCGTCTGAACGATCCAGTGGTCTGTAGGACTGAAAAAGAACCTTAGCTCTGTGACAGATGGATCATCCCAGGAAGACAGAGTACACAGATAAGCATACATATAAACCTGGGTATGCTGGCATCACGAAAAGAAACAGAAATGAATTGGTGAGCGTGATATGAGGGGGGGGGGGGGGCTGTGGTTATGGGAAAATGGGGGGCAGGTGGGATCTATGGTTTCTGGGGGGGGGGGTCTTTCATGCATCTTGTTGAGGGGGGGGGGGGTTCAGCCTGCGTCTTTTTGGAGCAGACCCGAGAAGTTTTGGAAGGTGGTGGCGACAAGTGGTGCAATTGGAATGTCGAGATGAAGTTGAGGGAGAAGATGTTGTGTTGGGGAAGTTGTGGGGTGTGAGGTTCAAGCGGTGGAATTTTGATGAAGGTTTTGTTTTGTGAGAGGAGCGAATTTGGTAGGGGTGTTTGTTGGTGGTTTTGTTGTGTGGTTGTTTCTTTGGATAAGTAAGTTTTGTTGGAGCGCTGGAGGAGGTGCTGAGGTCAGACATTGGTGTAAACCAGGGGTTGTCAGGGGCGTGAGGCTCGAGGTGATCAAGGTTCAGAGGGTTTGTAATGAACCAGTCTCTGATAGACTCCAAGGCTTTGGAGAGGGGATTGCGACGATGTTGGAGGGCTTTGGTGAGTGAGTTTATATGGTGAGCATAAGTGGTGTGTCTGTGTGGGGTTCGGAGAAGGTTGCTGAGAGAGTTGGGGACAAGGGTTTTGAAATAATTGCGGACTTCTCCCCTTGGAGCAGTGGGGATCCAGTTTGTTACAGTGTGGCGGAAGGGTAGTGGCTATGTATTGTTGAAGAGTTCGCGAAAGTGAATTGTGGAGGTGCAGTATGAGAGAGTTGACAGGGGGTCCAAAGAGTGAATGAGGGAGCACATCGGGCATTTAAAATCATTGAGGATGAAGTGAGGTTTGTAGCCTTTACAAGAGAAAAGGCCGTTCACCCATTTAAATGAAAACACGGAGAACCATGAAGAGTGTAGAAAGTAGTCATTGCTGAGTGAGAGATGGATGTTGTTATGATGATGTTGAGGGAGTTGAGTGGTCAAATTTTTGTAGGAAATTTTTCCTGGACGTATGCTGAAGCCGATGGTAAGGATGGGGGAAGTGACTGACGGGAGGTAGTTGTTGGGGTGTTAGTATTGATTGTGAGGAATCCAGTTTGCGATAGAGTCAGCGATATCGTTCCCCGGGATGTCGACGTGTCCTTTGCACCAAACGAAGAGTGGAGCAAGTTTAGATTGGTTGCGTGAGGACCATATCAAGTAGTACCAAAAAGAGAAAGGATCGATGGAGGAGGACAAAGGGAAGTGGGAGTGTGACATGATGTAGTTTAAGGTACTGCAGGTTGAGAGGTTGTCGATTGGGATGATGATGGGTTGAGGTAATGAGTGTAGAGGAAAGGTTGTGAGCATGAGAACGCTGTAGATTTCTGCGGGGTAGGATCCTTTAATGGGGCACGTGGAAGTTATGGCTAGCGTTGAGGAAAGGGTGGTGATAATGGCGGTGGAGCCGGATGGTAATAGAGGTTTGGTAGGGTTGTTGGAACCATCAGTGTAAATGATGGTGGCGGTGGGGTGATGTTGAATAGCTTCGATGAAGTCGTGACATCCCCAATAGTCGAGAGTGTCACTGGGGGGTAGAGGAATAACATCTCTGAGATCAAACTGGATGTATGTTCTGGTGGAATGCGTCGAACTGAAGGGGTAGGAGAAGGGGCTAGAATGTGTGCTGGAGAGTGGGATGGTGGAGAAAGGGGATGGGTCGAGGGTTTTATGTGAGGGGACTTTAAACCGGTGGTGTGATTTCAGGGCCATGGTGGCGTCTCCGAAGTCGACGTCTGTGGATGTTTGATCTGTGGATCTGTGGAGATTGATTTGGACTTGGTGTCGTACTCCAGTGCATTTTGAGGGATTCGGATTTGAGTATAAGGGGACAGAAGTCAATTTCGATAACACCAAGATTTGTTGAGGGAAGTGACGGAGGAAGTCTTCACGGAGGCGAACGATGATGTGATCTTGGAGGCCTTCCAAACCGTCAAACCATCTTCACTAACTTCAATGCCACGCGAGTTCACCAATTTTGTTGAACAATTCTTAGCCTTGGGCCGCCGAGTTCGCGACAGAATCACCCAACGGCAAGCAAAAGATCGACTACTTGATGTTATTGCGACAATGAAGGTGGATGGGTTGCTCAAGGAAATCATCAAGGAGGAGACCAAGGTTGGGGTGGAATTTAACCACCTCGAGATGATCGTGTTCGTGATGAACCCCCTCATGTCTCGCCACAAATTGGCGATCAAGAAGGGGCACATCATGCGACGACTTGGGCATGCCATCCAAGAATCGCCGCAACCCAACCCATGGACCCCGCCGAACCAAGTGAACCCTCAACGGACGGGGAACAAGAATGGATCGGGCCGGGTGAGAGGCATGGAAGGAATCGAGGACATGGACAAAACCGAGGATCCCGAAGGTCACCAAGATCAAGAACAAGCGGACCCGGAGTTGAGCACTTCGGAGATTCAAGAAATTTGTGAAGCCCAGGTGCTGGCTATGTCAGGAAAAGCAGGCGCAGGTGCAAGCTCCATCCGGAAGTGCCCGGCATGTGGCAAGGGAAGACATAGCCGTGAAAATTGTTGGGTCTTGCATCCTCACAAAGCACCCGAGTGGCTCCAGGACAAACTCAAATCCAAGAAGACGGGGAAGGGCGGCCAAGCGAAGCCCACTGCGCAAGGAGGTGGCAAAGAAAAAGGACCACACAAAGTTGGGACGTTTCCGCCTTGCAAGGGCTGCGGGAGCACGCTGCATCCGCCGGAGCATTGTTGGACGCTCCATCCGGAGTTGCGGGAGAAAGCCAAGGCAAACGGGCGGCTCGGTAAGTGACAAAAATGAAAAAGTCGCCGGCAACGCTGGAAATCCAAGAGGATGGACCAGGCTGGTAGGGATATGGGCCCCTCACCGGCAACAGTATGCCCCATTATGTGGGTAAACCAAGCCCAGGCATCGGATGACGGATATTGTACGTGTCGAGTTCTGCAAATCAGTGGGACCGAGGAGGAAATTTTGCGGGTGCCTCGACCTGGGCAAGCCGAGAAGCTTCCGAAGGGCGTCATCGTTCCGGGGATATATATCCCTCACAAAGGGACCTCGGAATGAATAGAGGCATTATCACTTGGGGACACCGGCAAGGAGGTGATTGTGGTTGCTGGTTGGGAATTATTCCCCCAACAATTCTGGGAGGTGGCCAACCAACCGTTCCGACTACTCGGAGTTGGTGAGAAGGAGTTGGAAGGTGGGAAATATGTGGTCCGGAGCGAAATCATTGTGCCCGTGCAAAGATGTTCCCAGGTCGTGATGGCGCGCTGCGCCGATTGCTTGGTTTATTTGGCCTCGGTACGACCGCGAGCCATTCTTGGTTTGCCTGTTTTTGCCTGGTATGGACTTGTTGTCCTACCGGATCCGGGATGCTTTGCTTTGGTGGATGACCTTTGTCAAGGCGGCCCATGGGATGAATTTGACTATAAATGTCCTCTGGAGTCACGGACACCTTTGGAGATGGCGGGCAGCCGGGAGCTTGAGCGGGATGTCAATGGGGTGGAGCATGACATGCAGTTGTGCCGCCCAATGCAAGGCTCGGCTACAATGTCTTGCGTGGATGACAAGAACTTGAACGCCCATGAGGTGCATCGCGAGCTTGTGACCGTTGACATTTCGGAGAGTTTGGCGCAACTACAGGAGTTGCATGAATCCTCTTCTTTGTATGACCCACTTTTGGGTGTTTCTTCTCATGAATTGGCAGCTTGTGAAGGTGCCGAGTTGAATTTTTTTGGGCAAGGACACAATAATCCTCCCGAGGCTTGCCCAAGCGTTGTGGAGTGTTCAATACCACAAGTTATGGGTTTGATAGGAATGATGTTGGTTGGGTGACTGACGGCATTGAAGAGCAGTGTTGTCCTCCCAGTGAAGAACTCACGTGGAGGTGCCCCTTCCCGCTGGCTTTCTCTTAAGGTCATTGGACATGTGGATGGTCCTTTGCTCTCTCCCATTTGCTTATTTGCCATTTCTGGAATGTCAGCCATTGTGTTGCATGCGCATTTTCGAAAGTTGGGTCCTAGTGAGTGGCCTGAATTACCAGAACAGGATACGCCTCCTTTAAGTGCCTCACATAGTTGTGGGGCGACTCAAGGAACGAGCATTGAGTCCCTAATAGACCGGATATTGACAGTTCCAGAAATATTGCCTCCCGATGAATGTCCCAAAGATCGTGAGATCCCGGAGACTGTGATAGAGAGATGGGTTCAGCAACTGGCTGATCCCAACCTGGACTCTGCTGTATTGGACTCACAATGTGAGTCGAGCCCCTCATCTGATGAGGGCTCGGTTGGCCCTGACGTGCCACCTGACGAGTTTATGGGTTGGTATGGCTTTCTTAGGGATGAGGAAGGTTTGGAGACAGTGGAAACCCTGCAGGTGCTTGCTAAGCAAGTTAAAACATCGTCTTCCATTTTGAGTTCTAATTTATTACGACAAGGTTTTGATTCCCAGGATTCCGGGAAATGCATGGAGTTGCGCCCAAGGGGGAATACAAAGGATCGCAAGGAAAGGCGTCAGCTTTATTGGCGTAAGGTGGCGGCCCTCACGAGAACGTTGAGGCCGCCAACTAAGAGGTCGTCCATACACCCACAAGTGTATAAGGAAGGACAATTCTCTTTGGATCCGCAATGGTTTCACCGCATTTTGGATTGGGCTGGAGATGAATTTCAACCCCAGCGCTACCCATTTGCAGATCGGCGCTCGACTACCACGGTCAAGCGCCCCGGAAAGCGCGCCGGGGTATGGGTCAACACTCCTAAAGGTCGAGCTGCAGTCACGCAAGGTTTGAACAAGCCTTGGCATGATGACACCATATTTGTTATGTGCCCGCATAAATTTCTGCAACAAGTTGCAGAGAAAGCGATATGGCAAGGAAGTCGAGGGATCATGATTGTTCCCCGCCATAAAAACAAAGAATGGTTTTGGGGACTCGGTGAATCGACGGTTGATTGGTGGGATTTGCCGCATGATGCATTGTGTTTCCGTGATGAGATAGGTACGCCTCGTTCTCCTGGGAAATTGGGTGCAAGAATTCTTATTTTTGATGCCTTGAGGGGTGATCAAGAAGGGTTGGGACGAACAGATTTCAAGAAATCACATGCTGATCCCCCTCCTCAAGATCATCGGAACCGGCCGGGTCGTCTCTCGACAGCTTGGTCCAAAAATTTTTGGGAAGCCTGAACGAAAACCAAATCTCATGCGCCCCCATGTGTCACCTCCCCTCGCAGACCCGTAGGGATGAGTCGGAAAGCATGGAAAGTCCAGCGTGATTCAGCTGCGGCTAGAGGGGTTCTACCCTTGCCGCCCGATTCCATTCCAAATTCCATTGTCCCTCGCTCAGCAGTCATGTCTCAAGAACATGATTCCATTCTTGATTCCACACTCCCTTGCTCAACTGTCATGTCTCAAGAAAATGATTCCATGGCCGAGTTAAGAGCTCAGGAACAAGAGCAATCCCTGGATCGACTGGTTGAAAGAGTATGCATTGAACAAAATTGTGTTAATCCTCTCCCTTCCTCTGATCCTCCTGAAGTGTATGAGCCTCGAATTTCGGAGGTCTCATTTGTGCATCCGAGAACAAAAAAGGTCTCACTTCAAGACAGGATCTCTCATTGGAGTAAAGGTCTACAACATGCCTCTCCCAGCGAGTTGACTTCAGAGGAGCCTCAAACTCTGTCTCTCAAGGCGAATGATCGCCCTTTGCCTTTTTCAGGTATCTCAGGTGATCCAGTTACCATTTTGAGGACGAGGGATAGGTGTGTGCGTTCTGTGATTGAGGCAGATGCTGAACATCCACATTGCCAAGATTATAGGAATTGTATTTACAACCGGTTCAAAGATACCGTGTTCAAGGAAGGAGGTAATCATTGGTCGGAGATTGAAAAAAACATGGACAAACGGGGCCCCAATGGGATTTGTGTCTTGGAGCCAATTCCGGATGCTAAGCCGAAGGCTGACAAGCCCATTCATGCAGTTGGCCTTGGGGAAGAGGCCATGCGTGAAAAAATAAAAGAGTTTCAAGACAAGGGCTGGATTGTGCTGAGCCAATCCCATTGGGTCAGCCGGGGGTTTCTTGTGCCAAAGCCCGGCACAAACAAATGGCGACTAGTCATTGATTACCGGTACGTGAACACGCAACTTCGCGGCTGCGAGTTCCCATTGCCGGTAATCGAAGTTTTATTTGTCAAACAGGCTGGAAACCAGCTCTGGACCCTCCTCGACCTCGAGGATAGGTTCCACCAAATGCCTCTAAGTGAGTGCAGTAGGCAATACACTGCCTTCTGTACTCCTTTTGGGGTATTTGAGTGGAGGGTCCTACCCATGGGGGTGAAGGTGGGACCCCAAGCTTTCCAGAGAATGGTGAGTGATTGTCTGAAGTCGCTACAGCCGCACACACACATTTACATCGATGATTTACTCACGGGGACACGACCCAAGCTTTGTGGTAAGGGCAAAATAATTGATTCAAAGGCATACCTCGAAGACCTCTTTCAAAACGTGGTTGAATTATTTGAGAAGTTAAAGGAATGCCATCTGAAAGTCCGCTTTGAGAAATGTCATCTTTTTATGGAGAGAATCAAGTACTGTGGGCATGTTTTACATGGGGGAATGCGTAGTCCCGCCCCTTCCAAGGTGGATGCGGTGTGCAATTGGCCCAAGCCTAAGACCCCAAAGCAGATGAAGGGATTCTTGGGGGTTGTAAATTGGTATTCAATTTACATAAGAGATTTTTCCAATATTGCAGCCCCGTGGATGACGTCGCTGCAAGGTAAATATGAGCGTGTCCACGGGGTAGATGGTCGTAAGGGACGTTGTAGGGTACCAAGGGAGCGTAATTGTATCCAGTGGACGCCCGAGATGGGGTCTACTTTTGTTCAGTTGAGTAGAGGACTCTGTGCTGAATGTGAGTTGTACATACCATCACCCAACAGTGAATATCGCATCCATGTGGATGCATGCGACCATGGAGTCGGTGCTGTCCTGGAACAACAACACCCCGAAGGGGAGTGGAAGCTTTGCGCTTCTTTCAGGCTCAAGCTTGAAGGCAAGGATGGGAAGGGACAAAGAGCTTGGAGCACCCCCGAGCAAGAGACTTATGCATCAGTCTCTTGCTTGCTAAAATATAAAAGTTGGATTGGGGGACGAAAGGTCACCGTGTACACCGACCACAAGTCCTTGGACAGTTGGTACAAAGAAGATCTTTGTACCCTCTCAGGGCCTTTGGGAAGGCGTGGCCGGTGGCATGAAATTTTGAGCCGGTACCAGATTGAAGTGGTGTACAAACCCGGCAAGGACAACACCGTCGCCGATAAGTTGTCCCGGTGGGCATATCTGGCCGGATTGGCGGATGACACCAATTTTCACAGCAGTGATGCCGATCAAAAGGGGGTCATGAAGCAAGAACGTGAACTCAGGGGAAGGGAACAAACGTTTTTGGCCCAGCGGGCTAGTCCAGTCAGATACAGGACTTCTCAATGCCATCACTGCCGTGGGGGCTGTCTTAACTTTCCAATGGCTTGGATATGCCACGGTGCAGGCTCTAATTGCTCATCAAGCTTGGGTACAACCTTGCCCCTCCATTCTTCAGTGTTTCCACGACAAGTCTCAGGACATTCAGGACAGACAGGGCCAAGGAGATAAATGAGCTTGCTGCATCTATTGCTTCCGTGAAGGGATGTGCAGCTAATTGGTCCAGTGAGACTGTTTCTGGCTATGCAGCCCATCTTCAAGCTCGGATGAGTCATTTGTCGTATTGGCCAGAGTCGGAAGGACTCATTTGTGCCGTGTCCAAGGTGAACATACCACCTCAGTCCGAAATTCTCTATGAGGATTGGACTGAGCATTATCGGGATGAATTTCCTGACTGGGACTTTGAGTCTGATCCAGTCATCTCAAACCCAAATAATTGGGATTACGGTATGAGGTGGGACGATGACGAAAAAAAGATTCGGTTCAAGGGAAAGATTTTGTGCCCTACAGCTTTTTTTGAAGACGTGGTGGTGGCAATACATTCTTATGACCACCCTCGGGTGGAGAAGACTGTGGAGTTGTTTGATAGAAACCTTAGGTGCCTTGCCTACGACTTGCCAAGAGGTAGGCGTAATCTGTCACCCGACATTGCTAAAATTCTTGGGCGATGTCATGAGTGTCAAACCACGAAGGCAAGGCGTGGCAAGCAACCCGACACATGTGAATTTGCTCCTGTTCCGCAGTATCCCTTCACATCCCTTGCAATTGACTTTTGTAAATTGCCCGAGTGTTTGCAGAAGTCCACTGGAAAAAGGTGGACTATCTCATGGTCATCGTCTGCCGTCAAACCGGGTATGTATTGGCAATCCCTTGTCAAGAAAAGGGATTGGACAGTAAGAGTGCTGCTTCTTTGTTTTTGGATCCATGCGTCCATATGTTTGGGTTGCCCAAAGAGTTCATTTGTGACAATGCGTCCATTATCAACTCTGAATTGTTGAAGGATTTGTTTGCCATGAGTGGAGTTGAACAACACAGCTCGGTGACCTACCGACCACCGAGCAACGGACGTGCTGAACGAGCTGTCCAAAGTATTGTAAACTCACTTAGGCAGTACCTTGAGCAGCGTGGGGGTTCCAGCAAGCACTCTTGGATGGACGGCTTGCCATTGGCCCTTTGGGCTTTGAACGATTTGCCGGGGGCAGTCAGTGGGTATTCCCCACATCGACTTCTTTTTGGGAGAGATCCTGTAGGTTGGCGGGATTGTTTGCCCGTATCCCTACAGGATGGGGCTGAGGATGCAGGACAATTTTTCGGTCGTATGTTGGACGAACGTGCTGAAGTCCGAAAGCGCCTTGAAGACCTCCATGCCAAGGAGTTTGCCAAATTTTTGGCCAAACATCCGGAGCAATCCTTCAAGCCGGGGTACCGTGTATGGGTACGTAATCGTATTGTAGAGCCTCCTGTGGATGGCGAGCTCGAAAGGGTTCGGCAAGGTTTTTGTGAAGTGTTCAGACGCATCTCACCGGGCACCTCCCGTGTAAATATCCGAGGAAGGGAAGAGATCTTCACTTCTCGGCGATTGAAGCCCTATGTCCCTTACAAGGATGACAAGAAAGTGCCTTTGCACTATTATACGGATAGGGAAGGGTTGATTGAGACCGACGACTACGTGGTCGAGCGTGTTTTGGAGGATCGTGTTGTTAGGGGGAAGCGACAGTGGCGAGTCAAATTTCGGGGGTTCCCCGAACCTGAGTGGCATTATGCAGGCTCTTTTTTGCATAATATCAACGACACATGGGCTCTGTACAACCGTCGGAAAGGGATTGATGTGTCTTTGTCAGATTTGCGCTGAATTATTGTTGATTTTCTATTTTTTTACCAACTATTGGCAGGTTGGCCCACCAGCAAGTTTTTTCATCGAATTTTCCCCGTTGGAGTGGAATGCCATCTCTTCACACTTTATTCAGGCAATTTTGCATCGATGCTTTGAACACTTTGCCATATGATCCCTTTGCCCTTATCCGTTGCCATTGATTGATGGTGGTTGTCTCTCTTACCCACATGTCTTTTCCACTTGTTTGACCTACTCCTCCCATTTGTATTGTGATGTCCTCCTCACACCTGCTTTGCATCTCCCCCCTAATTTTGGGTTGCCGGATGCAACCATGCCATTGTTTTGTATTGTTGTGGGTGTTTCAGTGCCTATTCCATGGTGTGCCCACCACTTTGGGCACTTGGGATAGATTTTGGCTTGACGCGTTGAATTCTTATGTTGTTTGAGCTCCCGCCCCTAACTTGAGGTTGCCGGACGCGATGTACGCCGCCAATTGTCCTTGGGGGGCGCCTATTCTTTCAAAAATGGGTGTTTCTTTTTTTGGGTCACCACTTCCTATTTTTAGAATTTTTGTGCTATTTTTAGTAACAAAATTTTCTATTTTCAGAACTCCTCCCCAGCGGCCCTGTTTCGCGTTTCCGCAGCGTCCGCGACCATCTTTTGCAACGCCTGTCGCATTGGTGAGGTCCTTACCCCCCAGGGTTGCCCTATTTGGAGAACCAATTTTTCCGCTTCGCTGTTTTTAGTAACAAATGTTAATATTTTTAGTAAAAATTTAATTTTGCATATCACGAACTGGTGGCACCTGGGGAGGTTCCGAACCGATCCTCGGCCATTTTTTGGCATGGCCGACGCAACCGTGGGGTTCGTTTGCATTACATTTGTACCAGCGGCCCCCGGTAGACCCTCCTAAAATTTTTTTTTTATGGTAGGGTTAGCTAGGGTCAAAAACCATGTTTTTGCCATATTTTTGACATATCGTCGAGTTCAAAGATTTCGTGAGAACCTACCCACTTCGAAAACTCATTCCGGATGCAATCATGGCATCCGTTTCCTTCCGGCTTTCACCTGTGTCCCAAATGATATAATATTTGGTGCAAAAAATTTCAGAGATGATAGAAAAATTTTTCGGAAAAAAAAATGTTTTTCGAAAAAAATATTTTTCTCCCCTATTCCTCCATTTATTGTCTTTGGTGACCTCAGGGTGCATTTCGGCATTGTATGGCTCTCATTCTGCTTGTTGATTCCCCTTCGCGCCATTGGGTGGCTTTGTTTCGCTGCGGGTTGGCTTGTCGCCGGGAATTCGCAGCTAGGGAGGGGGGTGTCAATGGCATGTGTGGGGGCTTTGCATAGGTATTTTATCGCCTAAACACCAGCACTTGAGTTATGCAGGGTGTTCAGGGCTAGGGAGGGGGGCTGTTTATGCAATGCCCACACCCGTGTGGATTTTGCACCCACCCACCTGCCCTATGATGCTTGTTTGTGCTCGTTTCCATGGCTCTGACCCTCGTTTTTTGATTTTGGCATGTCAGAGCATCGGGGATGTCTGAGTCAGGGAGGGGGGTGTAAAACTTAGGGCATAGCCATGTCAAGAAACCATGTTTGTTCACCACTTTTCCCTTGCACACTCATGTTGCTTCCTGTGTGCCATTGCAGGTGTAAATTATCATGCGATCTCAGCATTTGATTCCAATCTCAGATTTCGATCCCAGAATTAATTCAAATTGCAGAATTCAGTTTTGTTTTTGCATTTTGGGGTTGGAGGTTTGAGGTTTGATTTTGCGGGTACTAGACGCCTTTCGGCCCCGGGGGGCCACCTGGTCGGGCCAGGTGATATCCTCCCCACCGGGTCCTAGTGGGGGGCCCTCCAAGACGCACTTCCTGCCTGTCGGCGGAGTCCTCCGGGTTCACAGGGCTCGGAGCCCCGTCCTTCCCCGGCTTCCCCGTTTCGCCACTCCCCGGTCAGTGCATCAATTCGCAGCCGTGGCTGCGGGCGCTTACCCACTGCGTCGCCCCCCTAATGCGTGGTCGCCCGGGAAGCCGGCGCCGCCGGGCCCGTGCTACTGGCTTGTCGCCAGTGGGACCCCCTTGGGCTGGCGCGGAGGCTGCCTAGCCTAGGGGTTGGGGCGTGGCGCTGTGCGCCACTACTGCCTTGGCGGGTGCAGTGCCCCGTCTGTGTGTGCGCGGCGCTCGCGGCCGGTTCGGGGGGTTTGGGCGGGTACCTGGTGTTGTGTCTCTCCCGTTTCCCCCTTCCCGCCCCGCGTGTTCCGCGCTGCGTGTGACGGGCCGTCCCGTCCGGGTGTCCCTTACCCTCGCTCGCTGGTACGCAATTCCAAGCGGTCTGTGCGTTCCGCGCGCTCGGTCCGGTTGCCCTTCTGGTAGTCCCCGCGTGCCCCTTTCGTGTGTGTGCGCTCGCGCTCTCGCGGCGTCCGCTCTCCCCCCCCTCTGGGTGGTGTGGCGTGCGCACCTCGCGTGGTCCCGGCACTGGGCGCTGGTAGGGCCGTTCCACGTGGTCCGTGCCCCTCCGCGTGTCCTGCCCCGGTCCCTTGCTCCGTCTGGCGTGCTTGGGGGGGGGGCGGTCCGGTCCCGGTTCCCCCCTACTTGGCTTGGGGTTGTGGGGGTGGCGGTAGGGCGTCCCCGGGGGGGGTGCCTTCTACTGTTGCGAGGGGCGTCTGGGGTCAGGCGCTCCCCCTCCCCCGACTGCCCGCCCACTGGGTGGGCTGTTGGGGTCCGCGATCCACGTGTTGTGGGCGCGGGCGTGCGGGTGTGGGGGCCCTTCTCTGTCCCCTCGGCCTGCACGCCCTGTGGGGGCTGCGTGCCGCGGGGCGGGTCCGTGGCGTTCGTGTGCCGGGGGGCGGCCGGGGGGGGGCCTGTAGGGCGGGGGGTCGCTCTGCCTCGTTCCGTCCCTCTGCCTTCCCTGGGCAGGCAACAAAGCGGGTGTCACTGGTGTCGTGCTGTTGTAATAAGATTGGCAGAATCCTACCTATGGAAGTCGCGACCGCAAAATGCCAGCTGGCAGCCGGGATTCACTGAAGCAATGTAAATAAGTAGCTCGTTTATTATCGTTATTGGGACTGTAGATTTGTAGGCAAATCAATATTTTAATGAGCACAATTCATGTTCGCTTATAGGCGTACTAGAAGCTCACAATGATTTCAGAATCTCCGTTTCATTTGCCTACGCGTGCCAGTCCTATTACAAGCTTATAGTACGAGGAAAAAAAATAGACACTCAGAAAGTGTACACACCCCTTGGAGTGTATGAAATATTTTAGGAGGGGAGTGTAATAAGATTGGCAGAATCCTACCTATGGAAGTCGCGACCGCAAAATGCCAGCTGGCAGCCGGGATTCACTGAAGCAATGTAAATAAGTAGCTCGTTTATTATCGTTAATGGGACTGTAGATTTGTAGGCAAATCAATATTTTAATGAGCACAATTCATGTTCGCTTATAGGCGTACTATAAGCTCACAATGATTTGAGAATCTCTGTTTCATTTGCCTACTCGTGCCAGTCCTATTACACTGTCCATGGGGGGCGTGGCCCCCCATACCACTCCGGTTCGTGCTCACCCGCCTTCTCTGGGCGCGATCTGTGCGGCGTCCTGGCGCGTTGGCGCGGGCTCCATTGTTCTCCGCGGCCCCCGTGGCAGCCGGCGGCTGGGGCGGGGGGGCGGGTCGCGCTCCGGCTCCTCTCTCGGGCGGGGGGGGGACCATCCCCCCTGCCTCGGGAGGTGGGGGCCGGGGCCCCTGCGGCTTGCGGGCCGGTGGGGGGGTGGGGGGGGGGGTCGCGCCGCGGCCTCCCTGCTCCCCTTCTGGGTGGCGGCCTGCGATACTCAATCCTGCCCCCCCTCGTATCGTCGGCGCACTCCCTTCCGGCGTGCGCGTGCGGTCGGGGTCGCAGTGCCGCCCCGGGGTGGGGGGGGGTGAGGGGCGGCCCGTGGACCGCTCCCCCGGGGGCCCCTGCAGACCTGAACCCCCCCTCTGCCCTCCCTGTGTGGGCTGTGGTCTCGGGAGGGTCTTGTGTGGCGCGGCCCCCATACTGTTCCGTTGCGCGCGTTGCTCCGGCACGCCGGCGTGGGCTCGCTCCGCGGCCGCGACCCCCGCGGAAGCAGGTCCAGTCGCAACCCCCCCCCCCCCCCCCCGCGTCGCGGTCCCTTCTGGGGGGGGGGGCGTCCCCTCGGCTCCGGGGGGGCGGAGGGCCGCTCCTGTGGCTCCCTAGCTGGGGGGGGTGCGGGGGGGGGTTTGGTTTGGTTTGGGTCAAGGCCTGTGCCGGACGCCCTGGCCCATGGTCAGCACTCGCCTTTGGGCCGACACGACTGGGCTAGGCGAATCGCGGTTGTCCGGTCCCAAGGCCTGCCGGACTGTTGACCGCCCCCGTACCCCGTGGTGGCACACACGGGAGGGAGATGCCGCCGTGCCTGTGTGTGTGGCGCGCGCGGGGCAGGAGGGCGGGGCGTGCATGCTGGTGGCGCTCGCAGGGCATGACGGGTCACACGGCTGCGCCGCGCCTGGCCCTGCCCGCTGGCGCCGGTGCCGCTCCAGTGTTTCTGGTTTCTCCCGCTGCGGCTTGGTCCGTCCGTGTCGCCGCTTGTAGTGGCGTCCCGGCTGTTCGTGTGGTCGTCGGGTGTGAACCAGGGTCCGCCACCACCGGGCCCTGGCTGCTTGTGGTGGAGGCGTGTGGGGGGGGGGGGGGGGGGCGTGTGGGGGGTTGTGTGATGCCTGGTGCTCCAGGCCCCGGCAGGGAGGCCATGGGAGCCTGACGCTGAGCCCGCCGGGGGAGTGTTCGGACTGGACACGCCGCCTCCCGGTCGTTGACATGCTGCCAGCGGCCCCACGACTGCATGAGGCACGGGGGCGCGCTCCCTGGGCGCTCGACTGGGGGGGTCCACACCTCCTGACTGCTCTAGGCACTGGTGGTGTTGTCGTGGACTGGACCATCCGCCCACGGCGCTGAGGGACGGCAGGAGGAGGGGCTCCAGGGCGCGCTGAGCGCTGCCCTGCCCTGGAGCCTGCCCGGGCTCGGGGCCTGGGTGGCGGTGCTACTGCCCGCGTAAACGGGGGGGCCCAGAGGGCACACCACCCGAGTGACCGCTCCGTTTCGGTGACCGCTCCGTGCGGGGGGGGGGGGGGGTGGGGGGCCGCCCCCACGCCCCCCCGCCCCGTCGGGCGTCGGCCTGCCTTCCGTTGCCCCCGGCGTGCCCCCCCGGGGTATACTCGTGTCGTGGGGGTTGCCGGGCGGCCGAGGGCGTCGGGCGCGGTCCGGTCGGCCGCCGACGGGTCAGTGCGGCGGGGGGGGGGGGCGGGGGAGGGGGGGGGGAAACCCCCCGCCCTGGTTCGCGCCCCTGTCTTCCCCGGGCCGGCCTCTGATAAGGCTGCGCCGTCCTGGGCGTCGCCGGTCCGCTGTCGGCCGGCAGCAGGCAGGGCGTGTGGGCGCCTGCCTCGGCCGTGGTGCCCCCGCACCCCGGGTGCAGCGGCCTCTTCGGGGGGGGTGTGGGGCCGCCGCTTCTTCGGTCCGCCTCCGTCCGCTCTTGGGCCTGAGTGGGAGGGGGGGGAGGGGGAGTGGGGGGGGCCCTCTGGTCCCCTGGCGACGCCTCCTGACGGCCGGGGGGGGGGGCGGCATGGCGGTCCCGGCCCCGGGGGCCAGCCATCGGCTCGGGGGTCGCTCCCTTCCCGCGCCCCCCTCTACCTAGAGCCGGACCCTCGTGCAGGCCCTCGCTGGGGCCCCTCATCCCCCCGGCCGTCGTCGCGCGGCGCTGGCCGGCCGGGGGCGGCCGTGAGGGTTAGCGGTCAGCGGTTAGCGGGCTGCGGGGCAGCTGGTTCCCCCCCGCGCTCGTTGTTTCCGCCCTCCCTCCCGCGGGAGGTGGCACGCTCTCCTGCGTCATGCCGTACCGTGGGGGGGGCGTGGGTCGGGGGGCCCAGCTCCCCCCCCCACCTTCTCGCGTCCGCCGTCTGGGCCGTCACCTGCGCCGCCGCTTGAGTGGGGGCTGGGGCTGTGGCGGCGGCGGGTTGCGCCGGCGGTAGTGCCAGTGGGCGAGGGCGCTGCGCAAGGCCCGGGGGAGCCAGTTGTTGGCGTCCGCATCCGTGATGCGGAGCACCGCTCCCCCTTCCAGGAAGGCCGGCCACGTCGGCTCCCTGTTGGGCCACGCCGCCCGGATCACTGACCTGAGGACCCTCTCATGGTCCTGTGGGGCTGCCCACCCCCCCGGGGGTACCTCTCGGTTTCCTCCGTCTCTCCGGAGGAGCACGGCATCGAAGGGCCGGTTCCTCAACCCCCTGGTGGTCCCCTGGTTGGCCCAGCACAACCACCCGTACACCTCCCCCACCAGGGGGAGGGCCTCATCCCCCAGAGGGTCCGGGACCGTGCTCCAGTCCCGGTCCCACGGCCGGGCCCCCTCTGCCCCTCGCGCCGGCTCCCCTCGCTGCCCCTGTGCTTGCGGCGCCGATGCCGCGCCCCGCCCCCCCTCCGCCGAGGCCATCCGCGCCGGCTCCGCTCTCGGCGCGGGGGGGGCTGGCTGGTGCTTGGGTCGTGGGGGTTGGGGGCGGACGAGCTCGCCGGCGTCGGGGTCGATGTTGTAGAGGTGGTGGTGGTGGTGGTGGTGGTGGTGGTGGGTGTGGTGCGCCGGCATCTGTTGGATGCCGGGGGGGATGCACCTCACCATCTGCACGTCCGGCTGCGGGGGCGCCCCGCTCCCCGCCCCCCTCCCTTCGTCCCGCCCTCCCTCCCGGGCTCCCATGCCCCGTCCCGCCTGTCTCTTGGGGCCCGCGGCGCCCTTGCCGTTGCCCTTGGGCCCCTTTCCAGCCCCCTGCCCGTGCCGCGGGTCCCGCCCCCCGTCCCCCACCCCCTGGCCCGCCCGCTTGCCCACCGCCCCTCGCCCCGCCCCCTGCACCTGGGCTCCCTGCTCGCGCCCCTGCGCGCCCTTCCCGTGACCTGGTCCCTTCCCGGCCCCCTGCCCTGAGTCGCGCCGTCCGCTGCCTGCACTCCGCCCCCCCCCGCTGCTGCGCCCTTGCTCCCTGCCGCGCGTACCCTGGCCTGCTCCTTGCGTGCGCTCCTGGGCACTTTCCCTGTCGCCTCCTGCCCCCCGCTCCGCGCTCCCGTGGCTGGCACGCAGCTCTGCCTGCGCGCCCTCCCCTGGTTCCTGGATCACGCGCCGCGCGTCCCGCTGTCTTTGCAGGTGCGGCAGCGTGATGCCCGGCGGCGAGCGCTCGGCGCCGGGGGGCGGACGTGCCGCGCCCGTCCCGGGGGGAAGGGCTTGGGGTGGAAGTGCTTGGGGGGGCTGGTGTGGGTGTGGGTGGGGTTGGCGTGGGCGCGGTACTTCGCGCTCTCCCTGCCCACTGCTGCTGCTGCGGCGGCCGCCGGCGAGGCGCCCATGGCCCGTGCGGGGCCCTTCCCCCGCTTTCGCGGCCTGTTGGGGGTCGCAGCGTGGCCGGCCGAGGCGGTGGCGCGGCCCGCGGGGGCCGCGGTCGCAACCCCTCGCGGGCCCTCCTCGCTCTCCTCCGCTGCTGTGGCGGCCGCCGGCGAGGCGCCCGTGGCCCGTGCGGGGCCCGTCCCCTGCTTTCGCGGCATGCTGGGGGTTGCGGCGTATCCGGCCGAGGCGGTGGCGCGGCCTGCCGGGGCCGCGGTCGCAACCCCTCGCGCGCCCCCCTCGCTCTCCTCTGCTGCTGTGGCGGCTGCCGGCGAGGCGCCCGTGGCCCGTGCGGGGTCCGTCCCTCGCTTTCGCGGCGTGCTGGGGGTCGCGGCGTTGCCGGCCGAGGCGGTGGCGCGGCCCGCCGGGGCCGCGGTCGCAACCCCTCGCGCGCCCTCCTTGCTCTCCTCTGCGGCTGTGGCAGCCCCCGGCGATGCGCCCGGTTCCTGCGCCGGGGCTACCCCCCTGTGTCGGCGGCGTTCCGGGGGCCGCGGTCGGGGCCGCGGCGTGGCTCGCTGGGGCTGCGGTCTCCGCTTCCTGCGCGTCTGGGGCCCCCTCCCGGGGCGGGGCGGCAGGGCTTGCTGCTTGGGCGGCGGGGGCGGTAGCCTCGGCTGGTTCAGGCTCCCGGGCCGGCGGCGGCGGCCCGACCAGCACCGCCGCCTCCGCCAGCCTCCGCTCCTCGCGCTCCGCGAGGGTCTCCCCCGTCCACTCCGGGGAGGCGGGGGAGCGGGAGCGGGACCGGCGGTGGTGGCAGTCGTCCCGCTGGGGGGAGCGATCGGAGTCTGCCATCACTGTTATCCTGGTGGGCATGCGTGGTGGCAGGCGCGCCCTTCCCACTACCTCCTGGTGCATCAGTGCCGTGCCGTGGGCAGTGCCGTGTGGTGCTCTGCGGGGGGGAGGGGGGGAGGGGGTGGCGGGCCGGCTGTGGCGTCAGCCCCGCACGGCCGGGGGCCGGCGGCCATCCATCGGCATTGGGAGGGGAGGCAGGGGAGCGAGGCGGCCCACTCGTCGCGCCACAGCTCCCAGTCTGGGGCGGGGCCCAGGGCCCTGGGCCCCCGGGGGTCGTCGGGTGGTGTCGGGGGGAGCCGCACTAGGTGGACCCCCGTAACGGCGGTGACCTCCTGTGTTCGCAGGAAGGTGTGTACTCCGTCCCGCGCCGCGGGCGCCGGGAGGGGGGGGCGGGGTACGGGTGCTGCCCCATAGAGGTAGGTGGGAGTGATCCCCAGGACCCGCCCCGGGTCCCCGCGGGTCGCCACGACGAGGAGGAGCAGGGGGGTGCCAGGGCACTCTTGCCAGAGGACCTGCCCCCTGTGGTGGGCACCCCTGGTTCTGGAGAGGGGGGGGGACAGGTCTGGGTTAGCCCAGCCGCGGGGCGCGTGCGTCGCCGGCGGGAGGGCGGGGCACCAAGTGGGCTCCCTGGGGAACGCCTCGCATACGATGGCGTACGGGGGGGTAGGCCTGGTGCCGTCGTACACCGGGTTGGTTGGCCGGGGGCGGGCGGACGCCTCGTCCGCGCCTTCCACGAACACCGTGATCTCGCCCACCTCCAGGTCCTCGTCCGGTGGGTGTAGAAGGTGGAGCGCCGCATCCAGCTCGGACACTCCCCCCGGGTACGTGGCCCGCGCCTGGTTCAGGTACGGGGCCGCGTCCCCGGGGTAGCGCGTCCTTGGGGCGTGCAGCAGGGCTGGGGCGCTGCTGCGGAGGGACATGGCAGACCCTGCTCCCGTCAGCCGCAGGGTGTCCCCCATAGACAGGGGCCGGCCCGACCGGTTGGACTCGCGCCACTCCATCCAGTGCCCGTAGAGGGCCGCCTCCGGGCTGATGAGCCCCGGCTGGACGGTGTTCACGATCCGGTGCATCGCCGGGAGTAGCGTAGGGGCCCCCGCTCCGTTCAGGGCGCGGATGGCCGGGAGGGCGGTCTCGTTGAGGAAAGCCCTCGCACTGCCCGTCAGGTCACACCGTGCGGCAGCGTGCGCCTCGTGCGCCTCCGCCACCGCGTCCGTTACCAGGCCCCGGACGGCCGCCTCCTGCGCTTTGCTGCGGGCCCTGGTGTGTCCCGGCCCATCACCCCGTCGGCGTGGCATGGTACTGCGGGCTCTGCAAAGGGCGGCGGCGGGTGGGGGTCAGGGCGCGAACACGTGCGACAGGTGCGCAACGGATGTGGGGTCCCGCAGGTGCACGTGGATCCACAGAAGGGCAGCGCCCGCGGGGCCCGCGCGTTCGTGTGAGGGGGTGTGTGCCCCCTCGATGCGCCGGTGCAGGGCCTCCTCCGCTGTGCGCCTGCGCGGGCCTGCGGGATGTTCGGGCCAGGGGCACGCGGCCACCTGGGCGCACCGCGCGCACCTGTTGGCGCCTGTCGACGCTGCGGAGGACACCGTGTCACCATTTTTGCATTTTGGATGTTGCATTGATTTTTTTCAATTCTGCGGTTGGCCAGCATTTGTTCTAAGATTATCTGGATTTTGATTCGTCGATTGGCTGCTGCTGCTGTGTGCGCGCGCGCCGTTTTTGGTCGCGCCGTAATGCAGGCCAGCAAATCGAATACCCTTCCAGTTGGTGCTAATAGTGTTAGCTCTATCCTGTTACCGAAATGCATACCAATTGGAAGCTAGGGCGACTCCAGTGGAAGATAGGAGGCCCAAATTCAAGTCTGGCTGAACCCTGGTGTGGTGCCTCCGCGCACACCGGCTGTCGCCCTTGGGTGCTTGCACTTGAGAGGAGAATGGTACACGTTAATCGGCGCATCTGCTTCGGCAGTGCCACGCCTACGTGTATGGGGGATCACGAGTCCCTGGAAGCTAAAAAGTCCTAGTGGAAGAGGAGTTGAAGTGGAAGTGGCTGAGGTAGGCGCACCACTGGTCGTGGGATACATTGGTTGTTGCTTTGCAATTGGATTCCATTGGGGTGCCACACCATATTTGGTTTTGAGGTCTCATGCATTCATTCTAAGAGTTGACATTGCATTTTTCATTCATGCATGGTTCATTCATGGTGTGACTCAAATTTGGTGGTGCCCACGATTCCATGGTCAAGGTGAAAATTTGGTGTCTCCTCTCCCAAAGGTGGATTTGGTGCTGTCTCTCACTCTCCCTTTCTCTCCCAATTCTTCATACTCCTCAAGAGGTAAATTGAGCATTTAATGCCATGTGCCCGTTGTCTTTGATCCTTTGAGACTCTTGGGCTCTTTCATCTTTTTTTCAAGTGCCCGTGGCTTGGGAGTTATCCAATTAAGACATGCCATGGTTTTGCCGTCTTATGATTTGACACAAGGATAGGCATTGGTTGAGCCTTCGCCACTCTGCCTCCAAGTGCATGTATGCTCTCTTGGGTCAAGGCTAGGCGAAACTCTCTCCATATGCATGCTCTCTTGGGCCAAGGCTAGGCAAAACTCTCTCCCCATGCATGCCCCCTCTCATGGTGGATAGGCCAATCTCTCTCGAGGGATTTGGTTGGGGAATATCTCTTCTCGGGCATGGTCAGGCGATGCATGTACTCTCTCCGGCTCTCCGGGATGAGACCAACTCTCCATGCACCTGCTCTCTTTGGTTGGGATCATCTCTCCATGCACGTGCTCTCTTTGGGTGGAGGTTAGGTCTCATGAGTAGCCCGGGAGGCCATTGGCCTATTGTGTGCTTCTTTGTCCCATCTCATGGATCTCATTGTCAATGGTGTATTGCTCATTTGCTAATTTTGCTTTAGATTAGTTGTTGATCCTGAGAGCTAACCAGGTCATGGTTTGGTGCCTTTGTTGGTGCGTTTACATGCCCCATGTGACCATGTATGTGCATGTGCACTTCCTTCTCTCATGTTGGTGTAGTCAAGACGTCCGGAGACTCAAGTGTGACTCATTTGCTCTTTGGGGATGGCCCAACGGTGGTGTTGATCATTTCCTTCCTCTCCTCCACCCCCGGTGAAACCATCCCTGTCAGCGTGTAGAAGTAGTGTGAATTTTAGTTTACACTTTTGCATGCATGACTCAAGTCCATAGGATAATGCCCGTGCCCATGAACTCTTCGCCCTTGCATTGCATGTGGTCCGACCGGACGAGTAGGTTGAGTCTTACTCGCGCTTGTGAATTCTTTTTCTTTTCTCAAGGGTGGACCTTTGCCCGTGCTCATCCCGTGTGGACCATTTGTACCCGTCTTGGACCCGTATTGGCTCATTTGTAAACCATTGTTGCCCCGTGGCTCATTTGTGGGTTCTTGTGGACCATTGGTGAACTTTTGGTTGGATCATTGTTGGACCGTATTGGATTCTTGGGTCATTTCGTCATTCCGCCTTCAGCTGGAATTGTTTGTGTCATTGCCGTGCTCTGAGGGACTTGAGTGCGTTGTGAGCTTAATCTCTGCTGGTTTTATTGGTTGGGAATTGGTTTGTTGGAATTTGTGAAAAATGGAAGATTCACCCGGTTCAAGTCACCTCAAGGGCGAATTGTTGTTTATGCAATGCCCACACCCGTGTGGATTTTGCATAAACAATAGACCTGGGGAGCTCGGATAGTCCACACTCAGAGACCCCATCAGGAACAGGTACATGGCAGGGAGAGTTGGGGGCATTGGAGTTAGTCACGACGTATTCATCTCCCCCTGGTATAGTCTCAATCGCATCTTGAGGTTGTAGTCGATCCTTCAAGTCACCCAGGGTGAGTCCATCGCTCTCTCGTTGTATAGTCTGGACCAGAGTTGAGTCCAGGTTCTCCCAGGGGATAGAGGTGAGACCCCCGTCCACCACGCTGAGCATACTTCCCCATCCGGGTTTGCCGAGGGGCGTCTTGCGTCCCAGAGGCACGTAGATGGCCTCATCAGGTAGCCGGACAGAGCTGATAGTCAGCCTGTCCAGGAGGGTTCGCCAGTACTCGTTGCTCCCATGGGCTCCCCAATTGGGGGAACACAGGACCATACGGGAACGTTCCAGGGCCACCTTGGTGAACAGGTTCCCCAGGTTCACTGAACCTGGGGTTCCCGTAGGCAATCCCGAAAGAGGGCCAGTAAAATTTGTAGCAGCAGTTTTTACCCCTGCTGCACTAGAGGTCCAAGACATGTTTCTTGTCGCTGGCGAACAACTCCACACTCAGGTCTTCTCTGGAGTAACCCAAATCCTTCAGACCTTGGTCTAGGACTTCCCCCAATAGCTGATAGTCCTGAGTTTTGGAGGCCGCCATCATGTTCGAAGGCTCCTCCTTCAATACCCTCAGGTAGCTCGTGGTGTGCTCCGACTGCTCCAGTGGAACGGTCTCTCTGCCATTGCCGTGGTCCACGTAGAGGAGGTAGGGCGCTGGGCGTCAGGGATTGTATCTGGGAGTGCTGCACGAAGACGTCAGTCCCCAATACAAAATCGAAAGCCTCAGTGTCCATTACATAGAACCGATGGGCGATAGTTCGGGGGCCCATTGGTACCTCCACTTCACAGTCCCCGCAGCTGTGCACCACATGTCCATCCCCCATTCGTATAGCCGCGGTGGGCATGGTGTTCGTGAGGCTCCCACAAGGTAAAATTTTCTTGGCCACGATTGATATGGTGGCTCCAGTATCCAGTACCCCCAGGTATTCACGTCCGCCTAGTCGGATACGTAACCAGAACACCAGGTCCAGGGCCCCACCGGACCGTCCCCATCAGAAACTCCGCGGGACAGGTCACCTCGAACCCCTTGTTCCGCAATTTGCGGGCCATCCTCATGAAACAGCTTCTCTTCTTGGTGTTGCCGTCATCACCACCTTCATGCTCACGCTTGGCCCCTTGCTCTTGCTGGGCCCGAGTCTGCGAGCGTGTGGTAGGGCCAGACTGCCCTCCAGAGGGCTCGGAGTCCTCCCCTGGATTAGCGTTGGGGTTGCCTCCCTTCTTGTCCTGGTTCTTGTTGTCCTTGTTTGGCTGGCGATTAGCGCCTCCTCCTCGTCCACCTTGGCTCTTGTCTTGGCCTTTCCCACGGCCTTTCGACTTGCCCTTGCCGGAGTCGTTACCGTTGCCCTTGCCACCGCCCTTGCCAGAGCCTTTGCCAGGATCTTCGCCCTTCAGCTTCGCCGACAGGCGCTGCTTGTGGTAGCACTCGTTCTCGTAGTGCTTCCTCTTCCCACAGAAGGCACAGGTGATAGTGCACCTGTAATGATCCGGCATCTTGGTCTTGGCGCCGGTGTTGGTCTCCTGCTTCTTCCCCTGGACCACGAAGCAATCGCGCTGATCGCAGTCGGGGGCGTGCTGCAGGTGAGCGTGCTCGTCTCTGGCGTCACACGAGAAGAGCTCCTGCACATTACCCATGATACGGGCGTGCTTGGGGGTAGTCCGCTGTCCAGGTCTGGGTCCCTGGTACCCTTTGTCATGGCTCCCAGAGCCTCCTCCTCCAGGACGGTAGCTTTCTTTCTCCAGCGCCAGCTCCAAGAGTAGCACAGACAAATCCTCGTAGTTGAGGGCTCTTGTCTTGCGCTCTGCCGTTGACCGACACTCGTCCCACAGCTCCCGGGGGAGCTTAGCCACCAACCAGAAGAGCAGCACATCGCTGCTGTAGGAACTGGGCGTCAGTCCTCCCACCCAGTGGTCCAGGTCAGCCAGTAGCTCGGAGATCCTGGATGCTTTGGGGTTGTTGGGTAGCACGGCCAGGTTCTGGATCTCGGCCCTGATGGAGAGGTCGGTTTCGTAGGTAGGGTACTGCCTCTCCAAGGCAACCAACATGTCGGCGAAGGTGGCGAACTTCATCACGATGTGCTTGACCTGCTTCTCCAGGTACTTGGTCTTGCAGCACTGCAGGAGCAGATCGCACTTGACTCGCCCACTAGCATGGGTTTGGCCGGTCATTCGGAGGAACCGGCCAAAGTTCTCAGCGAAATCGCTGAGATCCTTGCCTGTGAACTGGTGCAAGTTCACCACAATTTTGGAGGTGGCGATTGCCTCAGCCTCCTGAGACCTGCGTCCCTCGGGGCGCTTGGTCTTCCTCCTCTTCTTCTTCTACCTCCCGCTCGGCTTCTCGGGGTCCTCAGGGTAGTCGTCCTCCAAGGGCGAAGCAGAAGTCATGGAGGGCGGCTCATCGTGAGAGGGGTCTCCGCCTAGGTCACTAGAGCCATAGGGCTCAACGTCAACCATTGCCCTCAGGGCTGTCAGCCCCAGCCAGTCTAGCTCGGCTCTCGTGGAATTCCCCACGTGGCTGTAGGGAGGCTGGGCCGTTCTTGGTATGAAGGAGCTTCTCGGTATCACCGCAGGGGTCGGCATCGGTCGGCTCCTCAGGCTTCCCAGGGTGTTTGTCAACCCCGCCACCAGGTGATTGGCTTGTACTCGGTGAGGTGAAACTCCCACGATGGTAGGTGACGTTTGGGGAGGAATCAGGGGCTCCAGTTGAGCCCGAATCTCTTGAGTGAGATCACCAACAAGTTGAGAGGTGGCTCCTCGGAGGGCTTCTTTAATCCGCGACCGCGTCAGGGACCTGTTGGAGGATCTCCCTGATCCTCTACTCCTGCTCCCGCATGACTCAGGGCCTCTCCTCAGCCCACTCAGGGTTGCATACCCAGGAACATCGGCCACATATGCTCCCGTAGTGGGTAGAGGATGGTGATAATCCGCCGCATACCAGCGCGGCGCAGAACTGGAGGCCACTGGCTCACTGGCAGTAGTTGCCTCTGGAAACGCGGTGGTGGATGGGTCCACACCATAGGCAGGGTAGGTAGGCATGCCAGTAAAGCCTGTGCCCTCAGCCACAGGCGGGGTGGTTATGGGTGTGGATGTTGCAGCAGCTGGGTCTCGAGTTGGGAGTGTGGTGGTTGTAGGAGAGGGTGAGGCATGGAGGCCAGAGGCGCTTGGTGCGCCCACGAAGGTTGACTCACTCGTCGGGTCGTGCCCATGGTCCACTCCTTCGTCTGCCATGCTTTCTCCTGCATCCTTCTCTCTCTCCCTCTTTCTCTTCACAGGGTTGGTGTTCACCTCCTCGACTGAGAGGGCCCTGAAGGCTGATTGCAGTCCCTCCAGCGAGTCATCGGCCACATCAACTGGCCCATGTAAGGGCACCGAAGGTACAGCGTCAGGTCCAGGTCCAGGCTCTCCAGGCGCTGGCATTGCTGGTGCCTCAGGCGCCGTCTTCGTGTCGGTGTCCTCCTTCTTTGTGTCCATACTCGCCCTTCTTGCTCAGGACAGTCCTCGGCGCGCTGGGTGTAGGGCATGGGGTTGCTGCCGGCACGCTGAGACTGTCTGCCTCTGCTACCAGAAAGTTTTTAGCACTTTGTTTTTGATGTACTTCTCCTGCTGCTTGCTGCTGGTGATGGGATCCTGCTGCTTGTTTTTGATATTGAAAATGTTTTGGTGATATAAAACCAATCAAGTGCAACCCAAACCAGAGTAGTCTGCAAGTAGAAGACAAAAAGGATCAAAGCATGAAGGGCCGCAGTCACAAAGAGTTAGATGAAGAAAGATATCAACAATAGACCACAGCAATAGACATTCATTGCAACTCAGGCTGAAATATTTTACATGATTGATAAAAAATGATTCGAAAACTGCCCCAAGGGCTCACAGTCTCCATAGTGCCAACTTGAGATGTGCACTCCTTGTTTTTGGGTCCCATAGGTGCTGAGGTGGCATGGCTTGTGGCGCTGAGGTCACTGCCTTGTCACATGGGAACTTCCTACTTAGCTAGGCTGACTGGGTATTGAACCCAGGACCTCTCAAAAAGAGGTACCCCAGCCCCTAGGGTGCATACCACTAGGATAGCTAGGAATTCATGAGAAAACATAGATAAATTCATAGGCTCTGCCTCAGTATATCAGTGCCTCAGTCAACTCAGGAAAAGATGTCTTAGTGCACATTGCTTGGGGATTAAGGGGTCCACACAACGTCCTGATTTAGTGTTTGGTTCTATAGGTCAAAATGTGTTATCACCCATTTTGGTAGGCCAATACTAAGATAAAAATGCAAGAGTGCTTAGAGCACCTCTAATACAACTAAAGTATACCCTAAAGCATTGGAAAAGAACTTTTTCTTACTTCCAAACCCAGACAAGCTTCCGAAAAAAAAACCAACCACCCCGCAGCAAGGCGCGGCGCCTTACAATCTGCGCTCAGGGAGGGCGCGTATTGTTTCTGGCGCTGTGCATAGCTACCATGATCCCACATATTGCTGAGGTCGCGGAGGTGACACACAGCGAGGATAGACGGATTCTGAAACCACGTTACACAGTGGGAGAGCCACGCCCGTGGCATGACAACAAGCGTGCAAGAATCCACACACACACAGAACACAACCTTCCAACTGGCACCATCGTGGCGCCATTCATTCCTTGTGGCGCCCTCCTGCAAATGCCGCGATGCTAAACTTCGCCGCTCTTCAGCGCGAACCAACTCCAGAAGTCCAAAGCCACCACTGGTGCCAAGGAAACTTCGGCGCCCCTCATAGCGGACTCAAGATACTCTCAGGCTCGCGCAGCGTTGCAGCCCCTCCACTGGCGCGCAAAGAAACTCTTGACACCAAACTTGACTGCGAAAATGCCACACTCTTGATCGCGTCCAACACCAGACTCGACTGCAAAAATGTAAAAACTCTTGATCGCGTCGAACACCAGCGCTCTTGGAAAAGAAATTCTTGCTGTTGCTTGAACCGGTACTCATATCATACCGTTGCTCCAACATACCCACAAATGATCCTGTCCGAATCTTAGGTGTCGATTTTGTAAGGCCCTCGGCCTCTATACCTCGGTGGCACAGCAAAGTGCAACGCACGAAGACCAAAGACCTTGATGTTCAAATCGACAAACGCTTTGTCCGGTTCTCCATCATCTTCTTCATGTGGGTAAAATACCCTAAATTACAATGCAATAATTCTGCATATTAATGTACAATAAATCAGCACTTTTCATGCCCTGAGAATCCTTCATTTCTGCACGCGCATGACGCATCCTAAGCTACAGGACTCGCGATCTCAACCTGGGCATGCGTGCCCATTACACAAGTCCCTTGAAGCTGGAGGAGCCCTAGTGGAAGTGAAGTGGAAGTGGATGTGGCTGAGGTAGACGCACCGGAAGGGAAGAAAGGAGCTCAGTCATTGCTCAGCGATGAATGTCTTCATTCTCTCATTTGTCATTTGTTTGCTTTGCCTATTGGTCGTGACAAATTGATCTTCCATGAAATCAGAGAGGGTCAATATGCGGAGACTGCATGTGTTGAACATGTTATGTGCACGTGCAGTGGGTAGACATGCGAAGTGTGAAGAAGCGCACTTATGCCTTTGATGCTAACCTCACATTGATGTGTTGCCGTCCCCCTCCGTTGACTTTCGATGTGTGTTTTAATGATGATTCACATCATTGGTGGAACACAGTTGGTGAGCCAATATCTTTCTCTGGCCAACATGTTAACAAACACGTGGTCCGGCATGAGGATAGCTCTTAGGCAATTTGGGGCAAGGATAGTCATCGGTCAAGATGGGCGACTCTCCCTCCCAAGTGCATGCATGCTCTCCTCGGTCATGGTTAGGCGAACTTCTCTCTTCTCGGTCATGATCAGGCAAACTTCTCTCTCCATATAAATGCTCTCTGGATTGGTTTCGGGTTAGGTTCTCTCTTAGGGCATGGATGGCTGAGGGTCTCTCTCCTAGGTCATGGATTGGTGAGGGTCTCTCTGTCACGGTATGGACTGGGGCGGGATCATCTCTCTCAAGGCATGGATTGGGGCGGGACCATCTCTCTTTGAGGCGGGACTCTCTCTCCTTGGGATACGACAATCTCACCATGTGTGAGATGTGCTCTCATTGAACCCGGGATATCTCTCCATGTGCACTCACTCTGCGGGGCGGGTCTAGGTCTCTTCATGTCAGCCGGGGCATCTTCTTATCCAAGCACTCTTGCCCCATCTCTCTCTAACTAGCATGCATTAAATTGGTTTGGTGGCACACGAACATGCAATTAGGCAACTCTGGTGTCATTCCATGTGTGGATTGTCTCTCATGCACACGCCGATTGGAGATGTGAAGTATATGTTGTTTGTTGGCTTTACATCCCATTCATGAACTTGGTTCGCGACACTCTATCCGCAGGGAGCCCAATAATTGGTCTGTAGTATACACTAAACAGGTGAGGTTTGGTGGGCTGGCCCTTTTTCATGTTTTGACTCAGGCTACAAGTAAACCCGCCAAGCACACTCACTTGCTGGCCATGGTGTATGTTATGGCTAAGTGATAGGCACCCGGCGTCTGGTGTGAAGGACGGAGGGAAAGGCATCATGATATACGTGTCACATCCCAGGTGTCAGGTATTGCTTGCCATTGAATTGAGGTTGCACTCCGGACTCATTGCAGGCTTACCACATGTGTTCATTGGTGACTCACGAGGGTGGACAGGTCATGCATTTTGCCATGCATTGCTTTGTGTTCATACTCCATGTCAAGAACACTCTTCAGGTTTGGAAATCAGGTTTCTCAATGTCATTTTGTCACTTTGTGGGCACGGTTGAGGACTGGACATGAGTAGCCAAGCTTCATTAACGCATAGTTCGATGGTGCACAATATATAAATCGATTTGTGTGATAGGGACGGAGCACCTGCTCATCTTTGCCATGGTGATATGGCTTCGAACAGCAGCAGCGCAGCGAGCGCGCGAGTTGCATTTGCAGTCGCAATCGCACTGCAGCCTGTGAATACATCTGAAGCATGGAGATGCCAGTTGCGTGAACGAAGTGCTGTATGGTGCTTCGATATCTCTGGACAGGGTTTTTTTTGTCTTCGAATTTGTGAAGTGTCTATGTATTGGTGCCCCGTCTAAAGATCCTGCGCAGAGGTTTGTCGATTTGGGATTTGGCATTTTTGAGAAAAAAGAAAAACAAGAGAACAAGAGAGTTCCCAAGTCAAAAACCACAACAAGTGGTAGCCAGCTAGGTGGCGGGGAGATCAATATTCGAGATCAATCTTCGACGCCGTCAACTTGATTTGGAATTCAATTTGCAATGGAGCAACCTTTCAACGACGCAGCTATGCTGCACTTTGTCAGAGACAGTCTGTTTCGATCCGACTCACCGTTGCATCACCAGTTTGCGAGTTCGTTGGAAAGGTTCATCGCAGAGCGCATCGCAAGTCGAGAAAGCGAGTGGTTTCCATGCATTTCTCGTGATCCTCACAGCTTGTTGCAGAAGCTTGCAGATACTCAAGCCAAGGCCGGCCTGGCCAGCCACAAAAGGCGCCGTTCAGTGCAAAAGATACTCAAGCCAAGGTCATCGAATTGGAACAACGCATGGATGCGTTGCAGACATTAGCAGCAAATGCTACTGCGGCAACTGATCACCGAGTCGACATTTTGCAGTCCTGGACGGATAATGCAACACAAGCTGCTGTAAGCGAACTTCGACGTCTGGAACATGAACTTTCGCAATGTTATGTCCGTCTCAACGAGTTTACACGAGTTTCGAGTCAACAACCTTTGAATCACTTCCAGTTTCCACAACGGCAACCACAGCAACAACCACAACCACAACCACAGCCGTCTCCTTCGAGCTATCCGCCGTATTCACCGTCGAACAGTTCACCTTATCCACGGCAACAACCACTTCCACAGCCACCTGTCTTCGACCTGTCGATGAATACAGCGAACTCAATGAACCAAGTCGACCCATTGCATGCCGCGGTGCACCAAGCCAATCCAGCGAATGTCGCGATTCCATGTGCTCCAACGCTCGAGATCCTGGGACGTCGTGTTGAACGCTTAAACAAGCTGATTCGAAGATTCTCTGGGAGACCGGGGTCTGGAGAATTTCGCACATGGAAGGAGGACCTTATGCGAGCTTTCCCTTTGTTGGATGTCACTTCAACTGTCGATCAGGTGACCGCCATACCGTGTCTCCTTGAAGGCGATGCTGTCGAGTATTATCACAGTTTGACGAAAGTCGTACAGGATGACTGGTTCGAGCTCATGCGCGTGTTGGGTCAACGTTTCGATTGCATATCCCATGAGCCAGTGTACCTTTCGAGGATGTTGACCTTGAAAGAAAGTGAGTTCCCTCGACATGCGGACTACGTCAAGGAGTTCCGAACTTGCGTCGTCAAGTCGAAGGTTAACACCAGTGACCTCCAGATGGGTTACCTCGTCCACTCTCGATTTGTTGAAGGATTGTCGAATGACGCTGTTCGTTGGCAGTACATCGTTGAGCTCCGTTCGAAATGGCGTTCTGGGAGGCCATTCAGCTTCGATACTCTGGTGGAGACCAGTGCAGAAGCCTACATGGCGGCCGCTTACCAGCTCGAGGAGGTGCAGAACGCATCGAGAACGGCACCTGATACCATGGGTTCCGTGGTCTCAAGACCCCTGCCTATGATGGTTCCGCCAACTTCGACTTCTACAACGTTTCCTTCCAATCCTATGCCAACACCACACGTCAACCCCATGCCAACCCCAGCCGCAGCCCCCATGGCTTCGACTGTGCCAGAGCCAATGAATCTCGATACCATTGCCAAGCTCCGAGAAGAACTACATGCCTACATTGGTGAACGTCGAAACGAACGGTTCGGACGCCAAGATGGTCGAGAAAATAGGCGCTGCTACAACTGTGGCGAACAAGGCCACTTGGCCCGAGACTGCCCAAAGAATCGACCGCCATCTCGAGGACGAGAACGTCGGGAATCAAGATCAGGCACGCCACGAAGAGATCTGAGTGGAGACAGTAAAGGACGGTTTCGATCCCGCTCCAAGAGCAAAGAACGGCCCACAATGGCCTAGGAAGCATGTTCGAAGACCTGGTGGTGGACGTCCTCGAGAAGAGCTGAACACCACCATCAGTACCAGTAAACCCGAAAAGAATTGGACACTTGGGGGTGTCAATGTCGAGGGAACTGAACCTGAGCATGCGTCTCTGTTCACAGTTCGAGGGCGCATTTGCGCACGTCGTGATGACTCTTTTGACTCCAGCGTGGAATTTGTTAGTCGACTGTGGGGCGACGAGTGACTTCATGTCAATGCAGACTGCAAACAGGGCGCGACTTCCCCTCTACAAACTGAGCTAGGTAGGTAGGTGCACTCGGTCGTGGAGAGGCGCCCCATGGTTCCCCCTGGCGTCGCCCATGTGACGAACAGGAAGAGGTTTCCGCGCGTGAAGAGGGGAGGCGGCTTACATCCCGCTAGACCTGATTGGTGGCCCCCAACAAAGCGGCCCCGGGCAACACCGGGAGGGCTGATCGCCGCCAGCGTGACTGCTTGTCATGCGGGGAGGGTGGGCCCACGTGCTTGCGCACGTCTCCTCCTTTGGGCGGAACCCTAGGGGTTCACCGGACTTCCTGGCGTATCCCGTTCGCAAGGCATGCATGCATGTTCTTGGTACTGGGGTTCCGAGGTGCTTGGGTGTCGCACGCTCTGCCTCGAGTCCCAAAGCAGGGCAGGCCTGAGGATGCAGCCTTACCCCCGGTCTCCGGATCTCGTTTGGCCGGGTCACCTGCATGGCACGGGCTGCCTCAGTGCCCGGGCTATGGACACTGGGTTTCCTACTGTTGCGTGGCGCTTGTGTTTGGGTCTGGGTTGTGGTTGGGTTCGGTTTTCGGCTGCGCCCCGCCACTCCTGGCTGGGGTGTTGGGGTGTGTGTGCGCTTGTATTCGCGCTCCGCTTGTACCCTGCCACTCCTGGCTGGGGTGTGCGGTGTGGGTGTGTGTGGTTGGGCTCGGGTTCCGGCTGCGCCCCGCCACTCCTGGCTGGGGTGTCGGGGTTTGTGTCTGCTTGTTTGCGGGCTCCGCTTGCACCCCGCCACTCCTGGCTGGGGTGTGCGGCGTGGGTGTGTGTGCTTTGGCTCGGGTTTCGGCTGCGCTCCGCCACTCCTGGCTGGGGTGTTGGGGTGTGTGTATGTGCTTATTTGCGTGCTCTGCTTGTACCCCGCCCCTCCTGGCTGGTGCGTGCGGCGCGGGTGTGTGTGCTTGGGCTCGGGTTTCAGTTGCGCCGCGCCACTCCTGGCTGGGGTGTTGGGGTGCGTTTGTGTTTGTCGGCGCGCTCTACTTGTACCCCGCCACTCCTGGTTGGGGTGTGCGGGGGGGGTGTGTGTGTTTGGGCTCGGGTTTTGGCTGCACCCCGCCACTCCTGGCTGGGGTGTTGGGGTGTGTGTGTGCTGGTGTTGGTGCTCCGCTTGCACCCCGCCACTCCTGGCAGGGGTGCGCGCCATGGGTGTGTGTGTTTGGGCTCGGGTTTCGGCTGCGCCCCGCCACTCTTGGCTGGGGTGTTGGGCTGTGTGTGTGCTGGTGTGGGCGCTCCGCTTGCACCCCGCAACTCCTGGCTGGGGTGCGCGCCGTGGCTTTGTGTGTTTGGGCTCGCGTTTCGGCTGCACCCTGCCACTCCTGGCTGGGGAGTTGGGGTGTGTGTGTGCTGGTGTGGGCGCTCCGCTTGCACCCCGCCACTCCTGGCTGGGGTGCGCGCCGTGGGTGTGTGTGTTTGGACTCGGGTTTCGGCTGCACCCCGCCACTCCTGGCTGGGCTGTTGGGGTGTGTGTGTGCTCGTGAGCGTGCCCCCCTTGTACCCCGCCACTCCTGGCTGGGGTGTGCGGTGTTGGTGTGTGTGTTTGGGCTTGGGCTTGGGCTGCGCCCCGCCACTCCTGGCTGGGGTGTTGAGGTGTGTGTGTGCTGGTGTGGGCGCTCCGCTTGCACCCCGCCACTCCTGGCTGGGGTGCGCGCCGTGGGTGTGTGTGCTTGGGCTCGGGTTTCAGTTGCGCCACGCCACTCCTGGCGGGGGTGTTGGGGTGCGTTTGTGTTTGTCGGCGCGCTCTACTTGTACCCTGCCACTCCCGGTTGGGGTTTGCGGTGGGGATGTGTGTGTTTGGGCTCGGGTTTCGGCTGCACCCCGCCACTCCTGGCTGGGCTGTTGGGGTGTGTGTGTGCTGGTGTGGGCGCTCCGACTGCACCCCGCCACTCCTGGCTGGGGTGCGCGCCGTGGGTGTGTGTGTTTGGGCTCGGGTTTCGGCTGCGCCCCGCCACTCCTGGCTGGGGTGTTGGGCTGTGTTTGTGCTGGTGTGGGCGCTCCGCTTGCACCCCGCCACTCCTGGCTGGGGTGCGCGCCGTGGGTGTGTGTGTTTCGGCTCGGGTTTTGGCTGCACCCCGCCACTCCTGGCTGGGGTGTTGGGGTGTGTGTATGCTGGTGTCGGCGCTCCGCTTACACCCCGCCACTCCTGGCTGGGGTGCGCGCCGTGGGTGTTTGTGTTTGAGCTCGGGTTTCGGCTGCGCCCCGCCACTCCTGGCTGGGGTGTTGGGGTGTGTGTGTGCTCGTGAGCGTGCCCCCCTTGTACCCCGCCACTCCTGGCTGGGATGTGCGGTGTGGGTGTGTTTGTTTGGGCTTGGGTTTCGGCTGCGCCCCGCCACTCCTGGCTGGGGTGTTGGGGTGTGTGTGTGCTGGTGTGTGTGCTCCTCCTGTAGGCCGCCTCTCCTGGCTGGGGTGTGCGGCTTGGGTGTGTGTGCTTGGGCTTGAGTCTCGGCTGCGCTCCGCCACTCCTGGCTGGGGTGTTGGGCGGTCTGTGTGCTCGTGTGCGCGCTCCGCTTGCGGCCCGCCACTTCTTGCTGGGGTGCGCGGTGTGGGTGTGTGTGTTTGGGCTCGGGTTTCGGCTGCGCCCCGCCACTCCTAGCTGGGGTGTTCGGGTCTGCGTGTTTGTGTGCCTGCTCCCCCTGTAGCCCCCCACTCCTGGCCGGGGTGCGCGGCGTGGGTGTGTGTGCTTGGGCTCGGGTTTGGGCTGCGCCCCGCCACTCCTGGCTGGGGTGTTGGGCTGTGCGTGTTTGTGTGCGTGCCCCCCTTGTACCCCGCCACTCCTGGCTGGGGTGTTGGGTCGGGGTGTGTGTGTTTGGGCTCGGGTTTCGGCCGCATCCCGCCACTCCTGGCTGGGGTTTTGGGCTGTGTGTGTGCTGGTGTGGGCGCTCGGCTTGCACCCCGCCACTCCTGGCTGGGGTGCGCGCCGTGGGTGTGTGTGTTTGGGCTCGGGTTTGGCCTGCGCCCCGCCACTCCTGGCTGGGGTCTTGGGCTGAGTGTGTGCTGGTGTGGGCGCTCTGCTTGCACCCCGCCACTCCTGGCTGGGGTGCGCGCCGTGGGTGTGTGTGTTTGGGCTCGGGTTTCGGCTGCGCCCCGCCACTCCTGGCTGGGTTGTTGGGCTGTGTGTGTGCTGGTGTGGGCGCTCCGCTTGCACCCCGCCACTCCTGGCTGGGGTGCGCGCCGTGGGTGTGTGTGTTTGGGCTCGGGATTTGGCTGCGCCCCGCCACTCCTGGCTGGGGAGTTGGGCTGTGTGTGTGCTGGTGTGGGCGCTCCGCTTGCATCCCGCCAGTCCTGGCTGGGGTGCGCGCCGTGGGTGTGTGTGTTTGGGGTCGGGTTTCGGCTGCACCCCGCCACTCCCGGCTGGGCTGTAGGGCTGTGTGTGTGCTGGTGTGGGCGCTCCAGTTGCACCCCGCCACTCCTGGCTTGGGTGCGCGCCGTGGGTGTGTGTGTTTGGACTCGGGTTTCGGCTGCGCCCCGCCACTCCTGGTAGGGGTGTTGGGGTGTGTGTGTGCTGGTGTGCGTGCCCCCCTTGTACCCCGCCACTCCTGGCCCGGGTGCGCGCCGTGGGTGTTTGTGTTTGGGCTCGGGTTTCGGCTGCACCCCGCCACTCCTGGCTGGGGTGTTGGGGTGTGTGTGTGCTGGTGTGCGTGCTCCTCCCGTACCCCGCCTCTCCTGGCTGGGTTGTGCGGCTTGGGTGTGTGTGCTTGGGCTCGGGTTTCGGCTGCGCCCCGCGGCTCCTGGCTGGAGTGTTGGGCTGTGTGTGTGCTCGTGTGCGCGCTCCGCTTGCACGCTGCCACTCCTGGCTGGGGTGCGCGGTGTGGGTGTGTGTGCTTTGGCTCGGGCTTCGGCTGCGCCCCGCCACTCCTGGCTGGGCTGTGCGTTGTGGGTGTGTGTGCTGGGGCTCGGGTTTCGGCTGCGCCCCGCCACTCCTGGCTGGGGTTTGTGGTGTGTGGGTTGGCTGTTACCTGGCACCTGCTCGTGTGCCGTGGTTCGTTGCGTGTTTTGCGCGCTCTCCGGGTTTGTGGCACCCGGCGGCCGTCGCTGCTTGGCACCTGTCCATGTGCCTTGGTTGTGGCCAGTGGCGTGCCTCTCTGGCGTGCCTCGCGGCCCCGCGTGGTGTGCCACGCCTCGTCCGGTCCGGTTGCTCTCGGTGCTCCGGTCGGCTTTCCCGTCACCGTGGTGCCTTTCCCCATCCCGGGGGCTTGCGCCCCCGGCTTTACTGGGCGGCTGCGCGGGGCACGCGGAGGCTGGCCGAGAACCGGGCTCTTTGTGCCTGCCGCTGGCCCCCGCCGTGGCGGGGGCGCTGGGCTCGCCCCGCGTTGTACCCGTTCGGGGCCCCGCGATGGGGTTGTGCCTTGTGGGTCCCTCCGGCGTAGGTCTTGGGCTGCGTGCGCTGCGGTGGTTGGCGTGTTTGGACCCGGTCACTGACGCGTCCGTTTTCCTGGACCGTCCGTCGTTCGACGGGGGACTCGGCCGGTGCACCGGGGCTGTTTCGTGTGGACGCTGACACCGCCCCTTGCGGGTCGGAGGACGCCACGCCCGGGTCCCGTGCATGTGTGCGTGTGCTTGCTCTTCTTGGACGGGTCGGGCGGGCCGGCCTTCCGGGCGCGTTCTGGTGCGCCTCACCTTTTCCTTTGGCCGCTTTGGCTTTCTGCTTTGCTTGGCCCCCTCCGGGCTGGGGTTGCCCCCGTCGTGGTCCTATTTTTTTTTCTGTTGCCGTCTTCCGCGCGCCCCCTTTGTTTCTTGCTTTCTTTGGTTTCCGGCCCCGGGTGCACTGGGCCTTGGCGCTGTGTGTTGTTTGTCTTGTTGGCCTCGCGCTTGTCGGCCCTCCGTGCGCTCTCGTTTTTTTTGTGTTTACCGCCTAGCTGTTGGTTGTTGCCTGGTGGTTGCCCCCCCCCCCCTTTGTGTCTCGCGGTTTTTCTTGCCGTCGTTCCGTTCCTTGTGTTTTTTTTTTCCTTGTCCGCGCCCCCGTTGTCTCTCGCTTTCTCTGGTTTCCGGCCCCGGGTGCCTTGGGCCTTGCCGCTGTGTCTTGCGTTTTTTTTTCTTCTCGCCTCTCGGCTCTCCGTGCGCTCTCGCTTTTTTTTTCCTGCCTGGCCGTTGGCTGCTCCTGGGTGCTTTGTGCCCCCCCCCCCCCCTCCCTTTGTGTCTGGCTGGTTTCTTCGCTGCCGCTCGGTGCCCCCCCCCCTTTTTTTTTCCCTGCGTGCGCCCCCGTTGTCTTTGGCTTTCTCTGGTTTCCAGCCCCGGGTGCCCTGGGGCTTGGCGCTGTGTTTTGTTTACTTTGTGGGCCTCCCGCTTCTCGGCTCTCCGTGCGCTCTCTCCTTTTTCCGTGTCTCACCTGGACGTTGGTTGCTCCCTGGTGGTTGCTGCCCCCCCCCCCCCCTGCCGCTTGGTGATCCGTTCTTTTTTTTTTTGCAATTTGCGCCCCCGTTGTCTCCGGCTTTCTCTGGTTTCCGGTCCCGGATGCCTTGGGCCTCGGCGCCGCGCGTTGTTTGCTTTGTTGGCCTCCCGCTTCTCGGATCTCCGTGCTTTCTCGCCTCTTTCGTGCCTCCCGTCTGGCCCTTGGCTGCTCCCCGGTGGTTGCTGCCCCCCCCCCCCCTTTGTGTCTCGCGGTTTTCGTCGCTTCCGCTCGGTGCTGTGTGCCGTGTGTTGTGCTGTGCTGTGTGTCCCGGGTTGCGGTGCTGCGCTGCGCTGCTGCGCGTTGTGTCGCCCGGTGTTGTGCTGTTGTGTGCTGTGTTGTTTTGCTGCGCTCAGTTGGTGCCCTCTGGTGCTCCCCGTCGCCCTGGGGCCCTGTGTATTGCGGCGCTGTGTTTTGCGGTGCTCCCCCGCGCTGTGTGTGTTTTGTCGCTGCGTGCTGGTGTGTGCTGTTGTTCGCGGCTCTGCTTTCGGCTGTGTGTGTCCTGGGGTGCTGTGCTGTGCGTTCCCTGTCCTCTCCGCTCTGTGCGCTGCTGTGCTTCGCTGTGCTGGTGCGCTTGCGTTGTGCTGTTCGTGTGGTGCGTGCTGTTGCTGGCGCCCGGTGCTGTGGTGCGCTGCCGTGTGTTGTGCTGTTTCCTTTGGTGTGCTGTGGTGTGGTGCTGGGTCTGGTGGCCCGTGGTTGTCTGCTGGTGCCGTGCTGTGGCGCCCTGCTGTCCGTTTTCCTTTGCTGGTGGTGTTGGTTTGTGTCTTTTCCCTGTGTGTGCGGTGCTGTGTTGCGCTGCGCGTCGTGTTGTTTGGTTCCAGTTGAGTCTGCGCTGTTGTCGGTGCCTCGTGCTGTGGCGTGTCCCTGTGTGTTTTGGTGTCTCCCTGGGTGTTCTGCGGTGTGGTTGTGCCGCTCTGGTGTGTCGTGGTGTCTTGCTGTGCTGTGCGTTGTCCTGTGGTGTCCTGCGCCCTGTGCTGTGTCCTGCGGTGCTGTGCTGCCTTGCGGTGTTGTGCTGGTGGGCTGTGCTGTGCGGTTGTCTGCGCTGCTGGTGTTTGTTTTTCCTTTTGTCCTCTTTTCCATTGCTAAAAACCCCTGCTGTTTTTCCGTGCCTTTGAAAACTTTCTGAAAACCAAAAATTAAAACGTTTCTCCTTAGAAAATCAAACTCTACGCAACTCACGCACGCAGGCAAGCAGCAATACCAAGGTGAAATTTCTGACTTATGTGTTGCCACGCGGCCGCGAAGATGGTGGTCTTGCTTGCAAGGGGTTGACCGCTTTTCCCCCAGGGCCGGTCGCCTAAGCTGACAAAAAGGAGTGAGGGGGGGCACGAGGGAAGAGAGGTGGGTGCATGGAGAAGGAAGGAAAAGGAAGGGAAGCAGGGCGAAGGGACGCGCCGGCTTAGAAATTTTTTTTCGAGTTTTACGCGCTGCTCGCGACGCGTTTTTCTTTGCGCCTACGGCTAGTGAGACGTCGTGAGGGACGGCGTTAGGGTCCTACGATCGTTTCAGTGTTTACGGCGCTAACTATTCACCTTTTTGACGTCGAAAAGATTTTTGTCGCGTTTTTACGCTTTTCGCAGCGCGCTTTTTGGCCTAACCGTTTTTTATGCTAATTAGCTTTATTTTCAGCTATTCAGATAATTTTTTCCGTCGTGTTTTACCTATCTTTTTATTTTGTTCTGAGACAGGGCCCCAGCGCGCGCGACAGAACTCTACAAACTGACAAACCCTGGACACGTCTTAACAGCCGGAGGTGTCCAAGTCGAAGTGCGATACTATACGAGAGCCTATGTTCGGTTTGGAGAACTTGTATTTCGACATCACTTTAAAGTCTTGGAGATTCTGCCGGATGTGGTACCTGGACTACCATGGCTTCGAAGCTATAATCCAACTGTCAACTGGAAGGAACGGTATGCGGACATCCAACATGGTTCGAAAACATACCGGTTGTCTTTCGACGAGTCAAGACATTCCACGCAGCTGCAGTTCCAAGCCGCTTTGAGGTTGGACCTTCTTTCGACACTTTCATCGAGTACCTCGAAAGCGAGTCCGGTTGGAAGCCCTACCCCACATGCCAAGAAACGCCCTGGCCTACACTCCTCGACACACGTCCAGAATGGTGCTGGCATGTACGATGAGTCCGAAACGGAAGATGGTATGGCCGATGAGGAGTGCACCGATATGGAGATCGAATACATCTTGTTGCCGAAACTCAAAAGGGAGAATTGTCGAGCTGATCTCACCGGGGATCAAGTGTTTCTGTGCTGCATGCCCCGACCCGCAGTGCCGGTCGGTCAAATGTACAAGATGCAAGCAAGCAGTGACGATGACGGGCTTGACCCCGTTCGACGCAAATTGCCTATTCGAATACACAAGTGGGCGGACCTCTACGACCGGGAGAAAGCGGAGTTTGGAGACCTACCTCCGCATCGACCTGGTAGAGAACATCGAATACGCCTCGATTCCGAAGACAATCCACCGTGGGTACACCCTTACAAAATGGACCCGAGTCAATTAAATGAACTTCGACGATAGCTGGACAAGTTACATCCATCTGGTCGGATCAGACCATCCCCGAGTCCATACGGAGCGGGTTGCCTGCTGGTGAAGAAAGCGAATGGTAAATGGCGTATGTGCGTTGACTACCGAGCATTGAATACGCGAACTGTTCGAGATCAATATCCTTTACCTTCGATCGATTCCATCTTGAGTACACTGGGGGGTTCCACCGTATTTTCCAAGATAAACCTTGTTAGCGGATTCCACCAGATCCGGATCCACGACGAAGACGTCGAGAAAACTGCCTTCAACACACAATTTGGCGCGTTTGAATGGGTTGTTATGCCCTTTGGCCTCTGTAACGCGCCATAGACGTTTCAACGCATCGTGAATGATGTCCTTCGAGACCACTTGGCGATGTTCGTATGGGTGTACATCGACGACATTCTCGTCTTCTCGAAGGATGCGGATGAACACCAACGACAGCTCGATTTGGTGCATGAACTGCTCTGTCGACACCAGCTATTTCCCTGCATCGATAAATCCACATTCTTCGAGAGTCGAGTACCCTTCTGCGGATACATCATCAATAGAGACGGAGTACACATGGACCCCAAAAAGATCAAGGTGATTCGAGGTTGGCCTTCGCCGACCACGGTTCATGAAGTTCGACAATTCATCGGGTTGTGTGGATTTTACCAGCAGTTTGTCGAAGGGTTCCAAGCTGTCGCAGCCCCTCTGACCGCAATGTTTAAGGCAGATTTTGAGTGGGAGTGGACAGCTGTACATCAAGCTTCCTTTGACAAGCTGAAGCAAGCAATGATCAATGCGACACATCTCATAGCCATCGATCCCCGACAGCCGTATCACTTGTACACGGATGCTTTGAAAGATTGCGTGGGTGCCTCGCTAGCGCAGCGATGCGCGCATGGAAAGTATGAGGGACATCTTCGACCTCTTGCGTTCATGTCGCGGAAAATGCAACCTGCCCAAACTCTATACCCGATTCGAGAACAGGAGCTGTTGGCCATCTTGTTAGCCTTGAAGCAGTGGTTTCATCTACTTCGAGGACCACAGCAGGTGCATGTGCACACTGACCGCGAAAGCCTTCGTTATCTTAAGATGTGCCCTCGACCGCTGACATCACGACAAGCACGTTGGTCCCAGTTCCTCGAAGAGTACAACCTCACATTGTGGTATTTACCGTGCCTCGAATATCCAGCAGCGGACGCCTGTTCCCGCCTGACTAAGCGACAGTTGATGGACATCGAGAATGCCACACGTACACGAGCCTTTGTAGTACCCTTGGTCCAGAACTGGGTTTCACCGGAAGGAGAACCTGTGGACAAGTTCCTACATGTGCTCGAGGCCTCGTTCTCACACGATGAAGTGTAGCCCCAGCCATACGACCACCTGTACGTATCGCTTCGAAGCGGACGCTCCGTGGGGAAGGAACCTGATGTTGACAAAGATGCGGAACCAGCACACCAATTCAACACTGAAGTAGCCGTCGGGCCGGAGGACCTGGAGCCGCTGCCGTCAAACGAGACAGCTGTCGAGCCGGTGGACCTGGAGCCACGGCCATCAAACGAGATTCAGACTGAGGATGCACACCAGCCTGAGATACATCTCGATGATGCTGGCAACGAGCCGGACACGTCCACCGACACCGACGGCCTTCCCGACATACACATGGACCGCCCTCTTCCAGTCACTTTTGGCAAAGAACTTCGATATGCTCCGACCCTGGCAAAACTGATTCGCTATCGACGCCACCAAGACGGCACACTACAGTCAGTTCCCTTGCCTAAGGTTGGACCGAACACACCGTACCCGTCAAGTCTTAAACGTACCCACCGTTGAGTACACCGACACTATCAGTGCAAGGATTTGACTTCGACAACTCTGTGGGCAGCGGCCTATCGAGAAGACCCACGTACGAGACACATCTACGAAGTCGCGGTTCGAAGCCCTACGTCACGACACCAACTCCGTGATGCCAAGTTGTCCTTCGATGATGGTAAATTCTTCCATTTGTGGACAATGGGCAAGCGTGTGCTTGTCCCTCGAACGCTCGTTACCTTGATTGTGGCTATGTATCACAAGTCGGAGTTCTATGGCCATTGGGGAGTACTTCGAACCATGGCGCTGATCAAGCGCGACTACGTTTGTTCACATCTTCGACATTACGTCGAGCGTTATTTATTGAGTTGCGATGTGTGTCAAGCGGCTAAGTCACGGCGTGTCGACACCGCCAGACGACCCAGACCCCTGCCGGTGCCCGAGACCAAATGGCATAGCGTATCCATTGATTGGGTTTCAGGATTGCCGTCCACCACGAGAGGCCATGCACCTTTGATTTTACCGGGCACAAAGTGGCCAAAACCCGGATTCTATCCAAATGGTTGACAAAATTGACACATCTTTGTTGTGTATTAAGCTTGTTTTGAAAATTTTGTGGTTTTTGCCTATCATTCATAATAAGAGTTGACGCATGGCTCATTTTGAGTGCCAAGATGTCATGCACATCCAATATTTCGGGCAAAACAAAAACTCAATTTGTGTGGAGAAATGAATTACTTACTTGTCCAACACAATACAAAATGGAAACCATTGCAATGTATGTAGACAACATAGATTGACCCTCATCTACACACAATTCACATTGTCCTTGTGCTTTTTGTCTTGCACCATGCAGTTATAATCTGATATGCTCGTCAATACCCCAACTTTTCATAACAAACATTTCACTAAAAAAATCATACAAATGCCCAATCATTTGCTTCACCCAATGTCTAGCAACCGATCACTGCACCTACCAACTGTCGTCAACCTTGTACGCCGCCCTAAACTCTGACCAAAACTGATCTTCTTGCAGTCTCTGCCTCGCATGCGTTTTATTACTTCAAATGTTGCAAACTCAACACAACGTGCACAAACAACAGAGGCAACAGTGGACACAGTGTCTGTGCTATCCTACCACCTCCAATAGTGCAAACATTGGTTGACAAAACATACACCATTGGCAGCACAAAAGATATTCTGCACAGCTGCAGAGCTGCACAGCAATCTGCACAGCTGCACGATGCACATTCGAGCTTCAAATTATTGCTGTGTGCTGTACCTTCAGTTCAGAGTTCAAGAACAGCTGTAATCAGTTTACTGACATATGCAGAGCAGACAACTGGCTGCACCGTACCACCTACACAGCTGCAGAGCTGCACAGCAATCTGCACAGCTGCACGATGCACATTCGAACTTCAAATCATTGCTGTGTGCTGTACCTTCAGTTGAGGGTTCAAAAAAAGCAGCAATCAGTTTACTGACATATGCACAGCAGACAACTGGCTGTACCGTACCGCCTAACTACCATCAACGAATCGTAATATGCAAAATGAGTCTTGCACATGCAAAACAAATGCATGTCAGCATAACAGCAACAACTAATGGATGCAGGAAATGCCTGTGCTGCCATCAATCCTTGCCAAGCATGCAATGGGCGGTTGCACTTCACAGGGTTGCGTAATCGTAATATGCAAAATGAGTCTCGCACATGCAAAATCGCTCGCTGTATGTCAGCATGGCAGCAACAACTAATGGATGCAGGAAATGCCTGTGCTGCCATCAATCCTTGCCAAGCACGCAGTGGGTTGTTGCAGTTCAGCGGGTTGCTGATAAATATTAACTGGTGAAGCAACAGAAAAATTGTCACCGCTGTGTGTTGTACCTTCAGCAGATGGTTCAAAAACAGCTGTAATCAATTAACTTACAAATTCAGAAGAGGCCACTGGCTGAACTGTAACTCTGACTACCATCAACGAATCGTAATATGCAAAATGAGTCTTGCAGCTGCAAAGTCGCTGCATTTCAGCAACAGCTAATGGATGGAGGAACACAAAAAGCCTAGTTCTTTTGAGCATTGTGCGGTGCAAAGGGCCCGTGCCTGCAAGTTTGAGACTATTTGCCAAAGATGAGCTACAAAGCCTGACCGTTGGAATGGGTACTTCTGCACCACAGGAGAGCCCTTTTCAGGGAGAGTCAAGGGTTGCAGAACAGGCTTTGCAACAAATCAGGCAAATAGTAAACTCACAGAGCCAAGACCGGGCAAAGAAGGCACAACACAAGCAAGTGCACAGCACGTCAACTGTCAACTGTTCCGAAACCTTTACCAGCAACACAAATCAAGTCCCAGGGACCTCAGTTCTCAACAGTTCTCACCAGTTCAACGTTGTGTTTGCAAGCAAGGCAAAACAAAGGCAATTACAAAGCATTAGTCAGAAATGTTGTGTCAAAATTTAGCAGTCAATAGCCGGTAATGTCCGGAGCGATCTGCACTACAGCTGAGCAGCACAAAAACAGCAGAACAACAATATTAAAACGACTTTTGGCAGGCATCTTTAGATTCAACCACAGCATTGTAATGTTCTGACACATCCACACTTTTGTGCCAAGGAATTAAATGCATTCAAGCAATAGATTTTGCAAAAATTGATGTTTGAACGACAAATTTTTGGCACCGCGGCCGTTTCAGATCCAGTGTGGTAGCGCAAATGCGCTTTTGGCCGCAGAATGCCCCACAAAATCATAGGTGCGACGCCATCATGACTGTGGTCGACCGATTCTCCAAGCGTGGGATGTTCATCCCCTGCCGCAAAGATATGACGGCCAACGACCTTGTCCGTGTGTTCCTGCGTGAAGAGTAAGAAAAAGTGCTTTTCCATTGCTTTGAGGCATACTCTAGTTGTATTAGAGATGCACTGAGCATC
Organism: Eutreptiella sp. 'Long Island Sound 2002'; assembly: GCA_964036045.1. Taxonomy (NCBI): domain Eukaryota; phylum Euglenozoa; class Euglenophyceae; order Eutreptiales; family Eutreptiaceae; genus Eutreptiella; species Eutreptiella sp. 'Long Island Sound 2002'. The sequence goes on from OZ038382.1 coordinate 23,456,193, forward strand.
CATGCACTTTAATCTTAGTATTGGTCCCACCAAAAGTGGTGATAACACATTTTGACCTATGGAACCAAACACCCAATCAGGATATGGAGTGGACCCCTTAATCCCCTTTCAATGTGAAGCTATTCATCTTTTCCTGAGTTGACTGAGCACTGACATACCTAAAGTAGAGCCTATGAATTTATCTATGTTTTTCCATGAATTCTTAGCTATCCTAGTGGTATGCACCCTAGGGGGCTGGGCACCTCTTTTTGAGAGGTCCTGGGTTCAATTCCTGGTCAGCCTAGCTAAGTAGGAAGATCCCATGTGACATGGCAGTGACCTCATCGCCACATACCATGCCACCTCAGCACATATGGGACCCAAAACAAAGAGTGCACATCTCCTGAGATGGCACTATGGAGAGGGAGTGATCCTGAGGCAGTTTTCTAACTCTTTTCCAAAAGCATTTCAGCTATCTTTGTGAATATGCATTCATTTGTGACCTGAGTTGCAGTTTCTGTGAATATCCAATCATCTTTCACTGTTTACACTGCAGCCCTTCATGCTTTGATCCTGAATTACCTTCTCCTTGCACACTTCTGGCTTGGGCTATCCTGGATTGACTTGGACTAACTGTATTTCAATAAACAAAAGCTTTTCATCTTCCAAAACAAGCAGCAGGACACCCTACAGCAACAGCAAGCAGCAGGAGAAGCAAAAACACAGTGCTGAAAACACTATAAACGTTTCTGGTAGCAGAGGCAGCCTGTCTCTGCGCACCGGCAGCAACCCCGTGCCGTACATCCAGTGCGCCGAGTACGGGCATATATAAGCAGAAGGGTGAAAGAAAATGGATCCAGGAAAGGAGGACGCCGACGTGAAGACGGCGCCAGCGCGTGAGGCACCGGCAAGGCCGGCACCTGGCGCTGTACCTTCGGCGGAGCCCTTACATGGGCCAGTGGATACGGCTGAGGACTCCCTGGATGGGCTTCAGACGGCCTTCGGGGCCCTATCTGTCGAAGAAGTGGTCTCTCAGCCTCAGCCTGTGAAGAGGAAGAGAGAGAACGAGAGCGAGAAGGATGCTGAAGGAGAAGCAGACGAAGGAGAGGAACAAGGGCAAGACCTGACGAGTATCCCTACCTTCGAAGGCGCACCAAGCGCTTCTGGCCTCCACGCATCACCCTCTCCCATAACCACCACACTCCCAGCCGCCGCAACATCCACTTCCACAACCAACTCGCCTATGGCAGAGGGCACAGGCTTTACTGGCATGCCTCACTACCCCGCCTATGGTATGGGCCCACCTACCACTGCGCTCCATGAGGCAACTACTGCCAGTGAGCCGGTGGCTTCCAGCTCTGCGCCGCGATGGTATGCGGCTGACTATCCCCATCCACTCCACGCTACTGGAACCTATATGGATGTTCCTGGGTATGCTCCTGGGTATGCACCTGGGTATGCACCCTTGAGTGGGTTGAGGAGAGGACCTGAGTCTCTTGGAGGCAGGAGTAGAGGATCGGGGAGATCCTCCAACAGGTCCCTGACGCGGTCGGAGATCAACGAGGTGCTCCGAGGAGCCACTTCAAAAATCGTGGGCGACCTCACGCAAGAGATCAGGGAGAAACTGGAGCCCCTGATGATCCCGTCCCATGCGTCACCTACGACGGTGGGAATGTCACCCCACCGAGTACAGGCTAACCACCTGGCGGCAGGGTTGACAAATACCCTGGGGAGCCTGAGGAGCCGACCGATGCCGACTCCTGCAGCAATACCGAGAAGTCCATTCGTCCCGAGAACTGCCCAGCCGCCCTACAGCCACGTGACGAACTCGACGAGGGCCGAGCTGGACCAGCTGGGGCTGACAGCCTTAAGGGCTATGGTGGACGTAGAGCCTTATGGCTCTACTGATCTTGGCGGAGACCCCTCCGATGACGAGCCGCCGTCGATGGATTCTTCTTTGCCCTCAGATGACGATGACCCTGAGGACCCCGAGGACCCCAAGGGTAAGAAGAAGAAGAAGAAGAAGAAGAAGACCCGACGCCCTGAAGGACGCCGAGCTCAGGAGGCGAAGGCTATTGCCACCTCCAAGATAGTGGTGAACCTGCCTGAGTTCACAGGCAAGGACCTCAGCGAGTTCGCTGAGAACTTTGGCCGGTTCCTACGACTGACCGGCCAAACCCACGCGAGTGGGCGAGTGAAGTGCGATCTGCTCCTGCAGTGCTGCAAGACCAAGTACCTGGAGAAGCAGGTCAGGCAGATCGTAACTAACTCCGCCACCTTTGCCGATGTGTTGGTTGCCCTGGAGAGGCAGTACCCAACCTACGAAACCGACCTCTCCATCAGGGCCGAGATCCAGAACCTGCCCGTGCTGCCCAACAACCCGAAACCTGGCAGGGTCTCCGAGCTGTTGGCTGACCTGGATCACTGGGCTGGACGACTGACGCCCGGTTCCTACAGCAGCGACGACGTGCTGTTCTGGTTGTGCGCCAACCTCCCCGAGAGCTATGGGACGAGTGCCGTTTGACGGCTGAGCGCAAGGCTAGATCCCTCCGCTACGAGGATCTATGCGTGCTGCTCCTGGAGATGGCGCTGGAGAAGGAGAGCGACCAGCACTTGAACAACTACCGTCCTGGTGGTGGAGGTTCTGGAGGCAAAGGGTACCAAGGGTCCCGACCTGGGCAGGGGACTACCCCCAAACACGCCCACGCCCGTCTAATGGAGAACGTGAAGGAGCTATTCTGGTGTGATGCCAGAGACGAGCAGGGCCACCTGCAGCACGCCTCTGACTGCGAGCAGCGAGACTGCTTCGTCGTCCAGGGGAAGCAGCAGGAGAAGAACACCGGCGCCAAAGCGAAGCTGCCGGATCATTACCGCTGCACCATCACGTGTGCATTCTGCGGTAAGCGGAAGCACTACGAGGATGAGTGCTACCATAAGCAACGCCTATCGGCGAAGCTTAAGGGGGAAGATCCTGGCAAAGGCTCAGGCAAAGGTGGAGGCAAGGCCAAAGGCAACGACTCCGGCAAGGGCAAGTCGAAAGGACGTGGTCAAGGTGGTCAAGACAAGGGTCAAGGTGGACGAGGAGGAGGCGCTAACCGCCAGCCGGACAACAAGAACAAGGACAAGAACGGAGGCAACCCCAACCCTAATCCAGGGGGGAACTCCGAGCCCTCTGGAGGGCAATCTGGTCCAACCACACGCTCACAGACGCAGGCCCAGCAAGAACAAGGAGCCAAGCGTGAGCATGAAGGTGGTGATGACGGCAACGCTAAGAAGAGGAGCCGTTTCATGAGGATGGCCCGCAAATTGCGGAACAAGGGGTTCGAGGTGACCTGTCCCGCGGAATTCTGACGGGGACGCTCTGGTGGTACCCAAGACCTGGTGTTTTGGGTACGTATCCGACTAGGGGGACGTGAATACCTGGGGGTACTGGATACTGGCGCCACAATATCTATAGTGGCCAAGAAAGTTTTACCTTATGGGAGCCGAAAGAACACCATGACCACCACCGCTATACGCATGGGGGATGGACATGTGGTGCACAGCTGCGGGGACTGTGAAGTGGAGGTACCTATGGGCTCTCGAACTATCGCCCATCGGTTCTATGTGATGGACACTGAGGCCTTCGACTTTGTACTGGGTACTGACTTCTTCGTACAGCACTCCCAGATACAATCCCTGACGCTGCAAGCGCCCTACCTCCTCTACGTGGACCACGGCAGTGGCAGAGAGTCTGTGCCACTGGAGCAGTCGGAACATACCTCGAGTTACCTGAGACTATCGAAGGAGGAGCCCTCGAACATGATGGCGGCCTCCAAAACTGAGGACTATCAACTATTGGGGGAAGTCCTAGACCAAGGTCTGAGGGAGTTTGGGTTACTCTCGAGAAGACCTAAGTGTGGAGCTGTTCGCCAGCGACAAGCAGCATGTACTGGACCTATACTGCAGCAAGGGGAAGAACTGCAGCTACAAATTTTACTGGCCCTCTTGCGGGATGGCCTACGGGAACCCCAGATTCAGTGAACTGGGGAAGGTGCTGACCAAGGTGGCCTTGGAACGTTCCCGTATGGTCCTGTGTTCCCCCGATTTGGGCGCCCATGGGGGCAACGAGTACTGGCGAAACCTCCTGGACAGGCTGACTATCAGCTCTGTACGTTTGCCTGATGAGGCCATCTATGTACCTTTGGGACGCAAGACGCCTATTGGGAAGCCCGGATGGGGGAGTATGCTCAGTGTGGTGGACGGAAGTCTTACCACCATCCCCTGGGAGGACCTGGACCCGACTCTGGTCCAGGCTATACAACGAGAAAGCGATGGACTCGCCTTGGGTGACTTGAAGGATCGCCTACGACCTCAAGATGCTGTTGAGACTACACCCGGAGGAGATGAGTACGTCGTGACTGACACCAACGCCCCCAACTCTCCCTGTCATGTACCTGTTCCTGATGGAGTCTCTGAGTGTGGACTATCTGAGCTACCTAGCTCTATCCACTCAGATGACGAAACTGAGCACGACGCCTTCTTCGTGCAGACCTGTGTGGAGGAAGTGGAGAACGCCGAGTACGTCGCCCCACTGAAACCCCTACTCTCCATGAGGGTGGAAGACCCCGTGGACGAGGAGCTGGACCCTCGATCCAGGCTCAGGGAGTATGTGGATTCCAAGAGGAAGTTGGTGGCGAAAAAGCTATGCTACGCGAAGCCTACCCGCAGCTCATGGCCACTGAAGCAAGGACGTATGGGAGACCTATCCCAATTGAAGGAGGACCTCGAACAGAAGATCACCACCTGGCAAAGGGAGGTAGATCTCAAGCTCATGAAGAGCGTGTGGGGCGCCCATGTGAGGACCCAAGAAGAGGACGACCTCTCGGAGGAATGTGTATGTGAACCCCCTCGAGCGTGCCTATGTTGCCATCGTCCACCGGAGATGGTTGAACAAGACCTTCTATATGCCTACCAAGGGCTGAAGGATACTACCGCGGGCGAAGAGTCGGTGGAGGACCACCTCCCGACGTCTATTCAAGGGGCAAGCAACCTACACTCCGACAAGGACATGGAGGACAAGATCAAGGTATTGGACCCGCGGGTACAGAAGCTTATAAGGACCTATCTGGAGGTGTTCGGAGAACTACCCCCTCCAGCCTCATGCGACAAGCTGGTACAGATGGACCTCAAGCTGAAACCCGAGTTCGTGGGTCATAAGATTCGGAGGAGACCCTATCCAGCTCCTAAAGAGCAGGCCGACGAGATTGAGCGACAGATACAAGAATGTATCGACGCTGGCCTAGTCCTGGAGTACAAGGACGGGGACTACCCCCTACACTGCAGCCCCTGTTTCCTGGTGGCTAAACCTGGGTCTACAGCCAAACGGCTGGTAGTGGACTACGGAGAGCTGAACAAGAAGACGTTGAACCACTCGGGTCCATTCCCAATATGGAGTCTACCCTGGAGAAGATAGCCTCCTGCCGCTACAAGACCAAGATGGACAAGCGAAGCGGATTCTGGCAAGTGGACCTGACGCCCAACGCACAGGAGCTACTGGCCTCCATCACCCCTCAGGGGAGGGTGTTCAAGTGGAAGGTCATGCCGTTTGGCGTGGCTAACGCACCCGCTCTATTCCAAGAGCTGATGAACAAGATCTTGTGCATCCTACGAAGGAGACCTAAGGTGCAGGAGCTCATATCCTGTGGTGCCCAGATGGAGGCTCACATCGACGATGTATGCCTCGGGACCAATACCCAGGAGGACCACCTAATCCTCTTGGGTGAGTTCTTTGCGGTCTGCCAGGAGAACCACACTCGACTCAAGCTGGAGAAGTGTGAGTTCATGCAGGAGACCATGCAGTACCTGGGGTTTGACGTTGGCTATGGGTGGTGGACCCCAGCGGCCTCTAAGGCCAAACCCCTGATTGATGCCAAGGTACGACCCGAAGACCCCAAGAAAGGACTTCATGATGTACGCAGTTTCATTGGGGCGTGCAACTTCTATCGCCGCCACATCAAGAACTTCACCTACACCAGCGCCGTACTGACGGACTTGATCAAGAAGAGTACTACTTGGCGCTGGGGCCCACATGAGCAACAAGCGTTTGAGGAGCTCAAAGACAAGGTAGCCAACGCTAAGTGCTTGGGCGTGCCTAGGGCACAAGGGGAGATTATCCTGGTGACCGACGCCAGCAATGTGGGCGGTGGTGGAACGTTGTTCCAATGGCAAGCACTAATGAAGGAGGAGTTCAACTCGGCCATTTCCCAATGGGGGACAGAGGTCTCAACCGAGATCGAACCCTCAAGCACAGCTACCCTGACTACAAGTGGGTCCTAGTACCTCTGGGCCACTGGAACTGGAAGTGGAACCAGGCCAGGGGGAACTACTCCACCTATGAGCAGGAACTGCTCGCGGGTATGCTGGTGCTATCCTCACAAGCACGACTGTTGGGGAGTAACCCTGTTGTCTGGCTATGCGACCAAGAACCGGTCCGCAGTTTCCAGAAGGGCCCCCCACCTGAGAAGGCCAAGCTACGACGCTGGTGGACCTACCTCAGTCAACTACGGCTGACGGTACACCATATCCAGGGAGTGAAGAAGGAGTGTGCCGACTACATCAGCCGCAACAACTTGGACGCCCTGATTGGTGCCCGGTCTGAAGCGCTGGCTAAGGAGGCGTTCAGCCGTATGGACGTACACCTGGACCTGAACATGACCATGATACGCCCCCTGGATGGACTCCAACAATCGGAGTACCTGAAGGAGTTTGGGGATATCTACAAGCGCCTGGAGAAACACCTTGAACCCCTCCTGGTCAACCAGGACCAGTGGAAGAGGGATAAGAGCTACCTCTGGCACGAGGACCGCATCGTGGTGCCTAGTGACCGAGTCGCAGCGCTGCTGAAGTGGACCCATGAGTCCAGTGGTCATGTGGGTGCTGACCGTACCCTGAGGCTGTTCAAGCAGTGGTCCCACACTACGTGGACTGACGACCAACTGCGGAAGACTCTCCAGCCTATCGTGGACAAGTGCCCGTGCAGGTCCTGTAAACCAGGGGATATCAGGGACAGAGGTCTCTACTCGACCCTGCCCATCCCTCACTGTGCCAACAGTGTTCTATACGTGGACTACACGGAGATGCCGAAGTTCGGGGGCTATGACTTCGCCCTCGTGGTAACCTGTGGGTTGACCAGGTTTACCAGGGTGTTCCCATGTTCCAAGCACATTACCGGGGAGGAGACTATCAAGATACTCCTGGAGGAGTGGTTTTGTGTCTATGGGGCGCCCAAGGAGATCAACTCTGATGAGGACGTGCGAGTACGCTCAGATACTGGCTGGTACAAGAGGGTCCTGAGATCCCTCAATGTCCAGGTGTCTACGGGGATTCCCTACTCTCACACGAGCAACCCCCTATGTGAGCGACAGATTCGTGTCCTGAAGGAGAACGTCAGGATATGGTGCAAAACTGAACGCACCAGAGACTGGGTGAGACTACTCCCCGTCATATCCTTGATGATGAACTCCCAAGAGAGTTCAGCGACTGGCTACTCGCCCCATGAGCTATTCCTGGGGCGCCCGGCGTGGTTCCTACATGCCCCTTATCCAGAGGACACCCATTCTTCTGTGGGTGAATGGGTCCAAGAGCAACAAGCGAAGGTGGACAAGGCCAAGGCTATGCTCCAGAGAGTGAGGGAGCGTCAGTGGAACAAGAAGAACAAGCACCGAGTACCGGCCACCTACCAAGAAGGGGACCGGGTGCTGGTGCACCACAGTCGACTACCCGCCTGGCCACGCTCTACCAGCGATGACCCATACTTCGGGCCATACAAGATTCTATCTGTGGATGGTCACCGTATCACTGTGCGGTGTTCTCCCCGACTAGGGGGGACCCTGGTGTGCGCTGCTCAACACCTGAAGCGCTACCATGATCCTGAAGACCTCTGTGGGGAGGAGTGGGAGCTGAATGACGAGGAAATCGCCGCTCTGGACCTACAAGGGGCTGCCAGCCCTATGGAAGTTGAAGGTGAACTCCCCGACATGAACGCCGAGGAGATGGCTAAGGAGGGCTTCTACCTGGTGAAGTCTGTCCTACGCCACCGCTATCGCCAGGGTTGGCGCTTCCTCACCCTCTGGGAAGGGTTTGGAGTCGAAGAGGCCACCTGGGAGCCCTTCTCTGCATTTGTTCTACCGGAGGGACGCCTAAACTCAGTTCTGGTTGACTACTTGTCCCAGAACAACCTTGGTGAATTGCTGAGGCTTGCTGAGACGCTTGCCTCCAAGACTAAAGCTAGGGACTGAACCTTACCCTTACCTGCCAAAGCGTATGTGTGAGTGTGCTAGTCCTAAGGTCCTGAGAGCAAGCCGCAGAAGTGGTGTCCTAATTATACCCAAGTCTGCGCCCTTGCTAAACCTGGAGGGTTGGCTTATTGATGCCACGGGGTACGCCCCGGGTCTCCCCTCCCCTAAGCGCCCGATTTCTGTGCTGGCGCAAAACCTTTGGGGAATACCCAGCGTACTATTCCAGGTATTGTTTTCCCTACCTATCTGTCTACTACAGGGAGGGGTGGCCAAAAGCTATGAAGGCATGAAAAGGCCGTTTTGCTATGTGGCCAAAACACTGACCTAACCACTGCCACAGCCCACCAACCCTGCTAAAATTGCAGGAAACGGGTGGGACAGTGACACACGCACTACAGGTCCTACACACCCTACAGTGGCACCATCCTGGTGGGCGAGCACTGGGGCAACTGGCTCGAGCCCCCACTCAGGACTACCACTCCTACACGCACACTCTACTGGGCGTTGCGAAGTCAAAGGTGTCGTGGGTCCTAGCGACCCTCCTGTGAAATGACAAGAAAACACAGCGCTGCTAAGCAACTGTGGCCTAACAGGGGACGCCACCACGCGTTTCCCCTGCTAGGGCTTGGAGGGAAGGAGTGCTCTCGCGTGCAAGGCGCAGATGTCGATGAAGTTGGACTCCCTGCTCTGCCACAGGCGGAGCGGAGTTACTTGTTTGTGTGATCTGCGCCCTTGTTTAGCAGGGCATATAAAAATGCTGCTGCACCAATCACCCTACCTGCCCACCTGTAAAACAAAGGCAAATGAAAGGGCTTTTGTGGCGGAGGAACCAAGCCACACTCCAGGTATTATACCCTTCTCAGTGTGACCTATAATACACTGTCCGCAAACACGCTGGAGGACCAGCTACCCTTGTCAAGCAAGCAAGCTTAAGGGACTCCTCAGGTTCTCTTAAAGAACGTACCGAGGAGCCCCTGGGTAGCCTAAACAAGGTTTACCGTGCGCACTTCGCGTGGCCTACCCTTTAATGCGTGTGTGCATGCACGAGTATGCACGATCGACGTGGGCAAACCTGCCCACCTTAAGCGCAATCACGACTCCACCAGCGGGTGGCCCCGCCTGGGCTTACTCACCTTACCTACCGCTGGGAGAGAGAGCAAGTGCGGGGCGCACGCGAAGAACGTTGCTATGCACGTGTGTGTATGTCTAATCACCCTGATCTGACCGCTAATCATCTGCAATCTTTCTAATCAATCCCTCTATCGCGTTCTATCTTTGTTAGCGCTGCTACAAGGCTCGTTCACGGAGACAGGAGACGAGCAATGTGTATGCAGCATACGAGACGAGCATACCTGTAGTTTATACCTGATTCATTGAACTCTTTTTCGTTGATTGTCGAATTCTTGAATTTTCGAATCTTCTATTAGTGTGGGTGGAATCTGTATGTTTATTTATTAATGTGTGTCTCGTCATTTTCAAGACCACGTGAGACATACGTTTATAATTCCATTGTTTCTCCATTTTCCGGCGCTTCGCTAGGAGCCGCTCCTGCGCGCCGCCATTTTATGCGTATGAATTTCTGGATTTAAAAAATCCAGAGATGACTATAATTTCTATAAAAATGTGCTTCAGATGCACAATTGGATTCTGCTCAGGTGTGTCGTTTCAGAAAAATTCTAGGCCGTCATTTGACGGATTTTGGTGTCGTCGCTTCGTTTTTGCGTGGATTCGTCCATAAATCTCCCATTCCTGCCTCTGCAGATACCCACGCGCAGCCTCGCTGAGTAGGCCGTGTTCGGGCCGAAACGCAGGTGCCTGGAGAGACTGAGCAGAACCAAGACCCCACCAAGGGGCAAATTAATTTCTTTTTCGACTCCCTTCGCCCTAAGACAGGTCACAGGTCGCCAGCAGGTTTACGAGAACCCATGCGAGTGTGTATATGGTGTCTTGCGTTGGGTTTGTGTCGACGCTGCGTCTTGGAGGGAGGGATGCATATGCACATGTTTGGCATGCTCCCATACTAACCCAACCAAGCCTCAGGAGCCCCGGCAGCGCCATGAGCGCTGGGTCTTCTGTAGGAAATGATACAATCAGAGCAGCAAAAGGGCGCCAGCCATGGTGAGCGCCCATTTTTCAGTGTGAGGAAAGCTATAGGTATTTTAAAGTAGATGTGGAAACCAAGGAAAGGCCAAGAAAAATTCCCTTTTTCCTAAAATGCGACAGTGGTGGCCACCACAGCACAAGGGGGGAGTAAGAAAAAGTGCTTTTCCATTGCTTTGAGGCATACTCTAGTTGTATTAGAGATGCACTGAGCATCCATGCATTTTAATCTTAGTATTGGTCCCACCAAAAGTGGTGATAACACATTTTGACCTATGGAACCAAACACCCAATCAGGATATGGAGTGGACCCCTTAATCCCCTTTCAATGTGAAGCTATTCATCTTTTCCTGAGTTGACTGAGCACTGACATACCTAAAGTAGAGCCTATGAATTTATCTATGTTTTTCCATTAATTCTTAGCTATCCTAGTGGTATGCACCCTAGGGGGCTGGGCACCTCTTTTTGAGAGGTCCTGGGTTCAATTCCTGGTCAGCCTAGCTAAGTAGGAAGATCCCATGTGACATGGCAGTGACCTCATCGCCACATACCATGCCACCTCAGCACATATGGGACCCAAAACAAAGAGTGCACATCTCCTGAGATGGCACTATGGAGAGAGAGTGATTCTGAGGCAGTTTTCTAACTCTTTTCCAAAATCATTTCAGCTATCTTTGTGAATATGCATTCATTTGTGACCTGAGTTGCAGTTTCTGTGAATATCCAATCATCTTTCACTGTTTACACTGCAGCCCTTCATGCTTTGATCCTGAATTACCTTCTCCTTGCACACTTCTGGCTTGGGCTATCCTGGATTGACTTGGACTAACTGTATTTCAATAAACAAAAGCTTTTCATCTTCCAAAACAAGCAGCAGAACACCCTACAGCAACAGCAAGCAGCAGGAGAAGCAAAAACACAGTGCTGAAAACACTGGAAACTTTTCTTGAAGTAATTGGACTCAAAAGATGCCCTCGACAAATTGTTTCTGATGAAGACAAGCTGTTCGAGTCCCAAGCGTGGAAAGAGTTGGCACAGCGTGTTAAGATCGAGATGCACCAAACAGTAGCCAACCGTCCTCGAGGCAATGGCCTAGCGGAGCGCAGCAACCAGTGGATCCTCCAACGCTTGCGTACAAACAGCATCTTTGGTAACAACGAGTGGGATGTCGACCTTCTGTTCGCCGAGATTCAGTTTAACAACCTGACGTCCAATAGCCTTCGACTATCTCCATTCAAGATTGATGAGGGACGTACACCCCTTTTTCCATTGGATTTTCCCCGAATGACCTCTCATGCACATGAACCTTCGACCGTGAATGATTACATGATGCGAGCTGAACGTACCTTCGATTCTGTGCGTGCAATGCATGCCGAGGAACGTCGAAGCCAGATGCATGTGGTTCTGCAAATGGACCGACACGTTCGAGTGTCTGAAGTTGGGGAACGATGGTGGGTGTTAGTGCCAGAATATCGACATAAAGGGAAACTCGATGATGTTTGGTGCGGCCCTTACAAAGTTCTTGAGGTACTGAACAAGGGCGAGAATGTTAAACTGGACATCCCTGGCCCTTCGATGGGTTGCGAGTTTTTCATCCAGACAGCATAAAGCCCTACATCCATCGAGAAGGACAGCCAGTGTGGGAATTCCCTATGCCACCTGTGAAAACCGGGGACTCCCCTCGACTTGTCAAGATCCTGGCTAGACGTGGAGTGGGATCTAAAAAGCGCCGCACGTTCCTGTACCGCTGTGAATGGGATTACAACACATGGTCTTAGGAGTCGAGTATAGCTCTAGAGGAGGATCCCGTGTACCTGGAGTTCCTTCGACTCCACCCTGAGTAACCTCACTTCTCTGCAGCGTCGTTTTTGGAAAAGCTCATGCGGGGTTCCAGGTCGACAACTGGACCCTCCGCCTACGGTACTACTCCCCGGACATCCCGAACTTCCTCTCGACCTCCGCCCTCTCGAGCATCACCATCGCATGTCATCGATGTTGACAAGATCAACGACGCTACCGGCGGAGATGGAGATGGTGCCAAAGCCCCAGCGACATCGACTCCAGCTCGCCGCTGTCGATCGGTAGCGTCAGCGCCAACTCGTCCGAGTCCACCGCTGGACCCGTTCTCGGCGCCGAACTACAGCCAATCGGCATACGCTCGAAGTTCGAAAGGAAAAGGAGGCCCCTCGTCGAAAGGAGGCAAAGGAGGTGTGTCCTCCCGCGAGGAAGTTGCAAGAGTAGCACCGAGTGGGCGAATCGTCATGTCGGGAGCCACCACAGGCTTGGAAATGCTCGAGCAAGCCCTGGCCAATTGGCCTGTCCTGGAATCGACCAGGGGAGGGGGGCCCCCACCCCGCATACACCCGAAACTTTGCAAGCTATACGGGCCCCCGCCCCCAGGCAACGCCGAATACTGTCGAGGACAGTGCTCGGGCCTCGAAGAGCCTGATACACACTCCAATTCTTCGGAGGAATGGGTTCATGAGGAGTGGTTCGATCCTGATGAGGATCTCGCTTGCTACACGGGGTACGACAACTGATCCCCTTCCTCTGCTCAGCGTCTGGACCGGTCGACAGTTCGTCGACATCGAGGCCGAACACATGGGCTTCGAGGCCGAACACCTCCAGGAACGAACCGTCGTGGGGAGGAGAGCCGAACACCTCCAACAACGAGGACACTGCCCCCAACAACGAAACATGGGTCGACCAATCATGGCTGTCTAACGCCCCGAGAACGCAAGCTACCACTCGAACGAACCAGTCCGATTCCTACTTCGAACAAGACGACGACGATGAAGACTATGGAGATCTACCCGATTCCTGGACCGACGACGAGGACAACACGTATGCCACACAGAGTTGGTCGACGCCACCGCCCAGATACGATACTGTTCAACTACCAGAATCGCTGTGGCAGCCATATGATATGCAACAATACAACCATGAAGTCAAGACCATCGAAGAACTCCGACACCTGGGCACATTCGGAATGAAGCCACCCTACCGATTTGGGACGCACGAAGACGATCCACTTGTTGTGGTTTGTTTCTTGAAAACTCGACTGTGCCTCTTGTTTCTCCAAAATCCCAAAATACGACAAACCTCTTCTGCGCAGGATCTTTAGACGGGGCACCAATAATAACACAATCTCGAAGACATAAACCCTGTTCAAAGATCGAAGTATCTTACAGCGCTCATTCACAGTTGGCATTCGATGCTTCTTTATTATTCACAGACTGTCAGCGCGATGGCGACTGCGATTTGCGACTTGCGCGCTGCTGCGCTGCTGCTGTACGAAGCCATAACACTACCCCCCCGCTGAGACCTCAAAGAGGTCTCACTCACCTGGGCGGGCGTCACAATGTCGAATGCAGAGCAGGCCCAGAAAAAAAATTTTTTTTGGACCTCGACATGTGTTGGCTACAGAAGCATAACAGTCAACCAATCCTGGTCGGAACTCACACACTGAGGTGCAGTCATGGTACACCCGTCGTCAGCGCCTCATTCATACGCCGTGTTCGACTCTGCCACGGCTGTGGCTCTTGGCGGAAGCTGCAGAAGACAACCTCGCCAGGCACACTGCACGGGCGCTGTACCCGCAGCAAGGCTGTGGGCACGTCGAACCATAACATACCATAACATTGGGCGCAGCTATCGAAGCTGCATGCTCAGCAGACCAACAGGCCTACACATCTGTCAGCTCGACAGGACATATGAAGGCAGTCGATACCATTAATGGCATCCAGACTGTCGAATAAGCCATTACTTGGCATCCAGACTGTCGAATAAGCCATTACTTGGCATCCAGACATGTCGAATCAGCAGTCCGTGCCCCACGTAAACGTGAACGAACGACCCACCGGGAGTCGACATACTTCATGCACTTCCTTCAGTGTCTCGACGCCAGCCATGAACTTGAAGGTGTCATGACCCGTGTAGTGTCGACGGATATCACTGTCGAGGGCACGCTTCTGAATCAGGATACCAGATCGATGGTTCAGCAGCCGAAGATTGGGATCACCAGGTCGGTTGTTGACGGGGCACTTGTACTGGAATACGAAGACATGTTCACGGGCAAGCGCTCGAAATTGTCCAGGTCCCAGTGTTTGTGCCCTGGTCGAATAGAAGTCCCAGAGGCTCGACGGTTTCCAAACGTCCTCACGCCACAGATCGGTCCGATTGGTGGCCTCGAAGGAGCATCCGTCATGTCGACCAGTAGACCATCGATAGGTTTCCTTCGATCCAGTGCCAGCAGCCATGCTATGGTAGAACTGACCAGTTCGCGTATCGACTCGCCACCACGGCGTGTCGGCAATCGAAAGTCGTCGTACGACAATGATGGCGCTGATGTCGTCCACTTCAAGGCCGAGGGCATATCGGTCGACGATCTCAAGCATGTTGGTTCGAGAACCTTCTTCTTGGAGTCGACCGAGGTGTTGATGTACATACTGACCATCAGCGAGGGAACTCTGCAGAGCGAATCGAACCGCTTCTGCGATCACAAGGCTCGAAGCCGTGTCAACAATGACCGCTTCGAGGACTTGGTCTCGGCAGCGGACCTTGCGTCAATGTGCAGCCTTAGAGTCATCGTGGATCGGTGTGAGGTCCTTGAAGAACGGGATGTCGAAGTGGTGCTGATAGGCGTTCGACTCCATCGACAAAAACCGGTGATCGAGGGGGTCCGGGTGGAACGGGTCGCTCGCAGGCGAGTCGGTTTTCTCGATCTCCTCCCGTTCATCAGTATAGACATCCCTTCGAAACTGGACCGCTCGACGCCAACGTTGTCCATTCTCGTATCCGGCCTCGAAGGAGGACATGAGGTATTTCGAGGTACCCAGGCGTCGAACCAATTCGGGGGCATCCACGAAAGGGAAAAGGTTTGCATACTCTTCATTCGATGAGTGAAGGGCAGCAACTCGTCGGATCGCCTTATCGAAGTCGTGGTACCCGAGCTATCCGAATCCAGTCTGGTAGATCGTCGCCAACTGGACAAGGTCGATGGGGGCGCCTGGTGCGACGGCGTTGTACGCATAGGGTTCGATCTGTTCTCCGAGTCGAAAGTACTCCTGGAGCTGGACCGCAAGGTCCTGTGTTCGATGTGGAGCGCACCCATACCGCTTATACCCAAGTCGAGAGGTGCCTCGAGGGCCGCGCAGTTGGTGTCGGCAAAGAAGCAAATCGACTTTGTACGCAAGGAAGGGGGCTCGATCTTCGAAGAGCCAGTCGTTCGCCTGGCAAACCTTTTGAAGATCACGGATAACTCCCATGATCGAAACGGCAACGGGAGCTTCTCGTTTCATCCTTTCGTGGGTCCAGAAGCGTCGATATTTGAAGATCAGGTTGATTCCATCAGCAACGTTTATCAGGTCGTCGATTCCCGAGATCTCTCGATGCATGCGGTTGAGTCGAGCAATTTGACTCGGCAGGGTATGTTCGGTGAGGCTTGGTCGGAATCTCCAATCGAGTTCTTCATCACAACGTCGCCATTCGACGAGGGCCGCTCGAAAGTCCTGACAAGCCACTTCGATTCTTGTATACCACTGGTATCCCGGCTTACCACCAAGATTTCCACGCTCATCGAAAGACGTGTCAGGGGCGCTTCGAGCCAGTTCGTAAGGGAATGGCGCGGTTCGTCCACAACTGTCGATGCAGATGGTCTTGCCTACCTCGGAAATGGTGGCATTTGCCCTCGACACGACTGCAGCATGTTTCTCGTTCAGGAACGTGTGCGGTCCTCGAAAACCAGCCATGGCGCTCGACGCAATAGTGAGTACTGATGGTTCGAGCTTAGTGTATTCCGTCTTCATCGGATCATCCTCATGTGTCCCAAATCGATAGGGTGGCTTCAATCCGAACGTGCCCAAGTGTCGGAGTTCTCGATGGTCTCGATTTCATGATTGTACTGCGGCATGTTATAGGGCTGCCACTTCGACTCTGGCACCGGCACAGAATCGTAGCTGGGTGGTGCTGTCGACCATACGGGCTCGTAAGGATATTCTTCTTCGTCGTCGGACTCGAGTGGCCAGGGTTCAGCGTCGTCGTTGTGGTCGTCGTTGTGGTAATAGGAGTCGGATTGGTTCGTTCGAGTGAAAGCTTGTGTTTTCGGGGCATTCGAATGCCAGGATTGGTCGACCCAGTCGTCTTCGACTTTCAGCTCTCCGGTACCCGGTTCGTCCCTGGATGACCTTGATGTCCAGGTGTTCGGCCTCGATGTCCAAGAACTGTCGACCCATCTGGGCGCTGAACAGAGGAAGGAAGATCAGTTGTCGTACCCCGTGTAGCAAGCAAGATCTTCATCAGAATCTAACCAGTCAGGGCTTGAGCACCGCTCTCGAAAATATTCTGCATCGACGGGGGGAGGGGGCCCGTACAGCTTACAGATTTCTGGCTGCATGTCGGGTGGGGTCCCTCCCTTCGTCGGTTCCAGAACAGGCCAGTTGGCCAGGGCTATCTCGAGCACTTCCAAGCCTGTGGCGCCTCCTGATATGACGGGCCGTCCACTCGGCCCTATTCCTGCAAATTCCCCGCGAGGGAACACACCTCCCTTGCCTCCTTTCGACGGGCCTCCTTTTCCTTTCGAGGTCCCAGCATATGCCGACTGGCTGTAGTTCGGCGGTTCGAATGGATCGAGAGGTCGACTCGGACGAGTTGGCGCTGATGCTACCGACAAACAGCGGCCAGTTGAAGTCGTCCTCGCTGGGGGTTTGGCACCAACGTTGTCATTGATCGCGTCAACATCGATGACGTTCGACGGTGATGCTCGAGAAGGCGGATGTGGAGAGGAGGTTCGGGGCGTCCGGGATGTAGTACCATAGGCGGAGGCTCCGGTGATCGACCCGGAACCTCGCATGAGTTTTTCGAAAAACCACGCTGCAGAGAAGAGTAAGGGTGTTACTCAGTTACTCAGGGTGGAGTCGAAGGAACTCAAGGTACACAGGATCCTCCTCTAGAGCCTTGCTCGACTCCCAAGACCATGTGTCGTCATCCGATTCACAACAGTACAGGAATGTGCGGCGCTTTTTAGATCCCACTCGACGTCTAGCTACAATCTTGACAAGTCGAGGAGATTCTCCAGTTTTGACAGGGGGCATCGGAAACTCCCACACCGGCTGTCCCTCTCGATGGACGTAGGGTTTTATGCTGTCTCGATTGAAAACTCGCAACCCATCGAAGGGGGCAGGGATGTCCAGTTTGACATTCTCGCCCTTGTTCAGTACCTCGAGTATTTTGTAAGGGCCGCACCAGACAACATCGAGTTTCCCTTTATGTCGATATTCCGGCACCAACACCCACCATCGTTCACCGACTTCAGGCACTCGAACATGTCGGTCCATTTGCAGGACCACATGCATCTGGCGTCGACGTTCCTCGGCAAGCATTGCACGCACAGAATCGAAGGTACGTTCCGCTCGTTGCATGTAATCATTCACGGTCGATGGTTCATGTGCATGAGAAGTCATTCGGGGAAAATCCAATGGAAAATGGGGTGTTCGTCCTTCATCTATCTCGAACGGGGATAGTCGAAGACTATTGGATGTCAGGTTGTTGAACTGGATTTCAGCGAACAGGAGGTCGACATCCCACTCGTTGTTGCCGATGATGCCGTGTGTACGCAGGCGCTGGGGGATGGACTGATTGCTGCGCTCCGCCAGGCCATTGCCTCGAGGGCGGTTGGCCACTGTTTGATGCATCTCAATCTTGAAGCGCTGAGCCAACTCCTTCCACGCCTGAGACTCGAACAGCTTGTCTCGGTCAGAAACAATTTGTCGAGGGCATCCTTTCAATCGAATCACCTCACGTAGGAACACATAGATAAGGTCGTCGGCTGTCATATCCTTGCGACAAGGGATGAATATTCCGCGCTTGGAGAATCGGTCGACTACAGTCATGATGGCATCATGGCCCCTTGTGGTCGGCGGCATTCCCGAAACCCAATCGATGGACACACTGTGCCATTTGGTGTCGGGCACCGGCAATGGCCTTGGCACTCTGGCGGTGTCGACTCGTCTTGATTTCGCCGCTTAACAGACATCGCAACTTAGTATGTATCGCTCGACGTAGTGTCGAAGGTGTGAACATACGTAGTCGCGCTTAATCAGGGCCATGGTTCGAAGGACTCCTGAGTGGCCATAGAACTCCGACTCGTGATACATAGCCACAATCGACGTAACCAGCGTTCGGGGGACAAGCACACGTTTGCCCATCGTCGACAAATGGAAGAATTTGCCATCATCGAAGGACAAATTGGCATCTCGAAGCTGGTGTCGTGCCGCAGGGCTTCGAATCGCGACTTCGTAGATGTGCTGCATCCGTGGGTCCTCTCCATAGGCTGCCGCCCACACAGCTGTCGAAGTCAAGTCTTTGCACTGATAATGTCGATGTACTCGGCGGTGTGTACCCTTAAGACTCGAAGGGTACGGCGTGTTCAACCCAACCTTCGGCAAGGGGACTGATTGCAACGTGCCGTCGCGGTGACGTCGACAGCGAATCAGTTCCGCCATGGTTGGAGCGTATCGAAGTTCATTGCCAAAGGTGACTCGAAGAGGGCGATCAATGCTTACATCGGGGAGGTCGTCGGTGTCGGTAGACGTGTTTGGCTCATTGCCAGCCTCATCCAGATGCATGTCTGGTTGGTGTGAATTCTCAGCCATGATCTCGTCCGATGGTGCTGGTTCCAGTCCCAGGTCCTCCGGCTCAGCAGTTGTCGCGCTCGACGGTAGCGGCTCCAGGTCCTCCAGTCCGACAGCGGTTTCGTCAGATTTGGGGGCTGGTTCCGCGGCTGGTTCCGCAAGCTCATCTGCGTCAAGATCCTTCCCCACGGAGCGTCCGCTTCGTAGTGAAACGTACAGGTGGTCGTACGGCTGGGGCCACACCTCGTCATGAGAGAATGAGTCTTCGAGTACATGTAGGAACTCATCGACAGGTTCTCCTTCCGGTGAAGCCCAATCTTCGACCAGGGGAATTGCGAAAGCCCGTGTACGTGTGGCGTTTTCGTTGTCCATCAACTGCCGCGAAGTTAGACGGGAGCAGGCGTCTGCCGCAGGGTTCTCGAGGCCCGGCACGTACCACAACCTCAGGTTGTATTCCTCGAGGAATTGGGACCATCGTGCTTGCCGTGGTGTCAGCGGTCGAGGACAGGTCTTGAGATATCGAAGACTTTCCCGGTCAGTGTGCACGTGCACCTGCTGGAGTCCTCGATGTAGGTGAAACCATTATTTCAAGGCTAATACGATGGCCAACAACCCCTGTTCTCGAATAGGGTATCGAGTTTCGGCAGGCTGCATTTTCCGCGACATGAAGGCAATAGGTCGAAGATGTCCCTTGTACTTCCCATGCGCACATCGTTGCGCCAGCGTAGCACCCACGCAGTCTTTCCAAGCGTCTGTGTACAGGTGATACGGCTGTCGGGGGTCGATAGCACTGAGATGTGTCGCACTGATCATCGCCTGCTTCAGCTTGTCGAAGGAAGCCTGGTGGACGGCTGTCCATTCCCACTCAAGGTCTGCCTTAAACATTGCAGTCAGAGGGGCTGCGACAGCTTGGAACCCTTCGACAAACTGCTGGTAAAATCCACACAATCCAATGAACTGTCGAACTTCATGAACCGTAGTTGGCGGAGGCCAACCTCGAATGACTTTGATCTTTTCGGGGTCCATGTGTACTCCATCTTGGTCGATGATGTATCCACAGAAGGGTACTCGACTCTGAAAGAATGTGGATTTATCGATGCAGGGAAAGAGCTGGTGCTTACGGAGTAGTTCATGTACCAGGTCGAGGTGTCGTTGGTGTTCGTCCGCATCCTTCGAGAAAGACGAGGATGTCGTCAATGTACACCCATACAAAGATCCTCAAGTGGTCTCGAAGGACATCGTTCACGACGCGTTGGAACGTCGATGGCGCATTACAGAGGCCAAAGGGCATAACAACCCACTCGAAGGCGCCAAATTGTGTGTTGAAGGCGGTCTTCTCGATATCTTCGTCTTGAATTCGGATCTGGTGGAACCCACTAACAAGGTCAATCTTTGAGAATACGGTGGAACCCCCCAGTGTACTCAACAGGGATTGGATCGATGGCAAGGGATACCGATCTCGTACAGTTCGTGTATTCAACGCTCGGTAGTCGACGCACATACGCCATTTACCATTCGCTTTCTTCACAAGTAGGCAACCCGCTCCGTATGGACTCGAGGATGGTCTGATGCGACCAGATTGATGCAACTTGTCCAATTGTCGTCGAAGTTCATCTAGTTGGCTCGGATCCATTTTGTAAGGGTGTACCCACGCTGGATTGTCTTCCGAATCGAGGCGTATTCGATGATCTCTTCCAGGTCGATGCGGAGGTAGGTCTCCATACTCCGCTTTCTCCCGGTCGTAGAGGTCCGCCCACTTGTGTAATCGATTCGGTAGTTTGCATCGAACAGGGTCAAGCCCGTCATCATTGCCATCACTGGCTTGCATCTTATACATTTGATCGACCGGCACTGCTGGTCGAGGCATGCAACACAGAAATACTTGATCTCCCGTGAGATCAGATCGACGGATCTCTCTTTTGAGTTTCGGCAACGAAATGTACTCAATCTCCATATCGGTGCACTCCTCGTCGGTGATACCATCGTCCGTTTCGGACTCATCGTACATGTCAGTACCGCGCTGAACGTGTGTCGACGAGTGTAGGTCAGGGTGTTGGTTGGCATGTGGGGTAAGATTCCCAACCGGACTCGCTTTCGAGGAACTGGATGAAAGTATCGAAAGAAGGTCCAGCTTCGAAGCCGCTTGAAACTGCAGCTGGGTGGAATGTCTTGATTCGCCAAAGGACAACCGGTACGAAATCGAACCATGTTGGATGTCGGCGTATCGCTCCTTCCAGTTGACAGTTGGATTGTAGCTTCGAAGCCATGGTAGTCCAAGCACTACATTCGGCAAAATCTCCAGGACCTTGAAGTGATGACGAAATACAAGCTCTCCAACTCGAACATAAGCTCGCGTGTAGTACCGTACTTTGACTTGGACACCCTGGGCTGTCAAGACATGTCCAGGGTTTCTCAGTTTATAGAGAGGAAGTTGCGCCCTCTTTGCTGTTTGCATCAACATAAAGTCGCTGGTCGCCCCAGTTCCACGCTGGAGTCAAAGGAGTCTTCACGACATGCGCAAATGCGCCCTCAAACCGTGAACAGAGACGCATGCTCAGGCTTGGTTCCTTCGACAGTGACACCTCCAAGCGTCGAATTCTTTTCAGGTTTATTGGTGCTGGTGGTGGTGTTCAGCTCTTCTCGAGGACGTCCGCCACCAGGTCTTCGGAATTGTTTTCTAGGCCGTTGTAGGCCTTTCTCTGCTCTTGGAGCGGGATCGAAAACGTCCCTTGCTGTCTCGACTTTGATCTCGTTTCGGTGTGTTCGACCGTGATTCCCGACGTTCTCGTCCTCGGGATGGCGGTCGACCTTTTGGACAGTCACGGGCCAAGTGTCCTTGTTCGCCACAATTCTAGCAACGTCTGCTTTCTCGACCGTCTTGGCGTCCGCCATGTTGACGTCCCAACCGTTCACCAATGTAGGCATGTAACTCTTCTCGGAGCTTGGCAATTGCATCGAGATTCATCGGCTCTGCCACGGTCGAAGCTGTGGGCGCCGCAGCTGGGGTCGGCATTGGGGTGACGTGTGGCGTTGGCATAGGGTTGGATGGAAACGTGGGAGTCGAAGTAGATGGGACCATCATAGGCAGGGGCCTCGACACTGCAGGACCCAGGGTGTGATCTCATGTTGTTCTCGATGCGTTCTGTACCTCTTCCAGTTGATACCCAGCCGCAATGTAGGCTTCCGCGATGGTATCTACCAAGGTATCGAATCCAAATGGATTATTAGAACGCCATCTCGAACGGACTTCAACGATGTACTGCCGACGCACAGCGTCATTCGACAAACCTTCAACAAATGGAGAGCTGACGAGGAAACCCATCTGGAGTTCACTGGTGTTTACCTTCGTCTTGATAACGCATGTACGAAATTCTCGAACGTAATCTGCATGTCGGGGGAACTCGCTCTCTTTCAAGGTCAACATTCTCGACAAATACACTGGCTCATGGGATATGCAGTCGAAACGCTGGCCTAACACACGCATGAGCTCGAACCAGTCATCCTGTACAACTTTCGTCAGGCTATGATAGCACTCAGCGGCATCACCATGAAAGTGCTGCCCTGGGTCGTTGATGGTGCCGGAGGGCTCAGAGCCGGCAAGACCAGTGGGGCAGTAACGCGAGGAGTCGACCTGAACGCTGCTGTTGGGGGTAGAACCGGATACGCGGACACCAACGGAGGCGAGAGCAGCAACAACGGAAGCAAGATCCATGCTGATTGTTATCCGGCAGAAAATCCCAGTCTATGAAGAAAATTGATGCGGATTATTCTAAGTACATCTGAGTGTCCAAAACTATCTGAAAAGATTTATATAAATCAGATTGTGAAAAAATATTTGGCTGATTTGGCTTCGGGCGCGCATCAGCGGCAATTGGCGATTCGGGGTAAATGATCGGAACGCGACGGATTTACGATGAATGGACCGCGGAATCAGATCCGGCATATTAGAAATATATAGGTCTGATCCTGAGACTGAGCTGCGAGGCGGCGATTCCGCCGAAGCAGAGAAAATGACCAAAATGTAGCCAATCTGTGGCAGATCTGTGAAAATCTGAGCAGATGGGGGTTAGCCGCACTTACACTCCCCCTCCAAAAACACACTGGGGTGTGTCGCTACGTCAACGAAGAACGTAGTGCGGGTAAGTCCCAGAAAAAAATAGAAATGTAGCCTCGATGGGGCGAAATCTGTTTGATCTGACCTGATTTGGGCTGAATTGGCACTGAATCAGGATGGATGAACCTGAAATGAGACAGAATGAGGAGAGACGAACAGTCCTCCGTGCAGTAAAACATTAGGTTAAGGGCTAAAAAGCATGTAAACGTATCGAGAATCGATACCAAACCATGCACTGGTTGAGAATGAGGTAGATTATTGGTGGATTGAGTGGGGGAATCAAGAGATGGAGTGACATCTCGGCGCTCTGGCACAGTTTAGCTGTCGCGGGCACGCTACGGTGTCCTCCACGTACTCTACATCGTGTTATTCCCGCTTTTCTCGTTCTGAAAAGTGCAGCATGTGCTTCAGATTTGGCGCATCTGGTGGATGATCCCAAAATTCAGCAAAATGAGTATCAATTTGGGCAGAGATGAAGGAGATGAAACAATCACAGAGAAGGAAAACAAATACAAATGTAGTCTACAGTCCCTAAGTGAATAGAAAAACATCAGCGTCAGCGAAGTTAGGCAAAGCAGTACACAGATCTTTGAGGAATGAGAGGAGATGACAAGGAAATCAATCTAAAATGTCCTAAAATGAGGAAATTCCCTAAGATGAAGGTGAAATGAAGCGGAATGTCTAGAACTGAAACTACTAACACTTTCGTTTAGACTAGAGTTAATATATATTGTCGTTTATTCAGCTCAATTGTGCTTTCCGGCACGTTGGTTCGCGAGCATCCAACAGATTCCATCAAAATGTGGATCATGTGATCATGCATCATGATGGGACATGATAGCCCTGGATCCTTGGCATGTAACGCGCCGAAGGTCCGCTGAAGGCGCTTTACTGACAGTATATAACTGAGAGACACCGCATAGTCCTTTATTTACAGTGGCGGCGGTGTCAATCGACTTGGACAAGGCCCATCTTTCGATTGAGTCCCACAAGACACTTGGATTCACCATTTTCGACACTTTCAGGTCGGATTGAGCTCACATTGGCGTGTGCCAAAAATACAACGAAGCTTACGGACTTCAGAGGTTGCTGTTAGAAGTCCCTAGAGCTCCTATGTGAAGGTTGTCTGAACAATTGACGTCGAGGTTTTGCTGCAACAGTGCAAGAATGATGGACAAACCTGAGGAATTCAAGTTAAATTCAAGGAATCTGGATCTGAATCTGGACTTTGGCGTCAGCATCACGGCAAATGAAGGTAAGATCTGAGTTCCTGGCGTCGCAACTGGTGCGGCCAGAACTACAGGGGGTGCCTGTAGGGGTGAATGTCGCCGGCCGGCGTTTTTACTATGTACATTTGCTTCCATCTGCACGAGTAGCCAATTTCCAAAGATGCACAGACCAACAGAGACAAGATTACCCCGAATCTGCCTGAATGAAGCCTGCGTTTCGTTTTTTCTGGACACGGCAGCACACTCCGTGGCTTTCGGCAGCGTATATACGCCTTGTCTGCCGAACGGAGACCAAAGAAAAGTTGATTGACGTCAAATTATCAAACATTCGCAGTTCTCCACATCATGACATAATCAGGAAAAATGAACAGTGGATTGAGCAGAATGTGGTTTATACGAGTCGTCAGAACACTCACATTGGAATAAGTGGTCGACGGGGCGAGGCTGGAGCTTTTGTAGGAGTTGGACATGCAAGGGTTTCGAACCTACACCCTTGAGCCCTAGCGACGAGTGCCATGACGCCCTGGACTAGACGACTGTTACCCAGATTATGGCGTCGGCGACTCAAGTCACGACGGGTCTCCCTGAATTCGGCCAAGCACGAATACATGTGACCACCAACCTGTCTGGTGGGGCCCTCGTACGGCTTGGGCGCTGCAAATCAGCGGCCGAACTCGAAGCTTGGTCCTCATTTGGCTCCTGGGCTGGCCTGACCGCAGGAGGGGGGATCGACGGATCAGCCCTGGAATGTGGCTGCTGAGGGCCGTAAAAGGCTGGATCTCGATTCACCACAGGTCTTTTTCCGTCGCTCTCCACCTGTCTGTCCGGTTTCGACAGACAGTCTGTCAGGAGTACGCCAATTTTGGGGTGCTTCTTGAGGAAGTCGATGAACCCCTTGGTGTACCCATGGACAAAAGAATGGGCTGGTTCCCAGTTGTTGTGACTGGAATCAAAGCCCCTCCACTCACATAGAAATTCCCATTCGCCCTTGGCGTCACGTCTTGCTTCTAAAATCCTCTTGAGTTCGTACTTCCCCCCTTCGATGACCCGATCTGACAAAAATTTCGAAGTCCAAAAAAGGGGTTTAACCCGATCCTTGGGGGAGGGGATCTCTCTCTTGAGGCGATCGCCCGAAACGTCAATTTCCCTGCTGACATCCACACGAATCCTCCACCTGTTCTCACCTAGACGCGCTGTAACAGCGAATGGCCCCTCCCACAAGAGAAGAAGCTTATCATCTCCGTCCAGGGTGGTTTCGGATTCTCGAAGCCAAACTCGATCATCGACTTCAAAATTGTGGGGGTTTTTTCGGCCTTGATTCTGGACCCAAAGCCAGTCAGCTTGATGCTTATCGATTAATTTCGAGACAGTTTTATCTGCTCGTTGGACGTCGTCCAAAAACAACGAAGCATCTTTACCAGGGCGAGGATTATTCAACGGCATGTTCCATCAACACTTCTTTCGTCCAAAGACAATTTCATTTGGAGAAAGGCCATGGTACAAAGGCGTGTTGTGGTAACGGCGAAGCAATGCGAAGAGAACTTCAAGCCAATGGAAATCCTTTTCACTCGCGAGCTCCTTACGAAGCATATTTATAATAGAGCGGCCGGCTCTTTCGCCAGGCAGCGCTCGATGCGAGTGGATTTCACATCGCAGGTGGTGGATTCCAAGGCGAGCACATAATTCTCTCCACCATTCGGAGGTGTACTCTTTGCCTGAGTCCGTAACCACCTCGGATGGGACGTCCCAACCTCCCATCCAGGTCTGCGCGCACCATTTGGCGGCAGCCTTGCCAGTCATTGACTCGATGTTGCAAGGCAACACCTGCATGTAGCCAGAATGAAGGCACTGAATAAGGAGCACACCATTGACCTTTTTATTGGTCCAATGGCACTCTTCGTCGTCGAGTTCACCGAGATAGAAGAAATCACTGGTGACTCTGTTAAAGAGGCGCTCCGGAATAGGATGTGGCCTCAGATGGCCGTGCTTCTTCGCGCTGGGTGGCGTCGCGACAGCACATTGGGCACATCCGGCGGCTACCTTCATACAATGAGTATATAGCCTTGAGCCAAACAACCTATGTTTAATCATCGACCATAATCGACGGCCATGTGCGTGGGGGGACTCCCATTTATGCCACCAGTTTAACACTCGGGGGGCCAGGGCGTCTGGTACGCACAATTTACCCTCCATCCACAGCTTCCCCCCATCCAACGAATATTCAGAAAAAATTCCATCTTTATGAGCATCTTTGGATTTGAGATTCTCAAAGACCTCTTTAAACATGGAATCATGCAGATAATCATTCGTCCAGTCACGGATGATAAGGGAATCTTTCGGCAGGGGTGGAGTTTTGGCCGGATCTCGACGCTTAATGCCCTGGATCAACCGAAATCCACTTACACGTCGGGTATAGTCAAACCGTTTCACACTCCCTGAGGAGGGATCGGTGACTTTCTCCACGACTTTCAGTGATTTGGTTATAATCTCATGGGCATGCGGTGGATCTGAGAAGGCCGTGATGTCGTGACACGGGCATGCGTGCTGTTTAACAGTGCATTGCATGCATTCACGTCGAATGAGCTTTTTTTCTTCTTGATCCCACTCGATTACGACGTGGCGGTCCTGCTCCGTACCATGGATGTTGGTGATTTGCAGCCCCTCTGAAGCGGGGTAAGCCCATCGGCTCAGAGCATCCGCTACCGTGTTGTGTTTTCCAGGCAAATACGACACATGGAGGTCAAACAGACTGAGAAATTCGTGCCATCTGGCCCGTCGACCAGCTGGGCTCGCGACAGTATCAATGTGTTCGGTGGCCCAATACTCCAGAGATCGATGATCCGTCAGGACCTCGACTCGATTGGTGCCAACCCACGATTGGTACTTTTTCAAAGCACAGATTATGGCGTAGGTTTCTTGCTCACGCGGCGACCATTGCATTTGGCGTGGGGCTAGCTTCCGAGACCAAAATGCAAGAGGGTAATGATCACCTGTGGCTTCATCAACCTGTTCAAGGACAGCTCCGATCGCGTACCTAGAAGCGTCGGTTCTTATGTAGAAGGGTCGGTCAAATTTCGGCACATGCAACGTGGCGACTTCGCAGAGGGCCGCCTTCAAGTGATGGAAGGCCTCCTCGCACTCGTCAGTCCACTTGACACGAACCTTTGAACCTGCCTTGCCCGCATCTCTCCCTACCTTCAACAGTTCAGTGAGGGGGGCAGCAAATTTGGCATAATTCGGCACAAAAGTGTGGTAAAAATTGCAACAACCCAGGAATCCTCTCAATTCCGTGATCGTCTCAGGGCGCTTCCACTTCTGAATAGCGACGAGCTTCCCTGGACTGGGTCGTCGGGTGCCATTCTCAAGAAGAGAACCACAAAATTCGACTGATTTTAAAAATAATTTTCCCTTCTTTGGCCCACAAATCAGGTGATTGGCATCAAGAATGTCCAAAACCTGGTTCAGCTGCTTTTCATGTAGGGCCACCAGCTCAGCTTCGGTCAGTCCCTCCCCCTCTGTCGCGATGATTATGTCATCTATGTACACACTCACGAAGGCACGAAGCTCAGGATGAGCTGTAAAAAGCACATCCTCCATCATTCTTTGAAAAAACGAAGGGGCGTTTCTCAGGCCCATGGGCATGACCGTCCACTGGACTGGGCCACATGGCGTGCACATACAGGTGAGAGGTCGGCTGTCCTTCCTCAACGGCATTTGGTGAAAGCCGTGACGGAGATCCAGCGCAGAAAACAAACGACCTCTTGCCCTCTTGGCGATTTCCTCCTCAATGAGGGGCAGGGGGTGTGAATCCGCCTTGGTTTCGGCGTTGAGGTTGCGAAAATCAACAACCATTCGCCAACCATCAATAGTGTTCTGGTCAGCAGGCGGCGGCTTCGGGACTGTGAAGGGTGCACAGCACCATTCGCTGGTCATACAACCCTCAAGCCAACCAAAGTCCCGGAGATTTCTCTCGATTATTTTTCTGAGTATCTCATGTTTGTGTCCATGGTTCTCATAAGGACGCTGTTTCTTCGCCTTGTACCCTTCACGAAGCTCGATGAAGGCTTCACCGAACTGCCCACGGACAGGGGGGTCTTTGATCAACTTCCTCGAAAGGGTTGTGTCCTTCCATTCCTCAAAAATCCTGTCTCTTTTCTTGGAACACAATTCAGGGTCCACCTGATCGCCAGGAAGTACTGTCGAAAAAACTTTGGCGATTTCTTCGGCCTTGGCAGGAAGAATCTTCTTACGGATGTCCCTAAAAAGGTCCGTATCAACTGCCTCTTGAAGATAGATGGGTCGAGTGTCGACATTCCAGAGATTCTCTTCGTGATCCAGCTCCTCGAAAGGATCTATGAAAGCTTCCACACGGGGTTTTTCATAAAAAACTCTGAATTTGCCGCGCGATTTAAAATTTTTCTTCGCCCGTGCGCCGTAGATTCTTTTCGATGTCGATCGTATTGGGGAAGAGGGAGACGAGGCGGATCCATTTGAGGTTGGATCACCTTGGGCATCTGACGGACAAAAATCAGAAAAAATAGATTCATCATCAGTACCCCGCTCAACCTCAGATTCAGACCCAACACAGGAATCAGTACTAGAATCAGCAGAATCAGAGTCAGAAAGCTTTCCATCCACCAGGAATGCAAGCGAACTCCAGGACCGCTGTGGCAGGGGACCTGTGTCGTCCCTGGCATACAGCTTAATCTTCCTGGGAAGTTCGATGTAATCTACACAAATGTCTTGTAATTCCTGAAACCAAGGCTTGTCGTCCCACAAGGGCACAACTAAAATCGCCTGGGTTTTATCTTGCTTGATTTTGTGGATGACCTGCTGGATTAAGTGAAACGGAGGATTAATCCATAACTTCTTGTCCCATTTATGGGTCCAAGCGTCGCGAAAGTGCTTGTCAAAGCGCTTGTTCTCGCCGTTAGCAAAGGCATCATACTGTGGCCAAAAGGAATGGTGTTCATGAGAATTTTCACAAATTGTATCGCGCCATTTGTCGACAACTCTGTAGGATGAAGAGTGCCAGCGCGAAGGGCGTCGTGGCTGGGAGTCCCTACGAAGACATTCTAACTCTCGGGAGTAATCGGCACTTCCATTCACCTCTGCAATGGTGACATCTTCGCCAAACTTTGGTGTAACCTTTCGCTTCAAAAATTCTTCTGCACTTTTAACCCCTGCGTGCAAAAAACGAAATTCAGGACGCTCCAAGGGACCTGACTCCAGCAAAAAACAACGCCGATGACCTACGGGCGCCACCCTGTTCTTGCTAAGCCAAGGATGGCCCAAGTAAAGGTCATACTTTATGTCGGCACGATAGAAGTAGTCATCCTTAAGGATAACTTCCTCCACATTGCGATCTTCCCAAAGGTCTTGAGCGACCAAATGAGTTGATATATAACAACCGCGTTGCCCACCTGCGAGAGAGTGTCCAGAAACTCCCTCGAGGGTAACAGGATAAGTCGAATCAAACACGCAGTCGTCAGGCAAGAAAGAATTGGATTGGAGATTTACCTCTGATCCATTGTCACACAAACAAGTGGCGAGGTGGAAATTTCCCTTGCGATCAGAGACCCACAGCTTTGTGACAAACTGACGGCCCTGTGCTTGGACTGTACACCAACCTCGTCCACTACAACAGAAGGATCCGCTGCCGGATCCAGGGGAGAGGAAACAAGCGACCCTACATCAAGTAGTGGTCGAGAAGGAATCTGGGGATCATGCCTGAAATCGCCTGGGGAGGGGCGATTTTCGTGGCTCCCCTAGGCGTTCTGACCTCCAGTGACTGCGTTAACATTGTGAACACATCCTGATTCGTCGACCCACTCATCTTGGAGCGGATCATCTGCTGGATTCAAGGCATTTTCAGCGTAATCTCGATCCGCATCGGACACCTGATCTGCACCTGAGACCTGATCCACACGATGGTTGCCCTTTCCACGTCCACGGCCACGGCCGCTGGATGATGGACCTCCACCGTCGCCACGCCCTCTGCCCTTACCAGAGAAAGGGGTTCCCGAAGGATTTCCCTTACCTTTACCCTGGAATCCTGGAGCATTTCCCTTGTTTGCACCGGATTGAGGGGTTTGGCCTGGAGTTCGATTTCCGCCTCCGGCGTTGTTATTGGGATTTTTCTGGCCGTTCGGCTGCCCACCGGAGCCGGATGGAGTCCGATTTCCTGTGCCTTGGGACCCACCAGGGCCTCCAGGATTTTTGTTTCCACCGGAGGGGGTCGGATTCCCTTTTCCAGCCTTCCCACCGTGCACCCGTCTGTCATTCCTGTCTGAATTCTGCGGATTACTGATATTTTCACCAATCACCTTGTGGTTTGAGGTTTGAGGTTTGATTTTGCGGGTACTAGACGCCTTTCGGCCCCGGGGGGCCACCTGGTCGGGCCAGGTGATATCCTCCCCACCGGGTCCTAGTGGGGGGCCCTCCAAGACGCACCTCCTGCCTGGTGGCGGAGTCCCCCGGGTTCACAGAGCTCGGAGCCCCGTCCTTCCCCGGCGTCCCCGTTTCGCCACTCCCCGGTCAGTGCATCAATTCGCAGCCGTGGCCGCGGGCGCTTACCCACTGCGTCGCCCCCCTAATGCGTGGTCGCCCGGGGCACCGGCGCCGCCGGGCCCGTGCTACTGGCTTGTCGCCAGTGGGACCCCCTTGGGCTGGCGCGGTGGCTGCCTAGCCTAGGGGTTGGGGCGTGGCGCTGTGCGCCACTACTGCCTTGGCGGGTGCAGTGTCCCGTCTGTGTGTGCGCGGCGCTCGCGGCCGGTTCGGGGGGTTCGGGCCGGTTCCTGGTGTTGTGTTTCCCCTTCTTCCCCCTTCCCGCCCCGCGTATCCCGCGTTGCGTGTGGCGGGCCGTCCCGTCCGGGTGTCCCTTACCCTCGCTCGCTGGTACGCCATTCCAGGTGGTCTGTGCGTTCCGCGCGCTCGGTCCGGTTGCCCTTCTGGTGGTCCCCGCGTGTCCTTTTCGTGTGTGTGCGCTCGCGCTCTCGCGGTGTCCGCTCCCCGCTGGGTGGTGTGGCGCGCGCATCCCGCGTGGTCCCGGCACTGGGCGCTGGTAGGGCCGTTCCATGTGGTCCGTGCCCCTCCGCGTGTCCTGCCCCGGTCCCGTGCTCCGTCTGGCGCGCTTGGGGGGGGGCGGTCCGGTCCCGGTTCCCCCCTACTTGGCTTGGGGTTGTGGGGGCGGCGGCTGGGCGTCCCCGGGGGGGTGCCCTCGTCCGCGGGAGTCTCTTACGCCACTGAGGGGTGTCGTCGGCTATGTTTCCTGCCCTGAGGGTGGGGCTGTGCGCCGTCCACGCGCAGTCCACGCGCACGGGGTCGGGACTGGGGAGGGGGCTGGGTGGGGTGCGTTGGATCGCCGACTGACGTGCACTGGGGTAAGTGGCGGGCAGTAGCACCACCGGGTCGCCGACTGACTGTAGGGCGGGGGGTCGCTCTGTCTCTTTCCGTCCCTCTGCCTTCCCTGGGCAGGCAACAAAGCGGGCGTCACTGGCGTTGCGCTGTCCATGGGGGGTGTGGCCCCCCATACCACTCCGGTTCGTGTTCACCCAGCCTCTCCGGGTACGATCTGTGCGGCGTCCCTGTGCGCAGGCGTGGGCCCGTTTGTTCTTCGCGGCCCCCTTGTGGGCCGGCGGCCGGAGCGGGGGGGCGGGTCACACTCCGGCCCCCCTCTCGGGTGGGGGGGCCCATTCCCCTTGCCTCGGGGGGGGTGTCGCGCTGCGGCCTCCCCGCTCCCGTTCCGGGCGGCGGCCTGTGGTACCCCTTTCTGGCCCTCCCCTCCGGCGCGCGCGTGCGGTCGGGGCTGACGTGCCGCCCCGGGGCGGGGGGGGGTGAGGGGCGGCCCGTGGACCGCTCCCCTGGGGGCCCCGGCCGACCTGCAAACCCCCCCTCTTTCCCCTCGGAGTGGGCTGTGGTCACGGGAGGGTCGTGTGGGGCGCGGCCTCCTTCGTGCTCCGTTGTGCGCGTTGCTCCGGCACGCCGGTGTGGGTTCGTGGGGGCAGGTCCAGCCGCCGCTGCCCTTACCGTGTCGCCGTTCCTCCTGTGGGTGGGGGCGCCCCCCCGGCCCTGGGGGGGCGGAGGGCCGCGCCTGTGGCTCCCCAGCTGGGGTGGGTGCGGGGGGGGGGGGGGGGGGGCCACCCCGCCTGCTCTCGGGCCTGTGTGGGAGGGGGGGGGGGGGGGAGTGAGGGGGGGTCCTCCGGTTCCCTGGCGATGCCCCCTGTCGGCCAAAAAAAAGGGGGGGGGGGGGCGGCTTGGCGGTCCCAGCCCCGGGGGCCAGCCATCGGCTAGGGGGGTCGCGCCCTTCCCCCGCCCCCCTCTACCGAGTGCCGGATCCTCCCGCAGTCCCTCCCTGGGGCCCCTCATCTCCCGGCCGTTGCCGCGCGGTGCTGGCCGGCCGAGGGTGGCCGTGAGGGTCAGCGGTCAGTGGTTAGCGGGTTGCGGGGCCGCCTTCCCTGGGTAGGCTACAAAGCGGGCGTCCCTTGGCGTCGTGCTGTCCATGGGGGGCGTGGCCACCCATACCATTCCGGTTCGCGCCCACCCGGCTTCTCTGGGCACGATCTGCGCGGCGTCCCGGTGCGCAGGCGCGGGCCCACTTGCTCTTCGCGGCCCCCATTGGAGCCGGCGGCTGGGGCGTCGGGGCGGGTCACACTCCGGCTCCCCTCTCGGGCGGGGGGGTCCGTCCCTTCAGCCTCGGGGGGTGGGGGCCGGGACCCTGCGGCCGGCGGGCCGGCGGGGGGGCGGGGGGGGGGGGGGGTGTCGCGCCGCGGCCTCCCTGCTCTCGTTCCAGGCGGCGGCCTGTGGTACCCCTTCCCGGCTCTCTCCGCGTCGCCGGTGCTCTCCCTTCCGGCGCGCGCTTGCGATCGGGGCTGAAGTGCCGCCCCGTGGTGGGGGGGGTGAGGGGCGGCCCGTTGACCGCCCCCCTGGGGGCCTCATCTGACTTGACACCCTCCCTCCGTCACCTCGGAGCGGGCTGTGGTTACGGGAGGGTCCTGCGGGGCGCGGCCTCCTTCCCGCTCCGTCGTGCACGTTGGGGGGGGGCGGGGGCGGCATGGCGGCCCTGGTCCCGGGGGCCAGCCCCTACCGAGAGCCGGATGCCCGCGCAGGCCCTCGCCGGGGCCCTCACCTCCCCGGCCGTTGCCGCGCGGCGCCGGCCGGCCGGGGGTGGCTGATGGTGAGCGGTCAGTGGTTAGCAGGTTGCGGGGCAGCCGGTTCCTCCCCGCGCTTGGCGCCCCCGCACTCCCTCCCGCGGGTGGCGGCGCATCCCCGCACGTCGTGCCGTACCGTGGGGGGGGCGTGGGTCAGGGGGCTCATCCCCCCCTCCCGTGCCCGCCGTCTGGGCCTTCACTTGCGCGGCCGCTTGTGTGGGGGCTGGGGCTGCGGCGGCGGCGGGTTGTGCCGGCGGTAGCGCCAGTGGGCGAGGGCGCTACGCAGAGCCCGGGGGAGCCAGTTGTTGGCGTCCGCATCCGTGATGCGGAGCACCGCTCCCCCCTCCAGGAAGGCCGGCCACGTCGGCTCCCTGTCGGGCCACGCCGCCCGGATCACTGACCTGAGGACCCTCTCGTGGTCCTCTGGTGCCGCCCACCCCCCCGGGGGTGCCTCCCGGTGTCCTCCGTCCCTCCGGAGGAGCACGGCATCGAAGGGCCGGTTCCGCGACCTCCTGGAGGTCCCCTGGTTGGCCCAGCACAACCACCTGTACACTTCCCCCACCAGGGGGAGGGTCTCCCCCCCCAGCGGGTCCGGGACTGCGCCCCAGTCCACGTTCCACGGCCGGCTCTCCTCCGCCCCCTGTGCCGGCCCCCCTCGCTGCTCCTGCACCTGCGGCGCCGATGCCACGCCCCGTCCCCCCTCCGCCGAGGCCACCCGCGCCGGCTCCGCCCTCGGCGCGGGGGGGGCTTGCTGGTGCTGGTGTCGTGGGGGTTGGGGGGGGATGAGCTCGCCGGCGTCAGGGTCGATGTTGTAGAGGTGGTGGTGGTGGTGGTGGTGGTGGTGGTAGGTGTGGTGTGCCGGCATCTGTTGGATGCCGGGGGGGATGCACCTCACCGGCTGCACTTCCGGCTGCGGGGGTGCCCCGCCCTCTGCCCCCCTCCCCTCGCCCCGCCCTCCCCCCTGGGCTCCCGTGCCCCGTCCCTCCTGTCCCTTGGGGCCCTTGCCCTTGCCCTTGCCCTTGCCCTTGGGCCCCTTTCCGGTCCCGTGCCCATGTCGCGGGTCCCGCCTCTCGTCCCCCACACCCCGGCCCGCTCGCTCTCCCATCCCCCCTTGTCCAGCCCCCTGCGCCTGGGTACCCTGCCCGCGCCCCTGAACACCCTTCCCGTGCCCTGGCCCCTCCCCGACCCCCTGCCCGTGTCGCGGGTCCCGCCTCTCGTCCACCACGCCCCGGCCCGCTCGCTCTCCCACCGTCCCCTGCACCTGGGCCTCCTGCCCGCGCTCCCGCGCGCCCTTCCCGTGCCCCGACCCCTCCCCTGCCCCCTGCCTGTCACGCCGTCCGCCGCTCCCCTCCCCCTCGCCGCTGCGCCCTTCCTGGACCACTTGCCGGGCGTCCCGCTGCCTTTGCAGTTGCGGCAGCGTGACGCCCGGCGGTGAGCGCTCGCGCTTCGGGGGGCGGTCATGCCGCTCCCGCCCCGGGGGGAAGGGCTTGGGGGGGTACGGCTTGGGGGGGCTGGTGTGGGTGTGGGCGGGGTTGGCGTGGGCGCGGTACTTCTCGCTCTCCCTGCCCACTGCCGCTGCTGCGGCGGCCGCCGGCGAGGCGTCCGCGGCCCGTGCGGGGTTCTTCCCCCGCTTGCGCGGCGTGCCAGGGGCCGCAGCCCCTCTCGCGCCCTCCGCACTCTCCTTCGCTGCCGCGGCGGCCGCCGACGAGGCGCCCGTGGCCGCGGTCGCAGACTCTCGCACATCCTTCTCGGTCTTCGCTGCTGCCGCGGCGGCCGTCGGCGGGGCGCCCACGGCCCGTGCAGGGCCCGTCGCAACCCCTCTTGCGCCCTGCTTGCTCTCCTGCGCGGACGTTGCCGGCGGTGTGCCGGGGGCCGCGGCCGGGGCCGCGGCGTGGCTCGCCGCGGTCTCCGCCTCCTGCGCGTCAGGGCGGGGCGGGGCGGCGGGGCTGGCCGCTTGGGCGGCGGGGGCGGCCGTCTCGGCTGGCCCAGGTTCCCGGGCCGGCAGCGGCGGTCCGACCACCGCCGCCTCCGCCAGCCTCCGCTCCTCGCGCTCCGCGAGGGTCTCCCCCGTCCACTCTGGGGAGGAGACAGGGGAGCGGGAGCGGGACCGGCGGTGGTGGCGGTCGTCCCGCCCGAGGGACCCATCGGAGTCTGCCATTACTGTCACTCTGGTAGGCATGCGTGGTGGCAGGCGCGCCCTTCCCACTACCTCCTGGTGCATCAGTGCCGTGCCGTGGGCAGTGCCGTGTGGTGCTCTGCGGGGGGGGGGGGGGGGGAGGGGGTGGGGGGCCGGCTGTGGCGTCAGCCCCGCATGGCCGGGGGTCCGCGGCCATCCACCGGCATTGGGAGGGGAGGCGGGGGAGCCACTCGGCCCACGCGTCGCGCCACAGCTCCCAGTCTGGGACGGGGCTCAGGGCCCTGGGCCCCCGGGGGTCGTCGAGCGGTGCCGGGGGCAGCCGCACCAGATGGACCCCCGTAACGGCGGTGACCTCCTGTGTGCGCAGGAAGGTGTGTACTCCGTCCCGCGCCGCGGGCGCCGGGAGGGGGGGGCGGGGTACAGGTGTGGCCCCATAGAGGTGGGTGGGGGTGATCCCCAGGATCCGCCCCGGGCCCCCGCGGGACGCGACGACGAGGAGGAGGAGGGGGGTGCCAGGGCACTCTTGCCAGAGGACCTGCCCCCTGTGGTGGGCACCCCTGGTCCTGGAGAGGGGGGGGGACAGGTCTGGGTTAGCCCAGCCGCGGGGCGCGTGCGTCGCCGGTGGGAGGGCGGGGCACCAAGTGGGCTCCCTGGGGAACGCCTCGTAGACGACGGCGTACGGGGGGGTAGGCCCGGTGCCGTCATACACCGGGTTGGTCGGCCGGGGGCGGGCGGACGCCTCGTCCGCGCCTTCCACGAACACCGTGACCTCGCCCACCTCCAGGTCCTCGTCCGGCGGGTGTAGAAGGTGGAGCGCCGCATCCAGCTCGGACACTCCCCCCGGGTACGTGGCCCGCGCCTGGTTCAGGTACGGGGCCGCGTCCCCGGGGTAGCGCGTCCTGAGGGCGTGCAGCAGGGCTGGGGCGCTACTGCGGAGGGACATGGCAGACCCCGCTCCCGTCAGCCGGAGGGCGTCTCCCATGGACAGGGGCCGGCCCGACCGATTGGACTCGCGCCACTCCATCCAGTGCCCGTAGAGGGCCGCTTCCGGGCTGATGAGCCCCGGCCGGACGGCGTTCACGATCCGGTGCATTGCCGGGAGCAACGTAGGGGCTCCCGCTCCGTTCAGGGCGCGGACGGCCGGGAGGGCGGTCTCGTTGAGGAAGGCCCTCGCACTGCCCTCCAGGTCGCACCGTGCGGCAGCGTGCGCTCCTTTTGCCTCCGCCACCGCGTCCGCCACCAGGCCCCGGACGGCCGCCTCCTGCGCTCTGCGGCGGGCCCTGGCGTGCCCCGGCCCATCCCCCCGTCGGCGTGGCATGGTGCTGCGGGCTCTGCAAAGGGCGGCGGCGGGTGGGGGTTAGGGGGCGAACACGTGCGACAGGTGCGCAATGGATGTGGGGTCCCGCAGGTGCACGTGGATCCATAGAAGGGCAGCGCCCGCGGGGCCCGCCTGTTCGTGTGAGGGGGTGTGTGCCTCCTCGACGCGCCGGCGCAAGGCCTCCTCCTCTGCACCTATGATTTTATGAAGCAGGCTCATCCCAAAATTAATTTTGGCTGATTTTTGACGAAAAATGTGACATTTTGGCGGAGAGAGGCTGCCAAAACTGGTCCATGTGCATTCCTTTGCTCCTGTGACGCGTTTTTGTTGCATCGGGCACCCTTGAAATAGGGGGGGGGGGGTCTTGGAAGTCCCCGCCAGGGCGAAAAAACCTGTTTCGGGCCAAAAAATGGCAAATTTTGGCACATTTTTGACAAAAAATGGCAGATTTTGGCGAAGACAGGCTGCAGAAATTGGTCTGTATGACTTTTCTTGATGCTAAGAAGTGTTTTTCTGTATTGGGCACCCTCAAAATAGGGGGGGGAGGTCGTTGCCAGTCACCCACGGAGAAAAAAAACCTATTTTCGGCCAAAAAATGGCCTTTTTTTGCCCATTTTTGACGAAAAATGTCAAATTTTGGCGAAGACGGGCTGCAGAAATTGGTCTTTATGAGGTTGTTTGCTCCTGGGACGTTTTTTCTTGTATCGGGCACCCTCAAAATAGGGGGGGGGGGGCGTTGCCAGTCCATCACAGGGCAAAAAAAACCTATTTTTGGCCAAAAAAATGGCCTTTTTTGGCCCATTTTTGACGGAAAATGTCAAATTTTGGCGAAGACGGGCTCCAGAAATTGGTCAGTATGAACTTGTTCGTTCCTGAGACGTGTTTTTTTGTATTGGGCACCCTCAAAATAGGGGGGGGGGGTCGTTGCCAGTCCACGACAGGGCAAAAAACCTATTTTTGGCAAAAAAATGGCCTTTTTTGGCCCATTTTTGACGAAAAATGTCAAATTTTGGCGAAGACGGGCTCCAGAAATTGGTCAGTATGAACTTGTTCGTTCCTGAGACGTGTTTTTTTGTATTGGGCACCCTCAAAATAGGGGGGGGGGGTCGTTGCCAGTCCACGACAGGGCAAAAAACCTATTTTTGGCAAAAAAATGGCCTTTTTTGGCCCATTTTTGACGAAAAATGTCAAATTTTGGCGAAGACGGGCTCCAGAAATTGGTCAGTATGAACTTGTTTGTTCCTGAGACGTGTTTTTTTGTATTGGGCACCCTCAAAATAGGGGGGGGGGGGGGTCGTTGCCAGTCCACAACAGGGCAAAAAACCTATTTTTGGCAAAAAAATGGCCTTTTTTGGCCCATTTTTGACGAAAAATGTCAAATTTTGGCGAAGACGGGCTCCAGAAATTTCTTACTCTTGAGACGTGCAACACATCAGCAAATTGCAACATGTATCCTTCCCATTTGACACAGATACAACAGGCGCACAAACAAACTCATCGGAGACGTGCAACACATCAGCAAATTGGAACATGCCGCCAATGGACAAATGGAGTCAAAGCTGACATTGGCGAAGGCAAAGCTGATCAACTCGGACACCCCCAAGATTCCATGTCTCAAGGAACTCTGAATGAATCGCAGGATGCAGAATGCTGATTGAATTCGATCCAGAAATTGGTCTGTATGAACTTTCTTACTCCTGAGACGTGCAACACATCAGCAAATTGGAACATGCCGCCAATGGACAAATGGAGTCAAAGCTGACATTGGCGAAGGCAAAGCTGATCAACTCGGACACCCCCAAGATTCCATGTCTCAAGGAACTCTGAATGAATCGCAGGATGCAGAATGCTGATTGAATTCGATCCAGAAATTGGTCTGTATGAACTTTCTTACTCCTGAGACGTGCAACACATCAGCAAATTGGAACATGCCGCCAATGGACAAATGGAGTCAAAGCTGACATTGGCGAAGGCAAAGCTGATCAACTCGGACACCCCCAAGATTCCATGTCTCAAGGAACTCTGAATGAATCGCAGGATGCAGAATGCTGATTGAATTCGATCCAGAAATTGGTCTGTATGAACTTTCTTACTCCTGAGACGTGCAACACATCAGCAAATTGGAACATGCACTCGGACACCCCCAAGATTCCACGTCTGAAGGAACTCTGAATGAATCGCAGGAATAGAGCTAGTCACGACTGGACGACGACGTTCAACTGACGACAGGCAACAGACAACAGACAACAGACAACAGACAACACTGGACGACGTCCAATTTACCTCAGGCGACACGCAACAGACAACAGACAACAGACAACAGACAACAGGCAGGCAACAGACCAGACCGCAGACAACAGACAACAGACAACAGACAA
The DNA here is from genome assembly GCA_964036045.1 of Eutreptiella sp. 'Long Island Sound 2002'. Lineage (NCBI taxonomy): Eukaryota > Euglenozoa > Euglenophyceae > Eutreptiales > Eutreptiaceae > Eutreptiella > Eutreptiella sp. 'Long Island Sound 2002'. Next base: position 23,495,506 of record OZ038382.1, read on the forward strand.
CAGACAACAGACAACAGACAACAGACAACAGACAACAACAATGGACGACAACGTACAACTGACGGCAGGCAACAGACAACAGACCGCAGACAACAGACAACAGACAACAGACAACAGACAACAGACAACAGACAATGGACGACGACGTATAACTGACGGCAGGCAACAGACAACAGACCGCAGACAACAGACAACAGACAACATACAATGGACGACAACGCTCAACTGACGGCAGGCAACAGACAACAGACAACAGACAATAGACAAGTGGGAGAGGCCTGCATGTAAATGAGATCCAGACACTATCCAGACACTCTTGTGGAACAATAGGCCACTCTTTGGCACAGCATAGTCATTGCCCATGGAATCTTGCATTGTGGTAGATTTCGGAGCCTGTCACAATCAAATACAGGATGAACCATGCAGTGATTGTTGGACGCAGAAAATAAATGGTAAACTAAAGCACTGCCACAGAAAGTGGAGCAGCTGTGCAGCCACAGAAGGCACTGTTGTCTTCACACCTTCCTCACCTTTTTGCTTGTGTGTGGCATATGAATATGCTTTTGAGACGGAGACTTCCATCCTCCACTGGTACAATTCACCATACACAGAGAAAGACGCCTTTGAAACTACAACAGCAGGGAATTTATGAATCCGAAATCTAAGCCTGGGCTCAGCACCACCTATTTTGGTGCATGCCCATGCCCTGCCCCATGCCCATACCCATACCCATACCCATGCCTTGCCCCATTGCCGCACCCATACCCATCCCAGGTCCCATACCCATGCCCTGTCCCATACCCACCCCTTGCCCCATCCCGGTACCCATACCCATCCCTTGCCCCATACTCATACCCGTACCCATGCCCATGCCCTGCCCCACGCCAACGCCCATGCCTGTGCCCATCAGCATGTTAGGGTTTTGTCCCATGCCCACACCCATGCCCATGCCTGACCCCATCCCCATGCCCATGTTCGGGCCCATAGGCATGTTTGAGTTTTGCCCCATACCCATACCCATGCCCATGCCCATGCCCATGCCCATGCCCATGCTTGGCCCCATCCCCATCCCCATCCCCATTCCCATGGCCTGTCCCGCACCACCACCCTGCACCATGCCCTGCACCATGCCATGACCCTGCCCGGTGCCCATTCCCATGTTCGTGCCCTGCACCATGCCATGACCCTGCCCGGTGCCCGTTCCCATGTTCGTGCCCTGCACCACGCCATGGCGGGGCTCATTGCCCATGCCCTGTGCCGTGCTTGCACCCGAATTCTTGTCCGAACTCTTACTACGCCTTAGGTCGTCCAATTCCTTCTCCATCTCACTCAGGCGGTTGGCCCTTGCCGCCAGCAAACTTTTTTGCGAAGCCAATTCCTTCTTGCAAGCCTCCTTCTCGGCGCGCTCCTTGGCCGCATCCTTCAATGCCTTGGCCGCCTTTGCATTCGCCACCTTAGCGAGCTTCGCTTCCGCCTTGGCCTTGGCATGTGCAGCAGTGGCGGCAGCTGCGTGCGCCTTGAGCTCCTTGGCATGTGCAGCATCCCGCTTGCGAGCATCATCCTTCTTGGCGCCATCATCCTTCTTCGCACCATCATCCTTCTTGGGCGCCGCGTCAGCAAGGTGCACGCGATCCGACCTCCGTGGGCCCTGGGGTGCTGCAGGCAAAGTGGGCCTTCGCCTGTTGACTTCATGGACCTATAGGCAAAAGGAAAAAGAGCTCTGCGGTGTTGTGCTCTGCGGTGTTGTTGTGTTCTGGTCTAATTTACCGCATTGGGAGATGGGAGTTGCACACTATGCCTAAAAATTGAAAAATTCGCCCACTATATCCTTTCTTTGGAAGATTCTCCAACCTCATTTGCTACGGCCCATATGGGAGAGGAGAGACAAAGTAAGAAGGCAAAGATGACACATGTAGGCACAACACAAGAAGAAAAACACTCTTCAGGCCATGAACCTGTCAGGTGCAATGTTCGCCAAATACACATAGATTATAATTCGCACACTGCACACTACATACATCACGTGGGGAATCAATGGCCATTGGCAATGGGTGTTCAGCATCTCCAAACTGCATCGCCAGAAAGTACGCGGGGCGACCAGCTGGATGAAGAAGTGAGCGAGCATTTTCAGCAGGAACTTGGAAATAATCACGGTCACCAACTTCCCATGTGTACTCTCCACTGCTCAAGATGACCTTCACCTTCCATGAAGTCCCTTTCGGTAGGCCTAGTGGCACAAAGACCGTCAATCCCGAACGCTTTTCGGCCCAAAAATTGGTGAATGAGCCTTCACGGCTGCCCTTCAGGCGCCCAAAGTAAACACCTTGCAAGGGCAGCCCATATGTCGTCCTTTGAGCCGTAATGGACTGCAGCACGTGCTCTTGCCATTCATCGGCTTCGTCCTCAAGTGCGGCTGGGTGCAGCCGCATCTCTCCAAGGTCGGGCCACATATATTCAAATGATTCCACTCGCAAACTGCGTGCTTTGACTGTGCACTTGTTCAACACGTCACCTGTTCGAGAGAAGGCCTTTCGCCGCACCAAAGCATGGATATCGGGGTCCTCATCATCATGCTTGTCGCCATCGTCAAGGATTTCGAGGTCATCATCATCATCATGATTGTCGCCATCCCTTGGTTCAAGGATATCGGAGTAATCATCATCATCATGCTTGTGGCCATCCCTTCTGTCATGCTTTCCCGGGAAGAGGGTGCGGGACAACGGAGGGGTGACTGACTTTGCCGGAGCAGTTGGTGCTCGCCCTTCCCCAGACTTGTCAGTCATGTAACCGTCCCCGGCGTCGTCACTATCGGCAATGACGTGTGCCTCATCCTTTCTACTTGGGGGTCCTACGGCCAACCCATCCATTGACAAGGAAGACAAGGAGGACAAGGAAGACGTCTTTTGCAAGATATGTTCCTTTGAATCGGTAGCACGTGGTGCAGCTCCTGACTCATCCATTGAGTCCTCGTCCTCGTCGTCCACCGCCAAAGACAACGCAGAAGTCTTTCCCAAGAGAGGCTTAAAAGTGCAGGCCTCCTTTGGACGTGCAGCAGGCACAGTGCAGGGCTCCCTTAGGCCATCATCGAGATCCCTACGGAAGGCAGACCGCATCTCTTTTGACGTGGCACTCTTAGTGTGGTAGGCTCCGTATGCATCCAGAAGTGCAGCCATGCTCTTGGCATCCCAGTCTCGGGTATCATCCAATGCAGATGACCCATCTTCCCTAACCCGTTGCAGCACGCGGCGAATTTCCTCCTCCGGTGCCTTCCGCCCCCGCTCAGCCTTTTTTGCCGCTGGCTTCGCGGTTTTTTTGAGGCATGGCTTCTTCTTTCTCTTCTCGGCTGATGGTGGAGATGCATTGCTCGGCCGCTTTCTCTTTGAATCACCGTCACTCTCATCAGAGGCATCATCCCCGCTACTGACATCCCCGCTACTACTTCCTTCATCCGGGTTGAAAGCGGCATGAGCGGCCTTTGCGTCTTCGGACAGAATTGCTACCGCGGGCGAGATTTCACGTATCCCATAAATGAGCTTCGGTAGCACGTGCTCTGGTTTGTACCTATTCGGCCCATCCGAATGCTGAAGCTCGATCTCACCATTGGGGAACACTTTCCCAGTAACCTTCCCCTTCCATGCTACTTGAAAGAGGGTGGGTGCGGTGGGTGGTGTGCCTTTCTCCCGTACGCGACCACTGAGCCCAAAGGCCACCGAATTGATTTGCAAATCATTCTTCACTGCGGTATGCTCCTCAGCCGGTTCCTCCTCCGCCCGGAAAACATCACTGATATGGTATTTGAGGGCTTCGGCTTTGGAGCAAAACCGTTTGTGGTCGCGTACATCTGCCTCCCCGGACATGATTGCCAAGCCTAAGACAGGGTTCACTTGTGGTAGGCGGAAGAAACACTTTTGGGGGGGGGGGGGGGAAGGGGGGGTGATATGTCATTTTCCCAATCCAACGATGAGATGTGCCGCACGATATATTTGCCTTGGTGACCCTTGAACAAACAACGCAACGCAGCACAAAACAAGAAGTAGTTGTTGCAAGCTCATACTTGGCAATGCAATGGCGTGGTCACAATCGTTTTCAAGGTGGATCTCACCTTCAGCCCATAGTGCTAGATCCAAAGCCGCATCCCGTCCAAATTCTTTCATGCCTTCTGGACATTTGTGATTCGGCTTGGACTTCCGCACGGCAACAATTCTATGCACCGTCTGATGTGCATGCTCGCCACCTTCGCTACTGCCACCTTGCAAGTTTGCATGCCTACGCAACCGCGGCTCATAGTGGGCGAGGAAGAAGTGACATTGGACCGTGATCCTTTCCGTCGGGAGCCCAAGGGCCTGATACACCCGGTGCAAACGGTCACAGTCAGCAGTGCGCTTTAAAGGATTGAGTACCTACCTAGTGTGACATGCAACACATCGTATGGAAACCCTCCCTGCGACACAACAAGTTGGCACGTGACAAGACATAGCAGCTGGGCATGGGACACATCACTACCCCCAAACATGGCTGTTTTTGGCACCGTCCGCGTCATAATCTTCAATATAGGAGAGGAAATTGTACCAATATTTGCCTAACCCACATCCTCGTCATCAAGTGGTTCCATGGAACACAATAGAAAGATTCGCGGACTCTCGCAACAACATTGACCAAATATTATGACCGTAACCATGCAAAAAAAGGCTGAAATATGGCAGTTTTGGCGAAAAATGGGGGTATACTCGCATGTCACGAGAGGTAGATGGCTTGGTGGATGTTCGTATGTTTTGGAAATCGTCAAGTGGTTCCATGGAACACCTTTGATTGATCCGCAGCCTCTTAGAAAGAGATAGAATGTGTTTTATGATGAAAGAGTGGTGAAAAAAGGCCAAAATGTGGCATTTTGGGCCAAAAATGGGGGTAGATTCGCACGTTACGAGAGCTTGATGGCTTGGTGGATGTTGCTATGTTTTGGAAATCGTCAAGTGGTTCCATTAAACACCTTTGATTGATCCGCAACCTCTTAGAAAGAGATAGAATGTGTTTTATGATGAAAGAGTGGTGAAAAAAGGCCAAAATGTGGCATTTTGGGCCAAAAATGGGGGTAGATTGGCACGTTACGAGAGCTTGATGGCTTGGTGGATGTTGCTATGTTTTGGAAATCGTCAAGTGGTTCCACGGAACACCTTTGATTGATCCGCAGCCTCTCGGAACAAGATAGAATGTGTTTTCCGACGAAAAAATGGCAAAAAAAGGCCAAATTGTGGCTTTTTGGGAGGTAATTGACCGTTTACGAGACTTGGGAGCAGTTCCGAGCGGGGTATCGTGATTGAAAAGGTGCGGGTGGTTGGTATCTTCGATTGTACGCGCAAAAAGCGCTTCGTAATCGCGTATTTTCAGATTTCTGAGCCAAAAATTGCTCTCGGCGAGTGAAAATGCGCGCGCGGCGACAGTTTCTGTTGGTTTTTTGGCATCCGCTGCGACAATAATTTTGGGATCTGGCGACTTCATAAAATCATAGGTGGTGCGCCTGCGCGGACCTGCGGGAGGTTCGGGCCAGGGGCACGCGGCTACCTGGGTGCACCGCTCGCACCTGTTGGCGCCTGTCGCTGCTGCGGAGGACACCGTGTCACACTCTCCGCAGAGTCGGCAGGTGTGCGGGAGGTGGGAGGGCGGAGACCAAGGGTCGAGATGGCGGAGCCAGAGGTCGTCCCACCTCTGTCGGAGGGGGTCCCGGATCTCCAGCAAGCGGGCGCGGACGCGGCGCCGGTAGTCCTTGCCAAGCGTCTTCCGCTGGACCTCCTGCCACGTGTCGCCGGGGAGGATCCCGTGGTCGTGGAAGGCGGCGATGAGGTCGTCCCACGACGGGTGGGGGTGCCCCTGGGGGGGGCTCGCCATGTACACGTGGCGCCCGGTGAGGTGGGGCGTCAGCGCGTCCCATTGGCACCCGTTCGCGGTGTCCCTGTGGAGGAGGGCCAGTAGGGTGCCGTCCGCGACCGCTTCCCACCCCACTCGCAGCCCTTCGCAGCCGTCCAGCTCCTGGCGCAGCGCGGCTGCGATACCGGTGGGGAACATGAGGAGCAAGGGCCCCTGGGTGTCGCCCAGCCGGGACAGGGCGTCGTCGTATACCGGCCCCCCCGCTTTGAAGTGCGCCACGGTGAGTTGGGTGGCCCCGTCCTCTGGGGGTTGCCACCGGACGGTGGCCGCAGCGTGTCCCCACGTGCGTATCTCCGTGGCCCGGAGCACGTTGGCGGTGTGAAGGACGATGCGGGGCGGGACGGGCGTCCTGACGAGTGAGGATACGTCCCCAGTCCATCCCGTTTGCGGCCCCGGGGCCGCCTGCAGCCATTCCCCTGTCGCCGCGTCCCACGGGCGGTCAGGTCCCGCCCCTCGGACCATGGTGGGTCTCGGCCGGGTGTCCGGCCCCCACCCCCGGAGCGGGATGGCGGCGTATCGTTGCGCAGGGGTCTCCGGGGCGCGCGTGGCGGCGCACCACCGGCCCCACTCCCGCGCCCACTCCTCTCCCACGATGCGCGCCTCCCATGCGGTCATGGAGCCGCGCCCGATGATCCACGGTGGGAAAAGGGCGTCTTGCAGGTGCCTCGAGAACCCCCCCGGCAGGTCCTGATACGGGTGGGGGCCCTCTTGGAGTGGGCACTCCAGAGTGCCATTCACAACACGGAGGGAGGCTACGAAGTCCTTGTCAGGGCGCGGGGGAGGGGGAGGGTGGTCGCCCTCCGCCGCAGTGAGCCACCGGTGCGCCCGGGCCGCCGCGCTTAGGGGGTCGTGGAGGAGTTGCTCCAGCCGGTGGTTGCGAAGCTCCCACGCGAAGTCCCCTAGCCGGAGCATGTGGTGGAGGAAGTCGTCCACCGAGGTCCCTCCCGGCGGGTCGTATCGGGTTATGGCGCGGAGCTGCGCCTCCGCGTCCTCGGGCACCAGTCCGGAGCAGAACACCTCCGTCCACGTGGCGCCTGCGGAGCGCCACGAGGCCACCCACAGGGCCTTGTCCCCAGGTGGGAGGTGGCGGGCCGCCTCGTGCACCGCCTGGCGGTAGTGGGGCCAGAGGAGCCGCGAGTGGGTGCAGCCCACGTGCATGTGCACCGGGGTCTCTTCCGGGCCGCCGCAGAAAAGGCACGGCTGCGGGACGATGGCGACGCCGGAGAGCCGCTCCTTCCGGACGCGGAGCCTGCGCTGCACCGGCGTGTGGCCGTCTCGGGCCCGCAGCGCCCGGCGGTTGGTAGCAGCCGCGGTGAGGTCCCGGGCGTGGACGTAGGCCGTGGCGTGGGCCGCGCCCAGAGGTGTGTGTCCCCGGTGCGTCAGCGCATGGTCCGTCTGCGCCCGTTGTGCGACCTCGCCGAGCACCCGCATCGTGGGGGGCCGTAGATCGAGATGGCCGTCACGGCCGGCGACGATGAGTTGGGCGTGGCCAGGGTCCGGGGGCGTGTTCTGCAAGACGGTGTCCTGGGACGCCGCCCAGTCCGCCTTGTGCAGTAGGGCGTCACTGTGGTGCGAGGTGGCTCGGACGTACCAGAACGGGTGCCCGGCGTGTTGCCCCCGCGCGCACAGGCCGTCCCAGAGCCACCTCAGGGGCATCTGGTTGACCACCTTCGCTGCGCCCGCGGGGACCCCCGTGGTTCGCTCGCGATCTGCGTGCCGTAGGAGGTGGAGGATGACCTCGGCGTCCACCGTGTGGACCCATGGTCTGTGTGCACCGTAATGTAGGGGGAGGGAGGCGGCCACCCCCTCTCCGTCAGGCACCGTGCCCGAGATGGCCACCGCCCACGTGCGGGTGAGGTCGGCGGCGAGAGCGACGCTGGTGGCGTGTTTGCAGGGTCCGCCCCCGGATGCGTCAGAGGAGGTGTGTCCCCAGGCCTCCGGGATCCAGTAGTATCCGGTGGGGCTGAGCCACCCCGCGTTGAGGTCGGTGGAGTGCCACCGGACGTCGGGGTGGCTGTGGGTCAGTTGGTCCATGCTCAGCGCCCTGGTGTCGCCTGGGCTGATCGCCGGGTGGTCGTGCAGCCGGATCTCCGCTCCGGCGACCGTGCTTGTCCAGGACCGTAGCGCCGTCACATGTTCCTTGAGCCACGCCGGGCCTCCGCGCTGGTGTACCACCAAGTGTCCTGTGTCCTCCGGACGGTCCTCCAGCGCGTGCACCGCCATGTGTGGGTCGTGCGGCACCCCCGTAGCCACCAGTAGGGCGGTGCCACGGGGGAGTCCACGGGGTTCGGGCTGGCCTGCCCCCACTTGCACTATCACCCACTCGGCCCGGAGCTGCGCTTGTCCCGCCGCTTGGGTGCACTGGTCGTCTGTGGTCACCAGCCACATCGGCATCGGCGCGTGGGGCCGGGGGCGTAAGGGCTCTGGCCACGCCACGTCCGCGTTGGGCTCTTGGTGCTCGCTTTCCGCGAGTACGTCGCGGAGGATGTACATGAGGGCCGCCGGCGGGTGGTACGCCGCCCCCCGCGTGGGGGGGGACAGGCCGTTCCGGCGGCGGTAGCCCCCGACGTGGAGGTGCAGGCCGTCTGGGGTCACCCGTGGGCCGGTGTGGGCGTCCTGCTTAGCCCTCGTGGGGTGGACGAGTCTCAGGCGGGGGTCCCGCGTGCCGGTGGTGTGGAAGAGGTGGGCCAGGGCATCGCGCCACCCGGGGTGGTTGGTGGGCCCTTGCTCGCGGCGGCAGTAATGGAGGTGTTCATCGGCGCATTGGTCGAGGCACTCCCGCACCGCCGTCGGCCACGGATCGTCGTTGTCGGGGAAGGGGTGGCGTGGCCCGTGGTGCCCATGCCACGGCGTTGCGTGTGGCACCGTCAGGCGGCACGTGTCGCGGTGTCGCAGCTTGGCGGTGCGCAGCGTGACGATTTTGCCCGGCGGGGACTGTAGTTGGACATGAGCCGCCCTGGGGCACTCGATGGGGTTGTACAGTCCCACTCCCAGGGCGGCCAGGGCCCGGGGTATGCGCTGGACCCAGTCGCCTCCCGCCAGAGTTGCGAACTCCGGGACGGGGTAGTGCACCTCAGGGCATATTCCGTGCGCGCCGGCTATCTCCCAGAACATCTTGGTGACCTCCGCGCGCACGGAGGTTGCGCGGTGGTGGACGAGTGTACTCACGAGGGCCACCGCTGCCTGCTGGCATCGCGTGGGCACCCGTGTAAGCCCCAGGGTCCGGTCATCCTGCAGGCTGTCCCGCGAGGCGTCGAAGGCGTATCGTGCCCTGTCCTTCGCGACCTGGACCGTGATGTGGTCCAGGTGGCGTGCAGTGTCGGAGTCGTCGGCGATGAAAGGGGCGACGTACTGCGTCACCCCTCCGAGGATCGCCAGGATGACGTCCTGCACCACTTTCGGTGGCGCGAGGGTGTTAAGGCACCAGTGGTGCACTGCCGCCAGGCGTAGCCGGTGCTTGCGCTGCAGGGAGAACTCCCCGTCCGGCTGCAGCTGGAGTCCCAGGTAGGGGACGGAGTCCGCCGCTGGTACCCAGTGCCACGGGTTTTCCAGGTGGGGGCAGAGGCGTAGCTGCAGGCCCGGGACCCCCTCCGTGGTGGCCATGGCGCACTTGCGGGGGTTGAGCTCCATGCCCATCATCCCCAGGTACGCGGCCACCGCCTCCACGCCCTCGACGAAGTGCTGCAGCGTGTGGGCCACCACCAGCAAATCGTCGATATAGGCCTGGATGAGGCCGTGCTCGGCTCCTCCCGGCGGGCGCAGGCGGTGCCCCTGTGCCCTGAGTAGAGGCTCCAGGAGGAGCGCGTACAGCAGGGGGCTCTCGGGGTTGCCCTGCCGGACGCCGCGTAGCATGTAGACGGGCTGCGTTAGCCCGTGTGCCGTGACGATGCGCAGCCTGGCGCACGTGTGGAGGAAGAGCAGGAGGTCAATGATGTCCGGCGGCACGGAGAGGTGGCGCAGGATGAGGTGGAGGGCGCCGTGTGGGGCGGTGTCGAAGGCCTTGCGGGCGTCGAAGGAGAAGACGTAGTTGGGCCTTCCCCGCTGGAGCTGCCGCTGCGCCATGAACAGCGGGGGGCCTGTGTTGGAGCCAGTCGCTGACCACCCCGTGCCGTGTGAGCACCTCCGTGATGCGCTGGGTGAGGGGGCCCGTGAGCAGCTTCATGTCCAGCTGGCCCAGGGCTATGGGCCTGTAGTCGTCCAGTCTGGCAGAGCCCGGCACCTTGGGGCTGAGCCAGATGTGCGCGTCCCTCCAGTGCATCGGTGGCGGGGCGCCGCGGAGGATGGCCCGGTAGGAGTGGACCAGGAGCCACTGGACGGGTGCCGGGAGGGCCTTGATGAGGCGGGCCTCCACGTGGTTGGGGCCTGGGGCCTTGCCATCGGCCTTGTCCAGGGCGGACTTCAGGTCCTGCATGGAGTACTGCTGGACCTGTGTCCAGGCTCCCTCAGGGACCCGGGGGACGTGGCGGCCGAGGACCGCCTGGAAACCCGGGAGGTCCACCGGGCGTTTGTCATACAGTTCTCGCCAGAAGGCGCGAACTGCGAACATCACGTCGTGGGCCTCCGTGAGGAGCGTTTGGGTGTTGGGAACCCGCACGTTCCAGAGGCCTGACGGGCCTGGGGCCTCTACCTCTATGGCTCCCCGCACGGCTTTCCACCGCTGGGCGATGTCGGGGGCGTGGCGGCGCCAGAATTCCTTGATGGCGCGCTTGCGGTCTGCCGCCAGGAGGGCGCGGAGCTGGCGAATGTCCTCCTCGAGGGCGGCTGCTTGCTTCTCCAGCTCCTCCTGCAGCTGGCCCTGCGTGGTCGGGCGGAACCCGGGCGACACACTCTGCAGTTCCTCCGTGAGCCGGAGCGCCGCCTCGGACCGGATGCCATGCCTGGCCGCGTCCGCCTGGTACGCTGCCGGGGCGCGCGCTGCCAGGGTGTCATAGCGGAGGACCGCTGCCTGGAGCTGCTTTCCGCTCTCCGGGGGGTCCCCCTCCGCCGGGTCCGTTCCCGCCGGAGACGGCTGCCGGCGTCCCACCACGCGCGCCAGGGCGTCATGCGTCGCGTGGAGGTGTTCGAACACCTTGCCCACCGCAGCCGCGGGCATGGACCCGTAGTCGTGCTGCTCTGCGGGACCCAGCCAGGGCGCCAGTGAGGGTTCATCCTGCGCGGCGGTGACCGCCGCCCACAGGCAGTGTTGGACGGGCGCGGCCTCGGCGTCGTACGGGAGGAGGCGGCCTTCCGTGTGGCTGTAGGGGGTGGGCATCGCCGCGTGCCCCGCTGCGCTGAGGAGGCCCGGCAGGGCCAGGCGGACCGGGAGGTGGTCCGAGCCGACCACCTGGGGGTGTGCCATGCCGCGAGCCCAGACGCTCTCCCGCAGGGACCACGGCAGGAGGGGCTCGTTGACCAGGAAAGTGTCCACCCTGTGCTGGGACGGGTGGAGCGTGGGGGTCATGTCCTCCTCTCCGCCTGCCGCGGCTCTTCGGAAGCCGCAGGCTTCCCAGCCCGCTCGGAAATGCTCCGTGGCCGGGTTGGCGGGGACATCCATGTAGATGTTGGTGTCACCGGCGATGATCACCGGGTGTCTCCCGCCGAGGCTGCGTGCCGTGGCATACATTTGTATGTCGGCCCAGAACGCCGCCCGTCCCGCCCACGGGGAGCAACCTGCTTGCGGCCCGTGGACGTTGATGAGGGTGAGGCCTCCCCCGTCCGTGCGGATCTCCAGGGCCGCGGCTTTCCCGGGGACAATTTCCGTGAAGCTGAGCACCTCGTGCTCCGCCACGTACTTGCTGCTGACCGCGGTGAGGAGGCCCCCCCCTCTCGAGGTGGAGGTGGCCCCCGTCTCCGCCAGCCGGCTGCTGCAGTAGGCGGTGTACCCCTTGTCCCGGAGCGCCGCGGCCACGTGCATCTCCTGCGCCCTGGTGGCGATCCCCGTTTCCTGGAGCATGATGGCAAAGCCCCCCTCCTGGGGCAGCATGCCGGTGATGAGGTGCTCCTTGTCGGTGCAGGCCGCCGGCCCCCTGCGCCGCCGGAGTGTGTCCCGGAGGGACCGGTCTGGCGGCACGAGGCCGTTGCGCAGGTTCCACGAGAGGAGCCACAGGGCGTCGCCCGTCGTGTCCTCCTGGAGTCAGCTATCCCGCGTCGGCATCGCCGCCGGGTTCGCTGGTGCCGCCAGGGCATCTGGGTGCGCCGCATCCGCTGAGCCCGTTCCCAGCGGGGCCCACAAGGGGGCCCGGGGGACCGGGGGAGTCAGGGGGGCCAGGGGGGCCAGTCCCGCGGGGATGGACATGGGCCCTGGTGGGGCCGCACCGCCGGCCCCCGGGGCCGCTCCGGGTGCCTCCTCACCTCCATCTGCGTGGTCGGCTGCCTGGGGCGGGGGGCGCCGGGTGTACGGGGCGTGCCACGGGGACCTCCGTGCTCTCCCCTGCAGGATGTTGGCGGCCGCCTCCTTGTCGTCCGCCGGGGCCGCAGCGTGCACCGCGTGCCACGCCAGGTGTTCCAGCATCGCCCCGCTGGTGTAGTACTTGTCCGCACACAGGGGGCATGTCGTCGGCTCCGTGGCCCCTCGCGCCGGGGGGAGCTGCACCGACTTCCGAATGGCGCCCTCCGCCGCTGGTTCGAAGGGCAGGTTGGCCAGCGGCACCGTGTGTGGTGCCAGCGTGCGGCCCGGGGCCGCCGCATCGAGGGCTCGCGTCGCGGGCGCGGGCCCGAGGCCTCGGATGGCATCGCGCTGCACGTCTGCTTGCAGCCACGTTTGCCAGTGCGTGGAGCCGATTTGGCGGTCGGGTTTGCCCCTCCACCGCAGGTCGTGGAAGGCCTGTAGCCAGTGGTACACCGTGGTCGGGACCGCCAGCTGGAGCTCCAGGTCGGCGGGGTGCGCCGCTGCCGGCCACACTCCCGGCCTCGCCGCCCGGGCGTTGTCCTTCAGCCTGACCTGGAGCAGGAGGGCGTGGTGTTCGCCCTCCCGCAGCGCCTTGATGATCATGCGTGTGCAGTCTGCCACGCGGATCACGGCTTCGGGCCCCGGCAGGCGTTCAGGGTCGCAGACGACGACGTGCGCGTCCGCCGGGCTGAACATGCAGACCACCCACTGTGGGTTCTGCTGCCCCCGTTGGGCCACCGCCAGGGTAGCCGCTGGGCGGGCGTGCGTGATGGGCCCCGCGTGGAGGTCCGGGACGTCCGTGGCCCTGATGGCGTCTCCCTGCCACGCGGCCCGTAGATGCTCCTCCTGGTCGGGGCTCCACACCAGTGCGGGGGGGTTGACCCACCCCGGTTCCTGCCTCTTGTTGGGGGCGCTGATCGTGTGCAGCAGGACCGCCAGCGGCCAGGGGTCCGCCGACATGTAGTAGGCCTGGGTGGGCCCCTGTCGCCAGTCGACGTGGGACAGGGGCGGGAATGCCCCTTGCCTGGCGGTGCTGTGCCAGACCGCCCATCGGCCTCCGGCCAGGACGTGCGACCGGTACCCTCCGGCGTGGCCGTGTACGATGGCTTGGTATCCTGCCGTCTGCAGTACCAGCGCCTCCCCCTGCTTAGGCCCGGGCGGGGGTGCGCCATCGCCCGCACCCCAGACGCGGGTGCGCCCGCGGAGTGTGGCATGCCACGGGTCTGATGCATCGCGCTGGGGCCCTTGTATGCACCCCGCAATTTGCGCCGGGCCGTGGTGGTGGACGAAGCTCTCCCCGCCGTCTGCCAGCAAAGCCGCTGCGACGACGTATAGTTGCTCCGCCGTGAGGGGCGCCGTCGGCTCGTGTGTCGCGGCCGGCCGTCGGGGCCGCGTGTCGCGGCAGGGGACGTGGGGCAGCAGCTGCGCCGGCCACGCCGCCACTGGACCCATGGTGACGGCCGCGACCGCGGACGCCAGCGCCGTGCGGTCCGTGGGTCTGTACTGCCGGAGTCCCGTGGTATCTCGGGTGAGGTTCCTGCAGGCTGCCATCCAGGCCACCGCTCCGCAGTTCGTGCAGTCCGGTTCGGCACCGCTCGCATCGTCGCCTCCCCACTGCTGTACCGTGGTGGCGGTGTCGAGCGGGGGGCCCCGCTGTAGCGCCTCCGGGCCCTGCCCCGGCGGGAGGGCGGGCGGGATTGGCTGTGGGTAGTTTTGCGCGCCCCGGCGCTCCGGGTGCGTGTGGTACGGGTCCTGCCGGCGGTGTTCCGGGGCTGCCCGTGGCTGGAAGAGGAGCTGGTGCAGGTACCAGTGGCCCTCCGCGGCGGACGGATTGCGGAGCGTTAGCCACTGTTCCACCACGCCTCCTGGGTGCGCGGCCTCGACGCGGCGCTGCAACCCCAGGCGGCCTAGGCGGTTGGACGTGCCCGCGGGTGGGATGTGTGCCTGCGGGTAGAGCACCCGCAGCGGCTCCAGCGCCAGGTCCAGCACTTCATCGTTGAGCTGCTTCGTGAGGGCCGACGCCCTGTGTAGGGCGTGGAGGACCCCGGGTGTGGGGGCCGTGAGCTGTTCGAGCACCGGTCCCGGCGGGTACCGCGTACCCGGGTTCGTCAGCCACTCCCTGGTGTGGCTCAGTACGGCCTTCCACACGTCCCTTGTAAAGGCGTGCCGGGGGGCCAATGAGGGGACCATCCGTAGGAGGCGGTGGCACGCCGGCGGCGACCGCATGGGCTGTGGGGCGGCCGCCGTGATCCACCTGCACGCCGTGCCGGGCACGATCGCCCCCCATTCCACGGTCCCCATGCCCTCGGCATGAATCAGCGCCTGGCCTTGGACCATGGGGAAATAGGGGCTCGAGCGCCCCTTCCCTTCCCTCCACCGTACCCAGGCAGCCCCCGCCTGCAGGCTGCGGAGCAGGGCCACGCCGGGGAGGGGCGGCTGCGGGAAGGCCCCCTTGACGGCCTGGGTGGCGTGGGCCAAGGTGCCCATTGGTAAGTACCACAACGGGAGGGTCCAGGGGCCCGGCAGTGGTTGCGCCACCCCTGCGTCCCATCGCCACTCGGAGTCTGGCGGGGCGGCCGGGACCGTGCCCGTCTGCAGGAAGTGGCGTGCATACTTGTCGGGATGCCGTTGGAGGGTTGCCGCGAGGCTGAGCCCCTCCGCTGCTGGTGCCACCGGGAGGCCGCCCCGGGGCCTGCGCCAGGGGTATTCCTGGTCGGCCGGCCAGGTGTGGAGGTCCCGGGCGATGTCCTCCGCGGTCCCTGTGGGGGCGTCCTCTGGTGCCAGGTGCCACATGACGGCGAGCACCGCCCATGTGGAAAAGGGCCACGCCCGCGGGGGGGTGTACACCTGGATGGTCCACTGTGGGCACGCCCGCCGCACGCGGGACACGTGGAGCACCCCTCGGGCCATGTCTGCCGCCAGGACCAGCACCATTCCCGAGGGATCCACAATGATCCCCTCTGCGGGTCCACCGTGGCGGCCCCGGGTGTGCAGGGCCACCGCCGCCTGTCCCGCGTGGGTGACGCGGTCGACGGCCTCCTGGATGTTCACGCTGCCGCGCGCGGTCTCGTCCAGGATCCAGCCCTGCGTCACCCCGTAGCGTAGGGCGGCGCGTGCGGCCGCGGGTTTCACCTCGGGCAACGCTCCGTCGTCGGCATCGGGCTGGGGGTGCTGTCTGGGGCACCAGCCTTCGCCGGTGCAATGGCCCCGTTTCCACGCGGGGCAGATCGCGGATACGCTGCCCGCCGGCGGCGCAGGTTCCGCGGGCGCGCCCCCCGCGGGGGGCTCCGGCAATGCCTCCAGGTCGGAGTCTGTGCCCGCGTCCTCTTGTGGGGGGTCTCCTTCGCCGTCTCTGAGTCCCAGCGCCCTGATGACCTCGTGTGCTTCGTCCAGCGTCGGAGATCGGGGGCGTGTCTTGCGTGGTGCCGCGGGTTCCGCCATTGCTATGTCGCTGTGTCTAAGAGCAGGGGGCGGGGTGCGGATGTCCCGTGGCTGGTGCGTTGGTGCGTTGGTGCGTTGCTCGCTGTGGGGGTGGCGGGAGGGCGTCCCCGGGGGGGGTGCCTTCCACCGTTGTGAGGGGTGCCTGGTGTCAGGCGCCGTCCCTTCCCCGGCCGCTCGTCCTCCGGAGCGTGCAGCCAGGGTTCCGCGACCCGCGTGTCCCGGGTGCGGTCGATGCGGGCATGTGGACCCAGCACCGGCCCCACAGCGTGCGCCCTTGCGGGCCGGCGTTGCTCGCTGTGGGGGTGGCGGAAGGGCGTCCCCGGGGGGGTGCCTTCCACCGTTGTGAGGGGCGCCTGGTGTCAGGCGCTGTCCCTCCCCCGGCCGCGCTCGCCCTCCGTAGCGTGCAGCCAGGGTTCCGCGACCCGTGTGTCCCGGGCGCGGTCGATGCGGGCGTGTGGACCCAGCACCGGTCCCACAGCGTGCGCCCTCGCGGGCCGACGCTGCTCGCTGTGGGGCTGGCGGAATGGCGTCCCCGGGGGGGGTGCTTTCCACCGTTGTGAGGGGCGCCTGGTGTCAGGCGCTGCCCCTTCCCTGGCCGCTCGTCCTCCGGAGCGCGCAGCCAGGGTTCCGCGACCCGCGTGTCCCGGGCGCGGTCGATGTGGGCGTGTGGACCCAGTACCGGTCCCACGGCGTGCGCCCTTGCGGGCCGGCGTTGTTCGCCGTGGGGGTGGCGGAAGGGCGTCCCCGGGGGGGGCTGCCTTCCACCGTTGTGAGGGGCGTCTGGTGTCAGGCACTGCCCCTTCCTCGGCCGCTCGTCCTCCGGAGCGTGCAGCCAGGTTCCGCGACCCGCGTGTCCCGGGCGCGGTCGATGCGGGCAGTGGACCCAGCACCGGCCCCACAGCGTGCGCCCTTGCGGGCCGACGCTGCCCGCTGTGGGGTTGGCGGAAGGGCGTCCCCGGGGGGGGTGCCTTCCACCGTTGTGAGGGGCGCCTGGTGTCAGGCGCTGTCCCTCCCCCGGCCGCTCGTCCTCCGGAGCGTGCAGCCAGGGTTCCGCGACCCGTGTGTCCCGGGTGCGGCCGGTGCGGGCGTGTGGACCCAGCACCGGTCCCACAGCGTGCGCCCTTGTGGGCTGGCGTTGCTCGCTGTGGGGCTGGCGGAAGGGCGTCCCCGGGGGGGTGCCTTCCACCGTTGTGAGGGGCGCCTGGTGTCAGGCGCTGTCCCTCCCCCGGCCGCTCGTCCTCCGGAGCGTGCAGCCAGGGTTCCGTGACCCGCGTGTCCCGGGTGCGGTCGATGCGGGCGTGTGGACCCAGCACCGGCCTCGTAGCGTGCGCCCTTGCGGGCCGGCGTTGCTCGCTGTGGGGGTGGCGGGAGGGCGTCCCCGGGGGGGTGCCTTCCACCGTTGTGAGGGGCGCCTGGTGTCAGGCGCTGTCCCTCCCCCGGCCGCTCGTCCTCCGGAGCGTGCAGCCAGGGTTCCGCGACCCGCGTGTCCCGGGCGCGGTCGGTGCGGGCGTGTGGACCCAGCACCGGCCCCACAGCGTGCGCCCTTGCGGGCCGGCGTTGCTCGCTGTGGGGGTGGTGGAGGGGCGCCCCCGGGGGGGGTGCCTGCCACCGTTGTGAGGGGCGCCTGGCGTCAGGCGCTGTCCCTCCCCCGGCCGCTCGTCCTTTGGAGCGCGCAGCCGGGGTTCTGTGACCCGTGTGTCCCGGGTGCGGTCGATGCGGGCGTGTGGACCCAGCACCGGCCCCGCAGCGTGCGCCCTTGCGGGCCGCCGTTGCTCGCTGTGGGGGTGGCGGAAGGGCGTCCCCGGGGGGGGTGCCTTCCACCGTTGTGAGGGGCGCCTGGTGTCAGGCGCTGTCCCTTCCCCGGCCGCTCGTCCTCCGGAGCGTGCAGCCAGGGTTCCGCGACCCGTGTGTCCCGGGTGCGGTCGGTGCGGGCGTGTGGACCCAGCACCGGCCCCACAGCGTGCGCCCTTGTGGGCTGGCGTTGCTCGCTGTGGGGCTGGCGGAAGGGCGTCCCCGGGGGGGTGCCTTCCACCGTTGTGAGGGGCGCCTGGTGTCAGGCGCTGTCCCTCTCCCGGCCGCTCGTCCTCTGGAGCGTGCAGCCAGGGCTCCGCGACCCGCGTGTCCCGGGCGCGGTTGATGTGGGCATGTGGACCCAGCACCAGCCCCACAGCGTGCGCCCTTGCGGGCCGGCGTTGCTCGCTGTGGGGGTGGCGGAAGGGCGTCCCCGGGGGGGGCTGCCTTCTGTCGTTGTGAGGGGCGCCTGGTGTCAGGCGCTGTCCCTCCCCCGGCCGCTCGTCCTCCGGAGCGTGCAGCTAGGGTTCCGCGACCCGCGTGTCCCGGGTGCGGTCGATGCGGGCGTGTGGACCCAGCACCGGCCCCACAGCGTGCGCCCTTGCGGGCTGGCGTTGCTCGCTATGGGGGTGGCGGAAGGGCGTCCCCGGGGGGGGTGCCTTCCACCGTTGTGAGGGGCGCCTGGTGTCAGGCGCTGTCACTCCCCCGGCCGCCCGTCCTCCGGAGCGTGCAGCCAGGGTTCCGCGACCCGTGTGTCCCGGGTGCGGTCGACGTGGGCGTGTGGACCCAGCACCGGCCCCACAGCGTGCGCCCTTGCGGGCCGGCGTTGCTCGCTGTGGGGGCGGCAGAAGGGCGTCCCCGGGGGGGGTGCCTTCCACCGTTGTGAGGGGCGCCTGGTGTCAGGCGCTGTCCCTCCCCCGGCTGCTCGTCCTCCGGAGCGCGCAGCCAGGGTTCCGCGACCCGTGTGTCCCGGGTGCGGTCGATGCGGGCGTGTGGACCCAGCACCAGCCCCACAGCGTGCGCCCTTGTGGGCCGGCGTTGCTCGCTGTGGGGGTGGCGGAAGGGCGTCCCCGGGGGGGGTGCCTTCCACCGTTGTGAGGGGCGCCTGGTGTCAGGCGCTGCCCCTCCCCCGGCCGCTCGTCCTCCGGAGCGTGCAGCCAGGGTTCCGCGACCCGTGTGTCCCGGGTGCGGTCGATGCGGGCGTGTGGACCCAGCACCGGCCCCACAGCGTGCGCCCTTGCGGGCCGGCGTTGCTCGCTGTGGGGGTGGCGGAAGGGCGTCCCCGGGGGGGGCTGCCTTCCACCGTTGTGAGGGGCGCCTGGTGTCAGGCGCTGTCCCTCCCCCGGCTGCTCGTCCTCCGGAGCGCGCAGCCAGGGTTCCGCGACCCGTGTGTCCCGGGTGCGGTCGATGCGGGCGTGTGGACCCAGCACCGGCCCCACAGCGTGCGCCCTTGCGGGCCGGCGTTGCTCGCTGTGGGGGTGGCGGAAGGGCGTCCCTGGGGGGGGTGCCTTCCACCGTTGTGAGGGGCGCCTGGTGTCAGGCGCTGTCCCTCCCCCGGCTGCTCGTCCTCCGGAGCGCGCAGCCAGGGTTCCGCGACCCGTGTGTCCCGGGTGCGGTCGATGCGGGCGTGTGGACCCAGCACCAGCCCCACAGCGTGCGCCCTTGCGGGCCGGCGTTGCTCGCTGTGGGGGTGGCGGAAGGGCGTCCCCGGGGGGGGTGCCTTCCACCGTTGTGAGGGGCGCCTGGTGTCAGGCGCTGCCCCTCCCCCGGCCGCTCGTCCTCCGGAGCGTGCAGCCAGGGTTCCGCGACCCGTGTGTCCCGGGTGCGGTCGACGTGGGCGTGTGGACCCAGCACCGGCCCCACAGCGTGCGCCCTTGCGGGCCGGCGTTGCTCGCTGTGGGGGCGGCAGAAGGGCGTCCCCGGGGGGGGTGCCTTCCACCGTTGTGAGGGGCGCCTGGTGTCAGGCGCTGTCCCTCCCCCGGCTGCTCGTCCTCCGGAGCGCGCAGCCAGGGTTCCGCGACCCGTGTGTCCCGGGTGCGGTCGATGCGGGCGTGTGGACCCAGCACCAGCCCCACAGCGTGCGCCCTTGCGGGCCGGCGTTGCTCGCTGTGGGGGTGGCGGAAGGGCGTCCCCGGGGGGGGTGCCTTCCACCGTTGTGAGGGGCGCCTGGTGTCAGGCGCTGCCCCTCCCCCGGCCGCTCGTCCTCCGGAGCGTGCAGCCAGGGTTCCGCGACCGGTGTGTCCCGGGTGCGGTCGATGCGGGCGTGTGGACCCAGCACCGGCCCCACAGCGTGCGCCCTTGCGGGCCGGCGTTGCTCGCTGTGGGGGTGGCGGAAGGGCGTCCCCGGGGGGGGCTGCCTTCCACCGTTGTGAGGGGCGCCTGGTGTCAGGCGCTGTCCCTCCCCCGGCTGCTCGTCCTCCGGAGCGCGCAGCCAGGGTTCCGCGACCCGTGTGTCCCGGGTGCGGTCGATGCGGGCGTGTGGACCCAGCACCGGCCCCACAGCGTGCGCCCTTGCGGGCCGGCGTTGCTCGCTGTGGGGGTGGCGGAAGGGCGTCCCTGGGGGGGGTGCCTTCCACCGTTGTGAGGGGCGCCTGGTGTCAGGCGCTGCCCCTCCCCCGGCTGCTCGTCCTCCGGAGCGCGCAGCCAGGGTTCCGCGACCCGTGTGTCCCGGGTGCGGTCGATGCGGGCGTGTGGACCCAGCACCGGCCCCACAGCGTGCGCCCTTGCGGGCCGGCGTTGCTCGCTGTGGGGGTGGCGGAAGGGCGTCCCCGGGGGGGGCTGCCTTCCACCGTTGTGAGGGGCGCTTGGTGCCAGGCGCTGTCCCTCCCCCGGCCGCACGTCTTCCGGAGCGTGCAGCCAGGGTTCCGCGACCCGTGTGTCCCGGGTGCGGTCGATGCGGGCGTGTGGACCCAGCACCGGCCCTACAGCGTGCGCCCTTGCGGGCCGGCGTTGCTCGCTGTGGGGGTGGCGGAAGGGCGTCCCCGGGGGGGGCTGCCTTCCACCGTTGTGAGGGGCGCTTGGTGCCAGGCGCTGTCCCTCCCCCGGCCGCTCGTCTTCCGGAGCGTGCAGCCAGGGTTCCGCGACCCGCGTGTCCCGGGTGCGGTCGATGCGGGCGTGTGGACCCAGCACCGGCCCCACAGCGTGCGCCCTTGCGGGCCGGCGTTGCTCGCTGTGGGGGTGGCGGAAAGGCGTCCCCGGGGGGGGTGCCTTCCACCATGGTGAGGGGCGCTTGGGGTCAGGCGCTGTCCCTCTCCCGTCTGCCCGCCCACTGCCGGGTGGGTTGCCGGGGTTCGTTGGGTGTGTGCGGTGTGTGTGGTGCCTGTGCCGTGCGTGTCGTGGTGCGTGGTGCTGCTCTTTCCTTGGTCCTCCGGTGCTCCCCTCTCCGGTGTCTCGGTGCGGTGTTGTGCTCGCCGTGTGCCCGCCGTGTCCCCTCCTCTGTGTGCGCCCCTTGCTCGTTCGCTGGCTTCCCCTTGTTCCTTTCGCGGCTTCGTTGCTCTTTACCCTTTCCTCTACCCCTCTCCCTGGCATGCACTTTTTCCCTGCCTCCGCTTTGTTGCGTGTCTCTGTCTTTTTTCTTGTCGGCCCGGGCTTCCTCTTTTGAACCTGCGTAGGGAGAGAAGGGTGCGTAAGCAAGCGTGCGGCGGCGGCGGTTTTGTCGCGGCACGGCACCTCGAGCTGGCCGGTACGTCATGCGACATTCATGTGCGACCGGCTTGCGTGTAGGTTTATCGCCCCATTTGCTCCCGGCTTGCTTCCACCCCCCGTTGGTCGCTACCTGTTCTCGTCGCCCGTTCCGCGTGCGCGGCGTGACATTCAACATACCTGCCTCTTTCCCCACTACCTTAACGTGTTCTAGTCCTCCCGCCTTGTCGGGCGTTCGCTTATGTGTGACGACGGCACGACGCAATACTTGCCTAAGCGTCTAAGACAACCCTACTTTAACGCCCGGACGCCCGGACGACACGAGCATACGCTTCTCTTCGGGACCTGTGAGGATAGAACACGGGTGCGTGCACGTGTGTTTGTTGGGACCCGGCACTCGCCGGCGCTATGCCGTTTGTGTGTTTGCTCTTCCTATCCCCCTCCCTGGCTATTTGTGTGTTCTAACCCACGCAACTCCGCGGTTGGCGACGTGGCACGACATGGTAACATACTTGCGTTCTTGGTGGCGGTGTGTGGCTTGTCTACTATTCGTTTGCATGCGGCGGCATACCTTTTGTTCCCTTTCGCTCCCCTTCGCCTCCTACATAAGCGGGCGTGTGGGTGGGCGGTGGGCACGTCTCGGTTACGTAGCGTAGCGTGGCAACATACTTGGACCCCACTAGTCACGTGTGTATGCTTGGTTTTTTTTTTTTTTTTTTTTTTTTTTTTTGTTGTGTTGTGCTTTACCTCGGTGGTCTTTTTGTTCCTCCCTGTTTGTCCCTTCATACCTTGCCGCTCGTCCGCGGCGGTGTTGGCCTTGCGGCGTTCCGGGCATGCGCGTGCGGGCATACCTTTCTTTCCCTATGCGAGTGGGGGTGAGCATAGGCGTTCTTTCGGTGCTACCTCTTGTCGGTTTTCCTTGCCGGTGCGGTTTTCGTTGCGCTTTTCGTGGCGGCGCACTTTGGCGTTGCTTATCACGTTACGTGTTTTGCGCTTGTTACGGCGTTATGCACACAACATATGGCACATATGCACATAACATACTTGCTTTCCGGCGGCCGGTGGCGTTGTTGTTGCTTGTGTGTATTTTTCATGCACGACATTCAACATACTTGGGTACATGTGCGGCTTCTTGCTCTTTTTGTTGTGATCCCCTTCGCGCGTATTTCTTACATGAGTGGGCTTGCATTGCTTGGTCGTGTACTTGTGGCATATCTCCACCGTGGTGCGGTTCGTTACCTATGTATTCTCCTTGTCTACCTCTTTCCGCGTTGTGTTTGTTTCGTTGGTTTTTCGCGGTGCGCGGCACATAACATACTTGCTTGTCGGCGGCCGGTGGCGTTGTTGTTGTCTATGTGTGGGTTGTTTTGGGGCGCGCACAAGTCCCTAGCGCCTAGGGCACGCACTTTGCTAGGTGGTTTGGGGCAAGCAACGCTCAGTTTCTTCGCCGTCGCGACTCTATTGTTCGTCTTTTTCGGTGAGTGTCCTATATTTTGCGACCTCGCCAAACAGCGGCGTAAAATTGTTGGGGGGGTTTCTGAGGTCGGAAAAGACGATTTTTCGCTTTATTTCTGCTGGCGGTGCGTCTTTTTCTCGTAATTTTATTTTTCTTCTGCTGCGATCGCGCGACGCACACTCTACGGTCCATCCACCAATCACCTTGTGATCGTAAGGAGACCATCGGTGATTACCAGTAGAATGCGTCTTAGCTCGGTTCGTAGAACCTAAAAGAAGGGAGATGCTACAGTGATCCTGAACATTCCGGGTGTCTTTCACCCTTTTGTTGCCCTTTTGGGCCCCATTTTGGGTGTTTTGCTGGGTATTCTTGTTTCCCCCAAGACCCTCATGGAAATTTTGATTGGCGAGTCAGCGAGCCGCTCAACCTCTTCCCAGAGTTCCTTTGGGGTGAACGAAAACACCCAGTTTTTGGCCTTCAGGCGATGGCCATGGAAGCTTACTCCCCTATTGAGGACTTGGACAAACAAGTCCCGATCCTCGTGTTCATTAAACTTGATTTTCCACGTCTCCTCAGTGAATTTCACCTTGCTGAAGGACGTGGGGGAGCACTTTTGAAGTGCCTCCCTGACGGAGAACCTGTTGGCAGAGGCATCGAAGCCTTCCACCTCCGCCCACCAGGTCTTGACCTTTTCTTCGGACTGTTTGTTCCGAAGGGTGGCGGCAGTTTCTGAGGGGATCTTGTCAAAAATCAGATTTTTCAGCTCGGCACTAGAAAACTTTTCGCCTGAAATTTCAGATTCTTCCACTAAATTCCAGAAGCGCTGTCTTTTGTCTTGCACTTCGTGCAAGATTAATCGCGAGAATGAAGGAAAATTCTTCAACATTTGGTGGTAATGGTCCTCTGGCAGCCGGGATCCACGTACCTCCAACTGTTCCCACACCTCATCAAAGGTAAGGGGGGAACTTGTATCCTCGCGATCACTCCAAGTCCTGAGCCAAGTGTTGGCCGGCGCTCCCTCAAGGCAATCCAAGAGGGCCATCAGGAACTGATCATCTTGGAGTTTTTGAGTCTTAACCCACAGTTTAAATTCCCGTTGGAACTGAGGCCAATGTCGGGGGTTCCCATTATACTTCGGTTGCTTGGCAACCTGACGAAGTCGCAATGAAGTAGGATTAAGAAGCGAATCCAGCCCAACACCGGCCGTAATGGCAGACACCTTGGCGGCATCATTCGCCACACCAGCTCCGGCGAGGGTCTGGGCGAGCAACAGCTGGGCTAAGGCATTGGAATCAGCAGCAGGAGGGGCAGTACGGGAGGCAGTTCGCTTGGCATTCTGAGCCTCAGTCCTAGCCTTCGCCGTCCTACTCTCAGATCGAGAGATTTTAACCCTTTCCTTTAGCTTGGTCCTGCTGATCCTTGCATCGGTGGTCCTGGAGTCCACCGAAGGAGCAATTGAAAAAGTTTCTGTCGCCTCCTCCGATGGTTCTGTTGCTTGTTCCACCGATGATGCGCCCTCAGACCGCATGTGCGTCTTGAAAAGATTTTTTATTCCCAGCGTTTCAATGATGAGGTGCATTTGATCTTTGAGCGTTTGGAGCTCAGCATCTCGCTGGAATCTGCAGGAGCAGTCGGCAGGACAGTACATACCGTGTCCTGAAGGGCCTGAGCAGGCTGTCGGACCGCTGATCTCGGTGGTCCGCAGCCAGGAGTCCACTTGGGGAGCTCCTTCAGCCCTGATTTCCAGGCTTGCCTGCCTGGCCGCCTCTAAAATTCCTTCCTCAACCGCGGCGGCTAGATCGTCGCGGATGGAAACAGGGGGATGAGGGGCGGAGGGCCCGGGAACAGGTGCCGTGCCCTTCTCCTTCGGGAAGGGGCTTGCCTCCCAGATCTGCAAAAAAATGGCAAAAGTGTCATCTTCTTGAGAACGCCACCACATCCTGGTATTAATTTCGTCCTGAAGGAGGAAAAAATATTCCGTCAAAAAATCACAGGCGATTCTTTCTTGTTCGATCAGCTTAGACGAGGCTAAGAGACAAAGGGCCTCAAGGGCCTCAAGGTTACGGGTCACTTCTAGGGACAAATGGTCGTCCCATTGTGCCCAAGAGGCTGGTCGATTATAGCTAGGTACCTCACCTGGACCGCCCATCTCAATGTCGTCAAGATCGGCGTCCGTGGTCTCAAATGTCGGACATTGGTAAGGAATGTTGGTACCTGCCAGCTCCGTAAGGTCCACCGGAGCGTTGCCATCGTCGTAGGCCGGCGGATTCCAGCTGCTCGATGGCCAGTTCCGACTGGGATTAGGGTAATTTGGGTCCCCACAGCTGCTGATGTGCGCCCTTCTTGGGCAGCTTGGGCTTGCGCAAGGCATTCCTCTCAAGGCCTCGTTCGCACAGCACCACGGCAGCGTAATCGTTACTTCTCCAGAAGCGGCGGGGTCTACGGGGCCGTACTGGGGAGCGGACTGTGGTTGGGACGCCAAAGGAACAACATTCAGGTAGCCTCTGCTACCATGAAAGTGCTGCCCTGGGTCGTTGATGGTGCCGGAGGGCTCAGAGCCGGCAAGACCAGTGGGGCAGGCACGCGAGGAGTCGACCTGAACGCTGCTGTTGGGGGTAGAACCGGATACGCGGACACCAACGGAGGCGAGAGCAGCAACAACGGAAGCAAGATCCATGCTGATTGTTATCCGGCAGAAAATCCCAGTCTATGAAGAAAATTGATGCGGATTATTCTAAGTACATCTGAGTGTCCAAAACTATCTGAAAAGATTTATATAAATCCGATTGTGAAAAAATGTTTGGCTGATTTGGCTTCGGGCGCGCATCAGCGGCAATTGGCGATTCCAGGTAAATGATCGGAACGCGACGGATTTACGATGAATGGACCGCGGAATCAGATCCGGCATATCAGAAATATATAGGTCTGATCCTGAGACTGAGCTGCGAGGCGGCGATTCCGCCGAAGCAGAGAAAATGACCAAAATGTAGCCAATCTGTGGCAGATCTGTGAAAATCTGAGCAGATGGGGGTTAGCCGCACTTACACACCATCGAGGAGGAATGACATCGTTGCTGCCTGATCGACGGGTGAGGTGATGTCCGACAAAGTGAAGGCTCGTAGTAAATCTTCTTTCCATGTTCGAAATTCTCCACATCCAGGTTTACCCGTGAACCTCTTGACCAGTTTGTTCAGGCGCTCGACGCGGCGTCTCAAAATCTCCTGCGAAGGAGCACGTTGAACTACGAACTGGGGTAGTGGTTCGCAGGTAGGCCGCTGTGGGAGTGGTTGTTGTGGAGGGTGAGGTTGGTTCGATTTCGAAGAAGACGGTGGTTGTGGTTGTGGAAACTGGATGTTGTTCGGAGGTGGTGGACTCGAAGTTCGTATAAATTCGTTGAGAAGAGCGTAACATTGTGACATTTCATGTTCTACGCGTCGAAGTTCATTTGCAGCAGCTTGAGTTGCATTTTCCGTCGAGGACTGCAAGGTATCGATGCGCTGGCCAGTTGCTGCTGTAGCACTTGCTGCTGTTGCCTGCAATACATCGATGCGTTGTTCCAATTCGATAACTTTGGCTTGAGTATCTGCAAGCTTCTGCGAACAGCTGTGAAGATCACGAGAGAGACATGGAAACCACTCGCTTTCTCGACTAGCGATGCGCTCTGCGATGAACTTCTCTAACGAAGTCGAAAATTCGTGATGCAAAGGTGAATCACTTCGAAACAAACTGTCTCTGATGAAATGCAGCATAGCTGCATCGTCGAAGGGCCGCTTCATTGTAGATCGAAGTCCAAATCAAGTTGACGGCGTTGCGGCGTCAAAGATTGATCTCGAAGATTGATCCTCCCCGCCACCTAGCTGGCTACCACTTCTTGTGGTTTGTTTCTTGGGAACTCGACTGTGCCTCTTGTTTCTCCAAAATCCCAAAATACGACAAACCTCTTCTGCGCAGGATCTTTAGACGCGGCACCAATAATAACACAATCTCGAAGACATAAACCCTGTTCAAAGATCGAAGTATCTTACAGCGCTCATTCACAGTTGGCATTCGATGCTTCTTTATTATTCACAGACTGTCAGCGCGATGGCGACTGCGACTTGCGACTTGCGCGCTGCTGCGCTGCTGCTGTACGAAGACATAACACACTTGCGACAGAGTATACCAAACTCGACCCGCAGGTGCTCACCATCGCGTCGAGTGCCATAGCCGGTCAAAGAAGAGGTCACGTATTCCTAAGTGAACGCCATGCATCAGTCATGACGAGTACGAATGCCGCTATCACCGAATTGCGCAAAACCATCGACATAGACAGCTGGGATCGAACAGCGCCGTTCCCCTACGAGACGATGCAAAGCGCGCCTGACACATCCTTCGATGAACATGGGAATGCTGGTAGCGCACCAAGCTACCGGTGGTACACGAAGATCGAAGTACCTTGTCAGAACTTTCGAAGGACCCTCGTCGACTGGTGGCAATGCAACGAAGAGCTCGACTGGGGATTCAGGAACCATCTCGTCGAGATCGACTTGCCCAATCAAATTGCACGCCTGAACCGCATGCACCGAGAGATCTCAGGGATCGATGACCTGATGCACGTCGCCGATGGAATCGACCTAATCTTCAGGTACCGACGTTTCTGAACAGTTGACAAGACGCGTCGAGCAGCACCTTCTGCCGTTTCTATCCTTGGGCTCGTTTGAGACCTCCAGAAGGTTTGCCAGACGAAGGACTGGCTGTTCAAAGATCGAGCCCCCTTTCTCGCGTACAAGGTCGACTTGCTTCTTCGACGACACCAATTGCGAGGCCTACGAGGTACCACTCGACTTGGGTACAAACGATATGAGTGCGCTCCACATCGAACACAGGACCTTATCGTCCAACTCTAGGAGTACTATCGCCTAGGAGAATCGCCCGGACCTTATGCAAACAACGCCGTCGCACCAGGTGCCCCCATCGACCTAGTCCAGCTGGCGACAATTTACCAGACTGGCCCTGGACAAATCAGGTGCTACAACTTCGATAAGGAAATTCGACGAGTTGCCTGCCTTCACTCGACCAGTGAGGAGTACATCAACCTCTTTCCCTTCGTGGACGCCGCTGATTTGGTTCGACGTCTGGGTACCTCCAAATACCTCATGTCAACCTTCGAAAGCGGATACGAGGATGGACGACGTTGGTGTCGAGGGGTCCAATTCTGAAGGGATGTTTTCGCTGATGAACCGGAGCAGCTCGAGTCCAGCGATTCACCCGCAAGTGACCCGTCCCACCCGGACCCTGTCGACCACCGGTTCTTGCCGGCGGATTCGAACGTCCATTGGCACCACTTCGACATCCCGTTCTTCAAGTACCTCAGGCCGATTCATGACGACTTCAAAGCTGCCCATGGACGCAAGGTCAGCTGCCGAGACCAGCTCCTCAAAGCGGTCATTGTCGACACGGCTTTGAGCCTTGTGACTGCGGAAGCGGTTTGATTCGCTCTGCAGAGCGCTCCCGCCGATGGCCGGTATGTGCATCAACACCTCGGTCGACTCCAAGCAAACTCTCGAACCAGCAGCCTTGAGATCATTGACCGATATGCCCTCGGCCCTGGAGTCGACGACGTCAGTGTCATCATCGTTGTTCGGAGAGTTTCGATTGCCAACACACCGTGGTGGCGAGTCGATACGCGAACTGGTCAGTTCTACCACAGCATGGCCGCTAGTACTGGTTCAAAGCAAACCTATCGATGGTCCACCGGTCGACATGACGCGTTCTCCTTCGAAGCCACCAATGGAATGGATTTGTGGAACGAGGACATTTGGAAACCGTCGAACCTTTGGGATTTTCTTTCGACCAAGGCACAAACATTGGGACCGGGACAATTTTGAGCGCTTGCCCGTGAAGATGTCTTCGTATTCCAGTACAAGTGCCCCGTCGACGGCCGGCCCGGTGATCCCAACCTTCGATTGCTCAACCATCGATCTGGTATCCTGATTCAGAAGCTCGCCCTCGAAAGCGACACCCGTCGACACTACACGGGTCATGACACCTTCAAGTTCAAGGGTGGCGTCGAAATGCTGAAGGAAGTGCACGAAGTATGTCCAGTCCAGGTGGATTGCTCGTCCACTTTCGGGTGGGGCACGGATTGCTGATTCGACACTCCGGACGCCATCAATGGTGTCGACTGCCTTAACATGCCCTGTCGATTTGACCGATGTATAGTCCTGTTGGTTGTTTGTCTGCTGGGCACTCAGCTTCGATGGCTGTGCCCAATGTTATGGTATTTCGACGGGCCCACAGCCTTGCTGTGGGTAGCGCCCGTGCAGTGTGCCTGGCGAAGTTGTCTTGTGCCACTTCCGCCAAGACACAGCCGTGGCAGAGTCGAACACGGCGTATGATTGAGGCGCTGATGACAGGTATACCATATACTGTACCTCATTGTGTCGATTTCGACCAGTACAGGCCGGTGCAAAAAGACAAAGGGGAAAAACTCCGAAAATGTCAAAATTTGTAAGTGTCTGTGTCGTATTTCTACAGCATTTTCCGCGTAGGTCCTTCGGATTTTACGGGATTCGCATTTCATACCATGCGGTATTAGATGGCGGCAGTAGACATCTAATGTTTTCTTGGCAATGGTGTTATTGTTGTGTAATTTAACGTAATTTAATGAAGTTTTTGTGTCTCTCCTGACCAAACTTTGTTTATAAGGGACGTTAAGATATCTGCAGCGAGACGGCACTGTGTGTCAGCTGCAGCAACGCCTCCGCACTGCGCACGACGAAGCCACCACCCAGACAAACAATAAGCGTCCCAGAGGATCCAAGTGCACTGCACCGCCTGCCAAGAGATGCCTCAACGTAACTGGCGACGACAAGACTTGGTTGAAGTGGAGTGAAGCCCAGCGCCGAGAGGCTGTCACCAGCCTCGCCAGTACATCATACAACGCTTTGGTCTTGCGAGTGTGTGCCTGCGCGTAGCCGTCCACGTCTGAGCAACGTAGTGCGCCGCGACAACTCTCAAGCTTTGCTCCTCTTGTCTTCCAGTATGGCTCCGGGTGCCCGCCGTTTGGCACCCTTTGCACTTGGCGGCAGCACTTCACGAATGGCGAGGGCTCTCGCCGGCAAGGAGCTCCTGGGTTACTCACGGCAGAGGAGAAGAATGACATGTTGGAAGTATGTTGTTATGTAGTGGGCGCTAAAGGCCGCAGTGAACGGGCCCTGACCAACCGGCTCTGTCTTGTTCAGTACATCAAGACCATCCAAGCCGAAGGAATTGTGTTTGACATCAAGGTCATCCAAGCGCTAGCGCAGGAGGTGGTGCGAGCACACAGATCAGAGACCGAGCACTTCAGCATCTCGCGAGACTGGGCGAACAAGTTCAAAAAGAGACACGGGTTTGTTCTGAGAAAGTGTGACGGCTGCGCTGTGGTTGGACTCGCCGCCACGGATGCCACTTCCACCATTTTGTCACATGCATCACGAGCGATCGGCTGGAGTCCAATGAGCAAGAGTTGATCCGAGAGAACGCGTGGCGCGAAACCTACAACGCGGTTGTGAGCAACCCAAGGAGGTTTGGCATCCCATGGGACTAAGGTTTGGAATGGATTTTGGCGATTAATCGATTAATCGATTAATCGCCAATTATCGGCCATCCAAAAAAATTAATTGCAATCGATCGATTATTTTGCTACCCGCCTTGAAATCGAATCAATTATTTTGCGTCGCAGCGGCGCCGCACAGGGGAGTGGAATGGGATTGGCACAGCAGAGTGCAGAATGCGCTAATTTTAGAATTAGATGTGTAATTACAGTTCAGAAAATTGCGCTGAACAAGGAGTTGGATCTGAGCGTACCATACGATCAGAAAAGGCTTATGAAGAGCAGCGAGGCTACGAGTGGCAGCACGCCGGTGTTTCCTGTTGCTTTCTCCAGTGAGGGCGAAGACGCCGCACAGCGGTTAAGGGAGTTCCAGAACGAACTATATCGCTTGGAGTTGGAGGAGCGCTGGGGACGACGTGACGTTGAGTCTGCACAAGACGCGCAGCATGTTCACTTGCTCGAAGGAGCTGTGCATGCCTCTTTTGCAGCTGACTACCGCGAGCAGCACTTTCGAAGCTTGGAACGACGCATGGAGCAGCTGTGTGGCCGTGTGCAGCGTTTGGAGAGCGGCGCCAGTGTGCAGGGCAAAAGGGCTCCAGATGAGGACGCTGCTGGTACCAATGCGCGACGCCAGCAGGCAGTGTGTGACAGTGCGGCGCGCCGTAACGTGCAAAAGCCCACTGCTGCGCAGGAACAGCGGCTAAGCTCATCGCCAAGCTCGCCAAGCTCATCAGCTACGCCGGAGCGCACAAACACGCGCGGCAAACGAGGTGGTCGCCAAGTGCGGCAGCAGCGTGCTGTGCGAGCGATATTGGAGGTCTTGCAAGCAGGATGACAAGGCCTAAGCGCTGTTGTGCTGTGCGGCAAGCGAGATGCTCACCAAGTGCGACAGCAGCGTGCTGTGCGAGCGCTACTGGAGGTCTTGCAAGCAGGATGACAGGCCTCAGCGCTGTTGTGCTGTGCGGCAAGCAAGATGCTCACCAAGTGCGACAGCAGCGTGCTGTGTGAGCGCTGTTGGAGGTCCTGGAGCCTGAGTGCGACGACCTCAGCGCTATTGTGCCGCGAGTCTCTTTTGAGGCTCAGTGGGCGAGTGTGGCACTACTAAGCACCGTAAGGAAGCTTCTATAAGCCTTGTGTTTCAATTGCGCCATAGCAAGGCTCTGCGGCGCAGATTCACTTCAGATTTAGCCTGAATGTAAAAATTGTTTTCTGTTTAACGTTGCTTTTGACAGTTCAGGCGACACCAAGCGCTTTCACTTGTAGCGCTAATATATGGGCTTGCTTCTTTTTTTGTTCATATTGTGAGAGCACAGGATGCTGACCCCCAGGCTGCTTGGTATTGGCCGAGCACTTGGGAAGTCCCTGTTTGGCAGCATACGCGCCATCTGAATAGAGCACACAAGGAGCACAGCAGACATTTTCTGTCTTTTTTGCGCTGAGCAGTGGACCGTGGCTTGTTTGTTGTAAGTAAGTAAAGTAAGCAAAGGTGCAACGAAAGTGGTGCAGACTTGTGGAGTATAGTTCACAAGACATCTTGTGCTTTGTGCTTGTTGGTTATGCTTTATTGATTGTTCTTTATTGGCATGGGTGGGGACCACGGTGGGAAGAAAAAACAACTCAAAGGTGCAAGGCTGGAATCACAGAGATGAAAAGATGAATGGGAAATCAAACCACCCTGGGAAAAAGCAACAGCTCAACAATACAACAGTAAACTCACAGAGATGCAGAAACGGATAGGAAATCAAACCGCAGTGGAATAACACAACAACTCAAAGGTGCAAGGGTGAAATCACAGAGATACAAAAATTGATGGAAAATCAAACAAATAATTGGCAATTAATTGGTTATTTTGGGCACATTAATCGGATTGAATCGGTTATTTTTAGGAAAATAATCGGAAAAACCGATTATTTTTCATGAAACAATCATTTGAAACTGGTTATTTTTGGTGCAAACCACTTCTGAACCTTACGTGGGACGCAGCAATCGTCGAGGATCTGCGGCTCGCAATGGATGAGACGCCACTGCAGTATGTGCCCAAGTTCCCCGGTGCCTTCTTGAACAAGAAAAGAGTCGTCGTAGTTGGGTCGAACGACAAGCGACAACAGACGGCGTCTCCTGTCCTCACTCGGAGAGGGATGGTGCTGGTGACGCAGGTGATGATCCGTGGAAAGTCCAAGAGGTGTTTGGTGCAAGGCGATGGAATTGACCCGAACATTGTCCGGATGTATGCAGAGTAGAAGGCGCAGACTGGCGCAACCTTTATCGCGCTGCTGCACCAGATAGAGGCGCGCTTAAAAACGACGAAGAGAGCCCTGGAGCTCCCTGTGTATGCGTCCTCAATTGTCCTGATGGACTGGGCTCCCTGCCACGGCAAAGAGTTCCTTGAACAACCGGAGGGGCAGGAGCAGAGTGCGCGCCTGTGGATGGTGAAGGAGATCCCTGACATGTGGGTTTTTTTTTGGTATTCCCCAGAAGTCTCACCTCTGCAATCCAGGGGATCAGTTGCCAAATACCAGCATGAGTAAGTACATCCAGGACAGAATCCGAGAGCGAGCAGTGAAGCACAGAGGCCTGTTGCACACCAAGGTGCTGCCGAGCCGGACCAAGCTGGACGTGAGTGAGAAGACCATGAAGAAGTTGCTGCTGCGCTGGATTGGTGAGTGGATGCACATCCCTGCGTTGAGTTCCCAGATCACTGCTTCTTGGAGGATGTGTCTCCATCAGACTCCCATTGCCGGGAGTGTGGATGAGATTGAGATTTCAAGGGGGGTGATTTGTTCCGGGCCACCTGTGGAATTGCACCCTCTGGTTGAAGAGAGAGAAGAGGAATAACCAGTGGTTCCAGAAGCCCCGGAACCAGAACAAGGAGAGGATGCTGAACCTGCCCCTGCAGCTGCCCCTAGGTTGGACGACCGTTTTGCAATGGATGTAGCTGCAGGAGCAGCTGCAGTGCCACGCATCAGAAGGAGGACGACAGGGGGCGTAGCAAGGGAACGCGAGGCGACGCGACGCGACGCGATGCGTCGGCGCGCAGCAAGCGAGCGCGACGCCAGGAAGAAGCGCGCCGAAGTGAGGAAGAAGGCAGACGACAGCAGCGATGACAGCAGCAGTGACGCTGATGATGGGTGCGATCACTTTGATCTGTACGTGTCACATCACACAGACACATGCTAATTTATTTGCCACTGTGTGTTTTTTTGCAGACTCTGCAGTCAGCGGACTCTGCACTTCGAGCCACGACATGTTTTTTTAACCCTATTTCTCAGTGTTAATATATTATGCCCAGATCCGTGTGTACCAGTTTGTCCTTTCGGCCTGTGCCAGGTTCCCTTGGGTCTGTGGAAGGCTGCTTTGGGGCTGTGCAAGGCTGATATGGGTCTGTGAAAGGCTGTCCACTTCTGAAGGCTCCTTTGGGACTGTGGATGGCACAGTGCCTCTGCTGATGTACTGTCTGCTCTGCAGATGCACACAGGGGTCTGAGGATCCATTTATTCACAGTGAGTGGACTCACTGCTCCTTTTTTTTGTGACATACTGGTGGGTCAGTGGTTGGAAGGCTGCCTTGCAGCCTAGTATACTTTGAATCAAGGCACAAACACTGTTAAAAATTTTTTCTGTATTCAACATGCCTCCCCGCTACATTGTAGTTTTTTCTGGTTCATTGTTTGGGCAGTGACAAAAGCAGGGTTTCATTTATAAAAGAGGAAAAATTTGTAGAAACAAAATTTACAAGAAAACATTTGTGTGCATGGAAGTTTGAAAACGAATTCAGTGGTATAGCATAAGTGTAACAAAAAACAAAACAAACAAAAGGAAAAGTTGTTAAATAAAACTTGGCACATGGAAGCAGAAATGTTTAGAAAAACTTTAAATTTAAAAGAAGTTTGAAATTTTAGTAGTTGCAAAGAGGATGTTGGTGAATGTTAGGTGCTTTTCTGAGTTTAGATACGGAAAGCACATGGGTTCTTCTGCTTTTGGCACTAAAAAGTGGTTTCAAACCGCATGTTTTCAATTTTGGCTTCATTTGGAGTTTTGCATTGCCCTCTATTATGCTTCAGTAGCCAGCACATGTCGAGGTCCAAAAAAACAATTTTTCTGGGACTGCCTCTCAGGTTCGACAGTGTGACACCCAGCCAGACGAGTGAGACCTCTTTGAGGTCTCAAGGGGGGGGTAGTATTATGGCTTCCAACAGTAGCAGCGCAGCGAGCGCGCGAGTCGCAATCGCAGTAGTAAGAGAAAGTGCTTTTCCAATGCTTTGAGGCATACTCTAGTTGTATTAGAGATGCCCTGAGCACACAGGCATTTCTATCTTAGTATTGGCCCCACAAAAACTGGTGAGAACACATTTCGACCTATGGAACCAAACACCCAATCAGGATATGGAGTGGACCCCTTAATCCCCTAACAATGTGAGGCTATTCATCTTTTCCTGAGTCGACTGAGAACTGACATATCCAGGGCAGAGCCTATGAATTTATCTATGTTTTCTCATGAATTCTTAGCTGTCCTAGTGGTATGCACCCTAGGGGGCTGGGCACCTCTTTTTGGGAGGTCCTGGGTTCAATTCCCGGTCAGCCTAGCTAAGTAGGAAGATCCCATGTGACATGGCAGTGACCTCATCGCCACATGCCCTGCCACCTCAGCACATATGGGACCCAAAACAAAGAGTGCACATTTCCTGAGATGGCACTATGGAGATTGAATGACCATGGGGCAGTTTTCCAACTCTTTTCCAAAACATTTCAGCTATCTTTGTGAATATGCAATCCGATTTGACCTGAGTTGCAGTTTCTGTGAATATTCTAACATCTTTCACTGTTTACACTGCAGCCCTTCATGCTTTGATCCTGATTCTCTTCTACTTGCTTATCTCTGGCTTGGGCTATCCTGGATTGATTGCATTTCAGCAACTAAAACATTTTCCTCTTCAAAAACAAGCAGCAGGAAACCCTACACCAGCAGCAAGCAGCAGGAGAGGCACAAACACAGTGTTGAAATCACTATGAAACTTTCTGGTAGCAGAGGCAGACTGTCTCTGCGTACCGGCAGCAACCCCGTGCCGTACAACCAGTGCGCCGAGATCAGTCATATATAAGCAGAAGGGCGAACGAAGATGGACACAAAGAAAGAGGACACCGACGTGAAGACAGCACCTGAGGCACCAGCAATGCCAGCACCTGGTGAACCTGGACCTGGACCTAGCGCTGTACCTTCGGAGCCCTTACATGGGCCAGTGGACGTGGCGGAGGATTCGTTGGAAGGACTCCAGTCGGCCTTCCGGGCCCTCTCAGTTGAGGAGGTGGTCACTCATCCTGTGAAGAGGAAGAGAGAGAGCGAGAAGGATGCTGGAGAAATCATAGCAGACGAAGGAGAAGACCAAGGGCAAGACCTGACGAATGATCCTACCTTCGATGGCGCACCAAGCGCTTCTGGCCTCCACGCATCACCCTCTCCTATAACCACCACACTCCCAATTCCAGACCCAGCCGCTGCAACATCCACACCCATAACCAACCCGCCTATGGCTGAGGGCACAGGCTTTACTGGTATGCCTACCTACCCTGCCTATGGTGGCCCACCTACCACTGCGTTTCCTGAGGCAACTACTGCCAGTGAGCCGGTGACCTCCAGTTCTGCGCCGCAATGGTATGCGGCTAACTATCACCATCCTCTACCCGCTACGGGAACCTATGTGGATGTTCCTGGGTATGCAACCTTGAGTGGGTTGAGGAGAGGACCTGAGTCTCTTGGAGGCAGGAGTAGAGGATCGGGGAGATCCTCCAACAGGTCCCTGACGCGGTCGGAGATCAACGAGGTGCTCCGAGGAGCCAGCTCCAAAATTGTTGGCGACCTCACTCAAGAGGTTCGAGAGAAACTGGAGCCCCTGATGATACCGCCCCAAGCGTCACCTACCACGGTGGGAGTGTCACCCCATCGAGTACAGGCCAACCACTTGGTGGCAGGGCTGACAAAAACCCTGGGGCAGCCTGCGGAGCCGACCAATGCCGACCCCTGCAGCGATACCGAGAAGCCCTTTCGTACCAAGAACGGCCGAGCCGCCCTACAGCCACGTGACGAATTCTACGAGAGCTGGGCTGGACCGGCTGGGGCTGACAGCCTTGAGGGCAATGGTTGACGTGGAGCCCTACGGCTCTGGTGATCTAGGCGGAGACCCCTCCGATGATGAGCCGCCATCGATGACTTCTGCTTCGCCCTCGGAGGACGACCACCCGGAGGACCCCGAGAACCCAAGTGGGAAGAAGAAGAAGAAGAAAAGAAAGACCCGACGCCCTGAGGGAGCAGGTCTGAGGAGGCTAAGGCTATTGCCACCTCCAAGATCGTGGTGAACCTGCCTGAGTTCACAGGCAAGGACCTCAGCGAGTTCGCTGAGAATTTTGGCCGGTTTCTCCGATGGACCGGCCAAACCCACGCTAGTGGACGGGTCAAGTGCGATCTGCTCCTGCAGTGCTGCAAGACCAAGTACCTGGACAAGCAGGTCAGACAGATCGTGACTAACTCCGCCACCTTTGCCGATGTGTTGGTTGCCTTGGAGAGGCAGTACCCGACCTATGAGACCGACCTCTCCATCAGGGCCGAGATCCAGAACCTGCCCGTGCTGCCCAACAACCCCAAACCTGGCAGGGTCTCTGAGCTGTTGGCTGACCTGGACCACTGGGCTGGACGATTGACGCCCGGTTCCTACAGCAGCGACGACCTGCTCTTCTGGTTCGTGGCTAAGCTCCCTCGAGAGCTGTGGGACGAGTGCCGTTCAACGGCAGAGCGAGGCTAGATCCCTCCGTTACGAGGATCTATCTGTGCTACTCCTGGAGCTGACGCTGGAGAAAGAGAGCGACCAGTACCTGAACAACTACCGTCCTGGAGGTGGAGGCTCTGGAGGCCATGGCAAAGGGTACCAAGGATCCAGACCTGGGCAGGGGACTACCCCCAAACACGCTCACGCCCGTATCATGGAAAACGTCAAGGAGCTCTTCTGGTGTGATGCCAGAGACGAGCAGGGCCACCTGCAGCACGCCCCTGACTGCGAGCAGCGAGACTGCTTCGTAGTCCAGGGGAAGCAGCAGGAGAAGAACACCGGCGCCAAAGCGAAGCTGCCGGATCATTGCAGGTGCACCCTCACGTGTGCCTTCTGTGGGAAGAGGAAGCACTACGAGGATGAGTGCTACCATAAGCAACGCCTATCGGCGAAGCTTAAGGGTGAAGATCCTGGCAAATGCTCAGGCAAAGGTGGAGGCAAAGGCAAAGGCAACGACTCCGGCAAGGGCAAGTCGAAAGGACGTGGACAAGGGCAAGACAACAGTCAAGGTGGACGAGGAGGAGGCGCTAACCGCCAGCCAGACAAGGACAACAAGAACCAGGACAAGAACGGAGGGAACCCCAACCCTAATCCAGGGGGGAACTCCGAGCCCTCTGGAGGGCAGTCTGGTCCGACCACACGCTCACAAACGCAGGCCCAGCAAGCACAAGGGGCCAAGCGGGAGCACAAAGGTGGTGATGACGGCAACGCTAAGAAGAGAAGCCGTTTCATGAGGATGGCCCGCAAGCTGCGGAACAAGGGGTTCGAGGTGAACTGTCCCGCGGAGTTCTGACGGGGACGCTCCGGTGGCACCCAAGACCTGGTGTTTTGGGTACGTATCCGACTAGGGGGACGTGAATACCTGGGGGTATTGGATACTGGAGCCACCATATCTATAGTGGCCAAGAAAATTTTACCTTGTGGGAGCCTGAAGAACACCATGACCACCGCGGCTATACGAATGGGGGATGGACATGTGGTGCACAGCTGCGGGGACTGTGAAGTGGAGGTACCTATGGGCTCCCGGACTATCGCCCATCGGTTCTATGTGATGGACACTGAGGCCTTCGACTTTGTATTGGGTACTGACTTCTTCGTGCAGCACTCCCAGATACAATCCCTGACGCTGCAAGCGCCCTACCTCCTCTACGTGGACCACGGCAGTGGCAGAGAGTCTGTGCCACTGGAGCAGTCGGAACATACCTCGAGTTACCTGAGGCTATCGAAGGAGGAGCCCTCGAACATGACGGCGGCCTCCAAAACTGAGGACTATCAACTATTGGGGGAAGTCCTGGACCAAGGTCTGAAGGAGTTGGGTTACTCCGGAGAAGACCTGGGTGTGGAGTTGTTCGCCAGCGACAAGCAGCATGTACTGGACCTTTACTGCAGCAAGGGGAAGAACTGCAGCTACATTTTTTACTGGCCCTCTTTCGGTATGGCCTACGGTAACCCCAGGTTCAGTGAACTGGCGAACGTCCTGACGAAGGTGGCCTTGGAACGTTCCCGTATGGTCCTGTGTTCCCCCGATTGGGGAGCCCATGGGGGCAACGAGTACTGGCGAAACCTCCTGGACAGGCTGACTATCAGCTCTGTTCGTTTACCTGATGAGGCCATCTACGTGCCTCTGGGGCGTAAGACGCCTATTCGGAAGCCGGATGGGGGAGTATGCTCAGCGTGGTGGACGGAGGTCTTACCTCCATCCCCTGGGAGGATCTGGACCCAACTCTGGTCCTGGCTATACAACGAGAAAGCGATGGACTCGCCTTGGGTGACTTGAAGGATCGACTACGACCTCAAGATGCTATTGAGACTATACCCGGAGGAGATGAGTACGTCGTGACTGACACCAACGCCCCCAACTCTCCCTGTCATGTACCTGTTCCTGATGGAGTCTCTGAGTGTGGACTATCCGAGCTACCTAGCTCTATCCACTCAGATGACGAAACTGAGCACAACGCCTTCTTCGTGCAGACCTGTGTGGAGGAAGTGGAGAACGCCGAGTACGTCGCCCCACTGAAACCCCTACTCTCCATGAGGGTGGAAGACCCCGTGGACGAAGAGCTGGACCCTCGATCCAAGCTAAGGGAGTATGTCGACTCCAAGAGGAAGTTGGTGGCAAAAAAGCTATGCTACTCTAAGCCTACCCGCAGCTCATGGCCACTGAAGCAAGGACGTATGGGAGATCTATCCCAATCGAAGAAGGACCTCGAACAGAAGATCACCACCTGGCAAAGGGAGGTAGATCTTAAGCTCATGAAGAGCGTGTGGGGCGCCCATGTGAGGACCCCAGAGGAGGACGACCTCTCGGAGCAATGTGTATGTGAACCCCCTCGAGCGTGCCTATGTTGCCATCGTCCTCCGGAGATGGTTGAACAAGACCTTCTATATGCCTACCAAGGGTTGAAGGACACTACCAAGGGCAAAGAGTCGGTGGAGGATCACCTCCCGACGTCTATTACTCAGGGGGCAAGCAACTTACACTCTGAAGAGGACATGGAGGACAAG
The DNA here is from genome assembly GCA_964036045.1 of Eutreptiella sp. 'Long Island Sound 2002'. Classification (NCBI taxonomy): domain Eukaryota; phylum Euglenozoa; class Euglenophyceae; order Eutreptiales; family Eutreptiaceae; genus Eutreptiella; species Eutreptiella sp. 'Long Island Sound 2002'. The sequence continues at coordinate 23,535,023 of OZ038382.1, forward strand.
ATCAAGCTATTGGACCCGCGGGTGCAGAAGCTTATAAGGACCTATCTGTAGGTGTTCGGAGAACTACCCCCTCCAGCCTCATATGACAAACTGGTACAGATGGACCCCAAGCTGAAACCCGAGTTCGTGGGTCACAAGATCCGGAAGAGACCCTATCCAGCTCCTAAAGAGCAGGCAGACGACATCGAGCGACAGATACAAGAATGTATCGACGCCGGCCTAGTCCTGGAGTACAAGGACGGGGACTACCCCCTACACTGCAGCACTTGTTTCCTGGTGGCTAAACCTGGGTCTACAGCCAAACGGCTGGTAGTGGACTACGGAGAGCTGAACAAGAAAACGTTGAACCACTCAAGGTGCATTCCAAATATGGAGTCTGGCCTGGAGAAGATAGCCTCCTGTCGCTACAAGACCAAGATGGACAAGAGGAGCGGATTCTGGCAAGTGGACCTGACGCCCAACGCTCAGGAGCTACTAGCCTTCATCACCACTCAGGGGAGGGTGTTCACGTGGAGAGTCATGCCATTTGGCGTGGCCAACGCACCCGCTCTATTCCAAGAGCTGATGAACAAGATCTTGTCCATCCTACGAAGGAGACCTAAGGTGCAGGAGCTTATATCCCGTGGGGCCCAGATGGAACCTCACATCGACGATGTATGCCTCGGGACCAATACCCAGGAGGACCACCTAATCCTCTTGGGTGAGTTCGTTGCGGTCTGCCAGGAGAACCACACACGACTCAGGCTGGAGAAGTGTGAGTTCATGCAGGAGACCATGCAGTACCTGGGGTTTGACGTTGGCTATGGGTGGTGGACCCCAGCGGCCTCTAAGGCAAAACCCCTGATGGATGCTAAGGTACGACACGAAGACCTGAAGAAAGGACTTCATGATGTACGCAGTTTCATTGGGGCGTGCAGTTTCTATCGCCGCCATATCAAAAGCTTCACCTACACCAGCGCTATTCTGACGGACTTGATCAAGAAGAGTACTACTTGGCGCTGGGGCCCACAAGAGCAACAAGCGTTTGACGAGCTCAAAGACAAGGTGGCCAACGCTAACTGCTTGGGCGTGCCTAGGGCACAAGGGGAGATTATCCTGGTGACCGACGCCAGCAATGTGGGCGGTGGTGGAACGTTGTTCCAATGGCAAGCACTAGAGAAGGAGGAGTTCGACTCGGCCATTTTCCAAATGGGGGAAGGAAGGTCTCAACCGAGATGGAACCCTCAAGCACAGCTGCCCTGACAACAAGTGGGTCCTAGTACCTCTGGGCCAGCCGAACTGGAAATGGAACCAGGCCAGGGGGAACTACTCCACTTATGAGCAGGAATTGCTCGCGGGTATGCTAGTGCTATCCTCACAAGCCCAACTGTTGGGGATTAACCCTGTGGTCTGGCTGTGTGACCAAGAACGGTCCGCAGTTTCCAGAAGGGCCCCCCACCTGTGAAGGCCAAGCTACGGCGCTGGTGGACCTACCTCAGTCAACTACGGCTGACGGTACACCATATCCAGGGAGTGAGAAAGAGTGTGCAGACTACATCAGCCGCAACAACTTCGACGTCCTGATTGGTGCTCGGTCTGAAGCGCTGGCTGAGGAGGCGTTCAGCCGTATGGACGTCCACTTGGACCTCAACATGACCATGATACTTCCCCTGGATGGACTCCAACAATCGGAGTACCTGAAGGAGTTTGGGGATATCTACAAGCGCCTGGAGAAACGCCTTGAACCCCTCCTGGTCAACCAAGATCAGTGGAAGAGGGACAAGAGCTACCTCTGGCACGAGGACCGCATCGTGGTGCCTAGTGACAGAGTCCCAGCGCTGCTGAAGTGGACTCATGAGTCCAGCGGTCATGTAGGTGCTGACCGTACCCTGAGGCTGTTCAAGCAGTGGTTCCACACTACGTGGACTGACGACCAACTGCGGAAAGCCCTCCAGCCTATTGTGGACAAGTGCCCGTGCAGGTCCTGCAAACCATTGGATATCAGGGACAGAGGTCTCTACTCAACCCTGCCCATCCCCCACTGTGCTAACAGTGTTCCATACGTGGACTACACGGAGATGCCGAAGTTCGGGGGCTATGACTTCGCCCTCGTGGTAACCTGTGGGTTGACCAGATTTACCAGGGTGTTCCCATGTACCAAGCACATTACCGGAGAGGAGACTATCAAGATACTCCTGGAGGAGTGGTTTTGTGTCTATGGGGCGCCCAAGGAGATCAACTCCGATGGGGACGTACGAGTACGCTCAGATACCGGTTGGTACAAGAGGGTCCTGAGATCCCTCAATGTCCAGGTGTCTACGGGGATCCCCTACTCGCACACGAGGAACCCCCTATGTGACCGACAGATCCGTGTCCTCAAGGAGAATGTAAGAATATGGTGCAAAACTGAACGCACCAGAGACTGAGTGAGACTACTCCCCGTCATATCCTTGATGATGAACTCCCAAGAGAGTTCAGCTACTGGCTACTCATCCCATGAGCTATTCCTAGGGCGCCCGGCATGGTTCCTACATGCCCCCTATCCAGAGGACACCCATTCTTCTGTGGGTGAATGGGTCCAAGAGCAACAAGCGAAGGTGGACAAGGCCAAGGCTATGCTCCAGAGAGTGAGGGAGCGTCAGTGAAACAGGAACAACAAGCACCGAGTACCGGCCACCTACCAAGAGGGGAACTGGGTGCTGGTGCACCACAGTCGACTACCCGCCTGGCCACGCTCTACCAGCGATGACCCATACTTTGGGCCGTACAAGATTCTATCAGTGGATGGACGCCGTATCACCATGCGGTGTTCTCCCCGTCTAGGGGGGATCCTGGTGTGCGCTGCTCAACACCTGAAGCGCTACTATGATCCTGAAGACCTCTGTGGGGAGGAGTGGGAGCTGAACGACGAGGAAATTGCCGCCCTAGACCTGCAAGGGGCTGCCAGCCCTATGGAAGTTGAAGGGGAACTCCCCGACATGAATGCCGAGGAGATGGCTAAGGAGGGCTTCTACCTGGTGAAGTCTGTCCTACGCCACCGCAATCGCCAGGGTTGGCGCTTCCTCACCCTCTGGGAAGGGTTTGGAGTCGAAGAGGCCACCTGGGAGCCCTTCTCTGCGTTTGTTCTACCTGAGGGACGCCTAAATTCAGTTCTGGTTGACTACTTGTCCCAGAACAACCTTGGTGAGTTGCTGAGGCTCGCTGAGACGCCTGCCTCCAAGACTAAAGCTAGGGACTGAACCTTACCCCTAAGTGTGCTACGTATGTCTGTGTGTGTCTCACTTCTCTCCCGGGCGTGGCTCCCGGAGAACGGGCTTCGCTGATGTCGGACCGAAGGTCCTAGTCAGGTACTGGTACCACTCCTATGGCGCCCAATTTCTGTGCTGGCGCCTATCCTTGGGGGAAGACGTCAAAAGCCCTACCTACTAGAGGGGAGGGGTGGCCAAGTATGCTAAGGGCATACAAAACGCCCATTTTTGCTAAGGGCCAAAAGCTAACCCACTCCCCTGCCCACGAGGAAAAGCACGCGGGACAGGAGACACCACTACTCTACACACCTACCTACAGTGGCACCATCCTGGTGGGCGAGCACTTCTGCAACTGGCTCAAGCCCCGACACAGGACTACCACTCCTACACGCACACTCTACTGGGTGTGGTTGAAGATCAAGTCGTGGGCCCTAATGACCCTCCTGTGAAGAAGACAAGAGAACACAGCGCTGCTAAGCAACTGTGGCCTAACAGGGGACGCCACAACGCGTTTCCCCTGATAGGGCTTGGAGGGAAGGGGTGCTCTTGATGCCTGCACAGTGTGGATGTCGATGGAGTCGAACTGCCCTCGCCAGTCCTGGCGGAGGTGCAGTCAATTGATTGTGTGATCAGCGCCCTTGTTTAGCAGGGCTAGAAAAAAATGGTATGCTGCTGCACCAATCACCCTACCTGCCCACCTGTAAAGCAAAGGACAATGAAGGGGTGTTTGCGGCTAAGGAACCAAGCCACACTCCACGTATTGTACGCTTCTCAGTGTGACCTATAATACACTGTCCTCAAACACGCCCTGTCAAGCAAGCAAGCGTTAAGAGACTCCTCTGGTTCTCTTAAAGAACGTACCGAGGAGCCCCTTGGTAACCTAAACAAGGTTTACCGTGCGCATTTCGCGTGGCCTACCCTTTAATGCGTGTGTGAATGCACGAGCATGCACGAGTTTGTGAACAACCTGTGCCAATCGCTGCCTAATCTTACCCACAATCACGGACTCCACCAGGGGGTGGCCCCACCTGGGCTTACCTTACCTACCGCTAGAGAGAGAGAGCAAGTGGGAACGTGAAACGAGGGGCAAGCAAAAAACGTCGCTATGCACTTGTGTGTATGTCTAATCACCCTGATCTGACCTCTAATCATCTGCAATCTTTCTAATCTACCCGTCTATTGTTTGTTAGCGCTGCTACAAGACTCGTTCACGGAGACACGAGACGAGCAATGTGCATGCTGCATACGAGACGAGCACACCTGTGGTTTTTACCTGATTGATTGAAGTCTTTTCGTTGATTTTGGAATTCTTGGATATTTGATTGTTACTGTCAGTGTGGGTGGAATCTGTATGTTTATTTATTAATGTGTGCCTCGTCATTTTCCAGTCTACGTGAGACATACGTTTATAATCACATTATTTCTGTATTTTCCGGCGCTTCGCTAGGAGCCGCTCCTGCGCGTCTCCTTTTTATGCGTATTAATTTCTTGATTTAAAAAATCGAGAGACGACTACAATTTTTATAAAAATGTGCTTCTGATGCACAATTGGATTCTGCTCAGGTGTGTTGTCTTAGAAAAATTCTAGGCCGTCATTTGACGGATTTAGGTGTTGTCGCTTCGCGTTTGCGTGGATTTGTCCATATTTCTCCCATTCCTGTCTGTACAGATACCCACGCGCAGCCTCGCTGAGTAGGCCGTGTTCGGGCCGACACGCAGCAGCCTGGAGAGACTGAGCAGAACCAAAGACCCCATCAAAGGGCAATTTAATTTTTTTGACGACTCCCTTCGCCCTAAGACAGGTCAAAGGTCGCCAGCAGGTTTACGAGAACCCATGCGAGTGTGTATATTGTGTCTTGAGTTGGGTTTATGTCGCGCTGCGTCTTGGAGGGAGGGATGCACATGCACATGTTTTGGCATGCTCCCAAACTAACCCAACCAAGCCACAGGAACCCCGGCAGCGCCATGACCGCTGAGCCTTCTGTAGGAAATATCACGAACAAAGCAGCAAAAAGGCACCAGACATGGTGAGCGCCCATTTTTCTGTGTGAGGGAAACTATAGGTATTTTAAAGTAGATGTGGAAGCCAAGGAAAGGCCAAGAAAAAATCCCTTTTTCCTGCAAATGCGACAGTGGTGGCCACCACAGCACAAGGGGGGAGTAAGAAAAAGTGCTTTTCCAATGCTTTGAGGCATACTCTAGTTGTATTAGAAATGCATCGAGCACACAGGCATTTCTATCTTAGTATTGGCCCAACCAAAAGTGGTGAGAACACATTTTGACCTATGGAACCAAACACCCAATCAGGATATGGAGTGGACCCCTTAATCCCCTAACAATGTGAGGCTATTCATCTTTTCCTGAGTCGACTGAGAACTGACATATCCAGGGCAGAGCCTATGAATTTAGCTATGTTTTCTCATGAATTCTTAGCTGTCCTAGTGGTATGCACCCTAGGGGGCTGGGCACCTCTGTTTGAGAGGTCCTGGGTTCAATTCCCGGTCAGCCTAGCTAAGTAGGAAGATCCCATGTGACATGGCAGTGACCTCATCGCCACATGCCCTGCCACCTCAGCACATATGGGACCCAAAACAAAGAGTGCACATCTCCTGAGATGGCACTTTGGGGATTGAGTGACCATGGGGCAGTTTTCCAACTCTTTTCCAAAACATTTCAGCTATCTTTGTGAATATGCAATCTGATTTGACCTGAGTTGCAGTTTCTGTGAATATTCTAACATCTTTCACTGTTTACACTGCAGCCCTTCATGCTTTGATCCTGATTCTCTTCTACTTGCTTATCTCAGGCTTGGGCTATTGTAACAGGGCCAGAGCTCTAGCCCCTTGGGTTCTCCTGGTCTTGGTGTTTGGCGACCATTTCCGCTGATTTCCGCCTGCTGTTTCGGAAAAGCCTTGCTGCTTTTATCCAAAACTCCTGCAAGCAACACCTGAACCCCGTCAGTGGCATGCACGCTCAACACGTTTCATGTCGTCTTTTACATCCTTCTGCCGGAGGTTCATCCATACCCATTGTACGAAAGATTCATAGACCCTTGCCGGGCCTCACCACTGGCGCATACCTGCAGACACGTAACATACAAAGAACAGGGCATGCACCTGGCCCTTTCGTCAGCGATCTACTCTACAACATTCGAGAATTGTCTTAATAAATGCGGGCATTCGCAATAATTATAACTACAGCGTTCAAGAGGCTTTTTATACTATAAATCCGTGAATTTTATAAACTGTGTAGTCAATGCTGACGGTCACATCTCTGATCTGGCGACCGCGTCTCGCGCTTTGCAGCGCGCTCTGTCTCCAAGCGCTCCAGCGCTCCAGCGCTCCAGCGCGCTCTTTCGCATACAATAAGAAAATACAAACAAAATATGCAAAAGCATATATAAAAAGTAGACAGAAAAAATAGAAATATTAAACACGGCGCTGACCATTACGAGGTCTGTGCCGAAGACGGTCGTGGGGCAGCCGGACCGGCTTCACCCCCCTTTTGAGAAGTGAACCGACGGTTTTGGAACCGGCCGTTCACGCACATCCACTCCATCATATCCACTCCAACTGCCACTGACGACTCTCGCGGCATGCAACTCTAGCACATCCGGGTGCATCAGGACTTCGAGGGTGTGGTCACGGATGATGTAGATCTTGGGCTGGTCCTGTCGGTCCACAGGGCTCTCCGTGGTCGCTCCTACGCCGCTCATATGTCGCTTCGGCAGCCGGCACGCGTGGACGCCCCCTCCTCACGTCGGAGTACTCGCACCCCTGGTTTGACGAAATCCCTGTGGCGTGGGACATTGTGCTTGGTCTGTGTGGCTCACGAAGACTTTGCTGGCGACGGCTGTCTTCTACCAACGCTTCCTCAACGGACACTTCATTGGCTTGGACATGGGCAGGCACATGTGGTACAGATCTGGACCACATATTTTGCAGTGACCCGCTGCATCACGAGGTAGGTAGGTAGGTAGGTGCACGCCCTGGCGTTGCCCCTGTGACGAACAGGAAGAGGTTCCGCGCGTGAAGAGGGGAGGCGGCTTACTTCCCGCTAGACCTGACTGGTGGCCCCCAACTAAGCGGCCCCGGGCAACACCGGGAGGGCTGATCGCTGCCAGCGTGACTGCTTGTCATGCCGGGAGGGTGGGCCCCCGTGCTTGCGCACGTCCCCTCCTTTGGGCGGAACCCTAGGGGTTCACCGGACTTCCTGGCGTATCCCGTTCCCAAGGCATGCATGCATGTTCTTGGTACTGGGGTTCCGAGGTGCTTGGGTGTCGCACGCTCCGCCTCGAGTCCCAAAGCGGCGCAGGCCTTAGGATGCAGCCTTAGGCCCGGTCTCCGGATCTCGTTTGGCCGGGTCACCTGCATGGCACGGGCTGCCTGAGTACCCAGGCTATGGACACTGGGTTTCCTACTGTTGCGTGGCGTTTGTGTTTGGGTCTGGGTTGTGGTAGGGTTCGGGTTTCGGCTGCGCCCCGCCACTCTTGCCTGGGGTGTTGGGGTGTGTGTGTGCTTGTGTGTGTGCTCTGCTTGCACCCAGCCACTCCTGGCACGGGTGCGCGGTGTGGGCGTGTGTGTTTGGGCTCGTGTTTCGGCTGCGCCCCGCCACTCTTGGCTGGGGTGTTGGGCTGTGTGCGTGCTCCGCTTGCACGCAGCCACTCCTGGCAGGGGTGCGCGGTATGGGTGTGTGTGTTTGGGCTCGGGTTTCGGCTGCGCCCCGCCACTCCTGGCTGGGGTGTTGGGCTGTGTGCGTGCTCCGCTTGCACCCAGCCACTCCTGGCCACGGGTGCGCGGTGTGTGGGTGTGTGTGTTTGGGCTCGGGTTTCGGCTGTGCCCCGCCACTCCTGGCTGGGGTGTTGGGCTGTGTGTGTGCTCCGCTTGCACCCAGCCACTCCTGGCCACGGGTGCGCGGTGTGGCTGTGTGTGTTTGGGCTCGGGTCTCGGCTGCGCCCCGCCACTCCTGGCTGGGGTGTTGGGCTGTGTGTGTGCTCCGCTTGCACCCAGCCAGTCCTGGCACGGGTGCGCGGTGTGGGTGTGTGTGTTTGGGCTCGGGTTTCGGCTGCGCCCCGCCACTCCTGGCTGGGGTGTTGGGCTGTGTGTGTGCTCCGCTTGCACCCAGCCACTCCTGGCCACGGGTGCGCGGTGTGGGTGTGTGTGTTTGGGCTCGGGTTTCGGCTGCGCCCCGCCACTCCTGGCTGGGGTGTTGGGCTGTGTGTGTGCTCCGCTTGCACCAAGCCACTCCTGGCCACGGGTGCGCGGTGTGGGTGTGTGTGTTTGGGCTCGGGTTTCGGCTGCGCCCCGCCACTCCTGGCTGGGGTGTTGGGCTGTGTGTGTGCTCCGCTTGCACCCAGCCACTCCTGGCCACGGGTGCGCGGTGTGGCTGTGTGTGTTTGGGCTCGGGTTTCGGCTGCGCCCCGTTACTCCTGGCTGGGGTGTTGGGCTGTGTGCGTGCTCCGCTTGCACCCAGCCACTCCTGGCCACCGGTGCGCGGTGTGGGTGTGTGTGTTTGGGCTCCAGTTTTGGCTGCGCCCCGCCACTCCTGGCTGGGGTGTTGGGCTGTGTGCGTGGTCCGCTTGCACCCAGCCACTCCTGGCCACGGGTGCGCGGTGTGGCTGTGTGTGTTTGGGCTCGGGTTTCGGCTGCGCCCCGTTACTCCTGGCTGGGGTGTTGGGCTGTGTGCGTGCTCCGCTTGCACCCAGCCACTCCTGGCCACCGGTGCGCGGTGTGGGTGTGTGTGTTTGGGCTCCAGTTTTGGCTGCGCCCCGCCACTCCTGGCTGGGGTGTTGGGCTGTGTGCGTGGTCCGCTTGCACCCAGCCACTCCTGGCCACGGGTGCGCGGTGTGGCTGTGTGTGTTTTGGCTCGGGTTTCGGCTGCGCCCCGCCACTCCTGGCTGGGGTGGTGGGCTGTGTGCGTGCTCCGCTTGCACCCAGCCACTCCTGGCCACGGGTGCGCGGTGTGGGTGTGTGTGTCTGGGCTTGGGTTTCGGCTGCGCCCCGCCACACCTGGCTGGGGTGTTGGGCTGTGTGTGTGCTCCGCTTGCACCCAGCCACTCCTGGCACGGGTGCGCGGTGTGGGTGTGTGTGTTTGGGCTTGGGTTTCGGCTGCGTCCCGCCACTCCTGGCTGGGGTGTTGGGCTGTGTGTGTGCTCCGCTTGCACCCAGCCACTCCTGGCCACGGGTGCGCGGTGTGGGTGTGTGGGTTTGGGCTCGGGTTTCGGCTGCGCCCCGCCACTCCTGGCTTGGGTGTTGGGCTGTGTGTGTGCTCCGCTTGCACGCAGCCACTCCTGGCCACGGGTGCGCGGTGTGGGTGTGTGTGTTTGGGCTCGGTTTCGGCTGCGCCCCGCCTGAAAGTGCTGCCCTAGGTCGTTGATGGTGCCGGAGGGCTCAGGGCGGGCAAGACCGGGGGGGCAGGCACGCGAGGAGTCGACCTGAACGCTGCTGTTGGGGGCAGGACCGGATACACGGACACCAACGGAGGCAAGAGCGGCGAAAACGGAGGCAAGATCCATGCTGATTGTTATCCGGCAAAAAATCCCAGTCTATGAAGAAAATCGATGCGGATTATCCTAAGTACATCTGAGTGTCCATATCTGTCTGAAAAGATTTATATAAATCCGATTGTGAAAAAATATTTGGCCGATCTGGCTCGCGCACGCGCGTCAGCGGCAAATGGCGATTCCGGGTAAATGATCGGAACGCGGCGGATTTACGATGAATGGACCGCGGAATCAGATCCGGCACATCAGAAATATATAGGTCTGATCCTGAGACTGAGCTGCGGGGCGGCGATTCCGCCGAAGCAGAGAAAATGACCAAAATGTAGCCAATCTGTGGCAGATCAGTGAAAATCTGAGCAGATGGGGGTTAGCCGCACGTACACTCCCCCTCCAAAAACACACTGGGGTGTGTCGCTACGTCAACGAAGAACGTAGTGCGGGTAAGTCCCAGAAAAAAATAGAAATGTAGCCTCGATGGGGCGAAATCTGCTTGATCTGACCTGATTTGGGCTGAATTGGCACTGAATCAGGATGGATGAACCTGAAATGAGACAGAATGAGGAGTGACGAACAGTCCTCCGTGCAGTAAAACATTAGGTTAAGGGCTAAAAAGCATGCAAACGTATCGAGAATCGATACCAAACCATGCCCAGGTTGAGAATGAGGTAGATTATTGGTGGATTGAGTGGGAGAATCAAGAAATGGAGTGACATCTCGGCGCTCTGGCACCGTTTAGCTGTCGCGGGCACACTACGGTGTCCTCCACGTACTCTACATCGTGTTACTCCCGCTTTTCTCGTTCTGAAAAGTGCAGCATGTGCTTCAGATTTGGCGCATCTGGTGGATGATCACAAGATTCAGCAGGATTGAGGATGAATTTGAGCAGAGATGAAGGAGATGAAACAATCACAGAGAGGGAAAACAAATACAAATGTAGTCTACAGGCCCTAAGTGAACCACAGAAGGTAGGGATGTTTTTCTGTTCACTTAGTTGGGCAAAGCCGTAAACAGATCTTCGACGAATGAGAGGAGATGACAAGGAAATCAACCTAAATTGTCCTAAAATGAGTAAATTCCCTCAGATGAAGGTGAAATGAAGCGGAATGTCTAGAACTGAAACTACTAACACCCTCGTTTAGACTAGAGTTAATATATATTGTCGTTTATTCAGCTGAATTGTGCTTTCCGGCACGTTGGTTCGCGAGCATCCAACAGATTCCATGAAAATGTGGATCATGTGATGATGCATCATGATGGGACATGCTGGCCCTGGATCCTTGGCATGTAACGCGCCGAAGGTTCGCTGAAGGCGCTTTACTGACAGTATATACCTGAGAGAAACCGAATAGCCCTTTATTTACAGTGGCGGCGGTGTCAATCGACTTGGACAAGGCCCATCCTTCGATTGAGTCCCACAAGACACTTGGATTCACCATTTTCGACAGTTTCAGGTCGAATTGAGCTCACATTGGCGTGTGCCAAAAATACATCGAAGCTTACGGACTTCAGAGGTTGCTGTTAGAAGTCCCTAGAGCTCCTATCTGAAGGTTGTCTGAACAATTGATGTCGAGGTTTTGCTTTCTGTTGCGCACCAGTGCAGAATGATGGACAAACCTGAGGAATTCAAGGTAAATTCAAGGAATCTGGATCTGAATCTGGACTTTGGTGATGCTGAAGCCAAGGCAAATGAAGGTAAGATCTGAGTTCCTGGCGTCGCATCTAGTGCAGCCAGTACTACAGGGGGTGCCTGTAGGGGTGAATGTCGCCGGCCGGCGTTTTTACTATGTACATTTGCTTCCATCTGCACGAGTAGCCAATTTCCAAAGATGCACAGACCAACAGAGACAAGATTACCCCGGATCTGCCTGAATTAAGCCTGAGTTTGGTTTTTTCTGGACACGGCAGCACACTCCGTGGCTTTCGGCAGCGTATCTACGCCTTGTCTGCCGAACGGAGACCAAAGAAAAGTTGATTGACGTCAAATTATCAAACATTCGCAGTTCTCCACATCATTTCGAAATCAGGAAGAATGAACAGTGGATTGAGCAGAATGTGGTTTATACGACATGATGTGGTTTTTTCAAGTCGTCAGAACACTCACATTGGAATAAGTGGTCGACGGGGCGAGGCTGGAGCTTTTGTAGGAGTTGGACATGCAAGGGTTTCGAACCTACACCCTTGAGCCCTAGCGACGAGTGCCATGACGCCCTGGACTACACGACTGTTACCCAGATTATGGCGTCGGCGACCCAAGTCACGACGGGTCTCCCTCAATTCGGCCAAGCACGAATACATGTGACCACCAACCTGTCTGGTGGGGCCCTCGTACGGCTTGGGCGCTGCAAATCAGCGGCCGAACTCGAAGCTTGGTCCTCATTTGGCTCCTGAGCTGGCCTGACCGCAGGAGGGGGGATCGACGGATCAGCCCTGGAATGTGGCTGCTGAGGGCCGTAAAAGGCTGGATCTCGATTCACCACAGGTCTTTTTCCGTCGCTCTCCACCTGTCTGTCTGGTTTCGACAGACAGTCTGTCAGGAGTACGCCAATTTCGGGGTGCTTCTTGAGGAAGTCGATGAACCCCTTGGTGTACCCATGGACAAAAGAATGGGCTGGTTCCCAGTTGTTGTGACTGGAATCAAAGCCCCTCCACTCACATAGAAATTCCCATTCGCCCCATTCGTCACGTCTTGCTTCTAAAATCCTCTTGAGTTCGTACTTCCCCCCTTCGATGACCCGATCGGACAAAAATTTCGAAGTCCAAAAAAGGGGTTTAACCCGATCCTTGGGGGAGGGGATCTCTCTCTTGAGGCGATCGCCCGAAACTTCAATTTCCCTGCTGACATCCACACGAGTCCTCCACCTGTTCTCACCTAGACGCGCTGTAACAGCGAATGGCCCCTCCCACAAGGGAAGAAGCTTATCATCTCCGTCCAGGGTGGTTTCCGATTTTCGAAGCCAAACTCGATCATCGACTTCAAAATTGTGGGGGTTTTTTCGGCCTTGATTCTGGACCCAAAGCCAGTCAGCTTGATGCTTATCAATTAATTTCGAGACAGTTTTTTCTGCTCGTTGGATTTCGTCCAAAAACAACGAAGCATCTTTACAAGGGCGAGGATTATTCAACGGCATGTTCCATCAACACTTCTTTCTTCCAAAGACAATTTCATTTGGAGAAAGGCCATGATACAAAGGCGTGTTGTGGTAACGGCGAAGCATGGCGAAAAGAATCTCAAGCCAATGGAAGTCCTTCTCACTGGCGAGTTCCTTACGGAGCATATTTATAAGTGAGCGGCCGGCTCTTTCGCCTGGCGGCGCTCGATGTGAGTGGATTTCACATCTGAGGTGATGGGTTCCAAGGCGGGTACATAATTCTCTCCACCATTCGGAGGTGTACTCCTTACCTGAGTCCGTAATCACCTCGGATGGGACGTCCCAACCTCCCATCCAGGTCTGCGCGCACCATTTGGCGGCAGCCTTGCCAGTCATCGACTCGATGTTACAAGGCAACACCTGAATGTAGCCGGAATGACGGCACTGAATAAGGAGCACTCCATTGACCTTTTTGTTGGTCCAATGGCACTCTTCGTGGTCGAGTTCACCAAGATAGAAAAAATCACTGGTGACTCTGGTAAAGAGGCGCTCCGGAATAGGATGTGGCCTCAGATGGCCGTGCTTCTTCGCGCTGGGTGGCGTCGCGACAGCACATTGGGCACATCCGGCGGCTACTTTCATACAATGAGTATATAGCCTTGAGCCGAACAACCTATGTTTAATCATCGACCATAATCTACGGCCATGTGCGTGGGGGGACTCCCATTTGTGCCACCAGTTTAACACTCGGGGGGCCAGGGCGTCTGGTACGCACAATTTACCCTCCATCCACAGCTTCCCCCCATCCAACGAATATTCAGCATAAATTCCATGATTATGAGCATCTTTGGATTTGAGATTCTCAAAGACCTCTTTAAACATGGAATCATGCAGATAATCATTCGTGCAGTCACGGATGATAAGGGAATCTTTCGGCAGGGGTGGAGTTTTGGCCGGATCTCGACGCTTAATGCCCTGAATCAACCGAAATCCACTTACAGGTCGGGTATACTCGAACCGTTTCACACTCCCTGAGGAGGGATCGGTGACTTTCTCCACGACTTTCAATGATTTGGTTATAATCTCATGGGCATGCGCCGGATCTGAGAAGGCCGTGATGTCATGGCACGGTAATGCATGCTGTTTAACAGAGCATTGCATGCATTCACGTCGAATGAGCTTTTTTTCTTCTTGATCCCACTCGATTACGACGTGGCGGTCCTGCTCCGTACCATGGATGTTGGTACTTTGCAGCCCCTCTGAAGCGGAGTAAGCCCATCGGCTCAGAGCATCCGCTACCGTGTTGTGTTTTCCAGGCAAATACGACACATGGAGGTCAAACAGACTGAGAAATTCGTGCCATCTGGCCCGTCGACCAGCTGGGCTCGCGACAGTATCAATGTGTTCGGTGGCCCAATACTCCAGAGATCGATGATCCGTTAGGACCTCGACTCGATTGGTGCCAACCCACGATTGGTACTTCTTCAGAGCGCAGATTATGGCGTAAGTCTCTTGCTCACGCGGTGACCATTGCATCTGGCGTGGAGCTAGCTGCCGAGATGAAAATGCAAGAGGGTAATGATCACCTGTGGCTTCATCAACCTGTTCAAGGACAGCTCCGATCGCGTACCTAGAAGCGTCGGTTCTTATGTAGAAGGGTCGGTCGAATTTCGGCACATGCAACGTGGCGACTTCGCAGAGGGCCGCCTTCAAGTGATGAAAGGCCTCCTCGCACTCGTCAGTCCACTTGACACGAACCTTTGAACCTGCCTTGCCTGCATCTCTCCCTACCTTCAATAATTCAGTGAGGGGGGCAGCAAATTTGGCATAATTCGGCACAAAAGTGTGGTAAAAATTGCAACAACCCAGGAATCCTCTCAATTCCGTGATCGTCTCAGGGCGCTTCCACTTCTGAATAGCGACGAGCTTCCCTGGACTGGGTCGTCGGGTGCCATTCTCAAGGAGAGAACCACAAAATTCGACTGATTTTAAAAATAATTTTCCCTTCTTTGGCCCACAAATCAGCTGATTGGCATCAAGAATGTCCAAAACCTGGTTCAGCTGCTTTTCATGTAGGGCCACCAGCTCGGCTTCGGTCAGTCCCTCCCCCTCTGTCGCGATGATTATGTCATCTATGTAAACACTCACGAAGGCACGAAGCTCAGGATGAGCTGTAAAAAGCACATCCTCCATCATTCTTTGAAAAAACGAAGGGGCGTTCTTCAGGCCCATGGGCATGACCGTCCACTGGACTGGGCCACATGGCGTGCACATACAGGTGAGAGGTCGGCTGTCCTTCCTCAACGGCATTTGGTGAAAGCCGTGACGGAGATCCAGCACAGAAAACAAACGACCTCTTGCCCTCTTGGCGATTTCCTCCTCAATGAGGGGCAGGGGGTGTGAATCCGCCTTGGTTTCGGCGTTGAGGTTGCGAAAATCAACAACCATTCGCCAACCATCAATAGTGTTCTGGTCTGCAGGCGGCGGCTTCGGGACTGTGAAGGGTGCACAGCACCACTCGCTGGTCATACAACCCTCAAGCCAACCAAATTCCCTGAGATTTCTCTCGATTATTTTTCTGAGTATCTCATGTTTCTGTCCATGGTTCTCATAAGGACGCTGTTTCTTCGCCTTGTACCCTTCACAAAGCTCGATGAAGGCTTCACCGAACTGCCCACGGACGGGAGGGTCTCTGATCAACTTCCCCGAAAGGGTTGTGTCCTTCCGTTCCTCAAAAATCTTGTCTCTTTTCTTGGAACACAACTCAGTGTCCACCTGATCGCCAGGAATTACTGTCGAAAAAACTTTGGCGATTTCTTCGGCCTTGGCAGGAAGAATCTTCTTACGGATGTCCCTAAAAAGGTCCGTATCAAATGCCTCTTGAAGATAGGTGGGTCGAGTGTCGACATTCCAGAGATTCTCTTCGTGATCCAGCTCCTCGAAAGGATCTATGAAAGCTTCCACACGGGGTTTTTCATAAAAAACTCTGAATTTGCGGCGCGAAGAAAATTTTTTTGTCGTCCGTGCGCCGTAGATTCTTTTGGATGTAGATCGTATTGGGGAAGAGGGAGACGAGGCGGATCCATTTGACGTTGGATCACCTTGGGCATCTCACGGACAAAAATCAGAAAAAATAGATTCATCATCAGTACCACGCTCAACCTCAGATTCAGACCCAACACAGGAATCAGTACTAGAATCAGCAGAATCAGAGTCAGAAAGCTTTCCATCCACCAGGAATGCAAGCGAACTCCAGGGCCGCTGTGGCAGGGGACCTGTGTCGTCCCTGGCATACAGCTTAATCTTCCTGGGGAGTTCGATGTAATCTACACAAATGTCTTGCAATTCCTGAAACCAAGGCTTGTCGTCCCACAAGGGCACAACTAAAATCGGCTGGGTTTTATCTTGCTTGATTTTGTGGATGACCTGCTGGATTAAGTGAAACGGAGGATTAATCCATAACTTCTTGTCCCATTTATGGGTCCAAGCGTCGCGAAAGTGCTTGTCAAAACGCTTGTTCTCGCGGTTAGCAAAGGCATCATACTGTGGCCAAAAGGAATGGTGTTCATAAAAATATTCACAAATTGTATCGCGCCATTTGTCGACAACTCTGTAGGATGAAGAGTGCCAGCGCGAAGGGCGTCGTGGCTGGGAGTCCCTACGAAGACATTCTAACTCTCGGGAGTAATCGGCACTCCCATTCACCTCTGCAATGGGGACATCTTCGCCAAACTTTGGTGTAACCTTTTGTTTCAAAAATTCTTCTGCACTTTTAAACCCTGCGTGCAAAAAACGAAATTCAGGACGCTCCAAGGGACCTGACTCCAGCAAAAAACAACGCCGATGACCTACGGGCGCCACCCTGTTCTTGCGAAGCCAAGGATGGCCCAAGTAAAGGTCATACTTTATGTCGGCACGATAGAAGTAGTCATCCTTAAGGATAACTTCCTCCACATTGCCATCTTCCCAAAGGTCTTGAGCGACCAAATGAGTTGATATATAACAACCGCGTTGCCCACCTGCGAGAGAATGTCCAGAAACTCCCTCGAGGGTAACAGGATGAGGCGAATCAAACACGCAGTCGTCAGGCAAAAAGGAATTGGATTGGAGATTTACCTCCGATCCATTGTCACACAAACAAGTGGCGAGGTGGAAATTGCCCTTGCAATCAGAGACCCACAGCTTTGTGACAAACTGACGGGCCCTGTGCTTGGACTGTACACCAACCTCGTCCACTACAACAGAAGGATCCGCTGCCGGATCCAGGGGAGAGGAGACAAGCGACCCTACATCAAGTAGTGGTCGAGAAGGAATCTGGGGATCATGCCTGAAATCGCCTGGGGAGGGGCGATTTTCGTGGCTCCCCTAGGCGTTCTGACCTCCAGTGGCTGCGTTAACATTGTGGACACACCCTGATTCGTCGATCCACTCATCTTGGAGCGGATCATCTGCTGGATTCAAGGCATTTTCAACGTAATCTCGATCCGCATCGGACACCTGATCTGCACCTGAGACCTGATCCACACGATGGTTGCCCTTTCCACGTCCACGGCCACGGCCGCCGGATGATGGACCTCCACCTTCGCCACGCCCTCTGCCCTTACCAGAGAAAGGGGTTCCCGAAGGATTTCCCTTACCTTTACCCTGGAATCCTGGAGCATTTCCCTTGTTTGCACCGGATTGAGGTGTTTGGCCTGGATTTCGATTTCCGCCTCCGGCGTTGCTATTGGGATTTTTCTGGCCGTTCGGCTGCCCACCGGAGCCGGATGGAGTCCGATTTCCTGTGCCTTGGGACCCACCAGGGCCTCCAGGATTTTTGTTTCCACCGGAGGGGGTCGGATTCCCTTTTCCAGCCTTCCCACCGTGCACCTGTCTGTCATTCCTGTCTGAATTCTGCGAATTACTGATATTTTCACCAATCACCTTGTGATCGTAAGGAGACCATCGGTGATTATCAGTGGAATGCGTCTTAGCTCGGTTCGTAGAACCTAAAAGAAGGCAGATGCTACAGTGCTGCTGAACATTCCGGGTGTCATTCACCTTTTTGTTGCCCTTTTGGGCCCCATTTTGGGTGTTTTGCTGGGTATTCTTGTTTCCCCCCAGACCCTCATGGAAATTCTGGTTGGCGGCGTCGGCGAGCCGCTCAACCTCCTCCCAGAGTTCCTTCGGGGTGTACGAAAACACCCAGTTTTTGGCCTTCAGGCGATGGCCATGGAAGCTTACTCCCCTGTTGAGGACTTGGACAAACAAGTCCCGATCCTCGTGTTCATGAAACTTGATTTTCCACGTCTCCTCAGTGAATTTCACCTTGGAGAAGGACGTGGGGGAGGACTTTTGAAGTGCCTCCCTGACGGAAAACTTGTTGGCAGAGGCATCGAAGCCTTCCACCTCCGCCCACCAGGTCTTGACCTTTTCTTCGGACTGTTTGTTCCGAAGGGTGGCGGCAGTTTCTGAGGGGATCTTGTCAAAAATCAGATTTTTCAGCTCGGCACTAGAAAATTTTTCGCCTGAATGTTCAGCTTCTTCCACTAAATTCCAGAAGCGCTGTTTTTTGTCTTGCACTTCGTGCATGATTAATCGCGAGAATGAAGGAAAATTCTTCAACATTTGGTGGTAGTGGTCCTCTGGCAGCCGGGATCCACGTACCTCCAACTGTTCCCACACCTCATCAAAGGTAAGGGGGGAACTTGTATCCTCGCGATCACTCCAAGTCCTGAGCCAAGTGTTGGCCGGCGCTCCCTCAAGGCAATTCAAGAGGGCCATCAGGAACTGATCATCTTGGAGTTTTTGAGTCTTAACCCACAGTTTAAATTCCCGTTGGAACTGAGGCCAACGTCGGGGGTTCCCATTATACTTCGGTTGCTTGGCAACCTGACGAAGTCGCAAGGAAGTAGGATTAAGAAGCGAATCCAGCCCAACACCGGCCGTAATGGCAGACACCTTGGCGGCATCATTCGCCACACCAGCTCCGGCGAGGGTCTGGGCGAGGGACAGCTGGGCTAAGGTATTGGAATCAGCAGCAGGAGGGGCAGTACGGGAGGCAGTTCGCTTGGCATTCTGAGCCTCAGTCCTAGCCTTCGCCGTCCTACTCTCAGATCGAGAGATTTTAACCCTTTCCTTTAGCTTGGTCCTGCTGATCCTTGCATCGGTGGTCCTGGAGTCCACCGAAGGAGCAATTGAAAAAATTTCTGTCGCCTCCTCCGATGGCTCTGTTGCTTGTTCCACCGATGAGGCGCCCTCAGACCGCATGTGCGTCTTGAAAAGATCTTTTATTCCCAGCGTTTGAATGATGAAGTGCATTTGATCTTTGAGCAATTGGAGCTCAGCGTCTCGCTGGAATCTGCAGGAGCAGTCGGCAGGACAGTACATGCCGTGTCCTGAAGGGCCTGAGCAGGCTGTCGGACCGCTGATCTCGGTGGTCCGCAGCCAGGAGTCCACTTGGGGAGCTCCTTCAGCCCTGATTTCCAGGCTTGCCTGCCTGGCCGCCTCTAAAATTCCCTCCTCAACCGCGGCGGCTAGATCGTCGCGGATGGAAACAGGGGGATGAGGGGCGGAGGGCCCGGGAACAGGTGCCTTGGGAAGGGGCTTGCCTCCCAGATCCGCAAAAAAATGGCAAAAGAGTCATCTTCTTGAGAACGCCACCACATCCTGGTATTAATTTCGTTCTGAAGGAGGAAAAAATATTCCGTTAAAAAATCAGAGGCGATTCTTTCTTGTTCGATCAGCTTAGACGACGCTGACCAACAAAGGGCCTCAAGGGCCTCAAGGCTACGGGCCACTTCTGAGGACAAATGGTCGTCCCAGTGTGCCCAAGAGGCTGGTCGATTGTAGCTAGGTACCTCACCTGGACCGCCCATCTCAATGTCGTTCAGATCGGCGTCCGTGGTCTCAAATGTTGGACATGCGTAAGGAATGTTGGTACCTGTCAGCTCCGTAAGCTCCACCGGAGCATTGCCATCGTCGTAGGCCGGCGGATTCCAGCTGCTCGATGGCCAGTTTCGACTGGGATTGTGGTAATCTGGGTCCCCACAGCTGCTGATGTGCGCCCTTCTTGGGCAGCTTGGACTTGCGCAAGGCATTCCTCTCAAGGCCTCGTTCGCACAGCACCAAGGCAGTTTAATCGTTACTTCTCCAGAAGCGGCGGGGTCTACGGGGCCGTACTGGGGAGCGAGCTGTGTATGGGATGCCACAGGAACAGCATTCAGGTAGCCTCTGCTACCATGAAAGTGCTGCCCTAGGTCGTTGATGGTGCCGGAGGGCTCAGGGCCGGCAAGACCGGGGGGGCAGGCACGCGAGGAGTCGACCTGAACGCTGCTGTTGGGGGCAGGACCGGATACACGGACACCAACGGAGGCAAGAGCGGCGACAACGGAGGCAAGATCCATGCTGATTGTTATCCGGCAAAAAATCCCAGTCTATGAAGAAAATTGATGCGGATTATCCTAAGTACATCTGAGTGTCCATATCTGTCTGAAAAGATTTATATAAATCCGATTGTGAAAAAATATTTGGTTGATCTGGCTCGCGCACGCGCGTCAGCGGCAAATGGCGATTCCGGGTAAATGATCGGAACGCGGCGGATTTACGATGAATGGACCGCGGAATCAGATCCGGCACATCAGAAATATATAGGTCTGATCCTGAGACTGAGCTGCGGGGCGGCGATTCCGCCGAAGCAGAGAAAATGATTAAAATGTAGCCAATCTGCCGCAGATCAGTGAAAATGTGAGCAGATGGGGGTTAGCCTCACTTACACCGCCACTCCTGGCTGGGGTGTTGGGCTGTGTGTGTGCTCCGCTTGCACCCAGCCACTCCTGGCCACCGGTGCGCGGTGTGGCTGTGTGTGTTTGGGCTCGGGTTTCGGCTGCGCCCCGCCACTCCTGGCTGGGGTTTTTGGCTGTGTGCGAGCTCCGCTTGCACCCAGTCACTCCTGGCCACGGGTGCGCGGTGTGGGTGTGTGTGTTTGGGCTCGGGTTTCGGCTGCGCCCCGCCACTCCTGGCTGGGGTGTTGGGCTGTGTGTGTGCTCCGCTTGCACCCAGCCACTCCTGGCCACGGGTGCGCGGTGTGGCTGTGTGTGTTTGGGCTCGGGTTTCGGCTGCGCCCCGCCACTCCTGGTTGGGGTGTTGGGCTGTGTGCGTGCTCCGCTTGCACCCAGCCACTCCTGGCACGGGTGCGCGGTGTGGGTGTGTGTGTTTGGGCTCGGGTTTCGGCTGCGCCCCGCCACTCCTGGCTCGGGTGTTGGGCTGTGTGTGTGCTCCGCTTGCACCCAGCCACTCCTGGCCACGGGTGCGCGGTGTGGGTGTGTGTGTTTGGGCTCAGGTTTCGGCTGCGCCCCGCCACTCCTGGCTGGGATGTTGGGCTGTGTGTGTGCTCCGCTTGCACCCAGCCACTCCTAGCCACGGGTGCGCGGTGTGGGTGTGTGTGTTTGGGCTCGGGTTTCGGCTGCGCCCCGCCACTCCTGGCTGGGGTGTTGGGCTGTGTGTGTGCTCCGCTTGCACCCAGCCACTCCTGGCCACGGGTGCGCGGTGTGGGTGTGTGTGTTTGGGCTCGGGTTTCGGCTGCGCCCCGCCACTCCTGGCTGGGGTGTTGGGCTGTGTGTGTGCTCCGCTTGCACCCAGCCACTCCCCGCACGGGTGCGCGGTGTGGCTGTGTGTGTTTGGGCTCGGGTCTCGGCTGCGCCCCGCCACTCCTGGCTGGGGTGTTGGGCTGTGTGTGTGCTCCGCTTGCACCCAGCCACTCCTGGCCACGGGTGCGCGGTGTGGGTGTGTGTGTTTGGGCTCGGGTTTCGGCTGCGTCCGCCACTCCTGGCTGGGGTGTTGGGCTGTGTGTGTGCTCCGCTTGCACCCAGCCACTCCTGGCCACGGGTGCGCGGTGTGGGTGTGTGTGTTTGGGCTCGGGTTTCGGCTGCGCCCCGCCACTCCTGGCTGGGGTGTTGGGCTGTGTGTGTGCTCCGCTTGCACCCAGCCACTCCTGGCCACGGGTGCGCGGTGTGGGTGTGTGGGTTTGGGCTCGGGTTTTGGCTGCACCCTGCCACTCCTGGCTGGGGTGTTGGGCTGTGTGCGTGTTCCGCTTGCACCCAACCACTCCTGGCCACGGGTGCGCGGTGTGGGTGTGTGTGTTTGGGCTCGGGTTTCGGCTGCGTCCCGCCACTCCTGGCTGGGGTGTTGGGCTGTGTGTGTGCTCCGCTTGCACCCAGCCACTCCTGGCCACGGGTGCGCGGTGTGGGTGTGTGTGTTTGGGCTCGGGTTTCGGCTGCGCCCCGCCACTCCTGGCCGGGGTGTTGGGCTGTGTGTGTGCTCCGCTTGCACCCAGCCACTCCTGGCTGTGTGTGTCCTTGGTTGCTGTCCTGTGCGTTCCCTGTCCTCTTCGCTCTGTGCGGTGCTGTGCTTCGTTGTGCTGGTGCGCTTGCGCTGTGCTGTTTGTGTGGTGCGTGCTGTTGCTGGCGCCCGCTGCTGTGGTGCGCTGCCGTGTGTTGTGCTGTTTCCTTTGGTGTGCTGTGGTTCGGTGCTGGGTCTGGTGGCCCGTGGTTGTCTGCTGGTGCCGTGCTGTGGCGCCCTGCTGTTAGTTTTGCTTTGTTGGTGGTGCTGGTTTGTGTCTTTTCCCTGTGTGTGCGGTGCTGTGTTGCGCTGCGCGTCGTGTTGTTCAGTTCCGGTTGCGTCTGCGCTGTTGTTGGTGCCTCCTGCTGTGGCGTGTCCCTGTGTGTTGTGGTGTCTCCCTGGGCGTTCTGCGGTGTGGTGGTGCCGCTCTGGTGTGTTGTGGTGTCTTGCTGTGCTGTGCGTTGTCCTGTGGTGTCCTGCGCCCTGTGCCGTGTCCTGCGGTGCTGTGCTGCCTTGCGGTGTTGTGCTGATGGGCTGTGCTGTGCGGTTGTCTGCGCTGCTGGTGTTTGTGTTTCCTTTTGTCCTCTTTTCCTTTGCTAAATACCCCTGCTGTCTTTCTGTGCCTTTGAAAAATTTCTGAAAACCAAAAATTTAATCGTTTCTCCTTAGAAAATCAAACTCTACGCAACTCACACACGCAGGCAAGCAGCAATACCAAGGTAAAATTTCTGACTTACGTTTTGCCACGCGGCCGCGAAGATGGTGGTGTTGCTTGCAGGGGGTTGACCGCTTTTCCCCCAGGGCCGGTCACCTAAGCTGACGAAAAGGAGTGAGGGGGGGCACGAGAGAAGGGAGGTGGGTGCATGGAGAAGGAAAGAAAAGGAAGGGAAGCAGGGCGAAGGGACGCGGCGGCTTAGAAAAATTATTTTCGAGTTTTACGCGCTGCTCGCGACACGTTTTTCTTTGCGCCTACGGCTAGTTAGACGTCTTGAGGGACGGTGTTAGGGTCCTACGAGCGTTTCGGTGTTTGCGGGGCTAACTATTCACCTATTTTACGTCGAAAGTTTTTCGTCGCGTTTTTACGCGTTTCGCAGCACGCTTTTGCGCCTAACCGTTTTTTATGCTAATTAGCTTTTTTTTCAGCTATTCAGAAAGTTTTTTCCGTCGTGTTTTACCTGTCTTTTTATTTCGTTCTGGGACAGGGCCCCAGCGCGCGCGCGGAAGGCCCTGGGCAGTGCACATCTCCTGACATGGCACTTTGGAGATTGAGTGACCATGGGGCAGTTTTCCAACTCTTTTCCAAAACATTTCAGCTATCTTTGTGAATATGCAATCTGATTTGACCTGAGTTGCAGTTTCTGTGAATATTCTAACATCTTTCACTGTTTACACTGCAGCCCTTCATGCTTTGATCCTGATTCTCTTCTACTTGCTTATCTCTGGCTTGGGCTATTGTAACAGGGCCAGAGCCCTCGCCCCTTGGGTTCTCCTGGTCTTGGTGTTTGGCGAACATTTCCGCTGATCTCCGCCTGCTGTTTCGGAAATCCCTTGCTGCTTTTATAAGAAAATCCTGCAAGCAACACCTGAACCCCGTCAGTGGCATGCACGCTCAACACGTTTCATGTCGTCTTTTACATCCTTCTGCCGGAGGTTCATCCATACCCATTGTACGAAAGATTCATAGACCCTTGCCGGGCCTCACCACTGGCGCATACCTGCAGACACGTAACATACAAAGAGCAGGGCATGCACCTGGCCCTTTCGTCAACGATCTACTCTACAACATTGGAGAATCGTCTTTATAAATGCGGGCATTCGCAATAATTATAAATACAGCGTTCAAGAGGCTTTTTCTACTATAAATCCGTGAATTTTATAAACTCTGTAGTCAATGCTGACGGTCACATCTCTGATGTGGCGACCGCGTCTCGCGCTTTGCAGCGCGCTCTGTCTCCAAGCGCTCCAGCGCTCCAGCGCGCTCTTTCGCAAACAATAATAAAATACAACCAAAATATGCAAAAGCATATATAAAAAGTAGACAGAAAAATAGAAATATTAAACACGGCGCTGACGATTACGAGGTCTGTGCCGAAGACGGTCATGGGGCAGCAGGACCGGCTTCACCCCCCTTCTGAGAAGTGAACCGACGGTTTTGGAACCGGCCGTTCACGCACATCCACTCCATCATATCCACTCCAACTCCTCTTGTCCGCACCGTGCACGTACCTTCAAGTGCAACTGCCACTGACGACTCTCGCGGCATGCAACTCTAGCACATCCGGGTGCATCAGGACTTTGAGGGTGTGGTCACGGATGATGTAGATCTTGGGCTGGTCCTGTCCGTCCACGGGGCTCTCCGTGATCGCTCCTACGCCGCTCATACGTCGCTTCGGCAGCCGGCACGTGTGGACACCCCTTCCTCACGTCGGAGTACTCGCTCCCCAGGTTTGACGAAACCCCTGTGGCGTGGGACGTTGTGCTTGGTCTGTGTGGCTCACGAAGACTTTGCTGGCGACGGCTGTCTTCTACCAACGCTTCCTCAACGGACACTGCATTGGCTTGGACATGGGCAGGCACATGTGGTACAGATCTGGACCACATATTTTGCAGTGACCCGCTGCATCACGAGTATGCCACTGGTCCTCCGGGATCTCAGGCATTTGAACAATAGGTGCTCACAGCGGCACCGTCATGGATAGTCGCTGCATGGCGTCTGCTGCATCCTCAACGGACTCTGAGCTCGTTGATCCTGCTTCACTCGCCGCGCGAAACTCCATGGACTCCCTTGGACTGGTTTTGAAGAGCTCCTGCAGCGTTGCTTCATCCAAATCTGACCACCAGGGATCTCCGTCGGCTGTGCTGTCACCGGACTGGTGTTCGTACTCCACGTGGCTTCGATTGCCGTTGCTCCGCGCATCCTCAGTGGTTGCAGCGCTGCGTGACTCCCACTCGCTACGTGATGATGGACTCGTTGCACGCCAATCTGACCTGGGCAGTGGAGAATGAAGGTCACCGTCGTCGTCTGACATGCGGTGTGGCCTGGGCAAGGTGGGTGCAGGACCTGCCAGACCAATGACGAGGTCGGTTGGTCGGTCGGCCGGTCTCTCGGTCGATCGGTCGGTCGGTCGGTCCGTCGGTGCATCGGTCCATCCGTTCGTTGGGCGTCGGTCCGTCGGTCCGTCTGTCTGTCGGTCCGTCCTTCAAGGCCATTTATGAATCTTTCTGTAACAGGGCCAGAGCCCTAGCTCCTTGGGTTCTCCTGGTCTTGGTGTTTGGGGACCATTTCCGCTGATCTCCGCCTGCTGTTTCGGAAAAGCCTTGCTGCTTTTATCCAAAAATCCTGCAAGCAACACCTGAACCCCGTCAGTGGCATCCACGCTCAACACGTTTCATGCCGTCTTTTACATCCTTCTGCCGGAGGCTCATCCATACCCATTGTACGAAAGATTCATAGACCCTTGCCGGGCCTCACCACTGGCGCATACCTGCAGACACGTAACATACAAAGAACAGGGCATGCACCTGGCCCTTTTGTTAACGATCTACTCTACAACATTCGAGAATTGTCTTTATAAATGCGGGCATTCGCAATAATTATAACTACAGCGTTCAAGAGGCTTTTTAGACTATAAATCCGTGAATTTTATAAACTCTGTACTCAATGCTGACGGTCACATCTCTGATCTGGCGACCGCGTCTCGCGCTTTGCAGCGCCCTCTGTCTCCAAGCGCTCCAGCGCTCCAGCGCTCCAGCGCGCTCTTTCGCAAACAATAATAAAATACAAACAAAATATGCAAAAGCATATACAAAAAGTAGACAGAAAAAATAGAAATATTAAACACGGCGCTGACCATTACAAGGTCTGTGCCAAAGACGGTCGTGGGGCAGCCGGACCGGCTTCACTATCCTGGATTGATTGTATTTCAGCAACTAAAACATTTTCCTCTTCAAAAACAAGCAGCAGGACACCCTACACCAGCAGCAAGCAGCAGGAGAGGCACAAACACAGTGTTGAAATCACTATAAAAAGAAAGATGTCCTTGATTAGTGCCCTAGATATTTTGATGAAATCCTGCAGGTTTTGAAGTTGAAAACCCAAACCAAAGCAGCAAGTAGAGCAAGAACAGGATGTGGATCGAATCAATGATTGGTTTTGGAATCCAGTGTAACACAGATGGGCTGCAGATAGACAATGCAGGTATAAACACAAAGATTCAATCACCCAAGGATAATACAAAAGATTTTGTATGAAACCTGGACTGACTCTGGCCTCCAAGATAGCATCAGGCACTTCATGTGCACTCTTTTGGGTGAAATGGTGCTCGTTAGGAATGTGGGGCATAGATGTCAGGCCAACACAGAAAATGACTCAGCCAAGCAACTGAATTCAGAAACAGTTAAAACGTACAACCACAATAAGTGGTAGAAACAATTAAGTATAGGGGTCTTGGGGTGGGAGACCACTAGGCTTAACCTCCAAGGCCTAAAGCATGAAATGCCTATTTTATTTCGGTATATCCTCCATGAAGGAAGGTACCTCCGCTCAGTTTAGTGGTAGGGGTGAACTTCATGGGGGGTTTAGGGTTACAACCCTAGTTACTTTGAGAAAGTGTACTTAAGGCCTCAAAAGAGAGATAAAAATACTTAAGTTAGTCTTAGCATCAGCAAAAGGGATTTAAGGGGGGCTTGGCCTGGATCAAGCCCTCCAAGAAAGACATGGCAGTGACTTTTTCTTACTTCCCCCTGGAGTACTAGTTAGCTAACCTAGTAGGACCAAGGAAAAAGGCTCAATTATTCCCAACATTACCTCAGAAAATGCATTAAACTTACCAAAAACATCCTCATCAGTTCATAGAAGCCTATCACACTGTAGGTACCCTTGAAAAACAGTGTAATGTACCGTGAATGATGTCCCTTCGATGGGGCATTCCCCAAAAGTCGCCAGCGTGCGACGAAAACTTTTGGTAAAATTTTGAGGTTTGAGGTTTGAGGTTTGAGGTTTGATTTTGTGGGTACTAGACGCCTTTCGGCCCCGGGGGGCCACCTGGTCGGGCCAGGTGATATCCTCCCCACCGGGTCCTAGTGGGCGGCCCTCCAAGACGCACCTCCTGCCTGGTGGCGGAGTCCCCCGGGTTCACAGGGCTCGGAGCCCCGTCCCTCCCCGGCTTCCCCGTTTCGCCACTCCCCGTTCAGTGCATCAATTCGCATATGTGGCTGCGGGCGCTTACCCACCGCGTCCCCCCCCTAATGCGTGGTTGCCCGGGGCGCCGGCGCCGCCGGGCCCGTGCTACTGGCTTGTCGCCAGTGGGACCCCCTTGGGCTGGCGCGGAGGCTGCCTAGCCTAGGGGTTGGGGCGTGGCGCAGTGCGCCACTACTGCCTTGGCGGGTGCAGTGCGCCGTCCGTGTGTGCGCGGCGCTCGCGGCCGGTTCGGGGGGCTCGGGCCGGTACCTGGTGTTGTGTCCCTCCCGTTTCCCCCATCCCGCCCCGCGTGTCCCGCGCTGCGTGTGGCGGGCCGTCCCGTCCGGGTGTCCCTTACCCTCGCTCGCTGGTACGCCATTCCACGCAGTCTGTGCGTTCCGCGCGCTCGGTCCAGTTGCCCTTCTGGTAGTCCCCGCGTGCCCTTTGCGTGTGTGTGCGCTCGCGCTCCCGCGGCGTCCGCCCCCCCCCCCCGATCGTTGGTGTGGCGTGCGCACCTCGCGCGGTCCCGGCACTGGGCGCTGGTAGGGCCTTTCCACGTGGTCCGTGCCCCTCCGCGTGTCCTGCCCCGGTCCCTTGCTCCGTCTGGCGTGCTTGGGGGGGGGGGTCCGGTCCCGGCTCCCCCCTACCTGGCTGTTGTTGCGAGGGGCGTCTGAGGTCAGGCGCTCCCCCTCCCCCGACTGCCCGCCCACTGGGCGGGCTGTTGGGGTCCGCTACCCACATGCTGTGGGCGCGGGTGTGTGGGTGTGGGGGCCCAACACTGTCCCCTTGGCCTGCATGGCCTGTGGGGGCTGCATGCGGCGGGGGTGCTGTGGTGGGGGGGCGTCCCCGGGGGGGGGTGGCTTGCCACTGTTGTCAGGGGCGTCTGGTGTCAGGCGCTGTCCCTCCCCCGACCGCCCGTCCTCTGGGCGGGCTGCCGGGGCCCCCTACCCACTGGCTGTGGGTGCGGGGGAGTGCGGGCGGGGGACCCCTCACCAACCCCACAGAGCTCGCTCTTGCGAGCTGGCTTTGCGCCCTGTGGGGGCGGCACGAAGGCGCCCGGGGGGGGGCGCCTCCTGCCTGGGTGTGGGGCGTCTGGGGTCGGGCGCTCCCCCACCCCCGAGTGCCCGCCCTCTGGGCGGGCTGCCGGGGCCCACTACCCACTGGCTGTGGGTGCGGGGGGGTGCGGGCGTGGGGACACGTCACCAACCCCACAGCGCGCGCTCTTGCGTGCTGTGGAGGCGGCATGAGGGTGCTCCGGGGGGCCCCTCTTGCCTGCGTCTGGGGCGTCCGGGGTCGGGCGCTCTCCCACCCCCGACTGCCCGCCCTCTGGGCGGGCTGCCGGGGCCCACTACCCACTGGCTGTGGGTGCGGGGGGGTGCGGGCGTGGAGACCCGTCACAAACCCCACAGCGCGCGCTCTTGCGAGCTGGCTTTGCGTGCTGTGGGGGCGGCACGAGGGCGCCCGGGGGGGGGCGCCTCCTGCCTGGGTGTGGGGCGTCCGGGCTCGGGCGCTCTCCCAACCCCGAGTGCCCGCCCTCTGGGCGTGCTGCCGGGGCCCACTACCCACTGGCTGTGGGTGCGGGGGGGTGCGGGCGTGGGGACCCGTCACCAACCCCACAGCGCGCGCTCTTGCGAGCTGGCTTTGCGCGCTGTGGGGGTGGCATGAGGGTGCCCGGGGGGGGCACCCCTTGCCTGGGTGTGGGGCGTCCGGGGTCGGGCGCTCTCCCGCCCCCGACTGCCCGCCCTCTGGGCGGGCTGCCGGGGCCTACCAACCACTGGCTGTGGGTGCGGGGGGGTGCAGGCGTGGGGACCCGTCACCAGCCCCACAGCGCGCGCTCTTGCGAGCCGGCTTTGCGCGCTGTGGGGGAGGCACCAGGGCGCCCGGGGGGGGCGCCTCCTGCCCGGGTGTGGGGCGTCCGGGCTCGGGCGCTCTCCAACCCCCGACTGCCCGCCCTCTGGGCGGGCTGCCGGGGCCCACTACCCACCGGCTGTGGGTGCGGGGGGATGCGGGCGTGGGGACCCGTCACCAACCCCACGGCGCGCGCTCTTGCGAGCTGGCTTTGCGCGCTGCGGGGGTGGCATGAGGGTGCCCGGGGGGGGCGCCCCTTGCCTGGGTGTGGGGCGTCCGGGGTTGGGCGCTATCCCACCCCCGACTGCCCGCCCTCTGGGCGGGCTGCCGGGGCCTACCACCCACTGGCTGTGGGTGCGGGGGGGTGCAGGCGTGGGGACCGGTCACCAACCCCACAGCGCGCGCTCTTTCGAGCTGGCTTTGCGCGCTATGGGGGCGGCACGAGGGCGCCCGGGGGGGGGGCGCTTCCTGCCTTGGTGTAGGGCGTCTGCTGTCGGGCGCTCTCCCACCCCCGACTGCCCGCCCTCAGAACGGGCTGCCGGGGCCCACTACCCACTGGCTGTGGGAGCGGGGGGGTGCGGGCGTGGGGACCCGTCACCAGCCCAACAGCGCGCGCTCTTTCGAGCTGGCTTTGTTCTCTGTGGGGGCGGCACGAGGGCGCCTGGGGGGGGGCGCCTCCTGCCTGGGTGTGGAGCGTCCGGGGTCGGGCGCTCTCCCACCCCCGACTGCCCGCCCTACTGGCGGGCTACCGGGGCCCACTACCCACTGGCTGTGGGAGCGTGGGGGTGCGGGCGTGGGGACCCGTCACCAGCCCAACAGCGCGCGCTCTTGCGAGCTGGCTTTGCGCGCTGTGGGGGCGGCATGAGGGTGCCCGGGGGGGGCGCCTCTTGCCTGGGTGTGGGGCGTCCGGGGTTGGGCGCTCTCCCACCCCCGACTGCCCGCCCTACTGGCGGGCTGCCGGGGCCCACTACCCACTGGCTGTGGGTGCGGGGGAGTGCGGGCGTGGGGACCCGTCACCAACCCCACAGCGCGCGCTCTTGCGAGCTTGCTTTGCGCGCTGTGGGGGCGGCATGAGGGTGCCCGGGGGGGCGCCTCCTGCCTGGGTGTGGGGCGTCCGGGGTCGAGCGCTCTCCCACCCCCGACTGCCCGCCCTCTGGGCGGGCTGCCGGGGCCCACTACCCACTGGCTGTGGGTGCGGGGGGATGCGGGCGTGGAGACCCGTCACAAACCCCACAGCGCGCGCTCTTTCGAGCTGGCTTTGCGCGCTGTGGGGGCGGCACGAGGGCGCCCTGGGGGTCCCCTCCTGCCTGGGTCTGGGTCGTCCGGTGTCAGGCGCTCTGCCACCCCCGACTGCCCGCCCTCTTGGGCGGGCTGCCGGGGCCCACTACCCACTGGCTGTGGGTGGGGGGGGGTGCGGGCGTGGGGACCCGTCACCAGCCCCACAGCGCGCGCTCTTGCGAGCTGGCTTTGCGCGCTGTCGGGGCGGCACGAGGGTGCCCGGGGGGGCGCCTCTTGCCTGGGTGTGGGGCGTCCGGGGTCGGGCGCTCTCCCACTCCCGACTGCCCGCCCTCTGGGCGGGCTGCCGGGGCCCACTACCCACTGGCTGTGGGTGCGGGGGGGTGCGGGCGTGGGGACCCGTCACCAGTCCAACAGCGCGCGCTCTTGCGAGCTGGCTTTGCGCGCTGTGGGGGCGGCATGAGGGTTCCCGGGGGGGGGGCGCCTCTTGCCTGGGTGTGGGGCGTCCGGGGTCGGGCGCTCTCCCACCCCCCACTGCCCGCCCTCTGGGCGGGCTGCCGGGGCCCACTACCCACTTGCTGTGGGTGCGGGGGGGTGCGGGCGTGGGGACCCGTCACCAACCCCACAGCGCGCGCTCTTGCGAGCTTGCTTTGCGCGCTGTGGGGGCGGCATGAGGGTGCCCGGGGGGGGCGCCTCCTGCCTGGGTGTGGGGCGTCTGGGTTCGGGCGCTCTCCCACTCCCGACTGCCCGCCCTCTGGGCGGGCTGCCGGGGCCCACTACCCACTGGCTGTGGGTGCGGGGGGGTGCGGGCGTGGAGACCCGTCACAAACCCCACAGCGCGCGCTCTTTCGAGCTGGCTTTGCGCGCTGTGGGGGCGGCACGAGGGCGCCCTGGGGGTCCCCTCCTGCCTGGGTCTGGGTCGTCCGGTGCCGGGCGCTCTGCCACCCCCGACTGCCCGCCCTCTTGGGCGGGCTGCGGGGGCCCACTACCCACTGGCTGTGGGTGGGGGGGGGTGCGGGGGTGGGGACGCGTCACAAACCCCACAGCGCGCGCTCTTGCGAGCTGGCTTTGCGCGCTGTCGGGGCGGCACGAGGGTGCCCGGGGGGGCGCCTCTTGCCTGGGTGTGGGGCGTCCGGGGTCGGGCGCTCTCCCGGCCCCGACTGCCCGCCCTCTGGGCGGGCTGCCGGGGCCTACCACCCACTGGCTGTGGGTGTGGGGGGGTGCGGGCGTGGGGACCCGTCACCAACCCAACAGCGCGCGCTCTTTCGAGCTGGCTTTGCGCGCTGTTTGGGCGGCACGAGGGTGCCCGGGGGGGGGCGCCTCCTGCCTGGGTGTAGGGCGTCCGGGGTCGGGCGCTCTCCCACCCCCGACTGCCCGCCCTCAGAACGGGCTGCCGGGGCCCACTACCCACTGGCTGTGGGAGCGGGGGGCTGCGGGCGTGGGGACCCGTCACCAGCCCAACAGCACGCGCTCTTTCGAGCTGGCTTTGTTCGCTGTGGGGGCGGCACGAGGGCGCCCGGGGGGGGGCGCCTCCTGCCTGGGTGTGGAGCGTCCGGGGTCGGGCGCTCTTCCACCCCCGACTGCCCGCCCTCTGGGCGGGCTGCCGGGGCCCACTACCCACTGGCTGTGGGAGCGGGGGGGTGCGGGCGTGGGGACCCGTCACCAGCCCAACATTGCGCGCTTTTGCGAGCTGGCTTTGCGCGCTGTGGAGGCGGCATGAGGGTGCCCGGGGGGGGCGCCTCTTGCCTGGGTGTGGGGCGTCCGGGGTCGGGCGCTCTCCCACCCCCGACTGCCCGCCCTCTGGGCGGGCTGCCGGGGCCCACTACCCACTGGCTGTGGGTGCGGGGGGCTGCGGGCGTGGGGACCCGTCACCAACCCCACAGCGCGCGCTCTTGCGAGCTTGCTTTGCGCGCTGTGGGGGCGGCATGAGGGTGCCCGGGGGGGCGCCTCCTGCCTGGGTGTGGGGCGTCCGGGGTCGAGCGCTCTCCCACTCCCGACTGCCCGCCCTCTGGGCGGGCTGCCGGGGCCCACTACCCACTGACTGTGGGTGCGGGGGGATGCGGGCGTGGAGACCCGTCACAAACCCCACAGCGCGCGCTCTTTCGAGCTGGCTTTGCGCGCTGTGGGAGCGGCACGAGGGCGCCCTGGGGGTCCCCTCCTGCCTGGGTCTGGGTCGTCCGGTGTCGGGCGCTCTGCCACCCCCGACTGCCCGCCCTCTTGGGCGGCCTGCCGGGGCCCACTACCCACTGGCTGTGGGTGGGGGGGTGTGCGGGGGTGGCAACGCGTCACAAACCCCACAGCGCCCGCTCTTGCGAGCTGGCTTTGCGCGCTGTCGGGGCGGCACGAGGGTGCCCGGGGGGGCGCCTCTTGCCTGGGTGTGCGGCGTCCGGTGTCGGGCGCTCTCCCACCCCCGACTGCCCGCCCTCTGGGCGGGCTGCCGTGGCCCACTACCCACTGGCTGTGGGTGTGGGGGGGTGCGGGCGTGGGGACCCGTCACCAACCCAACAGCGCGCGCTCTTTCGAGCTGGCTTTGCGCGCTGTGGGGGCGGCACGAGGGTGCCCGGGGGGGGGCGCCTCCTGCCTGGGTGTAGGGCGTCCGGGGTCGGGCGCTCTCCCACTTCCGACTGCCGGCCCTCCGGGCGGGCTGCCGGGGCCCACTACCCACTGGCTGTGGGTGCGGGGGGGTGCGGGCGTGGGGACCCGTCACCAACCCCACAGCGCGCTCTCTTTCGAGCTGGCTTTGCGCGCTGTGGGGGCGGCATGAGGGTGCCCTGGGGGGGCCCCTCATGCCTGGGTCTGGGTCGTCCGGTGTCGGGCGCTCTGCCACCCCCGACTGCCCGCCCTCTTGGGCGGGCTGCCGGGGCCCACTACCCACTGGCTGTGGGTGGGGGGGGGTGCGGGCGTGGGGACTCGTCACAAACCCCACAGCGCGCTCTCTTGCGAGCTGGCTTTGCGCGCTGTGGGGGAGGCTCGAGGGCGCCCTGGGGGGGCGCCTCCTGCCTGGGTGTGGGGCGTCCGGGCTCGGGCGCTCTCCAACCCCCGACTGCCCGCCCTCTGGGCGGGCTGCCGGGGCCCACTACCCACTGGCTGTGGGTGCGGGGGGGTGCGGGCGTGGGGACCCGTCACCAACCCCACGGCGCGCGCTCTTGCGAGCTGGCTTTGCGCGCAGTGGGGGTGGCATGAGGGTGCCCGGGGGGGGCGCCCCTTGCCTGGGTGTGGGGCGTCCGGGGTCG